>LR990620.1:30961781-31586781 GCA_905147815.2 Phalera bucephala
CGACTGATTCTGGGCGATTCTATTGTGCGACTGAGGTACCGTACGACACATCGCTGCATTTTTGGATATATCTATTGTAAGACCTGGTCTTACACTCAGAAATAAAACTAGGATTACAAGGTTATCCTCGGATATATTTCAAATCACAATGCCACGTGTTTTTACAATAATTCACAAAAGTGGGTAGGAGATCACAATTATCGAACTGTCCGACGTCAAAAGGCCGCGAGTATCTGTCAAACCCGGATTATATAGTGTTAGTGTTCCCAGACGAATAAATAATTAGTATGTTCACATAAATCGACTATTTGTGTTTGACAGATACTCGTCCTCGAATATAACCGTTAAATTGGATAATATTATGTTTCAACGTAATCTAACATTATGTATCAACGTAATCTAACAGTTCGGCCATCCTTTCATAAGTGCGGCCTCGCACTTTGTACTAAAATATAACAAAAAAAAAGGTAACCAATAACAATAAAACCAAAAAAATAAGTAAAAAAAAAATACATCGTTATGATAATATTCTAATGAATAAACAATTAAAATATATAAATTAAAAAAAGTACATTGTGTTTCAATTCTACTGAGAGCATAAATTTCATACATTATAATATAAAGAGTAATACAATCTGTTCAACTTAATCTATGTTACAAACATCTTGCACATTTGGCTAACAATCTGTGCGATATCAATTTCTAGATATCATTCGATTCTGCACTAATCACTTGTAGCCTGTGCCTTTCTAAATCAACTTCTACAGACATCGTACTGCAATCTGCAATCATTCTGTGCGATATCAGTTTCTTGATATCATTCGTTTCTGCACCGATTGCCTGCAGACGTGTCCGCAAGAATTAGCGTTTTACCACCACTGTCTACGATCATCTGTGCGAAACTATATCATAGTTTCATTCTTTATCTGCACTGATCATCTGTGGTGGACCAACACATATCAAATCGTTTAATTCAAAATCAATAATCTTCTCTTCAAATAATCAATTCACAAAGTTACTAATAAATAAATAAGTCACTAATTTCCTCAATAGGTAAACTATGGCTGGTTCCATCTATCTATCATCATCTTTACCAGCCTATAACCTTCCACTAATGTATGCTCTACAATAGGTCACTATCACCTGTGCATTATTCGATTACTCAAAAGTCAATCCTTTTTCACGCAGAACCTTAAGCTCATGCATTTTGTGATTATCTATTGCAGAACATACAATTGACTATAATCTATACTAATGATCGCTACATACGATTATTGAGTTAACTCATTCAT
The DNA here is from genome assembly GCA_905147815.2 of Phalera bucephala. Taxonomy (NCBI): domain Eukaryota; kingdom Metazoa; phylum Arthropoda; class Insecta; order Lepidoptera; family Notodontidae; genus Phalera; species Phalera bucephala. The sequence goes on from LR990620.1 coordinate 30,963,074, forward strand.
TATCACTTTTGCTAGGTACACTACTACTTTCGTCACTATCGTCACTAGTATAATCATTAAAATTAAGCCACGGATGTATTTTGTCGACTGCTACTATATTCTCATACCTCTTGTTTCCCAATTTAGTCAGTGGAGTGTCTTCTACCAGAAATCGATCATTTGGGAGAACTTTTATAATGCGGTATGGACCGTGAAGTTTTGGTAAAAGCTTTTTTGATTTACCCATATTTTCTCTACCAATTATTGTTCTCTCGATCCTGACAAGATCACCTATATTGTATGATTTTGGATGCTTTCTTTTCTTATCAAACCTATGCTTTGCAACTTCCTGATCCCTATCAATTTTTTTCTTAGCTTCAGACCTTAGCTGCATAAGATCCCTACCTGCAACTAACTGTGTTGTCTCGGTAATTACGTCACCTAACATGTTTTCTGATGTAGAGACTAATTTGCAACCAAAAAGTAATTGTGATGGACTTTTTCCTGTCGTTTTATTTACAGTGGTATTGATACCTAATTGAATATCTCCTACAAATTCATCCCAGATATTTTCACTTTTGCCATGGCACTTTGTACTTAAGGCATCGGATATAGTACGGTTGAATCTTTCAACCTGCCCATTCGCCCTTGGCGTAGCTACCGCGTTTAGAATATGCTTAATATTTAGCTTTGAAATGAAATCTTTAAACTTTGTACTAGTAAAACATGTGCCACGGTCCGTGATCAGGCGGGACGGTGCACCAAAATAGCTAAAATGTTCTTTGAATATTTTAATTGCGGTTGATGTTTTTGTATCCTTCACAGCCCGTATATTTAAAAATTTTGTAAAGGCATCAACAATTACCAATATATATACATTTCCCTTCTTAGAACGAATGAACGGGCCAAGATGATCGGCATGAAGTGTATGGAACGGTATTTCTATTTTAGGTATGGGGTGTAGTAATCCCTCTTTACAACCCGGTGGTACTTTATGATGTGCGCATTGCAAGCAAGATGCGACATATTTCTTTGTAAAGCGACGCATTTTAGGGAACCAATAAGTCCCTTTTAATCTGTTAAGGGTTTTCTCAAACCCAAAGTGTCCTACATCATCATGGTTCATGCGCAAGACTTGCCATCTGACACCTCTTGGCACTACCCAACGTATTCCATCATCTACAATACGGTACACATGTTCACCCTTGATCTGGTAATTTTTGCGGACATCGGCTATAAATTTAGTTTTATCATCGAGGAGAATTTCCCTAATTCGTTTTATTTCCTCATCATTACTCTGAACAGTTGCTATCCAATCAGTTATTTCAACTCTTAAAACATCTATCACGTGTGCATCGACCTCAGTGGCAGGATCGACCACAGGAGCACGACTGAGAGCATCTACATGGGCCATACGTGACCCCGACCTATACTCTATATCACAATCGTACTCCTGCAATTGCACCCACCATCTTGCGATTCTTGGAATAAGATCGCGCTTTGTTAACGTGGTCCTTAAGGCATTACAATCGGTTATTATTTTAAATCTCAATCCAAGCAGATACACACGAAACCGGCTTAGTGAAGCAATGACGGCTAATGTCTCAAGGTCAAAAGAGTGAAGCTTTTGTTCGACTTCTGTCGTTTTTCGACTATAATAAGCTACTGGTCTCAACAAGCCATCACTACCACGCTGCATAAGTATGCCTGCAACACCAATTTTTGATGCGTCCGTATGTAACTCGGTCTCCAGACAGGCGTCGAATAAAGCTAATATTGGTCGTTCTATGAGTTTACCTTTTAAAGTTTCGAAAGCTATCGCACATTCTTTGGTCCACTGCCAAACAAATTTAGTTCTTAAAAGGTCCGTCAAAGGGCTTGCAACAATAGCAAAACCTTTAACGAATCTCCGAAAAAACTGGCAAGTCCGATGAAGCGTCTCACATCATGTACATTTTCAGGTGTTGGAAAACCAGAAATGGCAACTGTTTTGCGTAAACCTGGCCGTATACCATCCCCTGAAACACTAAAACCCAAAAAGTCTAACTCTTTTTGAAAAAAATGGCATTTTGTTAATTTGAGAGTTAAGCCTGCTTCGGATAAAAGTCGCAAAACCTCTTCTAGTCGTATTAAACCGTCAGTAACAGTGGTGGCGGGAATAAGAACGTCATCCATAAAAATTACTATGTATGCTAATTTGGATAGGACCCTATTCATCGCCCGTTGGAACACCGAAGGTGCATTCGCTAATCCGAAAGGCATCCTTTTAAATTGATACTGTCCATCGGGTGTGACAAACGCAGTAAGTTCTTGTGAGCTTTCCGCTATCGGAATTTGATAATAGCCAGATGCTAGATCAAGACTAATAAAGAGGGAATTACCAGACAACCTGTCCAACTGGTCATCGATCAGTGGTAAGGGATAGTGTTCCTTACGAGTTTTTTTATTTAAAGCTCTGTAATCTATACATAGGCGCTTTTCGCCCGTTTTCTTTTTCACAAGAAGAATAGGACTCGCGTATGGCGAAATGGACTCACATACTATATCCGCATCTATCATCTCTTGCACCATGGTTCGGACCAATTCACGCTCTGGATATGAAAGTCTATAGGGGCGGTAAACAACTGGCTGAGTATCAGTCAATTCAATTTTCATTTGCACTACGTTAGTGTATCCTAGATCATTTAAACTAGAAGAAAAACAACATTCATATTTCTTAAGAAGAGCCTTAAGTTGACAAATTTCATCAGAAGTCAAGTCACTTCCATAATTTAGATGGGAACTTGTATCGGAATCATTGAAGTTTAAGATATTGACATCTAAGCTATTATTAGAAGTAAAAACTCGACAGAGTAAAATATCTTTATCTAGCTTCAGTGATTGTGTACTAAAATTTTGAACTAATAACGCACCGGCACGATTTTCTAAGTTGTATTCACCTGGTAATAAGTAATATTCTTTGCCTCTTGGGCCTCGAAATGAACCTCTAACATATACAGATCCACTAAATATTTTATCAGAATAAACCGGAATAATCGACATCTCGTTCGGCTGTATTTCAATATCTTCCTTTAGAAATAGTTGTAATTTAACTATGCCTGTCTTATTAAAGGTTAAGGAATCTGTCGTTTTCGTTATAACTATTCCAGGTCTTTCAGTGAAGCTATGACCAATTAGAACTGGATGCTTGATTATACCATCTTCGACTACATAAGCGTCTACAGTCTCTATAATATTTTGAATGTCTATGTCTACACTAGCTCTGCCTATCGGTACAACAATGTTGTTTCCTAATCCTCTCATGAGGGGTAGATCATTAACTGACCAAATAACTCCTAACCTAGTTGCCTCACTACGTTGTATCAAGGTGCACTGACTACCTAAGTCAATATACCCATCCGTCAAGATACCATTGATCCTCAATGACACGATATATTTATTATTACTGGCGTTTTCGACGTCAACTTGCATAACAGTTTTCTCTGCACTGACCGTTTCCTTATGAGCTTCATTTGATAATCGTGGGCAATTAACGGACAAATGACCTAGCCTTTTACACACATTACATTTTAATATTTTCTTCGTACATTTCGTACTGAAATGACCGGTTTCGTTGCAGTTAAAACAAACAACAGATGCACTGGACTGAGGTCTAAAAGTTTTCGAATCACTTATCCCGTATTGCCTGTTACTTAAGTTAACGTTATTTACTGGGAATGTCTTTTTGTCTTGGGTAACTTTAGACCTATCACTTTCGCGACATTGCTGCTTGATTGATTGAAAATATTTAAGAACCTCTTCTGGCTCACGACATTTGACCGCCTTTGCGCCTAGTCTCAACGATCGATCTTCAATACCATAAAGTAAACAATCGACAGCTCGTTTTCCAAAAATCTCGCAACGATTCAGCATATTTAGTTTTTCGTAATAGTACAACTCTAGCGATTCATTATACTTTACGCGTTTGAATAACATTTCGGTAAGTAATTCGGCATAATCATCACTGCTAGGAAAGGAGTCTATCAATTTATTTTTCCACTCAGGCCACGAAAACGACATTGAAGGTAACGACTGATACCACGAGCGAGCCACACCTGTTAGCTTGGGCAGTGCATAGTGAATAATCTGATCATCGCCCCAATGGTATAGTTTCGCACATTCATCTACTTTATTAAGCCACATGTGAATGGTTTGTCCTTTAACCATCGGATCAAATTCAGGGACAACGTTTCCTAACATGGGAAATTTGTTGCCCTCTGGCTTAGCGCTTGATAATGATTTAACTAGCTCAGTTAAAAACATCTGAGTTTCACTATTAGCAAATATGGATCTACTCACATGTCTATTCACTGGCTCCAGGGAGTCACTAGTGGCGCTACTCGACGAGCTGCGCTGATCAGGTGATCTGCGGTGGCGTCTTGACTGCCGCTGGTCGCTCTGCATTCTCTGCGTACTGCCGCTCGATCGATGCTCGTTCTCACACCTGCGACTGCGGTCCCGATGCCGCCGTTCAGTCCGTGTATGAGGTCGATTCTTCTGCTTTTCTCGTTCAGTTGAATCACCACGCCGGTAGCTGTGTTGTCTACGACGTTTCTCTTTGCTCGACGCATTTTTGCTGGTCTCGTAGTTACGTTGACGCTTGCGTTTTGGTTCTATTATGTCCGGAGTATAGCAAGAACGGCTCTTTCGAGAGCAATTTTTATCCATTATCACGATTTTTCAAAAAAATTGTGGGTGTGTCGTCTTGATCCCACTTCTGAGCTGTAAGACCTGGTCTTACACTCAGAAATAAAACTAGGATTACAAGGTTATCCTCGGATATATTTCAAATCACAATGCCACGTGTTTTTACAATAATTCACAAAAGTGGGTAGGAGATCACAATTATCGAACTGTCCGACGTCAAAAGGGTAAAACGCGAGTATCTGTCAAACCCGGATTATATAGTGTTAGTGTTCCCAGACGAATAAATAATTAGTATGTTCACATAAATCGACTATTTGTGTTTGACAGATACTCGTCCTCGAATATAACCGTTAAATTGGATAATATTATGTTTCAACGTAATCTAACATTATGTATCAACGTAATCTAACACTATTATCTGCATGAGTTTTTCCGCGCGAAACGCCATCTGGTGAAGCCAAACTTGTACATTAGTTGAGCTTAGCATAGCTTTAAGAGTTAACAAGTTTTGATATAGAGAGCTTCGATGAGTTCGTATTTAATTTTTTAATGATTGACTTTACAACTAATAAAGTTCTAAAGAAATAAACGCCTGGGAATTGTTTTTTATTAGATAAGGAGTTAGCTTTTATCTTTTGTGGATCGTGAATTTGAGTTGAGGAGTTAAGTGATTTATTATTAACGCATTTTTTAAATTTAATTAGCAAAATAGGTTATATCATCATAAAACCACTTGTGACTCTTCAAAATTTATTATATTTTATTACGATGAACCAAATATGTGTCTTTCATAATGCTGACAACGTGAATAAAAAATAACGACACTAAGAAAAAGCTGAACATATGTTCAGCTTTTTCCAAATAATAATAACAAGAACTCATAATATTTTATGTGGATGTTGACTTGTTAAGTGCTTGCAGTGACTATTTCATATTTGACATTCAAAAACAGAACATTGTTTTTTTATATAAAAAATATGATTTTACGAATCTATAATCGAATAATGGCAGCTCAAAACTTTTTAAATTAGATTTGATAATTTTTTTAATACAAACTCTAGATATAGATAGACAAACTCTTGCGGTTCAATACAATTACTTTTAAAAGCCGTAAAGAGATTATATCTCTGTTATAGCACTCTCGGGGTGGATTCCTGAACGTCCAAAAGGCTAGAGAGATTCCGTAACAACCTTTTTGGATGCCTCATTAATTGATTGCTCGACCAATCCTGATAAATAGGGGACGGAATCTGCTCTTTGAATGCAAGATACTGTACATAATTTAGAGAAAGAATTTAAGGTTGTTTTTTTTCAATAATAATATGACTCCATCGGTGAAAAATACGCATTAAGGGAATAATGTATGTATGCGTAGCAATCACGAGGTCCTTAGTTCGAATCCTAGATCAAACGAAACGTAAAATTTCAATTAAAAAATTTTCTAGTATCCGTCCCAAATCTGAACATGTGAAAAACGGCAATAGGGCTCACCTGAAACATAAAACCATCTTCAGCAAAACGAGAGTGTACACTACATATATGTCACCTTTTCTTGGGCAATATAGGTGTGACAGTGGTTAGTTTATTATTTTTAAATGGATTGTTTGTTCAATAAATTTTTAAGCCCTATTTTTTAATAATAAACATTTAATATTAAATCAGAAGAACCTTTAGTTGATGTAAAGAATATCCTACCTCGCGATAGGTGTGTAGATAGTCTTGCATGTTTACCTCGGTTTGCCCGTGCGGTCTGGTTACCCCACACGGAAGTCAATAAGAGGAGATTTTTTATTATATCGTCAATAAGACGAGATAATTATTTACCTAAAAAGGAATGTGAAAGTTTGTCTTTTTTTACTTATGTATCTCAGCAGTTTAAGATTTAAATATATCTGAAAGAGACCGCCCGTGATGTTACCGAAACATGGCGCTGCCGGAAGATCGGCATTAGCTGAGGCAAGGGCCAATTTTGGGTCTCACACAATCACTGCTTTTTATTTCTGCTTTTATTTTCTTAACACTCATTGGCTTGTTGATTGTTACTGATTTCTTTCTTTTATGTTTAGTTGTGTGAGCACATTAATTTTTCTTTCTATCTTTCTTAAGGAAAGAACCTGTTGGAACTTTGTATTCTACACCGCAAGGGAACTGGCGGGTTGATAGAGATAGATAGATTATTTTATGTTCACGTATTTGTATTTAGTGCCACTAGTGCAGCATCTCCTCTAACTCTAAACCACAAATATGCAGTACAACAGTCTGTATATATAAAAACAAAACCACATGAATAACCCACCAATCGGAACTTAATTTTCCAAAATTTTAACCAATCACAAACCGTAATTAAAGGTCGAGGAAAAAAATAAATTCGAAATAAAACTTTTCAGCTTTTCGCAAATTCCTCGTCCGGGAAAGCCTTTCATTAAGTCTAGTCTTTAGAAATTCGTGTATACCAAACCCCATATAATTTTTGGCTTCAATAATTTTGTATATTATTGCTGAATCAGCAATCTCTAATCAAGTATTCATTTAATCATAATCTCAGATCGTTCAATACAGTCGTTTATTTTAATATTAATGAAATTTGTGTAATCTGTATGTATAAAAAGGTTCTGCAAAAGTAAAGCTTTGGTATCTCGGGGTTTCTTTGGATTATATGATACTGGATAAGATTATTTTTGGATACATGGATTGAATGGATTTGGTGTATTTCGTAATCGTAGAAAGCCAGTACAAGTGCGTAGGTAAGAACTAGTCAAAATTGGCGTAGGAGGAAGGAGGCTTACGCCCTGCAGTAGGTGAAATGAACTGGAAGTAAAGTTTGTTTTTGTATTTATTTGTTTTATCTAGAGATATATATTCTATCCATAAATATATAGTTAAGTACTAAAAACTGACTTCTTGTTTATTCTTGACTCACTTATCAGGTAAGATACTGTCTATTTGGCTATATTTGCAAGTGCGAGTGACTGAGATGGACTATGCACGTACATACATGACGGACGATTTGGTGCAGTGGTTAAAAGCTTGGCTCGATCAAAAAGTCGCGGGTTTGATTCCCGCGCAGGACAAATATTTGTGTGACCTATAAATATTTGTTTCAGTCTTGGTGTTTATGAATGTGGATCTCATGTTTGTCAACGCAACCGCGACAAAGAAATATAATAAAACTTAAAATATTATTATTTGTTTTTTAAATATAACAAACAATATTAGCTGACGAGCCAACAAGCCATTATAATACTGGACACAATTGCAGCCTCCGACTACTGTTACCATTTTTCTGATAAAAAAGCCACACTTAAGAACTTAGGTCCTCGTCCTTGCCAGCCATAACATGCGCCACTAGGCCAACGAAGCAGTGTTTATTTAGTTTAGTATCAGTTGAGATCTTGTACTGTAACATATTATTCCTATTTTCTACTATTATCCTTTCTTATCCACGTTTTACAATTCCAATATCTTAATAAAAATGGAAACCCAAAATTCTTAGCATAAACAGATTGGCGATAATGTAACGCTACCAAATTGATATGCCCTCCTTTTCCCGCTACAAATTTACTAAAAGAAGAAGAACGTGACAGTATGCTTTCTCAACAAAGTTGGGTCACTGTTAAGCTCTTCGTACTAAGCTCTTAGGGAGCGCTATCTTTCATACCGGAACACAGCGATTTACTAAACAAACCTAACGAACGGCGATTTTTACAAACTCTCGATTTTTATATGAAAATATAATAAACTGATAGTGGACTTCCTCGTTAATCTAGTAGGTAAAGATACGGTTATCGATCATGAGGTCTTCGATTTGAATCTGAGGTCAAGAAGTGATATTAGAGGATTTCCTTTAAAAAAGTGTCGGGGGTATGGAATTATGTCAATAAGCTCACCCCTAGTAATGGTAAGATGAATATTATCAGCGAGTCTCCGGAACCGGCGAGCGTGTATTCAACGAACTTTGAGAGTGGAGAAAGCCAGAGAGATCAGTAAGGAAAGAAACTGTTGGAACTTTGTACTCTCTGCCTACCCCGCAAATGATCTGGCGTGATGATATAGATATCGTCGGCAAAATGAGGGCGTACAAAGTACACCTCTGCTGTTGTATTTAGGCGCGACGGTGTATATTTTTGTGCTTGTTAATCAAAGATAGGCTTTATTGATTTAGGACAAGAGTAACACAGTCGGGTGTTGAGAGGGAAATATAATTTTATCGTCAGTACCGTATGTTTCTTTAGGTATATGTACGTTTTAAATAAAAATATTTTCTTCATATGATTTTTGGGTTAGTAGAAAACTGCCGTTTGTTTTTTGATAAACACAAAAAGATTTTATCGAGCTTAAAGGGTCATTTTTGCTGAACAAGCTTTCGAAATCATACATCATCTTGGTATATGCGGACGACTAGATCTGAAAAAAATAACCTTTCCTCATACAAAGAATTAACATATTCTTAATTGGAACTGCGCTCGGTATAATGTTAATAGTCTTAGCCCTTATAACATTTTCTGTTTATCTGAGCTATAGGTTAAAATTTGTAATTATTTTTTAATAATTGCTGGTAACTTGTAGGGCTGAAGTACCTATATAACTTCAGTGGCAATGCAATAATATTAATGGTATCATATGGATACTTATAATATTATTACCATGGATCTAGTTTGGTGATGGAGCTGGAATATAGCCATAGGCAATCGTTAACTAAAGAAGATATCTCCGGGTTACTAAGAAAGCTCATACCTAATTGCTGTTGTTTAAGCTTTTTAAGATCATACTTTTTAGGACAATCGAATTCTAGGTCGAATAAATTTAGTTCCTAGCCTTAGTTCAGAGCTTGGAGTTATTCCAGATAAAATGGGAAGGGTGTCGCCCCCTATTTCTTTAGTATATTATTTGTATAAATAAATATATTGTGACCTTACAACGTCAGCAATAATTATGTGAATACAGTACACCTCCCACTTGATGAATATTAGCATAACTATTTAAATTATGTTATGATCTCAAACCAAATCGTCACCAAAATCTTTACCTGACGTACATTATCTCTACACATCAAATCCAGCCAATATAAATTTTACCTGGCGTCAAGTCTGAACTCCATCATTAACTGTGACACTTCCTCCCCAGAAAGGTGGGGTCTACGTGTGACTTATTACGAATGGAGTCAAGTTACCAACAACTTTTAATAGGGCCCCATCAAACGTCAGCTAGTAGGGGAAAAAAATAATTGTCGCCGACGTTACGGAGGGAAGGTGATTGCAGAAGTTTAACTTCGATAGGACCTTATAGAAAAATACCGCCATTTATTCATATGTCTTTATTGTATGTATGTACAGAATATACGTGTTAAGATGAATGATGAACAATGTTGGTAAATTAGTTCAAAATATTTGATGCATAGTGCGTCTGATAACGAAATTCTAGGTCCAAATCGTGTTGTTAAATTGTGTGATAATCATTAGTTTATTATTCTTACTAGCAGTCCTTAGTTTGGAATTTTAATTGGTATATATCTTTCTACCCATCTTTATCATCACGCCAGATCTCTTGCGGCATAGGCAGAGAGTACAGAGTTGCAATAGGTTATTTTTTACAGACCTATTTCTACTCCTCCACTCTCATACTTGGTGTAATAGAAATAAGCTAGCCCTCCGTCAATTTAAGTCTTAAGATTGTTACATCCCTTCCTGCCGACCCCGCAAGGGATCTTGCGTGTTGACGTAGACAGATAGATAGAATACTGTTACATAATTTGTATCTACATAGTACACCTCTACCACCGCTGGATGAGGAGTAGAGGCATGGAGGTGTTTGTTTTAATATCACATCTATAATAAGCATAGTAACACAGTCACTAGTTCTAGGTATGTAACTTTCTATCTTTGTATGAATAATCAAGGCAGAGTAATTAATCCTAATACGAGGTTTGATTAAATTTCTCGTCGAAATGTTTTTTTAAGCGAAATACAACTATGCGACCTGTGAATAAGGGCCAGTTTATTTTTTTCTCAACATACCGTTTTACTGCTCAGCTCTCTCACGATTAAATCCTACAATATGTCTACAGACATAGACTACAGACTTGGTGCAACTTTTATATCCAAAGCACACAAACAATTTCTCAATAGAAATAATTCTCCGGAATCAACTTTTCTCATTATTTCAACTTCTGCGTTTGTTTTGCCCAATGACCACGTAAAGTTTTAAAGGAAAATATTATGTGGAAAAATGACCCGTAATCCGGTTGCCGTGCTCGAAGAATGAGTACTGCCAAAATTTGACATTTATTCCGTTACATAAATATCTACTTTTAGTACACGAAATGACAATGGACTTGAATTGATACCGAGTCAAGTCAACAAGTTTATATTTGTATGTGTAAGAGATTATTGAATTATCGACTATATGACATATATTTTGTACGCCTAAAATTGCAACACATAGCGAACTTAAAATGTGACATAAAATCTGTATTTATGTCACCACCACACCTCACATCCGTCAATGTATTTCTATTATTTTGTTTGTTTAACTGATGGCCGTTTGGAGCATAAATGTTCTCAAGTAGCAATCTCATACTGGAAGACCTGGAGTAGGCAGTCCCTCACGAGGTGGATCAATGACTCGGTGAAGGTCGCTGGCAAACCGATCATCGTGCCTTTATCCTTCTGAGACATCTTTCGGGAGATGGTGATGGTGATGACGATGAAGTTTACTTCATTCAGTACTGTGTTATACTTATCAAGAGTCATTACTCCTGGGTTCCCAAAGTTTGATCGCCAGTGTAATTTATGTTCGATATAAGTTTTTAATGAAACGAAACATAACTGCGCCTTACTTGGAACTTTAATCATAATTATGGTAGAACACACCGTCACTCGTGGTCACGCCTACATTCTTCAAGCGGGGGTGGCAGAAGTGTACTATGGGTGTCATTCTGGTAGAACATACTGTAAATATCTAATATGCTTCGAAAGTAGATCTTTATGTTATATAAAAACCGGTGTTAGTGTATTCGTAATGCTTCTCCTCCTAAACGGATTAACTAATTCGGGACGGTTCTTAGCTATAGTTAAAGCCAACAGGTAGTGCTATTGTAATCGAGTGCTAAATCGTGGGATACTGCTAGTGCTACTATAATATTATAAATGTGAAAGTTTGGATGTTTGTTACTTAATCACTTAAAACCAGCAGAATAGATTAGTATGAAATTATAGCACACATGTAGCTTATTACCTGGTTTAAGATATAGGATATTTTTTATCCCGGAAAAATAATAGATTCTTATCTATAGTCAACGCGGACCAAGTCGTGGACAAAAACTAATACTATATCAAATCCCGGTATGTGTTTGTGATTCTTCCCCTACTAAGAGACGCGTCCGATTTGATGTTTTTTTTTGTATATACTTGGGTAGTTTTAGCTAGCGTTAAACACGCTAATTGGCGCTTTTATTGACCCGGTAGGAAGCCGCGGAAAGTTATTAGGAGGTATTTTTATAAAAACGAAATTAGTGATGGATGAAAGGTCAGTAAAAATGAGTCGAAGAACTGCTTGTTAAGTTTCCTACTCGTATCAATAAATATTGATTTTATTCAATTCAAGTTGTGAACAACTGAAATTGAATTGAAATTGAATTGAATTGCCCACGTCACTGACGAATTAATTTGTAAACAGCCTACGGCACTGCCGTTGGAGCATCAATTTCTATCTATCTATATCATCACGCCAGCTCCCTCGCGGGGTAGGCAGAAAGTACAGAGTTCCAACCGGTTCTTTCCTTACACCTCTACCTCTCTGGCTTCCTCCGCTCTCATAGTTCGTCTCATATACACTCGCCGGGTACGAAGACTCTTGACTTGCCCTTCAGATAAGACACGGTCTATTTGGTCATGGAGCAATAATTTCTTTCATACTATACATAGTATGAATAGTATAGTACTGTGAATAGTATGAAAGAAATTGATGCTCCAACGGCAGTGACGTGGGCTGCTTACAAATTAATTACAATCATATTAGAATTGGATGAGAACCATATTTGATATGATTTGGTTTCTTTGTAATTACGAAGTCCGGATTTCAAACCCTGCAAGCACCTTATCCACTATCTATTTATTCAATCTATGTAAAGGTATTATTTTCTTAGGCCAAAAAACGGACGATTTAGCGTAGTGATTAAGAGTTTAAGCCGCTCTGCCTACTGTGTCTAATAGTCGCGCGTTCGGCCCCGCACAAGACAAATCTTTGTGTGATCCACAATTATTTGTTTTGGTCTGGGCCATTGTGTAAGTAAATGTTCATGTTTGTAAACGCACCCACAACACAGGAATAAATATTAGTGTGGAGCTACGTATAAAAAAAAAACGGATTAAATCTTCAGAACACCTCTAATGAACAATATTCTATATAACCTAACGAGTTCTCTAACGTGTAAAATAAAATCTCCAAATATTAACCAATCACTTCAAAATATCGTGTAAATGTGGATGTACTATGTGTACTTCTACTGTCATGACAACTATCCCCTTAGCGATGGCAGGCTTAGCAAAATGTTTTGACTCTAAGCATCATGACGCTCAGACATTTTTTTTATGGGAGTAAGCCCGCCCCACATTCCCACCATTGTAACTCCGGTAAGCCAGGATCCACAATGGTCTCCTTACTAGTGTAAGGAGTCAGTGTCAAACCTTGGTAGGTTTGATCCTTGGGGTGTCCCGGGAAACACTTTAATTGTCTTGAAACGCAACAAATATAATTAGAAGTAAAAAACAGAATTCGCAGACACCATATTTAAATATTATACCCTACTAGCCGTTACCCCGCGGCTGGGCACTCGTTTATTTTGATATATCTTTATGAATTATTACAAATACCTTTATTTTAGGCTGAAATCCTATAATTACTAAAATACAAGATATTTTATGTGACTGGTTAATGCGGGTTTTTAATGCTGATTATTATTTAAATCGGTTAAGTACTTTCAAAGTTTATGAATTACAAACAAATCTTTTCTCTGTATAGTATTAGTATAAACCAGGAGTTCTCCGCAACTTCACCCGCGTGTAATTTAACAATAACCATTATTCTAAGCCCAGCCGTTTCGGAGATAAGAGGGAACAAACAGACAAAAAAAAATTCAAAATTGTGTTAGTGTTATAAGGGCCGTATATACTTTCATATGCATTTAGTAAAACGCTGTTATTTTGACATTACAAACAGACACTTCAATTTTATTTATTTGTATATCCGATTGGTAGATGTTACTTCTACAATTAAGACGCTTCTATTGACACCTCATAATATTAGAATAGCAACAACAACAACACATCATTACGCCAGATCCCTTGCGGGGTAGGCAAAGTGTACAGAGTTCCAACAGGTTCTTTCCTTACATACCTCTCTGGCTTCCTCCACTCTCATAGTTCGTCTCATACACGCTCGCCGGTTACGGAGACTTGTCTTTCAGAATTAGAATTGCAACATTATAATATATTAGGGATATTAAAATGTACGAGCCAATTGGGCTTGATAAAATTGACATTACATACCTATGAAATACATACCTACCTATTTTAATCAAATTACTCTCCTTCTAAGGGCAGTCGGGTAGCAAGTTAGGGTACAAACTGTTTCCGACTCTTTTTCCACAATGCATAGAATAATTTTAGCTAAAAATGTATATAAATATTACCAATGCCATTCGATTACCATCAAATAATATGATAAAATAGTTCAAGGTTGCATAAAGGTGGAAAAAAGATATAATCCACACACTTTTGTTAGCGTACAAAACTTTTAAAATATTAGTAGAGAAAAACGTCGGTCGTAAAAAAAATTTTTACACAGGTTCGTCTTTTTTAAAAAGCGAAGCTTTGTTTAACACGTAACAATCTAAATTGGTTTAGTAGACGTAGCATAAGCTAAGTCTACGAAATCAATTTAGATATAGATAGTAGCTACGCCGTAGATACTGCTACGCCGTAGTTCTTTTTTAGCTCACATATGCTACACTGTACATGAAAGCTTATATTTTTATTACTGTTAGGATACAGCCAAACCAATGCATTCAGCCGCGACCGCGGTGGCGTCCCCGGCGGCGATTACGGTGGCGGTCAGTATCTCCCTATGATTGCGAGACACCGACCAGATAGTGCGTGCAGGACGCAGTACGCGTCGATGTGAACATTTTCATACAAATATTACTGCAGGAGCTGATCGTCAACGTGCATGCTATCGCGGACGTGGCTGGACGCGTTGGTTTGACCTTATAGTTAGTGGATTCATGCGTATTTCTATAAAACTTGCCCCATAATGATACATACACAAACAACCCAGTTGGTCTGAGAACAACCATTTTGTGGGTCACGACAATTTGTTTGATGCGGATGGAACTATTGGATCAAGCTGTCAAATAATAATTCAGACTATTACACGGACACAGACACGGACGATTTAGCGCAGTGGTTAAGAGCTTACGCCGCCCACTACGTCTAATAGCCGCGGGTTCGATTCCCGCACGGGACAAATCTTTGTGTGATCCGCAATTATTTGTTTCGGTCTGGGTATTTGTTTATGTGAATTTTTATGTTTGTAAACGCACCCACTACACAGGAATAGATCCTAGGGTGGGGCGATGTGTTTTTTAAAAGGAAAAAAAAATCACTAAAACTGTTCGATGCGCAGTAGTTGTATAACTAATCCCAAACTATTTATACTCGTAATTGGCAACAATTCTAGTTAAGCAACATCCATAAATCGTCTCTCGGATCACGATTGCGCCGAACAATCCATTGACGAGTGAGGACAAGGCATCGCCCCTCCCACGCCGCATTTGAATCGCAAACGCCAGAACCAGGGGTCCCGCAAAGAAAACGCGGCAATTAATTCGGAAACACCACTCCAAGAATTGTTTAATCAGTTGAGTAGAGACGTTTGACTTGTATTGTTTCTGTACGGTGCTTTGGCTAGCGTTTACGGGTTGTTTAGTTACACAAAGTTTTATATCCTACTAATATTTGCTTCCCTTTGGGTCGAATTTTGTTGAAACTTTACAGTTATATAGCTTATACAACAAAATAATACATAAGCATATTTATAAAGGTGCTAGCTACGCCTGCAACTTCGTTCGCGTTATTTTCAGGCGTGCGTTTTGAAATAGAAAGTAAACTATGCCCTTTCCCTGGATAAAATCTTTGTCCTTGCCGAATTTGATCAAAATCTGTTCAGTGATTAGGACGTAAAAAGGTAACAGACTAACAGTCAAACAGACAGAGTTACTTTTGAATTGATACAATTAGTATAGATAGTTATAGGACGGCCGATTAAGTACAGTGGTTAGAGCTTAGCTGCTCCGCCCACTATGTCTAATAGTCGCGGGTTCGATTCCCGCACGGGACAAATCTTTGTGTGATCCGCAATTATTTGTTTCGGACTTAGTATTTGTGTATGTGAATTTTCTTGTTTGTAAACGCACTCACGACACAGGAACGCTACGTTTTTAAAATATAAAGAAAATATAAAAGAAAGATTGCCTAATAAATGACAAAATAAACGCGTGCGGAGCCGCGGGTAGTGGATAGTAAAAAATATATTTTGACAGCTTCGTTGGTCTAGTTGATCATTATGGCTAACGGTCACGAGGTCCGGGATTTAAATCCTAGGTGGAATAAACTGTGTTCTTTTTCATTAAATCCTGCCAAGCAGTTTACTGGCTAGGGCCTGTAATTATGTATTGTATAATGGTAATAGGTAACATCTATCTATATCATCACGTAAGATCTCTTGGGAAGTAGGCGGAGAGTACAGAGTTTCAAAATGTTTATTTTTCCTTACAGACCACTCTGGCTTCCTCCACTCTCATAGTTTGTCGCACTCACGCTCACCGGGACCTTAAATCGTTGGCAATATGTGAGTGCATAAAGTAAACCTTTTCAAATACTTGTGAAATACAGGCGTGACCGTATTTTTTATACTTTACCCAAATGTAAAATTTATATTCCTGTCCTCTATTTCTTAGAAATGAGACCGGAACTTACTCTCACAACACAACACCCAAGAAAAGCATACCTTGATCTATAAATAGTTAATATTACCTAGTGATTTTACCCTTTCAAAGAGATTTAAGACCAATCCGATTGAAGATCAAAGGTACACCCAATCTTGCCGCCCGACAGCCATGTATAAATCATCATTCAATACGCGAGAGCTGTTCTCTAGATGTTATTAGAGGAAGAGTTAAAGAGCATTTCCTTTCCAGTTGATATAAATTATATCAAGTGGAATAATCTTTATATTATGATTATTTATATTTATATAGGTATGTATAATAATAAATAATATTATTATTTTTTTTATATTATTTATTATATACGCTGAGCATAGCTGCATATATATATATATATATATATATATATATATATGCAGCTATATATATATATATATCCACCCGTACGCATGCCTTGCAGTCCACATAAGTGCACGGCTGGACTGGACGGCTTGCAACAGAGTGCCATCTATACCATACTCTGGCAAAATGTCCCAAAGTCTCTTTCGCACAACTCTGTCAAATGCCTTCTCCAGATCTACAAAATCGCGGAAAACCTTCCGGCCCACTGCCAGATGCTTCTCTACGATGTTGCGGAGTGAGAAGACTTGATCCGAACATCCTCTTCCAGACCTGAAACCCCCTTGTGCCTCGCACAATATATATGTATATATATAAGTATATATATATATATATATATATATATATATATATGTATTTGTTTATACATGTTTGTTTTATATATGTAATATTAGTATTATTTATGTAAGCAGAGATTTTAATTTGTGTTTTCATACTCATATTTACTTTTTTCCCTTTGGAATTATCGAATAGTTTGTTGTACAACAAATATTCTCCATGCACTCCAAGGTTAACTGGTGGACAACTCAAATTGAGTTAAATTCGCCTTTGTACATCATATGTGTAAATGTACTTACAATTTTTGTTTTTATGTACAATAAAGAATAAATGAATCATTTACAATAGAAATAAAATTCATTGAGAATACTCTAAACCCGTAAAATGAATAAAGATAGGAAATTCAGTGAATAGGCAATGTTGAATCAACGGTGCGCCTAAATAAACCAATCTGAAGCGAGCTATGTAAAATAAGTTATCTTTAAATGCGAGCAGTAGCTTTTTCTTACTAATATTTTGGTTTATTAAAGATAGTAGATTTAAAGGTAATGATATAAACGTCATTAGGGCAAAATGGTTCTCGAGTTGATTGCCCGCAGATTTGCGCGTTGTTCAGAAGTATAAGTTACGCTTCTCAGAGCGTACTGTACATCGCTTTACACGTACAGTCTGTGGGCTGATTACAATAAACAGAGTTATAACGCGATGCGCGTCCAGTACAATAACGCTTTTAAGGCGCGTGATGGTGGGGCAGAATCAGGATTCTGCAGGGCATCGGGCATGTTTGTGGAGGCGCACACCGTTTTCATGCAACCATGCGCAAGTGCACCGCGTCTTGGATGCGCAGAGTACGGGCCAGATCTAACACAGTCCTGGCAATCATCGCGGGTAGGCTAGTTTGCCCTGTCATCCGCCATTGTTCCAGCAGACATGTCGCTGTACCAATGCCGCGAAGAAAGTATTGAAAGGGTTAAACTTTTGAAAAATTCTAATTAGATATAGTGTGATTATTTGATTTTATTTCATTTATTAGGACTATGTATATGTGTAGTGTATTAAGAACACACACACACTAACGGTTTTCTAATTATAGGTGAAGGGTTGGTTAAGTCTATTGTTATGCCAGTCGGAATAAATATCTCCAGCTGAATGTCTGTATTTCTCTGTTACTCCTCAAGAATTTCCCAGTGGCGACAAGTGATAAAATTAATTCAAAATATCGTGCATTAATAATAAACGCAATGTCGATCGGCAAAATATCGGATTTTGATACCAAGAATGGCGCATGGTCATCATATTCGGATCGACTTGAAATGTATTTCAAGGTTAATGGTATCAAGGAGGAGCTCAAGCTGCCTACGCTAGTGTCGGTGATGGGGGATGAAGCCTACAAGTTGCTAGTCAATTTGGCGAGCCCGAAAAAGCCGTCGGAGTTGACGTATGATCAGGCGGCGGAATTATTACGTCATCACTTGCAACCGAGCCCATCAGTGCTAGCGGAAAGGTATCGGTTTAGGCAGAGGAGACAGAGACCGGAGGAGAACGTGGGCACCTACGTAGCAGAGCTGAAACGGTTGGCGCGGAATTGCAAATTCAATGACGGGTTGAACGAGAATTTACGTGATCAGTTTGTGTGCGGCCTCTCTGGTGACGTCATGCGTCAACGGTTATTTGCGGAAGACGAAAATTTGAATTTTTGTAACGCTGTCAAGATTGCGTGCTCGTTAGAAGCAGCGGAGCGAGATGCGGCTGCAGTAAAGGTACGGGTCGTACCGGAAGCGGCGGAGAGTATCGGAGTGCATGCTATGCGGCCGTGGCCAGTGCGCGCGGGCAGAGCGCGCCAACAACATGGCGGCAGTAGTGCGCAACGAGGACCCGCGGAGATGCAGTGGAGAGACGAGCGGAACACATTGCTCGTTAACTGCAAAGGCTGCGGAGCAACAGGTCACGCTTACGGAAATTGTAAGTTCCGTGAGTACGTTTGCAGTCGGTGCAAACGGGTGGGGCACTTGCGACGCGTGTGCATGGCCCCAGTTACCACGGCGCCTGGGACCAGTGGGGCGGCGGCGCCGGCGCGGTACAGCGCGCGCAGTAGACTGCATTATGGGTAAGATGTCATCGGCGACAAAGACGAGGATACTGAAGAAGACTCCATTGAATTGCATCAGTTGTGTTTGAGGGACTATAAACCGGTGAGTTTACCAGTAACTATTGATGGAAAAGTTATTTTCATGGAAGTAGATACCGGCGCACCGATATCTTGTATAAGTAAGCATACCTATAATAAGTATTTTCAAGTGATTCAGTCTCATAACCTATCATTAAAATTTTATGATGGATTTCGTATTAAACCGTTGGGTTTTATTACAGCCTTAGTCAAGTATGAAAATGTCTCAAAACATTTAGAGTTATTTGTTATTGAAGGAGAGACTACTTCCCTACTCGGTCGGCAATGGTTGACGGAATTAAGCATAACCGTTGGAAAACTTTATAATTGTAACCTTATTAAGCCAGAGTCTGAAACCGAGAATAATGTAAATAATTTAGTGGACAGGTATAAGCAATTGTTTGATGGCACTCTGGGACGGTTCGCGGGCGGCAAGGCAACTTTGCCGCCCGCGACCGCGCACGGCCGCTGCCGTACGCGTTGCGCGAGCGCGTGGACGCTGAGCTAGACGCCATGCTGCGCGCCGTCGTCATCGAGCCCGTCGACTGCTCCGACTGGGCCTCGCCTCTTGTTCCCGTTAATAAATCCGACGGTGCACTTAGGGTTTGTGGAGATTATAAGGCGACATTGAATCCAGTTTTATTAATTGATAGGTATCCGTTACCCCGATTTGAGGATGTACTTGTTGCGTTAAATGGGGCCCAATATTTCAAATGGTGCGGCCGAAAATGCAGTAAAAACTTTAAAAAGAGTAATTAAAAAAGCTGATTATACAAAACAAAATCCCATGTCAATGATTAATAACTTCTTATTGTACTATAGGAATACAGAACATGCGTCGACAGAGTGGTGTCGTGAGAGCCCAGCTAGGTTATTGTTAGGTAGACAACTGCGTACGCGACGAGACGCTTTACGGCCGGACCGGGAGGCGCGCCTGAAACATAAACAGCAGCTGCAAGTAGATAACGCGGCCGGGGCGGCGAATAGGGAAATAGAGCCTGGGGAAGATGTGTGGTACCGCCAGTATCTAAAGGGGGAAAATGGGTACCGGGAACGGTAGATACGTGTTTAGGTGCGTCTAACTATAGATTGATAGGCGAGGGTGGCAACCAAGTACATCGTCATATCGACCAATTGAAACGCCGCAGTAGAAGTTCATTAGCCGCACCTAACCCTGAGTGTAATCGTTCAGACGGTAATACTGATGCTGGTCAAACGGTAGACGCTGTGACGAACAGCGGTGATATCCCGACTCATAATGATCGGACACAGGTGGTTTTGGGGGCTCGGTCTGAGCAGGCGCAGGAGTCGAATCGGGCGCAAGCGATTGAACAAACTTTGTCGATTCCTTCTTTAGTCAACAGTAAGCCTGTACCCCGTGAACCTGTCCCCGATACAAATCCAACAATCCCGCTTTCGAGTCGACCGGTTCGCCAATGTAGACTTAAGAAATAATTAGGGTATTAAGGATAAGTAGAATTTAAGTGTAGAGGAGTGTAGTGTATTAAGAACACACACACACACACTAACGGTTTTATAACTATAGGTGGAGGGTAGGTTAAGTCTATTGTTGTGCCAGTCGGAATAAATATCTCCAGCTGAATGTATGTGTTTCTCTGTTACTCCTCAAGAATTTCCCAATATGTTTGATAATTTTAATGCTGATTATATGGGTGTTTTTGCTATTTCATCATCACGCCAGAGATGTTTATTGCCTTAAATAAATGGATTTGAGTTTGAATTTGTTACAACCTCGTACCGGAATATCTCTCTATCGCGTGGAGTGGATAGACAAAAACAAGGTGAAGGATGACCTGGAAAAGGTCGCACGTAAAAGCTGGAGGCGTACAGAACAAAGCCAGGGGTCATGGCAATCTTTGCGGAGAGCTTTGTTCTGCAGTGGACATTCTTTCAGCTGATGATGATGACACGAATTATATTATCGGTGTAAAACACCGTCTCACCCTAATTCCCCAAGCGGGGGTGGCAAAAGTATACTGTGTACACACAATTTTAGACGACGATGTTAGGTTCCATATAATAGGGGGTGAGCCTATTGCCATCTAATACTGGGTCTTTTTAAAAACTACATTTGTCTGACCTAGAATTTGAACCCAGGACCTCGTGATCGCAAAGCACGTTATTCGCCACAAGACCAACGAGACAGTAATAATAGGTATGAAATAAGAGAGTTGAGAAAGCGAGATAGATAATGAAAAAATCTGTTGGAACTCTGTACTATCTGCCTACAAATTCATGTTTTGATTTAGTGTTTGGGTATGTAAATTTCATTCTTGTAAAAGCACCCAGGACGCGAAAATAAACCCAATTTTGGTTAACGGTTTCTTAAAAAAAATAGTCTTAAAACCATTATTCTGCTCCATAAACAATCGGGTGATAAATCTCACAAAAGATCTGTTAACATTGTAAATAAATTTCTCACTCAATTTAACTCCAATATTCTAACACTAATACAGCCGTGACGTCACAGATTAATTTATATTCGCAGAGCGTTCACCGCATCGACAGAGAGTACGTGCGGATCGCCCGCCACTGTGCGTTTCACCCCTAATCAAGTGGTGGTATGATCAGAAAATCTGTGAAGAATGATATTATAATTTTAAGGTGATCGTGTTGATTTTTAAGTTTTTTACCTACATATAGCGACCAAAAATTCCTTGATAAAACTGGAACCTACACGTAGTAAAAATGCACACATGCGGTATTCTTCTTCTTTGTCTGAGCGTGTTCCTGGTAGCATCCTCAGCTGCTGCTTTCCGGGGGTCCGCTTTCTTGCTTCTTCTTTTTCACTTCACGCGATCCTCGACATCCTTTGTGGTGAGGCTATTGACACGCATGTTATTCCTAACGACGTCAAGCATTTCTTAAGTCTACCCCTTTTTCCGGGACCCGGCGGAGGCGGCGACGAGTTAGATCCACGCATTTGACAAATCTTTGTGTGATCCACAAATATTTATATCGGTGTATGTGAATATCGTGTTTGTAAACGCGTCCACGATACAGGAATAATTCCTAGTTTGAGGCATTTTTTTTAAATACCTACTCATATTTACGATGAATATCTCGCAAGTTATTTGTTGTGTTTTTTTTAAAGTGGATTTAGTTAATTAAGGTCTGAAAGCCGAAGGATGTTCATTGCAAGCAAAGGCCTCCAAAGATTGCCACGACCACCAGCTGTATGCATCCGATATCCTCTGACGTGGAATGGACAGAAATGAAAGAAGCATCTTAAATAACCCGTAGTATAGCATGATTTCTACGTCTCGATGTATTATACATACTCGAACGAAACTGACCGGTAGTTATTAATTATAAGAAAAACTTAAAACCGTGGGCTAGTTTAATTCATTCATTCTTCACTTTCGATACAACGCTATCTAGCGGGTATGTTGTAAACTATTAAGTTGTATCCAACTGTTTTCTGTGTCCCAACAATACTCTTTTTACGATCTACTTACTTATTACATACTTATATAACTGTTGAAATCATCATCACAATAATTATCTACGATAACTAATTTAATTACAGATGCTTAATAAAATCCAGTGACTCGATAAAATTGTTCGTGCTTATTGCATACAAAATGAATAGCTCTTGATTCCGGATTCATAACACAGTTATGTTGGAACTCGGACGTCGATAATCATACGAAAATTAATTATTGAATTGTTAACTACGTTACATTGGTAAATTGCTAATAATTGATAGCTGCACCAGATCGTATAATAGTGCTGTATTCTGTTCTCGTGGTATTCAAACTAGTATCACCTACTGGATACAAAATAAAAAGAACCTATACCTTCTAAACATTTAATTAAAAGAAAAAGCACTTACCTAAATATTAATAACTATTTTATTTGCTTATTTATAAGTTAAGTGGACGTGAACTAGGCAGGCCTCCCATAGTGTAGGTCAATGACCTGGTAATTGATATTTGTGTTTCTTGAGCCACCCTTGAGCTAGTTACTCCTCTTACCATTCCAGCTGTGGTATAGTTGTTGCACAGTTGCCCTCGCTAGCTTGCAACAACTATACTTCAGCTGGAATGGCAAGATGAGTAACTAGCTCAAGGTCGGCTCAAGAAAGAGCAGCCTCGACTTAAGAAATTGCAATGGAGGAAGGTACTAGATATCTATTCGATAAAGATACTTCCAACTAACCGGCGATGTCGATATATGATCCCACGTATGGTCAGCAGATCGGGAGGTCGAACCGAAGCATAAATTACTGCCTACACACCAACAGCATGGTAGCATATTCTCCACTTCGAATACAGGTTATTCTGATATTAAATTATTAGAACCTTTTTATCATCACCATAATCAACCCGTATCAGGCCACTGCTGGACATAGTCCACTTTCAAGGCATGCCACTGAGACCGGACTCGGCTCTTCTCTTCCAACCGCGGTCAGCTTGTCTTTTATTCCTCCAGAATACAAATCAAAGCATGTACTCGTATAGATTTTGAAATTATTCGGATATCCATTTGTTACCTACGTACCCCAGAAGAAAGATAAACTTTGAGTGTATGTTTGTATGTAAATCTATTTATTTAGCAAGCAGTAACCTTTAATTTATATATAGGAAGGGTGCTTAAAATTCCAAGTAGAAAACCAAAAAATATTTAAATTCCAGTAACTCCAACAATATTGAGACAGCTGAAGTCGCGGCTCCGACCTAGTGCTACCATACCATTTGCAATGAAGATATAACCATTTTCGTTTTACAATCAACAGAATAACATTAATTCAATAGGTTCGCCTGAAGAATGTTTCTGGTATTCAACAAAGAGCTTAGGGGGGCGGTTTGAATACGTATTGTTAAGTATAACTTTACGAGTGATTTATTGGGTTGATTGAAGATAGATAGCGACGACGACAGGTGTTTTCCACAACCTTCTTCAGGTTATAGGCCCATTTTATGGTTAGCCCACCCACACCATGTATTAGCTGCTTGAGATTTTTCCTGCTCCAACCGCTTTTCTGCTTAGTGCAAGCAATATATCAGCCCACTGCCATTTTAATTTGCTTATTCTAAAATCTACATAAATATTTGTAAAATTAGATCTACAACGGTTTCAGCTTTAAGAAGACTTACGTAGTAATATATCAGCTGAAAGTCGTCCACTGCATACTACTAAGTTGATCTCAATTAACATTTCATTTGGTAGTCGTTTAGACAAAAATAGAAGCTTTATAGGTGACTTGATAAGTTCCAACAAGAAGTGGCCACAGATGTGCCTTCACCAATCCGCATTGGGTTCGCGTGGTGGAGTATGAACTACTTTCTCTTATTTTTCCAGCCCTGGGGTACGCGTCAAACGCAGATCTTCAGAATGGCGGCGAAAAGACTAATTTTAGAATGATTGAACTTTACTTTCTTTGACATATGCCTGCAATTGGTATGGCCTAAAGATATTATGAGAGGTGCTAGTACTAGGCATGCCTTTTAAGTTCTGTCGTTTCCATATTTCGATTTCCGGCAATTTTGAATTTGGAACTGTTCTATATTCGAATGTGTTTAAATTTTGAATCTCAAAACACTTGAAAGTATTAGGATTAATGCTATTGTTTAGTCACGGCGTCGATTGGAATCTGTCAGGTTACGTACGAAAATGAATCTTTCTAAGGAAAATGTTCGTGCAATAGTTTTCTACAACTTTAGAAGAGGCCTGACACGGCTTCAGTATTTTAAAGAGCTAACATCTGTGTTCAGTGATGAAGTCCCATGTCTGCGGACTGTCGAATGCTGGTATTTAGAATTCCAGCGTGGACATACTGGTGTTAGTGACAAATCTCGCGAAGGACGCCCAAAATCCGCCTTCACTGAAGATAACATCATTGCTGTGAGACAACTAATTCTCGAAGGTCGTCATGTGACGTATCGAGAGATAGAGGCTCTATTAGGCGTCTCAGGGACAACCATTCAGAGGATCTTGCATAAAGCGCTTGGTGTGAGAAACCTAGTTTGCCGTTGGATACCGCATCTGCTTTCCGACGATCACAAGGCGGCCCGCGTCAGATGGTGTAAGAAAACTCTGCAAAGGTTCAACCGAGGAGAGTCAAATCACGTCTACGACATCATCACTGGTGACGAATCTTGGATTTAAGCCTACGATCCTGATTCCAAACAACAATCTACAATCTGGGTCTTTCAAGACGAGCCAAAGCCGACTAAAGTTGTTCGTTCTCGAAGCACTTCAAAGAAGATGGTGGCCACGTTTGTTGGAAAAACCGGCCATGTTGCGACTATTGCACTTGAAGATCGTAGAACGGTTAACGCAGAGTGGTATACCACAGTTTGTTTACCACAAGTCATCACCGAACTTCGAAAATCTAACTCAAAGCGACGCATCATCCTGCACCACGACAACGCAAGCTCACACAGCGCTCGTCAAACGATTGAGTATTTGAAGCAGGAAAAAGTAGAAATTCTTGACCATCCACCATACAGTCCTGACCTAAGCCCTAATGATTTCTTAACATTTCCTAAAATTAAGAAAAGTCTTCGTGGTCAAAGGTTCCAGTCCGGTGAAGAAGCCGTCGACGCCTTTAAGTCAGCCATTTTGAACACCCTCACTTTAGAGTGGAATAAATGTTATAATAACTGATTTGAGCGAATGGAAAAGTGTATTAAGCTACGTGGTGAATACTTTGAAAAACAATAAAAAGTACTATAAGGTTCTAGTTGTGTTTTTTTCTCCAAACGACAAAACTTAAAAGGCATTCCTCGTAGTGATGTGCGACCGCGGTGTTTGTACCGATCAACAAGGTTAAACAGCGTTTGACCCGGTGGGCCTGAGATGGGTGACCGTTTGTGGCATCTTAGATCCCAATGTAATAAGTAGCAAGTCTTTCACATTATACCGGGTACAGATACAGATTCCCGATTGCTATTGAGGATCTTCAATTAGAATAGCCACACTGTGTCTGTCCTAAATATTTTTTCTTTTCTTCTTTTTAAAACAACGTAGCCCCACACTAGGAATGATTGTCGTGAATGCGTTTGCAAACATGAATTTCACATCCATAAACACCCAGACCGAAACAAATATTTGTGGGTCACACAAAGATTTGACCCGTGCTGGGATCGAACCTGCGCTACTTAGTCCAGTTCTTAACCACTGGATCAAGCTGATAGCGACGATAACTCGGTGTATAATAATTACTGCATAATAATTACACTGATTATATTGTTTAGAACTTTACAGTGGTAGTTGCGTCAACGGCACTGATCGAAAAAATAATATAAAAATATGTGAGAGAAAATAGGATCAGCTGACTGGCTGAGTTGCGGGCACCGGGCACAATGAACGCGTTGCGCACGCCCCTACTACTCTTGATCCCCGCCTGGATACCTCCAGTTGATTGGTTGAATCAAAACCATCCATCCTTTAATTCGAATCAAGGACCTTTGTACGCCACCCGCACTATGTACCACTAGACTAACGACCTTAAATAGATAGTTCCATTATTTCATAAGGTCTTAACGATGGTCCACGACGGATTTGATAACTGTCATCTCCCCAACCTAAAAAAGTGTATATCATCAAAACAAGTCGAAAACTGAAAGTTTTAAAAACACATAATACTCATAAAAGAGATTTCGCAAATACCCCGTCTCCAAATACTCGATCCCACTTATAGGATAAAATCTCATAAAAATCCTATAAAACATTGTTCATTCAGACACTTGCCTCCAGCAATCGCAACTAGTGATGGACGATGATTTTTTAAAATCGACTAAAGTATATCGGCAATTTTTTTACTAATAAGGTTTTATTTATTACTTTAAGTAATATTTGATTCATTAGCCGGCTATGTTTTTTCGAAGTGACTCCCCCGGTACCTACATCCGTCCACTTTTGCATTGTATATGTGTTAAATGAGAATAGCCAATAATATTGGCTATTATTAGTTAATTACTAATAATAGCCAATATGGTTGGACAAAAGCCTTTTTTCTCTTTTTTTCTTTCTTCTTTCACATTTAAAGAGAACCCAGAATGGGTTGAGTGAGCTCACTTAACCTATTCTGTGTTATAACTATCCAGATTGAATCGGTGGCGGCTAGTTCGTATCCACCTGCGATTGGAATTCATCAAGCTATCATATACGGGGCTTAACGATTACCATATGAACCTGAACCAATGGCTCCAAAATTGAACAATCATAGACCCACATCGAACGCTGTGTAACCACTAAGAACACCACGGTTTCGCTTCAAACGGTTCTCTACCACACAGTGATG
Source organism: Phalera bucephala (assembly GCA_905147815.2). Taxonomy (NCBI): domain Eukaryota; kingdom Metazoa; phylum Arthropoda; class Insecta; order Lepidoptera; family Notodontidae; genus Phalera; species Phalera bucephala. The sequence goes on from LR990620.1 coordinate 30,990,857, forward strand.
GCCACTTCGTTTCAAAATTTTCCATTGTCTATAGTAATGAATCAATTGTTTTTTTAGAGATCTTATTTATCAAGGCGTTTCGTTTCGCCCAGTAATGGACTCACTCAAAGTAACGAGCGCATCAAACAGAATGGAAGTTTTATATTCGTGATAATGAGAAACAATTTCGACGTCGCTCAAGTTTTTATTACATTCATATTGAACTTCCTGGAAATTAGTCGAGTTTTGACGGGAAATTTAGCGAATAAGAATAATAACTAAATTAATAAAACTAGTTAAAAGAATAATAATACTTGTTGGTCTATTGGCGTATAGTGTGATTGGCTATCGCTAGGTCCTCGTTCAAAACCTAAAGCGAACCTGTTAATCGGCTGGGTTCTTATGTAATAGATACATCTCTGCAAAATTATGACACTTACTTAATCGATTTCAACAAAAATCGAATAAATATTGTTCGTATACCAATCGCACATCACTTTATAGACGCGTGTGAAACGATTCGGAAAAATAATTTCCTTTCGATGTGCGGCGTTGTACCCTTTACGTAGCTGATGTCAACTTAACATTGAAAAAACGACTCTACGTGACACAAAATAAAGTAGGATTTTTGTTGAAAGTTCATGCCTCAAGAGGTAGCACGAAATTTGTAATTAAATAGTTTTGGAGTTTGATAATTGTGTCAGTCCGACGTGATTTTGCAATAACATTTCAAGCGCTAACAAAACTCAATTAAGAATCGAACTTTGCGTTTCAAGATTAAAGTTTAAATTTGAGTATGGTTTTGATTCTGGTTAACATACTATTGTTTGTAGGTTCAGTGAGGGATCGCTATGTTATTTGTGCCGCCACACACTGAGAGCTAGCATGAACCATTTGCGCTATCGTAACGTTGTAGGGAAAGTGTGCTGTCTCATTCATCTTAATTTACTAAATGTTCAGTGTGAAAAGAATTGCTTTTCAACTAGTTAGCGTTACGCTAACGTCAATATGTTCGTGCTAAGCGCTGTACCTTGATTGTTTGACGTAAGTGGGCCGATATGATTTCACGGTTCAAGTTTCGTGCTTGAGTACCGTAATAAGTTTATGGTAAATGTTGGTGAATTTCTCTGGATGCTGTATAAACGTTGGAGGTAAATTTGTTATGATATGGGTTATAACGTAATTTTAATATGTTGCTTTTAGTTCACGTTGTGAGGGGATGATAGGGATAAGAGATCCAGCTAATAGATCACACTATATACAAAAGAGATTGTATAAATCTCATCTTTAAAAGTATAGTCATGCAGTTTCTTGCTCTTCTTTTTCATAGGAATGGCATTCCAGACGGGAGGTAGAGTCTTGAGTATCACAAGCTATTTATATTCTTGACTGTTAAAATAAATAAACACCATAACGCCTATATTCCTCAAGTGAGTGTGGCAGACGTGTACTGTTTACACCCACTTTTCGTCGACGATGTCTCATGTATAAAGAGGCGAGTTGGACTGATACTGGGATTTTTTCAGTAGCCCTGAAACAAACCCTGGACCTCGTGATCGCAAACCGCATTATTCGCCACTAGACCAACGAGACACTTGACTGTTTGCTTTTACTTTTTTACCCGCTTACGATTTTGAAGCCCAATGACGCTCATCATCGGAAATACTATTATTTATTCCAGGTTTACACATCAGACTGACCGACATGATTGCATGACTATTAATTTTTTTTTACCTGTGGATCGTAATATCGGCTCTATATTAAAAATGAAGTAAAAAATCACAAAATACAAAAACCAATTTCAGGTACTACTTTAGAACATATAATCGTCAATGGTACATGTCAATTCGCATCAAATTTATATCCACAGTTTGAAGGAAATTAATTTTGCAATCCGTCCAATTTCTTTGACCTCCGTATTTGATTGAAGCTGTATGAAATTGGGGTATTTCTTTTAGCTCAGAGGTCTGGTTATGTTGGATAGCGGTTAAAAGAAGCCTGTCGCTCATTTCGGTGGGATTGACGTTTGTACAGTTTCACCAAGTCCCACATAATGTCGGAGTAAGCTTCAGATAGAAGAATTTATTAAAAACTCGCATCATTGTAAAGTGAGAATATTTATGGATGGATACTTGTGGGTTCTGTACATTATTTCTATATTTTACATATACACAAACGGCTTGGTCTAGTGGTTAAGAGCTTAAGCTGTCTCACCTTCTAGATCGAGTAGTCGCGGTTTCAAACCCCGAACGAGACAAATCTTTGTATGGTCCATAAACATTTATTTCGGTCTGAGTGTTAATGTATGTGAGTTTTGTGTATGTAAACGCACCCACTTTTTTATTATACAGCTTGTAAATTAATTATCGTAAGACTATTTGCTTCAAATCGGCAACAGAATCAGTTTTAACAATTTTTTATTTTATGCATCTTATTCATCAGCCGAAAGACATCCAATGCAAGACACAGCCTCGCCCAAAGACCGGTACAACCGGATTTGTGCTGTACACATGCTGGTTTTACCCGCGACCTTTAATCTGTTTTTTTTTTAACTTGAATAAGTTCGAAATTTTCTATCTAGCTATCTAGCTATCAATTATTCCAAACGTTCTTTAGTCAGCCCTATACGTAACGACATTAAACTATTACGATGATATATTATTATTATGATGATAAATAGAAGAAGAAAGGGAAGGCCTTCACCTTAATAGTACAGGCTTATAATAATCTATCTATATAATCATGTCACATCCCTTGCGAGGTAGTCAAAGAGTGAAGACATCCAACAGGTACTTTCTTTACAAACATGAAATTTTATATACAAATACCCAGATCGAAACAAATGATTGTGGGTTTCCCGAAGATTTGTACCCTGCGGGAATCGAACCAAGGACTATTCGACCCAGTGGGCAGGTTTAAACTCTAAACTACTGCGCCAAATCGTCCGTGTATATAATTATATTACTATAATTGTATTTGTCATAAATAACAAGGAACCCTAAAAATATTCACAGCAAATAGATACGTTCTGCGGTTCCCTTCGTTTCCCATTAAATTAGCAACTTGGGCATTTTTTACCGCTTCCTTTTTTCTTCAAATGTCGATTTGAGGAGTTTAATATAAATTGACTTTGAACTGAGAACGTCTCCGCCCTAGTTCTTTCCAGGTATATATCGGGAACTTTATTAAATTATTCCATTTTATTTTTAACATCTCTGTCCTCTACCTAAAGGTTGCCTGGAAGAAATCGCTTTAAGCGATAAGGCCGCCTTACTGTACCAAATAACTAACATAACTATGTTCGATCTTGTTTCTTGTCATAATATTTTATGTGCAATAAAGTGTATTATTATTATTATATGTATTTCGCTGAGATTCACGGGCTTTACCCGGACCTTTGAAAGGCTTGCATGGGGGCATGGGTCCAACACGTAGAGGCCCTTTGCGAGATGTTAATGTTATGTAAGCCACCTGCTGAAATCACTTGCTGAAAATGAAGAAACATAACCAGCGAACTGACCCCGGCAGGTGCAAGGACTATTATAAATTATGGAAAGAAAACAAGGGCTATATAAATGAGGTTTGCTGGACAACAACTGGACTAGAGACGCACACCGGCCATAATTAGTGATACCTAATTAGCCGTGGCCGGCGGTGACTCGCCACTTACTAGATGGGCCCTAAAACGGTCGTCCTAGGACAACTGAGGGCAACACCGGTGTGAGCGGCTCAGGGGTGTAGAGAGGTGTGCTGCGCTTTCTCCGAAGTTACTCGCGGCGTTATGCCCTTTAACACTTCCACCCCTGGAGTACATCGACGTAGGACCGCATTATCTTCCTACGTCGATATAGCTCTCACGGCTCCTCTCTGGACGACCAATTAAGGCTAGCCAGAGCCGAGAGTCCTGCGGGCATCCTTCGGTTTCCACTCGACCGACGAAGACACGCCGAGTTGGGGGCCCTGACCGACTGTCTGAAGCACTCGGGTCCGTGGTGTCGTTACTCACCAACAGCTCGCCACAAGCTGCCCTGCGGGCTTATTATTATTATTATTAATATTCACAATTCAACTTTTTATATTAGCGTTGGGATTTATTGAATGTGTGTGTAGGGTATAGGCGGTGATTTTATAGTAAAGTTTATATGAAACAGACTACTCATAACAGCGTCCGCCACTGTCCCCGCATAGGAGGGGTAGGAGAGATATACAATCATACTTCGCTGACAATGTTAGGTCCCAGTGTAATAAGGGGTGAATGATTGCCATTGTACAGGTCACAATTCTAGACTCCGGATCGCTACTAAGAGGTATTGATAGAAAACCTCAATAACTTTAAATTTGTACGACCTGAGATACGAATTTAAGACCTCGTGATCACCAATCACTCTATGCCCTGCTAGACAAAACAGGGTTTTTTGGTGGTTAGACTGTTGGACTGCAAAGTCAGAGATCTCGTGTTACAACCCAGGCACGCACCTCTGTCTTTTCGAAAGCATGTGCGTATTAAAATGAACTATCACTTGCTTTAACGGTGAAGGAAAACATCGTGAGGGAACCTGCATGCCTAAGAGTTTTTCGCCAACCCACACTGGTGGCCCAGTGTGGGTTGGCGTGGTGGACTATGGCCTAAACCCTCTCAGTTGGAGAAGATGCCCGTGCCACCACGTGGAACCCTATTGTACCCGACTTGTAATGTACCAATTCTATTAACCCGACTTTCGGAATTACCTCGATGTTGTGATGTTCAAAAATATAGGATCAAAACAAAGTATGGTTAATTTTAGAACTAATCAATGCTCATTTAAAAAATATACGCAAGTATAATTGGGTCGGTAAAGAAAAGCTTACTTAACCTCTCGACCGCTTTATCGCTATGTTTTAAGACGATTTCATAATCAAACTACTAGTTAATCTGCCTATAAATATTTGCAGCAGCAGCAGCTTTCATTTATAAAGATTTTTAATATAACACGCTAAGAGGGAGATATCTGCCTAGCAATAGGATCACTTAGGTTAAAAAATTTGATTCCTTGCCTTAATAGTACAAGAAACCAACTTTGGCCTAAACTGCCCAACCCCTGAGCAAAGGCCTAACAGTAATGGAGGAAAAGAATAGATGCCCTATTCCTCTATTTATAATACGAAATTCTAATGCTCCATCAGCCGTTAACGTACGTGTTAATGCCTCAGTCAAAATGTGAATTAAATAAGGCGCTAAAAAATAACACGTCTTGATTAACGCATTAAACACTGTCCAAATCTGCATAATGTTTAACGGTCAACATACCTAAGTAGCAAAAGACCTAACTATGTGAAACTTCTAATTATTATCTTTGTTAGCGTGTTAAATAACGCATTACCATGCAGCAGGAACATAACGCAAACTACCTTTTGAACGAGGCATTTCATGGCTAATTTCTCTCCCGTATTGCTTCCACGGCCTCGGAGCAACGCTCTGTCTTCTTTAATGTACCATCGGGTGAAAAAATTTATTATGCTTCCACTCTACCTAGCATCCCTCCCACTCTTTTATAGAGGGACCTATTTAGTTTATTTTAATACCGGACTTAATGTTTTCAAATTACTTTCGACGGGTTTTGGCTAAACCGCTGGTTGATCGTTTGAAAATACTATGTTGCTGTATAATTAATGCTTTATCCAAATAATTTGGGTCGAATGAAGAATAATATTGTTTATGGCTTGGTATATTAATGTGTAATAAAGAATATTTGATTTTATTCACCTCATTTTAATATTGAATTTGAATTTGTTAGTCTAGAGCAGCATGGTGCAACTGGAAATCTCGAGATTCTCGGTAGGAAAAAATACGCTTATATTTATTATTATATAAGACTGTACGTACAGGTTCGCGAAACTGGCAGCTTATGATAGTGTATCCATCAGTATGATCAACTATGGCGAAATTCACCAGAAATAAAGAAAAAATGTAAGCAGTTTCATACAGCATTGGGGCCTATGCCACCAGAATATATAAAACTGCTGAGTTTTTTATTCACTTCCCGTGACTTGATAGTAAAAGTTGCTTGTATTTGTGACTACTAACATCTGTTTAAATTTTTAACACATCTGTCTGTATCTCACTGAGATTCAAGAGCTTTATTCATACATTTGAAAGGCTTGCATAGGGTCCAAGACATAGAAGCCTTTTTCGAGAAGTTAATGTTACATAAGTCGCCTGCTGAGATCAATCATTATTATTGTTATAAGCCTATACTATCCCACTGCAAGGATAAAGCCTTTCTTCTCTTTCTTATATGAATAGAAAACAAGCAATAATTAAATATAGTAACGTAAATTGTATTATACTCTTATAATATTAAAATTCAAAGGCGAACGCCACCTCGGATGTGATTAAAATGATATTGGTTAGCCATATGTAGTTTAGAATGTTGAAACTATTTTTCAATAACATAACCAAGGTTAATAAAAAACGTTGATATTATAATTAAAATGTGCTACTACGTACGAGTCTTAAACTTGGTTAATCGCCCGAGCGGAAAAATAAATTGCTCTTTAACTTTTAATAGCGCATTTCGGGGGTACAACTAGTGGGGTAAGCAGTTGATACTGTGTTGTGTTCGCGTACATCATTCTGTTATACCATCATCACCACCACACCGCCAATCCTATATTCTCCAAGCGGGGATGGCAGAGGTGTACTATGTACACCCACTTTTTGCCATATACCGGGTACAACTCCAGACTCCGGACTATTACTTGGAATTTTTCGAAAGAAAAACTCCATTGGTCCGACCTAGGGTTTGAACCCAGGACCTCACGATCGATAAGCACATTATTTGCCACTAGACTAACGAGGCAGTCATTCTGTGATCGGTTTAACAAAATCTTTTGCACATCGACGGTTTTACATACTACGGAATAAAGTCTCATTAGTTCTGTGGAAATCACAATTAGCGTAAGGGACAAAGTGTAGTATCCCTAACACCGATTGTGATTCCAACCAGAGATTTTCCATGAAATTTTTTGAGAAAATGCAAAATGATTGATACGTCTGGTTATTAACGTAGACTACATCGAATTACTAAAATATACAAATATCACAAAGCAGTGATAGCCTAAATGGTTAGACCGTTAGACTGCAAAGTCAGAGTTCTTGGGCTCAAACCCAGGCACGCACCTCTGTCTTTTCGAATGCATGAGCGTATTAAAAACTAACTATCACTTGCTTTATCGGTGAAGGAAAACATCGTGAGAGAACCTGCATGCCTAAGAGATTCTCGAAGGTGTGTGAAGTTCGCCAACCCGCATTGGGCCAGCGTGGTGCCTATGGCTTAAACCCTCTCAGTTTGAGTGGAAGCCCGTGCCCAGCGTTGGGGCAGTTTCTCAACACAACTAATATTATTAAGAATGTAATACATAATGCTTTAGGGAATGTAATACATTAGAAAGTATAATTATAGGTCATCTCTTTAAGCATTGGATAAAAGAGCGCATGATGTTATCATTAGCTTACGTCAGCAAGTCAAAACGTAAGCGACCAATTACATCACACGTTCCCTCTATCGAAAGCTCAAAGGGAGCTCGTGTGAGGCTGTCACAGCAACCGTGTGTCGTCCCAAACAAACTGCATGGCACCATTCACGCCTCCAGTTGATTCTGGCGGCGAAAAACAACGACGCCTCTCGATGTGCGGCTAGAACTTTCTGCTTTATTTTCAGGGGAGTTCATTCAATATTCTATTGACAAAAGCTTTGGGGATAGTGTGGCCTGTGTGTAGTCCCCGGATTTATTAAACGTAATCAAACAAGCCGTGTCTTATTTGAAGAGCAAGGAAATAGTCTTCGTAAGCGGTAAGTATGTATGAGACGAACTATGACAGTGTAGAAAGCGAGCGATATTTTTAAGAAAATAACCTATTGGAATTCTACTTACTTCGTACCCCGCTTGGGAACTGACGTAATAATATACATAGATAGAATCATATAAGGCATCTGGCTTGTTAGTATAGATAAATAGAGATAGAATCAAAGTGCTGTCCCTATAATGTCTCCTATTAGGAAGTAAATACAGGGGTAACAGGTATGATCTTTGAGCATTCGATAGCAAGTCTGCGCTAAGTAATCATTAGCTTACGTCATCAAGTCATAACATAAGCAAATTATTACGTCACACGTTCTCTCTACCGAAAGTTCAAAGGAAGCTTGTGTGAGGCTGTCACAGCAGGCGTGTGCCATCCTCAATAAACAGCGTGGAACCCTTCACGCGTCCAATTGATTCTGGCATTGGAAAACAACGACGCCTGCCGATGTATAGTTGGAAATTTCTGCTTTATCTTCAGGGGGTTTTATTTAAAATTCTATTGACAAAAGCTTTGGGGATGGTGTAGACTGTATCAAACTGTAACTGTACTGTCCGCTTAAAGCTTAGTAAAACTGTTGACTTCCTTGGACTTCTTAATTGCATCTGTGTTGGTTTATAGGTTTTAGCAAAAATTACAGTTTGCCTTTTCATTGCGGGATGCGGAGCTCAAAGTTATGTTTAGACTTTCAAATTTTTCGGGACCTTGTACAATTATCTTGTTCTCTCTATACAAATGTTACAGAAAAATATTATAAAGAAACAAATTCATCATTTCCAAAAAAAGCTTTGAAGAATATCGACAGCTCTTCCCACACGCTCGTAGTTTTACGCACACCTACACTTTGTCACTGTATTCTCACAAAATCTTCTGAAGATTTTTGTTCTTCAGACATAAAATTTATTTCAGAATCTTTTCCTTCAATGTTTACAGGAAATCTATAATAATAATGCACTGTATACTATCCTGGGCAGGAGCCTTCTCTCACAAATCAAGGTGAGAGAATTTTTGGTGTTCACAAGGTTGTAGCCACTTCCTGTTGATATATATATATATATATATATATATATATATATATATATATATATATATATATATATATATATATATATATATATATATATATATATATATATACAAGGTGTAACATAATAAACGCAAGACCTGAAAGTAGTTTGTTCTAAATCGGTAACTGAATTGATTTACACAATTTTTAGGTTTTTAGGTTTAGTAGTTACATTACGTTTCTCTCCGTATGTATGCCCGATCCTACTAGATCCTACTAGATAGAAACTCGGCGGGCTAGTCTTTTTTTAACCTTAACTTAAAAGTATCACAGACTGACCGATGTAATCGTTGCTTAACCTTAAATACTACAAACACAGTACCGCAGCGAATCCCACAATAGGGGAACTAAACAAAATAATATTCCTATTGCGTTTGGTGCCCGGCGGCGAAAAGCGAGTCAATAGTACCGCTTATTCAATATGTAGTCACACCTACCAAATAATATTATATGAGGGTTGCTTTATAAAGGGATTTAGTTAAGGGGATGGTTCGCCCGATGAATGGGAATGGACCGTTTGTTTGTTTGTTTTACTCCCGTATGGGATTTGTGTATTCAATGGGGTGGTATAATAGAGTCATAATTTCTAGTTCTGATTTGTAATCTAATGGCGTAAAACGCGAGTGGTGATTATGACGTCTTGGGCTCGAATATAGATTTTTTTTAAGAAGACGTAGCTGAATGTCCTGTTAGAAATCTGTAACCTCTGCTTATCTCGCAACGGATCTGGCGGAATTATACAAGCTGTAACATAATAAATGCAAGACCTAAAAGTAGTTTGTTCTATCTATAACTGAATTGATTCCAACTATTTTTAATGAACGTTACATTTTTTTTTAAATTCACAAAAAATGCTTTTACTCCTTCAGTGCGCTATAAAAAACTAAATTTATTCTTGATTCATAGCAATAAGGAGATTACAAATGAATTCCTACCACGTATTTCTCAAAATGCATACATAAACATACAAGTTTAATTGTTAATTGGGGTATAAAAGTGCTTAAAAAAGGGGCAAAAACCTTTAATTTTAGAAATTTGGTTTTCGTTTTGAATTTATGAAGCAATTCTCTAATCGGGGTGTTGTATAGATAGAAAGTAGCCAAACATTACATATAGATAGAAAATAGCCGACCAGTGGTCATGCTCAATATAATGTCTTTGCTTGCGACGGCTGTCTGGGGTGGGTCACTCCCTTCCCTCCAATATGGTCTAGGGGAGTGATGGTTGTTCCAATGGTCATACTTGTGCTGCTTGCGAGGACTGGTCCATCTGGAATCTTTAGACACTTTTTATAAATAATAGCATTAGTCTCATATCTCGGTTGTACGGCATCATACTGGAGCAAGATCGTAAACTATTTAATTGTAACCTAAACATTGTATCCACACAATATGATTAAAAAAAGAAAAGAAAAAACAGAAAGAGAAGTAAGTAAAACGGACAACCCCGTTGTGTTTCTTCGCCAGGTCTGCTCAGTGGAGTGTCACATTTCGATCCAGTAGAAGATTAGTAGTTGAATTAGATTTAAAACAATGTGTAAGTACCGCAGGGCTTATACAAAATAAACTATTGAGTCTGAGTTTAAATAAGGGGCAAGCCAATTGCAATGGACATAATTCTAGACACCGGACTGATAATGGGAAATTTTCGATAGAATAAAAGCACATTGTCGACGACTTGGTCAATGAGCGTAAGCCACTTCGTCCCGTGCAGCGAGTGGTCGCGGGTTCGATCAACATCATCAGCCGAGCCGAGCTACCGTAAGCTGAGACCCCCCTATCTAACCTCATCATCATGTTCAACCTGTAGCCACCCAATGCTGAGTGTAGGTCTCTTCCATGACACTCCATTCCCTTCGGTCTTGCGTTTTTCTCATCCAATCCCTTCCGGCCACCCTCGTCAGGTCATCAGTCCATCTTGCGGGTTGTCTACCTACATTTCGATGGCTGGTTCGCGGTCTCCAATCAAGCATCCTTTTCCCCCATCTGTTGTCCGATCTCCGGCATAAGTATCCTGCCCATCTCCGCTTTCTTTCCGCTATCACTTGAGCTATGTCTATGCTATGTATGTTTTGGACCCGGTCTCTTAGCGATATCCCTAACATAGCTCGCTCCATAGCTCTTTGGCTCACACGTAGTTTATTTAAGTTGTGTTTTGTGAGCGTCCAGGTTTCGGCTCCATATACCATAACGGGCAGGACACACTGTTCGAAGGTGCGACGTTTGAGATTCATGGGTATGTTTCTCTTAAATATGTCGGACAATTTTCCAAATGCGCCCCATCCAAATCGAACATGGCGTAGGATTTCAGTTTCTTGCCTGTTCTTATTGAAGCTACGGGTTTGTCCTAAGTAGATGTACTCATCAACCCGCTCTATTTTCTGTTCACGGACGAGGATGTGATCTACAGGGCTATTATTGCACATTATTTTGGTCTTAGATGTGTTCATTTTCAAACCAACACGCAGCGACACAGAGTATAGTTCTTCAACCATAATTTGCAGATCATCGAGACCTTCTGCGAATACAATGATATCGTCCGCTAAGCGGAGGTGGCTTAGCCGTTCACCATTTATGTTTAAATCTTTATTGGACCAGTCGAGGAGCTGGAATATGTCTTCTAGGCAGGACGTAAATAGTTTCGGTGAGATAGTATCACCCTGTCTGACCCCTCTTTTCACGTGTATGGGATTTGTCAGCGTGTGTAATTTAACCTGCAGGGTGGCGCCACGGTAGACTTCTTTGATGGCCTCGATATACCTATAGTCTACTTGAGAACGTTGTAAGGATTGTATTACAGCCCAGTGCTCTACTGTATCAAAAGCTTTTTCGTAGCAAAGCCAAAAACAATAGTTGATTATACTCTGTACATTTTTCCAATATCTGTCGCACTGTGTGGATATGGTCTATAGTGAAGAATCCACTTCGGAAGCCCGCCTACTCCACTAGCTGTTCGGAGTCTAATCTAACGGCCAAACGCAACGTAATTACTTTAGTAAATAGCTTATATACTTGGCTGAGTAGCGAAATGAGTTAGTAATTTGTGAGTCTGGTAGAGTCACCTTTCTTGTGAAGAAGAGTTACGACCGCATTTTTCCATGTGTTCGGAGATGCACCTTCGAACAGTACCTTATTAAAGAGCCACTGCAGTTGTTTCAGTACAGGTTTACCAACATATTGTAAGTGCTGATAAGTCATTTTATCTTCGCCAGGTGATTTCCTTCGCTTCATCTGTTTTAAGGCGTGCTTTATCTCATACATGCTTATTTCGGGGAGGTCTTCAGTTTTGTGCCGTGCCAGGGTTGCCCTTGGGTCTTTTTTGTCAACCGTGATGGGTTGTGGTGTTTCGCAACTGTACAATTCCGTATAGTATTTTTCTACCTCTTTCAGTATTTCATCCCTGTCAGTTGTTGTGTGTTTCCAGAAGTTAATTTGTGAATTTGTTGGTTACCTCTTTTAAGTTGTTTTTGAAAAACCTTAGGATCGCGATTTTTCTGTATTGTACTCAAGATCAATTTATGTTTCTTCCGTCTACGATGGTTTCGTATAGAATGTCGTATACACCTATTAATTTCATGAATACCATCATGTCTTGAGGTTTTCAATATTTCTTTTCGCTGTTCTAGGAGTGGTTGAATGTCGTTATTTGGTTGGGGCGTAGCACGGGCGTTTGGTCGTATCTCCTTTAGTCTCTTGCCGACATGTATTAATAAGTCGTCTGCGTTCCAGTTTGAGGTCGATGATAACTTTAGCCCTTAATATTCTGTGGTCATTGCCAGCGCTCACTTGATTTAGGACGTGTACGTCTTTAATGATGTACTTTTTATTAGTAAGGACGTAGTCGATTTGGTTATTGGTTTTACCATCCGGGCTTCTCCAGGTCCAGAGTCGGTGATCTTTCTTTTTGAAGAATGTATTCATAGCGTATAGCTTCTGCTCTTCGAGATAGTTCGCCATGATGTTTCCTCTGGAGTTCCTTCTGCCTAAACCAAATCCTCCGACATATTTTTCATTTTCCATACCTTTTCCCAACTCAGCGTTAAAGTCTCCAATAACGATGGTGTAAAAGCAATAAGTTTCACGAAGCGCCTTGTTAACATCTTCGTAGAAAACTTGGATTTCCTCCTCATCTTGAGCCGATGTAGGTGCGTATACTTGTATGACTTTAAGTGAATACCGCTTATTTAGTTTAAAAGTCACATATATGACCCGTGGGGAAATAGCAGAGATGTTTTTTAGCATTTTAGACATGGATGCATTTATTAGAAAACCTACACCTCCCTGGGATTTGTTGTCATATCCCTTATAGTAGAACAGATGTCCAGACGTGAGTTGGACCAGTTTTTCGCCTTTGCGTCGAGTCTCACTCAATCCAATGATATCCCATTTGATTTTATTTAGGACTTCTGTTTCTAATTCCTGGTAGCGTTCCTCCGAAAGCAATGTTCTGACGTTATACGTAACCAGATGGATAGCCTTGTCGGTTTTTTTGGCAGCCGTATCTTTTCCCCCAGAGATTCTTCGCACCCTCTGTCCTATCGGATCCCTGACCGCTGCCGTAGTTAAGCCTAACAGGACTACTGGGGACTGAGGGCCATTTTTCGTTTGTATTGTGCATGGAGGTTTTTGGCCTTAAAACGCCACGCTGGCCATTGCGGGTTGGCGAGTCAGTCCTTTTTGGAGCAATTTAGACTGAGTTTTCGGGTTATTTTCCGCCGCCCAATACTCGGCGTTGCCGTTTTTACAGCTGAGTAGGTCTCATCCAAGCCAAACCTCCTCCTTTTTCATCCGGGCTTGGAACCGGCATTGCCGGAGTACGAGTACGAGTACCTATCTAACCTACGAGTTATTAATTTATATATTACCTTGAATATATTTTATTATGCCTGTTTACTTTTACGTTACTGTACGTTACGTACTTATATATTTTATTATGCCTGTTTACGTTATTATATTACAGTATTCCTTACCGTATCACTACAATTGGCGGTATTAAATACCGTATTACATTATATCTTCCTACTTAAACACATATCCTTTTTTGGAATATGATAAACGCTTTTCGTAAAATATGTAATTTTCTGGGTTATTATTGGCATTCGTATACCTATCTACATCATCTCGTCAGATCCCTTGCGGGGTAAGCAGAGGGTATACAGTTTAAACTAGTCACATAACCTATTGGAACTCTGTAAATAATTCGCTAAACCAACTATGTGAGTGAAAGAACCAAAAGAGGTTTGTAATTAGAAATTCAAACCTTTCTGACCACTCTCCTCAATCTCAAACTCAGATAATTTATTTTGTATAAACCCTACTTACAAATTGTTATATTTATATCCTTTTTTTAACTTACTAATCTACCACAGGGTCGGAATGCGGCCTCCACTGAAAAGATCCGGCAAGAAACTCAGAGTGCTCGTCTTTTTAGTTAATCTATCCATTTTTTTCATCATTTTCTGCATAGATACAATTTATTGTTATACAATATTTAGTATGCGATACTAGTTCATCTCATATCATAAGTTTGTAGGGTATATAGTTATAACTACCGAGAAACAGGATAGAGATGTTTTTGATGTGATGAACAAAAAACATTAACATCATCACTACTCTCTGCCTACCTCACAAGGGATCTGTGATGATATAGATAGATACCTATATCACGGCATTATCTCCCAAGCGGTGTTCTATACACATTCATATTTCGCCGACGAATTTAGGTCCTAATGTAAGGAGACTGACAGAAGGCGGAAGACTGCTACTGAAAACTTTTGGATAAAACCTGGATAACCCTCGATCCGAACCAAAAAAAAAACTTCGTGTTCACCAGCCGTATCTTGCACAACCAAAACATCTAGCTTATTTGTGTTTAATTCTTCTATATAGGGCAACTTGCCACCGATCAACAATAGCGTAATGATTCTGTGTACGTTACTTGAAAGAACAGTATAATTAAAATCAAAACCAATAGTTTCTGTGATATATCTCCATACAGACACACAAAGTTTACACATAATTTAATTATTAACTTAGATCTTTACCTACAGCAAATTACAACCCCTAGCTTTCAATAACTCATTAAATTTTAAACCTTAATCTGAATGTGATAAAATTGTTTCTCAGCTGAGTATAGACTGCTCCTTTAGTATAGACTGCTCCTTTGAGCGTTGACAAACTATAAAATATAAATGTACCGAAATATAACTTTGGCTTGAATGAAACCCTGCAAAGCCGGTGGTCGTGGCGATTGTTTGGGTAAACAAACATATTTCCTACAATGGACGATGATGATGATAACGAATGACAACAATTGTATGGCAAAAATATTAGCGGCATATTTCCGTAAAAGCATCCGCGGTATAAATTACCTAATTAGGATTATGATACTAATTTCTACCCTTAAATTAAAACGATTTGACTTTTGGAAAAAAATTAAAATAGGTACCTTATTACTCGTACTAAAATAGTGTCACAATGAAACTTTTGATAGTTTGAATATTCAATACTTACGAAACTTCCTTGGTATCGTACCGCTATGTCGATAAAGTTTTCTCTCATACTATTTATTGTAGTGTTTTATTACTAAGCGGACAATTATTTAGGAACACTCAGGGCCTCTTGAACTACCCTTGAGTAAAGTCGGACGAAGACTAATCGACAAATAAAGTTGCACGTAAGTCTATACAAGGTGTAACATAATAAATGCAAGACCTGAAAGTAGTTTGTTCTAAATCGATAACTGAATTGATTCCAACTATTTTTAGGGAACATTTTTTTTAAATTTGCAGAAGATGCTGTTACTCCCTTAGTGCGCTATAATAAACTACATTTATTCTTGATTCAAAGCAATACGGAGATTTTAAATGCATTTTTAAAATGTATTTCTCAATTCGTACACATGCACGTACAAGTTTCATTATTAATTGGGGTATAAAAGTGCGTAAAAAGGGGGTAAAAAAATTTAAATTTTGAAAATGGTTTTCCTATGGAATTTGTGAAGCAATTATCTAATCGGGGTGGCTGAGGTCTTGCGTTACTTATGATACACCTTGTACATGATTTTTGAGTAGCCCATCTCTGAGTAGCCCTATCCGACGGTTAAACTCGCCAATTATAATTACCGAGTAACGCTAATCGAGAAATAACTAACCAGTACTTTACGCGAGGGTAAAAGAGAGAGAAGAAACAGGTCCTTAAGGATATTATACCTACTGGCTTATCCCTGTATTGCGGTAGTTTACCGCGTACGCGAAACGGCATCTATAATGAAGACAAACATTAGAAAACAATATGCGATAGACAAATAGTGAGTGTTGCGTCCAAATAAATATATGTAATGGAAAACAAATATTTGTGAGCGTTTGATGTTCCATGCAAGCAGAGCAAGGGTTCTGCTTGCATAGAATGTGATCGAGTAATGGTAGTCTGTATGCCACTGAAGTACAATTAAACGATAATTTCAGGAAATTATAGTAATGCGCGGCGCTAACTTTTTAATTAGTCATAGCTAATAAACTAGCCAATATTCGGTCAAATATTGGCTGTGATTTTTGGGGTATTGGAATATGCGTAAAGTACAAAATTATAAATGAAATAAATGATCGAACCTGCAACTACGCGATCCATTGGGTGAACCGGTATAAGTTCGTAACGATCCAAGCCGACCGTCACTTAGGCGCTCCGGGCACGGTTAGCTCTTAGGGGTAGATTTTTTATACATCCCTAAAGGCATTTAACCTACTAACCTTTCCCTCTCTTTTAGCAGTCAATCGTGTACGCGAAATGACATCTACAAGGAAAACAAATATTAGAAAACAATATGCGATAAATAAATAGCGAGTGGTGCGTTCAAACAAATATTTGTAATGGAAAACAAAAGTTTGTAGGCGCGTGATGTTTTATACAAGTAAAGCTCTTTCTCTGAATGTGAATGATCGTGTGCCAAATGGTATTCTGTATGCCACTATAGTACCTATTAAAAGATCATTTTCGCGAAGCTATTGTAATGCGCCGCGCTATTTGTTTAATTGGTCATAGCAAATAACAGCTAGGGTTTGGTCAAACATTGGCTGTGATTCTTAGAGTATTAGGAACTGCTTTAAGAACAGATGTATAAATAAACAAAAAGAAACAATTTAAAACGGATAGAAATAAAATGAAGCAGAATTTCTTGAAGAGATCCTTCATCTGGAGCCAATACTGGATTACGAATCAGGTGATGCTTACCATAAAAATGCAATCATCGGAACTAAGCCTCAAATTTTAACTCCTGATGATGTGAAGAAATGGTTCTAATTCAGCTTGCAATATTTTACCTAAATAAACAAACATAACCAGTTAATTAAAACGTTGTAAAAACAATATTCGATAAACAAATAGTGCTTCCAAACAAATATTAGTTATGGAAAACAAATGGCTGTGGGCGTTTGGTGTTCTCTGCAAGCAGTAGGTTGACGGACGATTTAGCGCAGTGGTTAAGAGCTTAAACCGCTTCGCCCACTCTGCATAATAGTCACGGGTTCGATTTCCGCATGGGACAAATCTTTGTGTGAGCCACAATATTTTTTTCCGGTCTGAGTATTTATGTATGTGAATTTTCATGTTTGTAAACGCACATTGCACATTAAACAACAAAAATTAGGTGGGCTTGAACATACATTCATTGCCTATTGAGTAAATGAAGTGCTTTAAATACAGAATAAGAAATAATAAAACCGTTGTCTTCTCTCTAAAAAAAACACCGCCACGCTATATTCTCCAAGCATGCAGACCATCCAGTGTTCCATTTAATGAAGGGCTAGCCTATTACCCTCATAGCGGCCACAATGCCAGAGTCGGGACTGATACTTGCATTTTTTCTAAAGACATTACATTTTGTCCAATTTGAACCCAGGACCTGTGATCGATACGCGCATTATTCGCTGCTAGACAAACGTAGCAGTCACATAAAAATACTAAAATTAATAAGCAAATAAATTATTTTTTATGGCAATTATTAAAAATCGCACTAAAAATCGAATTTAATATTATATATATACCACACGAACCTCGGAGTGCACTCAATAACTTCTATCCTAAAGTTAATCCGAACTGACTTCGACGAATTTACATGCAAATTGGGTTTCAAAACGGATCCGGTGGTACGCCCATAGTTAATTCTTAGACAAACATACTTTTACCAACCAAAATAAAACATTGCACCCTTATTCCAACTTGAATAAAGTCTAATATCTTTGTTATTTTGATTTTCGTGTGATAGAGTTATCTTGGTATTCGTATAAGAAGAACAAGTTTAATGTTGCATTCCAATTTGGAATGATTTGCACCAATTGCAACAGCTATAAGGTATAAATTTATGTAGCAATATTTTAGTTCCTATATAATCTGTTTGCTTACTTTTATCTTCCCTACTGACATATAATCTACCTTGTATGTATGTACCTATATGTAATAATCGCTTAGCAAGCTATGGAAAGAGTTAAACTCGGCGTTTCTCTACGTGATCGAATCAGGAACGAGGAGAGTCGTATACGAACCATTGTGACCAACATAGCCCACAGGATCAGTAAGCTGAAGTGGGAATGGGCGAGCCACATAGCGCGAAGATCGGACGGGCGCTGGGGCAGAATGATTCCAGAGTGAAGACCACGTATTGCAAGCGCAGCGTGGGACAGCTGCATGCCAGATGGACCTTGATCATTTAAAGGTCGCAGGAAGTCGTTGGATGCAGGTGGCATCAGACCTGTTGCGCTGGACAGTGATTGGGGAGGCCTATGTTAAGCAGTAGACGAGTATAGGTGGAGCATAGAGGTGGAGATAATGATGATGATGATAAGCGTATAATGAAATAAAAATTAAGCAAACAGTCTTGTTTGTCTAATGGCAAATATGTAATGCGCGTAGCGACCACAAAGTTCTGGGATCGAATCCTAGGTCAGACAAAATGTAATTTTTGCTTAGGTATAAAACCTCTGTTACATAGATCCTAACATCGCCGGTAAAAAGTGGGTGTACGCATAACATCTCTGCCACCGCCGCTTGGGGATATAGGCATGCCGGTGTTTACTTTTTAAATTCTCTCTATCTATCTATGTCATCCTGGCAGAAACTGGATGCGAGTAGCCGAGGATCGTACCCAGTGGCGTGCACTTGGAGAGGCCTATGTCCAGCAGTGGACTGCTATAGGCTGATGATGATGATGATGATGATGATCTATGATGATGATCTCCTCATTACGCCAGGTTCCTTGCGGGGTAGGCAGAGAGTACAGAGTTCCAACAGGTTCTTTCCTTACAGAGCTCAGACGTTCTCCACTCTCATACTTCGGCTTACGTGACTTACTACCCAGGTTTCCTCCACTCTCATACTTCGTCTCAAATACGCATGTGGGTTACGGAAACTTTTGGCTTGCCCTTGCCCAGATAAGTCACGGTCTATTTGGTCATGGTAAGATACATAAAGAAAATTATATTACAGTCTAGGTCTTCCCCGGCACCTACATTCTTCCACTTTCCATATACTGACATCATAAATTCGATAGTAACTCTATCTATCTGTCTGTACTGAACAGATTTTTATAAAATTTTGCAAGAGGTCCACTGAAAGGATAAAGGCTACCTTTGCTCCCAAAAAGAGAAGTGAAATACACGACTGATCAGACACCGCCCTCGCCGACAAGGTCGAATAATCCCTTGCCCGTTGTCCGGTGCAGGGCACCAGCTGTGTCGTCGGCGAGGGCGGTGTCTGATCAGTCGTGTATTTCATCCCTTACAGGGTACGTAACTGGGAATCTCGACGTGATCGTCAAGATACGTAGTATACGCCCTCCTCCATAGCGACAACACAACGCGAGGCCGTTCCTCTTTGACCCCTTGCCCTTCCGGTTCCCTAATTATTGCACGTTCGCCCTTTTGGATCCCCGTAATGGCCCCTTGGCCAATAGCTAAGATCATGCACACACAACAAAAAAAAATATGCTTGAAAGTCGAGCGAAGTCACGGGTACAGCGAGTTATGAATTAAATCCGAAATACAAATTTGTGTGTTTATTATTTAATCACTTTGACATATTTGAGTTATTTTGAGTTTGAAATTTATTATAAATAAGACCATTAACCCGCACTGAATCCGCGTGGTGCATTATGACCTTATCTTTTTAATCTCAATTAAGGAGAGAAGGCGTTTGCCCAGCAGTGGAACAAATTATACTATTCATTATTATTGGCTTATTACTCTTCCTTACTGGGCTGGAAGCGAAAGAAAATCTTAGAATGCCCCAGTAGCCATACTTTTGCTAGGCTGGTGGTAAGAGTCCACCAAAGGAAGTAACGTCATCCGATCAACGGCCAGAAAAGGAAAATTCGAAACAAACCCTATACCAACCCGTCTGGCCAGCGTGGTATAGTAGGCCAAAAACCTCGTAACATGTTAAGACACCAAACGCAAAGGCCCCCAGTTCCCGGTAGTCCCGCTGTCCGCTGCCATGGTAGCGGTCGCGGTAACAGCGGGGCAGGGGGTGCTAAGAATCTCCGGGCTACGACACAAGGCTACCAAAAACACCTGACCCTGGCTACGTACAATGGACGCTCTCTACGGCTGGACCAACACCTCACTGAACTCGAGGTAGAACTAGGTCGCATAAACTGGCACATATTGGGGTTATCCGAAGTCCGAAGACAGGGCGAGGACACGATAACCCTTGAGTCAGGCCACCTGTTCTACTTTCGGGAAGGTGATCGGCCCTTTCAGGGCGGTGTCGGTTTCCTGGTCAACAAAGCTCTCACTAACAACGTTGTGGAAGTCAGCAGTGTGTCGACACGGGTAGCGTACCTCATAATTAAAATCACCAACAGGTACACCCTGAAGGTGGTACAGTTATGCGCCGACCTCGACATACTGCGACGACATAGCCGAAGCCATGTATGAAGACATAGCCAAGGCATTACATGGCACCACCAAGGCTCACTACAACGTTGTTATGGGGGACTTCAATGCCAAAGTGGGAGTACAAGAACGCGGCGAAACGATAATCGGACCCCACGGCTTGGGGCGCCGAAACCACAGGGGGCAGATGCTGGTCAACTTTCTGGAGTCGCAGGGGCTCTTCTTGATGAATTCGTTCTTTAAGAAGAAGCCTCATAGAAAGTGGACATGGCGAAGCCCCGACACTGTGACAAGGAACGAGATAGACTTCATCATGACTGACAGGAAGTCTATATTTAGAGACGTCTCCGTGATCAACAGGTTTAATACCGGCAGCGATCACCGACTTGTCCGAGGCGCTCTAAATATAAACATCAAGGCCGAAAGGCGTCGCATGATGAGGTCTACTCTCAGACCTACTGCGCCTCAAATAGCTTTAGGGTCCAAAAAGTTCCAACTGGAGCTTCAAAATTGTTTCGACCTACTGGAAACCGAAGGCAATGTTGACGAGAAAACCGACACAGTGGTCAAAACGCTACAGGGTGTGTCTCGAAGGTTGTTTCCCGGAAAAAGCGGTAACAGAGAGTCTAAACTCTCGCTCGAGACTCTCGAACTTATGAGGCAGAGACGAGAAATGTCATCCACGCAGGCGTCTTCGCCGGATGGAAGGAACCTCAACCGGAAGATCAGGAAGCTGGTGCGACGTGACCTCCGATGTTCCAACACCCGCACCATCGCAGCTGCGATTGAACAGACCAGAGGCACCAAAGTCTTCGCTCGCCAGCTAGGTAGATCCCATCTGACGATACTTAATACAGCGGATGGCAAAACCGTGACCTCCAAGTTCGAAATACTCGAGGAGATTGAGAGTTTCTACAAAGACCTGTACGCATCACGGATGACTAAACCCACGAGACCCAGCGCTGACGACCACAGAGCCCCACTCGCACGCCACAACACGGAAGACATCCCTGATGTCAACCAGGACGAGGTCAGAGTGGCTCTCGAGCAGCTCAAAAACAACAAGTCGCCAGGCGATGACGGAATCACCACTGAGCTCCTAAAAGCAGGCGGGACTCCAATACTGAAAAAGTTAGCGAGCCTCTTTAATTCCGTCATCCACCAGGGCTTAACACCTCAAGCGTGGAGCGGGAGTGCGGTGGTTCTGTTCTTCAAAAAAGGTGACAAAACCTTGCTGAAGAACTACAGACCCATCTCACTCCTGAGCCACGTCTACAAGTTGTTCTCGAGAGTACTCACAAACCGCCTCGCCAGAAGACTTGACGAGTTCCAGCCACCGGAACAAGCTGGGTTTCGAAAAGGCTACAGCACCGTGGACCACATCCATACTGTTCGGCAGATTGTACAGAAGACCGAAGAGTACAATCAGCCGCTGTGTATGGCTTTCGTGGACTACGAGAAAGCCTTCGACTCCATCGAAACCTGGGCGGTTTTGGATGCTCTGCAGCGATGTGGCATCGATTGGCGCTATATCGAGGTGCTAAGATGTCTGTATGATACCGCCACAATGACCATCCAGCTCCAGGACCAAAAGACCAACCCCTTTTTTTTTTTGGTGGGGAAATCCTCATGGATACCCGGTCGCAGCGGGGACGCGAACGGGTTATGTTGGACTCCTTGCTCCAGCGACGGTCGGTGCAAACGGCCGGCCGTCGCTGGAGCAAGTCCTACCAACTAAAACCCCACCGTGTTCCTTCGCCCGCTTAACGACGAGTTACGGGTACGGAGACTCCTTCCACGACCCGCCAGTGGCTGTCCGTTTTCCGGACTCTCCTTATGCAGGGTAACCCCGCCCTGTTCCTCTCCTTGGCGAAGACGTGCCGGAACACTTGGCGCGTCCTCCAACCTCGGGGGCCAGATGGTCTGCGCAGGCAACAACAACCCCCGCTGCTGGTGCCCGCAGGCCCCCCTCACGGCGGCATAAGATCGGCGGCCGCCCGTCTTCTTCGCCCAGTCCTTCGGCGTCGATTCGGAGCAGCGAGGGGATCGCTCTCCCTGCTCCGTTCCGCCGCCTCCTTCAGTGCAATGGTTGCCTCACAGAAGGCTTCCACTGCCTGCCACGATCTCTCGCTGCCGACCATGGCGCGAACCACTGTCGGCAGCGCAAGGTCTCGCCCTATGACGCCCACGAGGACACTGCGCTGGGACGCCCAGGCGGGGCATTCTTCCAGTGTGTGCTGGGCAGTGTCCTCGGCGGCACCGCACTCGTGGCATGAAGCATCAGCCTCTCTCCCGGCAACCTTCCAAAGGTACCTGCCGAAGCATCCATGCCCCGACAGGATCTGCACTAAGCGGAAGGTCAGCGCCCCATGTTTTCGGTTCACCCATTCCGCGAGGATTGGGCGAACCGCCCGTATGGTCAAGTGGCCTGCCGTTGGCTCGACCAGCCGTTCCCGCCACTTCCTTAAGGCGCCTTCCTGCGCCTGTCACCGCCATGCTGCCTGCTCGTCTGGCATGGGACTGCCGCCGTTCTGTCGGAGCTCCGCTCTACGACGATAGACGGTGGCTAACACCTCTGCTTCCAAGTCCCAGGGTGGGGTTCCCGCAAGTACGCACGCCACCTCGCACGAAATTGTGCGGTATCCGCGTATTACCCTGACCGCCATGACCCGCTGCGGACGTCGCAGCAGGGCCTTGTCCTGGGCGGTCAGGGAGTCCACCCAAACCGGCGCGCCGTACAGGGCCATCGACCGCACCACCCCAGTATAGAGGCGGCGACAGCTTGCGCTCGGGCCGCGCTGATTTGGTAGGAGCCGACTGAGAGCTCCTGTCGCCTTGAGCAGTTTTGGGGCCAGCGCCTTAAAATGGGGCCCAAAGTTCCATCGCGAGTCGAGGACGAGGCCAAGATATTTCATCTCGGCCCCAACCGCGACTGCAACTCCGTTTATGACCAGGGCAGTGCCAGGCGGCGGCCGCCTTCGTGGCCCGTGAAAGCAGATAGCCTGGGTCTTCTCGAGGGCCACCTTCAGGCCCAAACGCTGGACATGACCGACCACTTCCGCTACTCCTCCCGTCGCAAGCCGAACAGCTTCCTCCACACTAGCCCCCTGAGCCGTGACAAGTGTGTCGTCTGCGTAGCATATCAGGCGCAGACCCCTCTCCAAGGAGCCGTGCAGAACCCAATCGAAACCGATGTTCCACAGGAGTGGACCTAGCACCGACCCCTGTGGAACACCGCACTTCATGGGACGGCTTAAGAGCCGCCCGTCGCTCGTCACGTAGACGACACACCTTGTCATTAGGTAGTCGCCGATGATATGGCGCAGGTACCCCGGTATCCTATGAAACCGCAGGGCCTCCGCAATGCACTCGAATGGCAGGGTGTTGAAAGCATTGGCGATGTCTAACGACACCGCCAACATCACCCCGCGTCTCGCCACACTTTCCTCGGAGAGGGCCTTCACACAAAGCACTGCATCGACCGTGGATCGGCCCCCTCGAAATCCGAATTGGCTGCTGTTGAGGTCCGGCCCCACTGTGCGGAGGTGTGGGATGACACGCGCTCAAAGACCTTTCCCGCCTCGTCCAGCAAGACTATGGGTCTGTACGCCGACGGCGACCCTGCAGGTCGTCCTTCCTTTTGCAGGAGGACGAGCTTTCCCCTCTTCCATGGCGTGGGAAACTTCCCCGCCCTAAGGCAGGAATTGAGCAGGGCCAAATATCTGTCCCCCAAAGAGTTGAGGGCCAAGGCTAAAACTCGACCGGGCACACCGTCCGGGCCTGGGGCTGTATTTTTGGCCCGCATTTTGCAGACCGCGGCAGCAATCTCCTCCGACGTTATCTCCTGCACTCCGTTGTCGGTATCAGACCTCCTCTCTGACAGTGATGCCATTTCCGGCGGCACATGTGCGGTTCGGTCCGGAAATAGAACCGAAACTACTTCCTGCAGGAGGGCAGGTTGCAGGGTATCGGTTAGGGGGGGCGCCTGGCCACGCAGCTTGTTGCGCGCAGCCCGATACGGACGCCCCCAGGGGTCTCTGTCCAGGGTCGCCAAAAACTCCTCCCGCGCTTCCGCCTTGGATCTAAAAATAGCCAGCTGCAGGTCCTCCTTCTTTTGCCGGTATACGGCATACAACCGTTCACCTTCGGCTTCGTCCCGCACGCGCCGTCTGCGTTGCCGTGTGTACACGCGGCGCGCCGCTATGCAAGCCCTGCGCAGTTCCTCAATTTCCGCCGACCACCAGTAGACCGCCCTCTTCGGAGGGCGGGACCTGGCTCTCGGCATGGCGGAGTCACAAATAGCGGTCAGGGCTGCAGAAAACCACGCGGTCTCGTCCTCGGCATTATTCGACGGCGCCCCACTTTGTGCTGCCCACGCCTGGACAAAAGCTGCCTCCACTGCTATATCCAGGTCAAGCCGTGTTAAAGCCCACCTCGGGAAATTTGCCATCGCACTCCCTGGAGCACGACGCCTGCCATTCCCTCCGAGGAGGGAGACATCAAACCGTATATATCGGTGATCGGATAGAGTCTCAACCCCCTCCATCACCTGCCACCTCTGGACTCGTGCTGCGACAGCGGGGGAAGCAAACGACACGTCCACTATGGATCCGCCACGCTGTCGCACGCAGGTGTGGGTGGACCCCCGGTTTAGGATTTCCAGGCCCACGTTGATCGCCCACTCCTCGAGGGTTTGTCCCCGGACATCAGTGGTGGGACTACCCCACGCCGTAGACTTGGCGTTTAGATCTCCCAGGACGAATACCGGTAGCGGTGCTATGCGTTGCACCGCCGCCCCAACCTCGTCCAGGAAGATCTCGAACTCGGCCAAAGTCTTGTTGGGGGAGAAATAGACGCCTATTACGGCCGTTTCTCCCCACTTTACCACCACAAATCCCCGACCTCTCTCCACCACAGACAGCGCGGTCACTCCCACAATCACGACAGAGCCCAGTGAGTCCCTAGCCCAGGTGGGCCGGTTTGGCACAAAATAGGGCTCTGCGGCTACGGCGATATCCGTCAACCACTGCCGCATGGACTGCAGGAAGAGATCCTGAGCCACGCCGCAGTGGTTGAGGTTAGCTTGAAGGACTTTGTGTATGCGACTACTGTCCATTGGGGAGTCCTTCTGTCTCCATGCTTCCGGGCCTGGCACCAACGGCGGCCTCTTTCCTGACTCCTTTAACAGGAGGTGCTGCACAGGCCACGCTCCCCATTCTGTGCGCGGCCGGCCTCCCGGCAGCCTCACATACCGAACAGTGCGGCGACGCCGAACATGCACTGGCTATGTGGCCGCACTTGCCGCAGCGATAACATTGTTTGCTGCGGTCCGCATCGGTGGGGCACATGGCACTCACATGCCCCGTCCGAAGGCACCGATAGCACCTGGTCGGCTTCAGTCCAAGGAGCCGGACGCCAACTGTAACCCAGCCTATCCCCATGGTACTCTTCTGGGCCGCCGTTTTGGCCGCAGCAATCGGGCAACGCACCCAGGTCGCTCCGAGGCCTGACGGACCTGGACGTATCGGTCCCACCTTTACGTCGGCCGGCGAGCATCCCCCTTCTCGTGCTACTGCTGCGGCAATCTCCTCATCTGTGGTGGCGTCGTCAAGATCCATCAAGCGGAGTTCGGCACACTTGATGGGTCTGGAGATGCGTACGTCGTCGGGGCTGAGCACTTCCCGCAGCTTGCAGGCAAGCGTATCGGCCCTATCACCGCTTTCCGCTCCCGGAATTTGGAAAATCCGAGCGCCGGTCGCTGCTCCTCTCAGGCGAAGGCCAGAAATGTCCACGACGGGCATTTTTGCTTTGGCCTCTGCCAGCACCGACGCCTAAGTAACCCCTCTTGTTTCAGCGGCCGGCAGCAGTGTCAGAACGACAGCTGTCGACCGGGGGGGGCGCATCCTTGGCAGACCCGACGCTGGGGCTTGACCTTTGGAAGCCACCTTATTCTTCCGCGCTTTTCGACGCTTCTTCCTGGGAGCAACCTCGGTCCATCCTTCCTCTCTTTCCCCTCCCTCTCTCCTTCCGGCATGGATGTCCGCGTTACTTTTTCCTTTCTTATTTTTCTTCTGCTGCTGCTTTTTTCTCTCACCGACCTTCGCCCCAGGTTTGGCTGAGGCCTTGGCGGCAGTAGGCTCGACCACTGGGGCCACAATTTTGCGGTTTCTCTGGCGCCATTACCTTTTCGGATACGTGACCGTCCTTGGTGGTCGCCGGGGCCACTGCGCCTGCCACCTTTTCGGCATATGACTGCGCCCTGGTCACCCTCTTAGCATCTTCAGCCAGAGGTGGGCGCAGTCTCTTCACCGGCAGGAGCCGCTCCTCTACTGCCGCGAATCGGGCATCCAGAATCGTGCCCACTGTTCTTAGGACCGTGGACACGATCTCCTCCGTGGCCTGGACCGGAGCAGGCTTTTGTTGGGTTGCTGAGGCCCTCAGATCCGCAACGTCTTTGCGGAGCTCTGCCACCTCTTTTCTTAGACGGGCGTTCTCGACCTGTAGTATAGCCGTCTCCTGGGCTACCGTGCGGCTTCTCAGCAGCTTGCCTGCTTTGGCCACTCGCTTGGCCGCGTCTTTGAGGCCGCGCACGAAAGTACCCTTAAGGTTCCCTGATTTCGAGGTGATCCTAACTATTGTGTCGGCTTCGTCTTGCAGCTGCTGACACAGCACCCCTGTAGGCATGCCCTGCAAGGCCTCTTCCTCCATAACAAGTTTGTCGAGCTGCACCGCGGCGTGACCCCGGAGCTGCTCCCGCTGGGGTGCAGCTAGACTCATTTTTTCGACGTACTTTGCCACCTCCGTTCTAGTGGAGCACATCGAGACGCTCGACACATCTGTCTCACCTCCATCACTCCTCTCATTCCGTGAGGCCTTAAGGAACCGGCCCTTGGGGTCGCGGGACTGCGAACTCGTAGAGCCCTGAGATCTGCGTCCCCTCTGTGCAGGTAGGAGCTTTGCCGCTGCTGCCTCCGGTTCGTCTTCGCTCGAGGATTCGGACTTCGAACCATTTGTTCTCCTCCTTTTGCAACCGGGCATCTTGAAGAATTTGGATGCCCGTGATGTCGTTTCCGCCTTTTCGGGGACAGATTCGGGGAGGGCAGAACCCCCCGTCTCCTCACCCTTAGCACTAGGACCAGTAATGGCCTTTCCATTTAGCACGTCCACAGCACTTACTGCTGCCGGACCATCTACGTCTCTCTCCCTGTCATCATCAAAAAAGGTTTTTTTTATATTTGTAACTTCCATTTAGTTCCCACGAGAACCTAGGTAACTAATCGTCCATCGGGGTAGGGACCCGGTTACCCCGATAACCCTGATACGCCTGGGGGGCGGGAGGTACCCCAGGGTTGGTCGCTAGTGGCTGATCACCTGCCAGCCGCTCGGTCGCATGACCAAGCATCCCGACACCACGTACCGCTGCGCCGGGAGTTCGGGATTTTTTATAGAGGTTTACTCCTCACGATCCAGCCAGCTAAGGCCAGACCCCCGTTCCACCGTAGAGCCAGGCTCATCGTTGGCGGGCTACGGGTTCGCCGTCGGTGGCCCAGAACAGGACCGTGTCTGGTGGCGGGATGAGCACGCACCAGACCCAACGTCTAGGAGGGGAGAGGGATGGGATTGGGAAGGGTGTTAGGGACGGGACTAGAGGAGGAAGGGTTATGTTTAGGGCTTCACGCCCACTCCAATATTTGTCGCCAACAGGGTACTTTAGTACCCGGACAACACAACACCCCCACACCGAGAGACCTCGATAACACCAATGACTCGCGCCCCGCACTCTCTTCAAACGGAGAGTAAGAGGAGCGACCGACCTTCAGGGATACGAATGAACGGCTCTCGGTCGAGCGAGGAGCGAGCGGAACGACACAAACGACCCAGACCCAGTATGCGCCACTTGCTACACCCGCCTCTCTCCAAAACGGAGATTGACGGGGCAGCCAGGCACAGCCTCCTTCTCCGGACAGAACCGGACCCCACCCCCCCGCGTCAGGTTATTCGCCATCGCCAACAAGAACCCCCGAAGGGGAAGTTATTGACGATGCCCAGGGTGCACCGGCAACGAACCCATTGGCTTGCCCGGCCAGTCCGAAGACATGCCAAGGAAAGACAATGGGACGCGCACTCGTGGAGGTTACCCGACCTAGCACCCCCCAAAAGACCAACCTGATCGAGCTGCATCGAGGGGTAAGACAGGGGGATGTAATATCCCCCAAGCTCTTCACCAATGCACTCGAAGACGTCTTCAAGACGCTGGACTGGACTGGGCGGGGCATTAACATCAACGGCGAATACATCTCACACCTTCGGTTTGCCGATGATATCGTCATCGTGGCAGAGTCACTGGAACAGTTACGCAAAATGCTGCATAGTCTAAATGGAGCCTCTCGAGGTGTCGGTCTCGGCATGAACTTGGATAAAACCAAGATCATGTTTAATGCCGAACTGGATAATATAGTAGCTAGGTTTTGACAAAAACAAAGCAATATTTTATGAGAGTAACTGGGTCAATGAAGTATCGAGGAAACTGCTTACGCTGCTAGGTTATACGTCCTTGTTTTTTATTTATTTATACAGCTGTTTACAGAAAGGTATCACCAGAAGCGATAACATCAAAGACAAAGGAAGTGTTGTATCTAGACTTTTAAAGTTCAGCTGAAATGCCCTAGTGATAACTTTTATTTCTTGGTTATGCAGGGCAAAATCTACAAATAATTCTCAGTACTTTGAGGAAGTAACTTAAGGTAACTGAGCTAAAAGTAAGACTATGGGAGTGCTCTTTACAACTTATATTAGCAAAACAAAAACTGCTAACAATAGAAAACTACCCAGCGTATATTCAAGTTTAATTAGATTATGCTCTTATCTATTTCAAAATTGTCTGTTGGTATTTTAAAAATAAGAGCTGTGTCCTATTTGAAGCGTAATCTTTAAGATTAAGACATACAATAAAAAGTATATCTCTTCAACACATGAAATTATCTTTGATACGACGCTTTGAAGGATCATATTTGCCTTTATCTTCTTATGGCTTTCAATAGCTTTTTAGGAAAGTAGGGCTTTAAACCCTACTTTATTAAATCCCTTTAAAATCAAGGTTGATTAAACATTTACGTCAACTTTAATTAATCAAGCATGTTGAACTAACCGATATCTGTGAAATAAAACTATTTTACGGATTTTATCGCGGTTTATTTTTTACGATGTTGCGGAGGGAGAAAACATGATCCGAACATCCTCTTTCGAGCCTGAAACCCCCTCGTGCCTCAAACAACATTCCATCGGACTTCTCGCGCATTCTCCGTTCAATAATTTTACCGTACACCTTGGCTACCCTTCCGGAACTACTAAAGGCATCCCGGACGCAAGTTCCACTATATAAGATCATCTCGGCAGATATCATGTCTATACTCGCAGCTTTACCATTTTTCATACTTCCTATCGCTCATTCAACTTCTTCCATAGTGATGTCCTCTGTTGATTCCGGTGCCACAAACTAGCCTCTGGGCTCGTCTGTGGCACCAGTATCCAGGGCATCCCCATATATTTATCCAAAATATTCACTCCACCGGTTGAGCACAGCTTGTGTGTCTGCAAGAATAACACCATCCTTAGTTTTTATCCTTTCCATTCTGGCGCCTGACGAATCACTTCGAGACTTTCTCACTTTGCTCCAAAATAGTTTAGTGTTGATCTCGAAGTTCTTCGCCAGCCTCTCTTCCTCAATCGCACACGCTCTTTCACGCTTTTCTTTCACTAATATTTTAGTGGCATTTTTGCATTGCCGGTATATTTCTTTCTTCATCTCTGTCATACTGGCATTCAGGTTCAAAGAAGAAACATAGTCTTGCCACGCTTTTTTGTATCATCACTTTTTGCTGTACTATGCTTCCTTGAGCAACCACATACTTCTTTCGCGGATTCTACCAAACTCTCTTTCAGCCTATTTCAGCATTCATCTATATTTGAGTCCGAAGAACCTGCTGTCAAAAGCTTGTCCCGGACTCTGTCTTCGTACATTCTCAAGCTCTTATCTTGCGACTTTTCAACCTTTATTCTTTCAAGGTCTCCGAAGGGGATACGCTCTCGCCAGTGCCTCCACTTCCTGAAAAGAACACTGAACCGCGCAAATACGAGATAGTGGTCTGATTCAAGAGTGGGGCCTTTATACGCACGCGTATCTTGTAGTTTACTTCAGAGACGGCTATCTACCAGGATTAAATCTATTATGCTTTTTGTTCATTCCTTCTCCATTTGTACACATGAATGTCCTTATGTTGGAATATCCTATTAAACACAAGGAGGCCCCTTTCCAAACATTTTAACTAATGAGTTTACCTGCATCGTTAACTCTCTTATCACCATAAGGAGCAGAGTCGCAAGTTTGCCGCCTGGTTCCCACCCATCCGTTCAGGTCACCACACAAAATCACCTTTTCGTTAGCCTCACCCAGATCCAGAACTTTTCTGACATTATCCCAAAACTTCTCAAGTTCCTGGGGTGTCGACGAGCTTACGGGAGCATATGCTGCGACTAAAAATAGCCTATTGACACCCAATTTTAAACGGAACCAGAGAGATCTCGTATCGTACAGGCCATAATATCTCACTCCAGAGGCCAGGCGACGGGACAACAAGATACCCACCCCCATGCTGGCACGTCTGCTCTGCGGTACCCCAGACCACAGAGCCATCGTGCCATCAGGAAGATCATAGGTTTCACTGTCCCTTCGCTTAGTCTCTGTTGTAACAGAGTCTGTGTGTACACAGAACATCCAGGCGTCTCTCTTTCATTACGTCAATCAACTCATGCATCTTATCTTTCATACCACCCCACGACTCGCCAATCCGGGCCCGGTGTGATAGGTGGCAGCCCCCATCGCCGCTTCCACCTGTGTTCGTACCGACGGGGGCGGGCCGGTACGCGTCGCCTCGGGGGGACGCCCTAGCCCGCACTGCGGTACCTCTTTGGTCCAAGATTGCAGCCATAATGACTAGCAGGGGTCGCAACGAGCACGCTCTTGGACATGACCCCTATTTATTTTTAGGAATTTTATTAATGTTTTTAAAAACCAAATTTATTTAATACGACGTAGGACGTAGAATTTTGATTATAAACCTTGTAGAATTGATGTTAAAACACAAATTTAATTGTACGACTTCCAATACAACGTGCAAAAATATTTAAATCTCAGATAAAATTATCAATGTTTATTGCTAGTTACGCTCCGAAGATTATCGAAATTATTGGCGATCAAAAGTTTTGTTATGGCCGTCATTGGCACTATTTCCACTTACGCATTAGTTATATTGTGACATTACACGTTCTGTTGACTCGTAAACAAACTTAATGGTGGGGTTTTACCTAATGATAAAGAAGTTAGCCATTCAATATACATAAGTAATTATAAAGATAAGAGTATAGCTCAAAGCAATTACTTTGGGTTGGATCTTATCAGTCACTAAGGTATATTTGGTGTGTTGTCATCTTATGGCCGGTTTCAATGTTCAACTCAACGATAGATTTGCTTACTGTTAGTAGTATTTTGACAGATTTTCTAGATAAAATATATCAAAATTCTACTGGTAGTAGGCAAATCTATCGTCGAGTTGAATATTGAAACCGGCTATAAGTGGAAAAACGATCTAAGCCACAATGCTCTATTAATTGTTTTATTACTATATTTAGAGCAGAATTAAGCAAAGCGAGAAGGGCTATGTTATATTTGTAACCAACATTCCATCTATTATATTCCATTTATTTGAAAAAAAAAAGAGATTACACATCAATTCACAGTAAAATGTTATGTTTCTTGTAGCTTAGATTTGTTATCACTAAACATATTTATTATTGTTACTTATTAATAATATACAGGAGAAAAATCTACGAAATACCTAAGCTACACAAAAAGTAGATAAAAATTTAGTAATATCCATAGAAATATCCATTTCAGAAATATTTTGTCTGTTCTAATTCGCCTCACTCGCTCGACTTATACAGAGCTCCAATAAATCAGCATACACAAACCCCAAACACCAATAAAAAGCAACCCATTCGAAAATATCACTTAAACACCGTCCCCTCATTACCTAAGAGAACGTTTCAATAAATTTACATTCCGACACCAAACCGGGTTCCATATGCTACAGTAACATCGCCGTTCAGGCCGGGGCCCGCATAATTTTCTTGTATTCTTTGTAAATTTACTCTTACATTTGCAATTCCAATTAGGAAGCTCTGTAGTGACGCTCTCGACCCGCAAATTGGTGACATTTCTGATTCGTTAGAAACGGAATAAAGAGATCTTACTGTTGTACGGAGAACGTAGCTTAATGAAATTGTATTGTGTGAATGTAGCGACTCCTAACATAGCTATATAGTTATCGCAAAACTACCGGTAGATAGTGCAGATGATCTTTATGTATAAAAAAAACGCGGTATAAAAATTGTCACGCGATGCGTTCCGATACGGTAGTAGATTAGTAGCTAAAGTAGATTTAAAAAAAATGTAAATTGACTGTTTGTAAGCGCCCTTACAGGGCTTATACGTACAAAATAAATTATTTGAGTTTGAGTTTTGTGATTGTGTACATTATATTTTTGCAATCTCTACTTAGGGAATACAGACTGGTTTTATTCAAATATATAAGTATATACAACACTTTCAACGACAGTGTTCAAATTCAATTTAATTCTAGGATTACCTTAAAGTAAACACAACAACGTTAAAAATTAAACGTATGAGTGGAAGAAGTTGGAGAGGTCGGTAAGAACCTATTGGAACTTTGTATTCTCTGTCTACCCCACAAGGAATCTGGCGTGATATATAAAGACAACAATGGAGTTATACCACTAATCAGCCTATGACATCCCACTGCTGAATAGAGGACTTCTGTCAAATCAAAGTGAGAGAGAATAAAAGCTTACAAGTATAACAATGTGTAGTTCCTACAATATTATGAATATGTTATTACGTATTGTCAGGATCTGCAAAAATCCTTATTGAACAGAATTTGGTGTATGTTATGTGAAAGTATGTCCGAGCTTTGTATGCAAAGCATACAAAGCTTGGACACTTCGCAAATTCACTTGTCCTACTCGGAAACCAATTTCTAGGCTTATTATCAGAAAATATTCGTATTATTGTGGCGAATCTGCTTGACGCATATTTTCGTGAATAAAATCCTTGGATCTACATAGGAATGTAGATTTTTGCCCAAAAACTTACAATAAGAATACTATTAAGATCTCTGCTTCTTACAATAAAAGAAACTTTTTACCTAAGCTACTCTTAAACAAAACAGATGAACTGGTTTTAAATGCTTTATTTTCTAAATAAGAAATTAAATGGCGTAAAAGTGTATAATCAGCCTATGCCATTCCACTGCTGAGTAAAGGGCTTCTGTCAAGTGAAAGTGAGATAGAATAAAATTATATTCCACCACGCCAACCTAGCGCAGATTTGTAGAACCAGGTTTGTGGCCGCCTGTTGTTGAAACATATCGAATCCCAGGGCTTCCAATTTAGCTTTATGACTGTCTCATAAAGTAGTAACAGGGACCCACAATGTAAGTTGCGAAGGTTTTACGGAGACACTTGAATATGGAAATGCCACTAACAGTCATTTATATCATTCAGCTGAGAAGTACACAGCTTAACTTCGGCGATAGCTTAGAAAAATTCAGCAGCCGCACAGCGTTACGAGAACTTCAACGAGCATATCCATCTAGACATTTAGCAAAACAGCAAACTTTTCTACCCCCAAACTCACAGCCAACCCCCAAAACAGCATTCCCGCCTGCGTCCATATTAAATCTTATTACAATTACGTGCCCCATTCCTGCCCTTATTGGTTTTCGAACCATTCAGAACCATCTACGCGTTAAAGAAATAACGGTACCTAAACTCGTAATTGACTGTCCGTTTTTCAAGGAGAATTCGGCAAAAACATTGTAACTACATTGAATGACACATACAAATTGGTACTTATAATTACTGCAATAAAATTCAGTTTCCAATGCGATATTTTAAAGATTGACACTTTATTGCTATGTGTCCAATTATCGACGAAATTAAAAGGGCGTTGTATCCTCTTGTCCTGTTCTTGATTAATCAAATCTTTTATACTCCATGAAATCCTAATAAGAAGCTGTAAAAGAGACAGGGGAGTGTTTGTTGGGTTTTATTGTACAGAAATTTCAATGAGTATGAAGAGCTACCTGTAGTTATAGGAAATTACGAAAAACTAGCTGTGTAGAGACAAATATAGGGCTTTGTCTTGTTTTTGAATGCTTTGGAAATTCGTAATGTTGAATGGAGGAGCCAAAACAACTTAATTTTGGTCATGGTGGTTGCTGTTATGACCACTTTTTAATTCCTGTTTTCCTAGACTGTTTTGTTAATGTGCGGGATACTTTATGGTGCTACAAATGTCTTAGACTTACATTATAGTGTTATTTTAAATTTTATAGATCTTGGGTTCAAATGGTCGAACAGTGTTAAGATTTTTTCTGTCTCACAATAGTGGACTAAAGTTTTTGATGTTCTAAAGTTATACCAAATAGATTTCCTGCGCATTTAACTATAACAATTCAATTATAGCATCTATATTTTGTATATATAGATGCTATAATTGAATGCTATAATTGTATATATATGCTCCGTTGGTTCGGGCATATAGAAATAATGCCAGAGGAAAGAATGACAAAACAGATATACAATGTGAAAGTGGAAGGATGCAGGTACCGGGGAAGACCTAGACTATCTTACCACGACCAAATAAACCGAGTCTTGTCAGATGGAAAAGTCAAGAGTCTCCGTAACCGGCGAGCGTGTATGAGACGAACTATGAGAGTCGAGGAAGCCAGAGAGGTATGTAAGGAAAGAACCTGTTGGAACTCTGTACTCTCTGCCTACCCCGCAAGGGATCTGGCTTGAGGTTATAGATAGATAGATAGATAGATATTTTGTAATATACCTTGTATATATATTATTGTAATATAGGTACCGTAGTGCTAGTAATTGCTTTGTTGGTTTAGTGGCAAAGCGCATCGCTTTGTGATCACGAGGTCCTGGGTTCAAATCCTAGGTCGGACAAATGTAGTTTTTCTAACGAAAACTTCCCAGCATTGTACAGGTATATAGCAATAGGCTCACCCCCTATTACATAGGTAGGTCCCACATCGTCGGCGAAAAGTGGGTGTGCTCAGTATACGTCTGCCAACCCCACTTGGGAAATGTAAGAGTGATGGTTTATTAATCATAGCGCTATTTGTGAATTCCGATAACCACACTGTTCAGAGAAATACACGGGATCATCATTTCAGTCTATACTTGTCCACTGCTGAACATAGGCCTCCCCAATCGCTTTCCAGCGTAACCGGTCCGATGCCACCTGCATCCAACGACTTCCTGCGATTTTCACAAGATCGTCGGTCCATTTGGCAGGCGGCCGCCCTACGCTGCACTTGCCAATACGTGGTCTCCACTTTAGAATCTTTTTGTCCCGACGCCCGTCCGATCTTCGCGCTATGTAGCCCGCCCATTGCTACTTCAGCTTGCTAATCCTGAGGGCTACGTCGGTGACTTTGGTTCTTCTACGTATCTCCTCATTCATGATTCGATTACGTAGAGAAACACCGAGCATAGTTCTTTCCATAGCTCGCTGAGCAACTCTGAGCTTTTTATGAGACCTATTGTAAGAGACCACTTCTCAGATCCGTATGTGACAGTACACGGGATAAGAGATCTTAATGACGCTAAAACTCCACGATATTTCATAACAAAACAAGGATAAGTTTTATATAAAACTCAATTTCGCCGAGAACTCAAGGCAATTGGGTATCAGTGGAGTGAAAAATAAATTTTTCATCGCTCGTTTCTGACACGCGAAGCGATTATACCATCATGAGGTCAGGTTGTAAATATTATATATTGTACTGTTATTGGATAGGTATGTGATTTATAGAGGAAGCTGCAGTTATAAAGTTTATGTATAGATGATATCTAATATAATAGTAATATATATGTGGAAGCGTATTATTTGAGCTATATTTGACGAGCACAGTTAATGGAATGTCAAGCAGTTATTGTCATTCTAGTAACTTTCAATCTTGTCTACCGAGAAACTCGATGCCTTAATAATTGCTTGAGTGTGTTTAGTTGTGATGTGATGACACATGTCAGATACCGTCCGACCGAACAGATAGCCGATGTGAGATGGCGGACAGCCCCACTGTGTGATTCCATTGGCAACGGGGCGAGCGGTCGGACATATCGCGGAGCAGCTAACCTTACTGCATTCCATGTGACAATATTAATACTTAATTATTGCGCGCTTCTTCTGATTTCTATCAATCTTGTCTATAAACAAACTCGATGCCTTTATAATTGCCTGAGTTTATTTAGTTGTGATGCGATGACACATGTTAGATGACGTCTGACCGAACAGATAGTCGATGTGGGATGGCAGACGGCTCCACTGTGTAATTCCATTGGCACCGGGGCGAGCGGTCGGATGTATCGCGGAGCAGCTAACCTCACTGCCTTCCATGTGACAATTTTAATCCTCAATTATTGCGAGCATCTCAATATTTTGCTACCAAAGTCTGATTATCAAGGAAGATCAGTGTACCGGACAAGAACCTAGTGTTATTTCAACATTTCCATGTTCGGCCACCATGCGGACGACTATGAAAACAAAGATAAACACACATTTCACCGTTACCAGCATTGAAACGGCCGTCCCGAAAACATAAGCGCCAATGAATAAAACATATCGCTACCGCTGCTGATGCTGTTCAATGTTTTTCGCCATAGATACTTATTGCTAAGCTGTACAAAGCCGTGTTACTAGTATGATATATAATTAACATTTACAGATTGATACCCATTTAACAAATAAAATATGCAAGGAAAAATGACTTTTAATGAAAAGGGATAAGGTGTATGTCACTCATCTATAAAAAACGTTATTAAACCTTAGTTCTATCTATCTATCTATATCATCTTGCCAGATCCCTTGCGGGGTAGCCAGGGAGTACAGAGTTTCTTTAGAAACCTTTCTGGCTCCTTCCACTCTTATAGTTCGTCTCATACACGCTCGCCAGTTACAGATACCCTTGACATGTTCTTTAGATAAGACTCGATCTATTTGGTCATAGTAAGATAGTCTAGGTCTTCCCCGGTACCTACATCCTTCCACTTTCGCATTGTATATCTGTTCTGTCATTCTTTCTTCGGACATTCTTTCTATATGCCCGAACCAACGGAGCGAACCCTTTCTCATCTTTACACCGATACTATATTTGATACCTACTCGCTTTCTTACTATGCTGTTGCGAATACGGTCGGTCAGCTTCACTCCGCACATCTTCCGCAGACCTCGCATCTGCTCTTGTCACCTATTAACAAATTTTATTTCTTTTTTGATGCAGCGGTAGATGCCTCGTTGGTCTAGTAGCGAATAATGCGCGTAACAATCACGAGGTCCTGGATTCAAAGCCTAGATCGAACAAAAATGTAATTTTTCTATAGAAAAAAATCCAGTTTCAATCCGGGGCCTGGCATTGTCCCTGATATTATGGAAATAGACTCACTTCCTATAACATGGAACCTAACATGATTGGCAAAAAGTGTGCGTACACAGTACACCTTTGCCACCCCCGCTTGGTGAATATAGGCGTGACACAGACACAGCGATGGCGCGATGACCTCGACAAATATCGAGCGGAATAGGCATTATTGTTCATAGGATATTGTTGTAGAAAAACGAGGGAGACAGCAGTGGGACAAATTATGTTCGTAAAAAATGCAGATACAGCTGTCAAATCCGGTTTGTTAAATATAGTGAAATTAAACCTTAGTGCCTTTCAATCAATCAATCAATCAGCCTATCGCAGTCCACTGCTGGACATAGACCTCTCCTAACACGCGCCATTGCACACGGTCCTCCGCCTTCCGCATCCAGTCTGTCCCAGCGACCTTTTTGAGGTCGTCGGTCTATCTAGCTGGGGGCCGTCCTACCTTACGCTTACCAAGTCGCGGTCTCTACTCTAGGACACGTTTGCTCCATCGGCCGTCAGTCCTTCTGCAGATATGACCGGCCCATTGCCACTATAGCTTACTTAGTGCCTTTACCTATGTTAAATTTCTTTTCATCATACTGACATGATAATATCTTGACTACAACAATATTGATCCTCGCGTTTTGATACACGTTTCCTCCTTGGGTGACGCTTTTAATATCCGCGCCTGAATATTCATAACTTCACCCTTTGGTCATAATTGCTCCACGTGTCGCGAGACCGCTGAAAAATAGTGACAAAGTGATAGAATATAATCAATATTGGAGATAAAGATTCATTGATATCACTGAGAAGCAGTTACAGGTTAAAGGCATCCATTACTACACGTTATATTATAAATTCGTGTCGTATCGTATTATTTGAAGATCACAATTAATGGATAGTCCAGCATTTATTTTCATTTTAGTAATAATTTAATCTTGTCCATAGAGATATTCTAAGTCTTTAATAATTGCTTGAGGGTGTTTAGTTGTGGAGCAATGACAGATGACGGCTGTCAGATGACCATTGACCGATAACTAATAGTCTATCTAAGATGGCAGACGGCACAGCGTTGTTATTCAATTGGCAACGGGGCGAGTGGTCGGGCGTATAGCTGTTCGAACAAATATTGTGATTTCATAGTGAATAATATTTAATTGTTAACAATATATCCCCATAGATGGTGCTGCACCGAAAATGCGATTGTGCGTTTTTCAGACAATTAATAACTACTGGTCAGTTTCAGTTTCGTTTAACTTTTCCAGTAAAACGGTTGTGTTCATTGATTTATTCCTCAGTATATATGGAGGTTTCGTTTAATAGCTGGGTCAGGTTATTAGCTCTCCACATCTAGCAAACAGCTGAATTAGACATGGCAAAAGTGTTTCATTGTTCAGATTCGATCGAATGCCAATATGTCTCATTTGGAACATCTGAATCACCTAAATTTAAGCTCAATCGACCAACGGACCGACATGGTGCCGCATCATCGTTCGTTCTGTGAGACGGCAAGTTTAGTAAATGCATAATCGAGATTCAGTTTCAGATTGGAATGAACTATGAAACATTTTGTTTGTGTCTGATTAACGCCTTTGTATACTGACTGATGAAGACCGAAATTCAAATACAAATGAGGCATTTTTTCTATACAACAGTTTCGAAACTTGAAGTTCTCGTTCATGTTTCATATCACTGTATCAAATCAGTAAAGATCGACACATATCTAAAATGAACACATTGAACATAGAAAATAACATTTTAATAAAATTTGGCAAGAAGGCTATATCAGAATATAATATCACACAGACAGAACAGAATATCAAGACCGATCTTAGAAAAAAGTACGTAGACTATGTCACTTGTAACAGCTAGATAGTAATAACAATTATAATATTAAACAAACCTGCCTCATTGACGTAATCACGTGTTTTCGAGTTCAAATCTTACGAGTTATTATCTCAAGTCTGGTATTATACCCCGTATTACATTGCGACTTAACATCACCGGCAAATTTGCGGATATAAATTACCTCTGCCTCCCCCGCTTATGCGTATATGCGTTACAGTGTTTATTCTTCTTTTCTATTTTCCTATCAACAAATTTCACTTTGTCCGCTCTGTCATTCAAACCTAGCATCTCGGGATCGCTAAGAGAATTAATCCAGTGGTTCATAATGTAAGCTGCCCTGATCACGGGATTGAGTTGTCAGGTTTTCGATCCCGCACTGGAGAAATCTTTACGTGACCCGTGAATGTGCATGAATGTTTTTTTCGGCCTGGACATATATGTGTATTTAATGTTTGTGAACGCACCTACGACACACGAATAATTTATAGTGTAGGGCTTCTTTTTTATATATTCCCAAAGGTCAAGCAGAGTTCAGCTCGGTCAGTTTGTGAGGCGCATCTCCATGCTTTGGGTCAAAGGTTAGTCTAGTGAGCCCAGTTATTGTTTTATGGTGGTCGTAGCAAGCCACATTGGAAGCCTAATAAGCAACTTTATAAGTTCTAACAACTGCCTTCACCAAACCAAGCCCCGAGGCCTATGTGGCACTGGATCCGCGTGGTAGAGTTATGACCTAAACTCTCTGACTCCGATTTGTATGTAAAACCTTTGCCCAGGAACAGGACAGTATATCCTTAAATATTATTATGTTTTATATAAAATGTTTAACTTATCTAACTAATATAATACTACCGAGTATTAAATAGTCGTAGGGTCGATATATAAAACGAAAAGACAATTAACCCCAACCACACTAATCCCATAGTAACATTCGCATCCTGCCACAGTACCGTCTCCATTGAAACAACGTAATATTTTTCACAAAAATAATATATTTTCCTGTTTTCCTATTACCCTTTGTCTTAGGCGGAGTAATCAGCGATAAATAAAAATAACAAATTACTCTCATATTGTGTTTGTTTGTATCTAAAAGAAAATTCTACCTTTATTGCTTTGTGATATAATTAGCTTGGCGATTTTCTTACGATTTGCTAGGGTGTTTAATTTATTACAAGCCAAAAAGTTATGGTATGGATGTTGGCCCGGACTGTTATTATTCCTGTGCGTTAATGAACATGAAATTTAGACACACCAACACTCAGACAGAAATAAAAATTAAATATATTTCATTCGGGAATCGAAGCAACCTGCGGCCTGCACTACAATCAATGGACAAACCATTGTTGAAGCCTTTGCGTTTGGTGGCAGTGGAATACCCACAAATAGCTAAATATTTCTATCTATATATCATACCAGATCCCTTGCCGGGTAGGCAGAGAATACAGAGTTCCAACAGGTTCTTTCCTTATACCTCTCTGGCTTTCTCCACTCTCATAGTTTGTCTCATACAGCTAATATTAGCAAAAAATATTATAAGAATACCTGCAACATAGCTTTCTTAGTATGAATCAACGAAATATGCCACATCATTTCCCTCCCTCCATAATTACAACCCTAAATTTTCAACTCCACAAAACCACAATAAAAAAAAATCTTCATTACTTTCCATTCCAGAATATAATTCCGCTCGGCGGAGCGAGGTATAATTTATTCAAAATTTTAATATGACGATCCAAAATGGGTGTAATAACTGCGGTCGTTTTGCACATGCCTCTATTCGATGTTGTTTAGCGAAATCCCCGGGGAATACGTAATGTGGGAATCCGAACATATCGTCCTAATGGTAACTAGTTAGATGCAATTATGTTGGCAACATTAAATCGTACTGTTAAGTAAAGTATGGTAATGATCAGTCCACTGAAATAGAAATGAATATTCGTGTTTTGTAAAGTCTGTTTATGGGCCGCATAAAGTTTGGTTGCTTAATGTGGGAAATAGAAATTTTACTAGAATAGTCTTCAAAGGTCTAGTAGCTTGCATTCCAAAAGGTTGTTTCGCTTTCTTTAATTCACTTAGTTAAAATCAAGGTAACACTGTTGCACCTAAATTCTCCAACCAAGGATAGCAAAGTTGCACTATGTGTACTTAAGGCACCTTTTGCCGTCAGTATAACGTGCCGATAGAATTGGGGAACCTATTAACGCTTAGCCGGGCCCAATTCTAGACTCCAGACTGCAATTGAAAAAGGTTTCGATAACAAAAGGATTCCAGAACATAATGATCGCCAAACCCACCATACGCCACTAGACCAATAAGGCGGTCCACAATAGATAGATATGCAATGAAGCATTTAAAATATAATTTTTAAAATAATTTTAATCTTGTTACCACAGTGTGGGTCCCACCTGGTGGGAAACGACGGCGCGGTAGGCCCAGAAAGAGGCCTGTTCCTAATCCTGTTCCCAAATATCGCCATTCATTTCTTGTGGATATCGATAAACACGAGTAACGAAGTTGAAATTATAGACCCGATGAATACATTATGAAGGTATTTAATA
This sequence comes from Phalera bucephala, assembly GCA_905147815.2. NCBI lineage: Eukaryota > Metazoa > Arthropoda > Insecta > Lepidoptera > Notodontidae > Phalera > Phalera bucephala. The sequence continues at coordinate 31,033,596 of LR990620.1, forward strand.
AATGCTGTCCCATTGATGAACAAAGGCCTTTACTCACAAAGAAAAGAAGGTAAAAGAAAATAGGTCATACTCCACCACGCGGATCAAGCAATATCTACCAGATTAAATGGCAACTGGGATCAATGACTTAGCGTGCCCTCCGAAGTACCGAGATGTTTGAAAATAAATTGTCACCCATCTCACACTGACAAAACCAAACGCTTAACCTTGAAAATACTAATTCAGGTACGAAATGGTATCCATTATTTTTTGGTGTATGAAATTCATAGCGAACGTGACAAACCCAGCATTGTTTTAGCATCAAAAAAGAACCTCTAAAAACCTTATACTTTCGTATCATTTTTTTTACTCTGTCACATCAACGTCATAATAATGCTATGTATAACACGGAAGTACTGCTTAAATCTAAAATGAGCGTAGAGAAAATTGGAATATTAAACTTAATTACCACGTTATATAAAGTTTAGTATGACAAAACAGATATACAATACGAAAATGCAAGTATGCAAGTAGTAGGGAGGATTTAGAATATTTTACCATGACTAAATAGACCGTGTTTTATTAACTTAACATATGCGTATTAAAAATAAACGATCACGTGCTTTAACGGTGATGCAAAGCACGCCTAAGAGTTTCTCGAAGTTTGCCAACCCGCACTGGGCCAGCTTGGTGGACTTTGGTCTAAACCCTCTCAGTCTGAGAGGAGGTCCGTCCGGCCCAACGGTGGGGCAGTTTCTTAACAGGATTAGCCCTGTTTTTATTTTTTTATTATTATTCATACCTAGTTTTTGAGTGCAAAGTGGATTGTAAGAAAAAAGTTTCACAAAATTTGTGATAGTCCTGTCACTTAGCCTGAATTCAATACAAATACCATAAGTTTTTACTACGAGGATCATTATCATCTTTATCATCTGCCTATAGCAGTCCACTGCTAGACAAAGGCATCTCCAAGTGCACGCCACTGGGTACGATCCTCGGCTACTCTCATCCAGGTTCTGCCAGCCTTCCTACGAAGGTCATCGCTCCACCTAGCCTGAGGGCGTCCTGCATTACGTTTGCCGGTCCGTGATCTCCACTCAAATGGATGGACACTACGTGGATATAGAGTTTAATTTTGAAAATCTATTGCTCTATTTGTTACGCCAGATTTCTTGCGGTAGAGAGTATAAAGTTTCTACAGGTTCTTTTCCTACAAACGTCTCTCGCTTACTCCGCCCATAGTACGTCTCATACACTTTCAAACATTAAAAAGACTCTTGACTTACCCATTATCTTAGATACGATCTAATTGTCCAAGATAAGAAAGTCTAGGTCTTTCGCAATACCTAAGTCCTTCTACTTTTGTATTCATCCCTTATAAACACTAAAAGAAACAAAAATATAACAATTCAGCATTTTTCTCTCGCGCTTTCTTTTGTACATCTATGTTACATAATCAACTGGGTTCAACGTCGAATAGTACTCGTAAAGCGTAGGAGGAATACTAATGTATTTGTCTGACAATTTTGATGGCTCATCGATGATTCTGGAAGTGCGCGTGTGAATACGAATTCGTACTGTGCAAATATTGTCGAGTTTACAAGGAAATTGATAGAAAAGAGTGTGATGTTGCAGTCTGAATCATTCACTTATATTGGAAAGTAGAAGAAAGAAAGGAAATAAAATTTGTTTTGCAACGAGTAGGTACAATATAAACGTTGGTGATAAATATACGATAGGTTACGTGACCTTGCTACAAAAACGGATGCAACTCAGCATAAACCTGGCTGCTTATGCGACCAGCGCTGATCTGTTAAGCCGTTTGGTGACGTCATGGACGTTAACAAAAACAGAAAAGAAAAGAAGAATACAAAAAAAAAGTAACTAAAATTAAATAAGGTGCATGAAAAATCATACAACAAAATCTTTCAGAGTAACACGTAATACGTACAGATCCCTTGCCATAAAAAGAGAAAAAATTATGTTAGTGACGTGGATTTAATATGGTATAGGGTTTTATTTATTCCTACTTTCGTTACTTCTCATTCAGCGTATATAGGACCAACTAAATAATTAAGAAATTTTATGGTACGAATAACTATGATTTTTGACCTCAAAAATTTTAGGACCTTCTGTGAACGTAGATGTTTAAAAGACTCAATACGTGAGGTCAAAAAAAATAGAAAATAAACCACAATAAAATTCGACAAATACTTTTATTTAATTGCTTAGCATGAAAAAGATTAGCGTGACGCTAGCGGATTGAAAAGCCATCCTTGATATACTACAAGTTTACTAAATATACATACACGATTACTCGCTAGCGTCACGTTAACGTCAAAGTTTTCGTACTTAGGTCGGACATACCACTGATCGGACCTAGGATTCGGAACCAACACGTCGTAATTGCCAACAGCACAATATACCACAAACCAAAGAGGCATTTATTTTATTTTATTTTATTTTTATTTTATTTATTTAGGATCACCAACATAACATACAATAATAACATTCGAAAACTTAATTAAATAAAAACTTAAACTAATTGTTGTCATATTTATAGGCAACCACGGCATGCAAATAGTGAGAACTTAAAAGATTATTTAAAATATAAAACAAAAAATGAGAACAAAAAATAATAAAATATAGAATTTCTTGAAGGGTTGCATGTAAATATATATATATATATATATATTCATATATATATATCTATATATAGGTATATGTAATTTTTTAATATAGTCGATAAGGTAAACAGGACGTGTGATACTTTTTAATCTTTTCTTTAAATTTTGCAAGACTGTTGGAAAAAATATCAACATCAATTGTTTTATGTAAACTATTATATTGCTTCGATAATCTATTGATTGGGGAGTATAACCCTAAATTGGTTTTTGAACTGTTTGTATGGAACGGAACAAATCGATTAGGTCTTGGTAAATTGCGAGGTATATTAAGCATAAATTTAGACAGTAAATCAGCACAATCGATTTTAGCATTAATAACTTTGTACAGGAATAACATGTCCAATTGAATCCTACGGTCAGATAAAGAATGTAACTTAAAATATTTAAGGCGAGAAGAATAACTGGGAAGTTGTTTGGTTAGTTTACAACTGTACACAAGGTGCCACAGAAACCTTTTTTGAATACGTTCAATATTTTTTTTGTAAGTATCGTAATGTGGACTCCAAACGACACAAGCATATTCTGCATTTACTAAGTTCCAGACTGATAAAGTAACTAATATCGTTTTCAACACTAATTTGTAGGCTTTAGATCAACATCTCGAGACCTGTGACAAGCCAAATGTTAATTTGTACTAATTTAAGATAAAATTCTGATGTGAAATCTGTTTGAGGAGCTCACGTTGCCAAGTATGATCTTGTGAGTGAATATCAAAATTGATTATACAGGGTGCCGGATATAAAATGGGGCAGTAGGGAAGCAACTGAAATCTTAAGGGCAAAATATACATTATTAAAGTATATTTTCTATATCATCACGCCCTTACGGGGTAGGCAGAGAGTGCAAAGTTCCAACGGGTTCTTTTCTTACATACCTCTCTGGCAGTAGGCAGTAGGATGTTTGTATTGGAAATGTATGTCATGGACCATTCAAAAAGAAAATCTTTTAAAACCACTCAAAACAGTAAGCATCTACTAGCTACACTATTCTCATCAATTTATCATTTGAAATCAATTTATTATCATCAGCAGAAAAACGTCCAATATGACAGACTTTCCTCAAAGATTGCCACGACAGCAGTCAAATTTCTGCTGTAGCATTCAGCCTTTACACGCAACCTTAACCAGGTCATTGGCCTATCATCACCCAATTTCTATCGAAATAACATTCTTGTATCGCAAGACCCCCTAAAATATACACCACTATTTCGAATATTTCAAAAATAATTAAAATATTACGGTCACGAACATTAAAACAACACACATACTAGTGAACCTGTTAAGTATAAACCAAGGAAAACATTAAGAGTGCACCCGTTAAGTTAGCAGTTATGGTTACAGTTAACTTGATCTACGACGAGAGTTATTAGTACTCAATTTTCATTATTTTTATAAACTGTTTGACGTTAACTTTAGCTGGTAACTCAGCTTTTTTCCATATACAGTTTTAATAACTGCCCCATATTATTCCGAAGTAATGATATTATAGGAAGTTGATTTGACAGCTGCAGCTGCATAAAATAATAATATTTAATTCGAGGACATAAGATTGAAAGATTTAAAAAGTTAGTTTGAATGATAAGTTACAAAAACCTTGTTCTTTTTATTTCATCTTTCAAATTGGACTTCTATTTGTCTATATCATGACGCCATATCGCTCGCTTGGTAGGCAGATAATACAGATTTCAAACAGGTTATTTTCTTGCAGACCTATTTTGATACCTCCACTTTCATATTTCTTCTCATAAACTCGTCGGATACAAAGAGCAAGTAAAGAGACTTGCTCTTCAAAATGACTTCTTATTTTGAATTTCATGTAGCCGTATTATTTTCTACAACCTGTACATGAGCAGTACTTTCGTGGAATTATAACAGATGATATCCATTTAATATTTGGGATGTGCTTCAAAAATTCCGATTATAATGTTAGATTTGATAAATCATACTCTGAGTGCGAAAGCGTTTAATGGTTTATGACCTTACCCTGGGCTTAAATGTTGTGTTTATTTATAAGATCACTTAGAAGTAGTGAGGCCATTAATTACTTTGGTCACAGCTTTGGGTAGACACTACGTTTGTTTTAATTATAATACTCGTTTTAATTACTTACTTGATTGCCTCGTTAGTTCAGAAGTGCCATGGCCTATTTAAGTAGTCAAATAATACATATGTTTATGTGATATGATACCTAAGTTTAGAAGCCTAAAAGCAAGCCAGCTTACTTGTAGCAAATCCTACTAATATTATAAATATGAAAACTTCCATGTTTAGATGTTTGGATGTATGTTACTTAATCACGGGAAAACAGCTGAGAGGATAAAACTTGACACACGGATGGTCTATTACCTGGAATAACACATAGGATACTTTTTATCTACTGTCTAAAGTTAACGCGGACGAAGTCAGACACTAGAACAATTATAATTTTAATAACAATAGGATCAAATTGAAATCATTCGACGCTCGTTGAAGTATAATTTGCGTTACATAATTTGTATAATTCCGTGTTATAATAATTAAAATCGACCGCGGGGTTGGTTTAATGTTTTGTGACCACGTACGAAAGGGGGGAGCAATCAACCGCAAAATGTACGAATTATTTATTAGGAACTCCTCATATAAAAAATATTTAAATTATAAATGACCGTTGGTCTAGTGGTGATTGGTGCGCTTTGCGATTACGAGGTCCTGGGGTCTAATCCTAGGTCGGACAAATGTAGTTTTTCTATAGAAAAATTCTCAGTATCAGTCCGGAGCTTGGAATTGTGCCCAGTATATGCCAATGGGCATATACTGGGCGCCTCCTATTACAAAGGATCTGACATCGTCGGCAAAATCGTCGGCGTATGGGCGTACGCAGTACACCCCCGTGTGTGACATATAGGCGTGACGGTGTGTTATATCACATTTAGCGCATGCTGTGGTTAGCGACCACGAGTCCTGGGTGTTTGGCCCGGGTCCACGATCCTGGGTTCAAATCCTTTTTTGACTGCAGCGGTAGGACGTCGTCTCTTTTTTATACATATTTCCTAATTTTCTTAATTAATATACATATTTTCTAATTAGTGAGTACCAAAAACTTACATAATCTAAAATGTTTTATGCACTACTGAACAATAGGACAATACTTTATTATTTTCGTATTTTCTTGAATAACTAACGCAAGACCTGAAAGTAGTTTATTTTAAGTCGATAAATGAATTGATGCCAACAACTTTTAATGTAACTTACATTTTTTTTTTATTTCAAAATATTCTGTTACTCCTTCAGTTGGTATAACAAACTTATTTTATTCTTGATTCAAAGCAATACGGAGATTTCAAATGCACTTTTAAAACGTATTACTAAATATGCACATATATGCGTACAAGAGTCATTGTTTACTGGGGCATAAAAGTGCTTAAAAAAAGTGTAAAAAAAATTTGGAAATTTGGTTTTCGTATTGAATTTGTGAAGCAATTATCTAATCGGGGTGTCTAAGATCTTGCGTTATTTACAATACACCTTGTCTACGAACAGGTATTCAAATAGCTTGAACAAAAACATGGGTTATTCCTGTCAGATCCATCAGTTTTGAAACCTTAGGGGTTCAGTGTAAGTTTAAAATTATTGTTTATTCTGATCTAATTCACGGTGCAGCTATATTTAGGGAATCAGATAAGAATTAAAGAATTAAAATAAACAGCAGGGGATCTGCTTTTGGGGAACGGACAGGAATTATTTTAAATAAAAAAGACCTTTTTAATAACAAGCTTTTATAGTATATCATATCTTGCTTATGTGTGGAGTTCCCATGGCTTGAATACCATCTGGGTCTAAAGTACTCGTCAAGATAAATTCAATGAGCCCAAAAACGGCGGAGTTATATTGAGTAATTGGGTGGTTCCAAGGGTCACTGTTTATTCATATCTGGTTGTAGAGTACTTTTCAATATCTTTCTAACAAGCCTAAACACGAGGTAGTTACGTTGTATAGTTCACATGTTCCTATGGCCACCTTCTCTCTCCATCATCAGACTTGCGAGCTCCATGGTACCATATTATTGCATTGTCACCGACTTGACATACATATGCCAAATTTCAGCTTTTTGGGATAACTGGAGAGAGAAATGGATCACCGGAGAAATGGATCACAAGATTTGAACCGGAAAGACAGACAGATGGACAGACACACATGTTATATCCAAATTTATATATGAAAACTTGTCATGCGCAAGAAACAATATCGATAAGTTTGAAAAATTGAGTGATATCCATACTGTAAATATTTGGAATAAAAAGAATCTTGCTGTGCATGTCACGCGTCTCCACAGAATCAGCAATTTGTTCATGGGCCAGTATATATGCTTTTATAACAAACTTTCCCACGACATTCGAGATTTACCAATTAATAAATTTAAAACTATAATTAAGGCTAAGTTATGTAAGCAAGTAAGTAGTAAATTACAAATACATCTTGGAATTAATATTATCAGCCTATACTGCCCACTGCTGGACAAAGGCCTTCTCCTACAAATCGAGGTGTGCGGACCTAGTGCGGATTGATGGAGGCAGGTTTGTGGCCACCTGTTGTTGGAACTTATCAAGCCGCCTTTAAGGCTTCCAACTCGGCTTAACGACCAATGGCGGAACCAATGGCTTAACGTGCCTTCCGAAGCACGGAGAGGCTCGAATATGAAAATGCCACAAATATTCACTCATCTCGGGCCGACCAGGTCGAATGCTGCTGAACCTTGGTAATCGGTAAGTACTTCGCGGTCGCACAGCGCTACGAGCGCCTTGAAATTACATCAATGTTAAAGCGTAGCGTGTTGTGCCTGACCAATTTGGGGTATTGCTGCTTTGTAGACACAATCTGACCACGGTATTTGGGGTGTAGGTTTGGTCATGCTCACTATATTGTCTTTACTTGCGGTGGCTGTCTGGCGCGGGTCACTTCCTTCCCTCCAATATGGCCGAGGGGAGTGATGGCTGTTTCATTAGTCATACTCGTGAATGGGTGCTGCTTGTGGGGACTGGTCCATCTGGAATCGTTTAGACACTCTTTATAAATAACTTCATTAGTCTCATATATCGGTCGTAAGGCATTACCCTGGAGCTAGATCGTGAACTATTTAATTGTAACCTAAACATTAATAAAAAAATAGAAAGGAAAAAAGGAAGAGAATTAAATTAAAAAAAGGCAAGCCCGCTGAGTTTTTTCGCCGAATCTTCTCAGTGGAGGCCGCGTTGCGATCTGGTGGTAGATTAGTAGTTTAACTAGATTTAAAAAAAATGTAAATTGACTATTTATAAGCGCTCCCGCAGGGTTTCTACACAATAAATTATTTGAGTTTGACAGACATACATACGAATATTGCAATAAAAGTTTGTAATAACTCACAAACATAACTAAATTTGTTAAAAAGACTATATTACCAAAGTTTTAATCACGCCAGTATAAAGGCCGGTAAACCGCCTATTTTTATCCGTTTTATTGCTCCCTATCATTTATATAAAACAAAGCTTTATAGCAATAAAATGTTGGACGTGAATTTAAAACACAATGGACTAAATACAGAGATGTGGATTTCAATTTGTGTTTTTTGTTCTCATTCACCGGTTCTGATGTTTTGATTTAGGTTCGTACACGATTATACTCTTAAGTCTATTGAAGACTACCTAATGGAGAGGCGATTAACTTGTGAACTAATAATAATTTAATTTGTATAATATATTTAAGACTTTAAAATTAAATATATTGACATAATACTTTTATTGTGTTCTTGTAATTATCGACCATCTGTTTAATAAATTGCATAGACTATTACTTTAACTATATTTGTATGCCTGTAACGCAAAACATAGATATACCTATTTATATTAATTGATTTGTTTGCGTGCTCACTGAGTGAATTCTCAAAAGCTACATATTTTGTGTTATGTTGAAAATTGGATTTCATTGTACACGCATTATATTTTTTTTATTTATCTCTTAAAAATTGTTACAAGGATTCAGTCAAATAGCATTGAGAAACCACACAGATTTGTGTAAATGCTAAATATTTAAACAAATAATGATAAACAATAACAAAAGTGGCACTGTCTGTATAAAACTATACTCTGTTTAAAAAGTAATAAAAACATAAAACTTATAAATAATTAAGTATTATGTCTTTATTACCATGTACTATTGTGCAAGAAGGTTTTTAATTTAAATTTAAGTTACTACACTACGCTATTGCATTAGGTCATTACCTGTAAGAATAGTGTATTGTTGAAATAAATAAATAAATACTTACCTACCTATTAACTATGTACCTTTGTTTGCACATAAACCTCTGATTCTGATTCGTCACCCTCGAGTAAAGACTGAAGTAGATTATATAATATCAGCCTATACTGCCCACTGCTGGACAAAGGCCTTCTCTCGCTAATCGAGGTGAGAGAGATTAGGTCATACTCCACCACGCGGACCCAGTGCGGATTGGTGAAGGCAGGTTTGTGGCCACCTGCTGTTGGAACTTATCAAGCCGCCTTTAAGGCTTTCAACTCGGCGTAACGACTACCACATTAAGTGGTAGCCGGGACCAACGGCTTAACGTGCCTTCCGAAGCACGGAGACGCTCGAATTTGAAAATGCCACAAACGGTCACTCATCTCAGGCCATCTCAGGCCGACCGAGTCGAACGCTGCTTAACCTTGGTGATCAGTAAGAACACCGCGGTCGCACTGCGGTGTTCTTAGGTCGGTTCTTAGGTGCGGTCCACGATGAAAGTTCCAAGTAAGTCTATGTACGAGTTTCACCATTACTAAGTAGCCCAAACCAAACTTAAAGTCAAATTAGCCATTTTAATTGCCGTGCAACGCTTATCGAGAATTAACTAACTAGCACATTACTGGAGTCCAACAAAATTTACCTAAATTGACAAAATATTTTATTATGTAAGTAAATGTTTAGCAACATTTGACATGCAAAAGGCCTACGGAGTGTTTAAATTTACGTGAGTATTACACATGAAATAAAATTATTTCACGGAAACACGAACGTCGGAAACTTAAAAATTAAAAATATACAACGATAAAATCTATAAATTGTTTTATTCATATGCTTAAGGGCCTCTTTCACAATCCTCGAGTAAACTGCTAGTTCTGAGTAAACTTCTCGAATAGCGTTACTTTGCAATTAACACTGGCCGTTTAACTGTCAGAGAGAGATAAAATTAAAGTAGTTAAAAAGTTAAATTCATACATGGATTGCAACTTTAATTGTTGATTAGTCTACTTTAGACTTTCTTTCAAGGTAGTTAAAGAGGTCCTTAGACAATTGAAGAAAAATTAGTTATTTATTATCATCAGCCTATAGACATAGGCCTCTTCAATTGCTCGCCACTGAGTATGATCCTCGGCTTTGGATGAGAGTTCAATTACTGCTAGCCATTTATTTATAACAATCATTAAGTATAATAATAAAATTATATGGTATTTAATAGTAGTTAAGTATCGCTCCCATATTCCCCGAGCGCAGGTGTAGTTGGCACACGCGTTTCCTGAATATCTTATGCCTCTCTCAACCTTGCAAGGGAGATCCCTTCCGAGGTAGAGAGAGGCATATGACACGCACGCTCGCGGGCATGCCAGATGGCGTCATGATATAAAAAGATAGAGATCTTAGGTATCAATGTAATTGGGGAAGAGCTAACGTCATTATAGCGGACATAATTCCAGACAACGTACAAAGTACTTGAATGCTCATATATTACATGTCATTGTGCCCGGTCCAGTGGCAATAAGCTCGCTTTAAGCAATAAAACCGCCAATTGTACTTAGCTGTTTTTTAATATATTTGTGTTTACAATTACTTCAATTGTAATTTCATTAGTGTGCAATAAGAGCAATTTAGAAGCGGTTGAAGTTGACATCGTAACACGTGATCGGTCAACTCCCAAAGGGACATTTGAGAGCCCACTTAGGGACGTGTCAGCGACGAGATAAGGGTCCGATCAGTTGTACAAGACGGATCGATTTTACTATGCCAACTCGATTGTTTCCCACTTTTGCCTTGACTACAGAATATTTTTTACTCATTATCAGTCGAAAAACGTCCACAACCTTCACCAGGTCAATGGGTTACTCTTGTAACGATATTGTAATTTTCTACTGCTCGGCAAGAACCTTCTCCGACAAATCGAGGTGAGAAAGAATGGATCATCATACTACTCGGACCAGGTGCATGTAGGTAAAAGAAAAGAAATACGAGGAATTAGATAATTTCATTTCCTACGTTCTGGTCCCGGAAGTTATCAAACCGCCTGTAAGGCTTCCAACTTGATTTAACAACTACCACATGAATTGATAATCGGCATCAACAGCTTAATATGGGAAATCCCACAAACGGTCACTCATCTCATACTGATTGAACTATTTAGCCTTGGTGATAGCCAACAAGTGATCCTGCAAGGCTAAAGTAGATTTATGGTCACCTAATGTTAGTAGTTGCCATCTATCTATAAGGCTTCAAACTTATCCTAACGGCTACCATATTCAGTGGCAGCCAGGATTAACAGCTTAACGTGCCAGCCACATCACGGTACCTCAGAGTTAAGAGCAGTCACCTCATCGTGCCGAATTATGTGGGTTCGATTCCCATCCAAAGCAATGATTGGATGTGTTCACTATCCTGTTGATGGAACTCATATTATTCTCATAGTAGCGGCATTCGATTTGTCAAACTTTGCGGAACATTGCCCACAGTTCCATCCCTTCGCTTCCACTTTATGAGTGGTACACATAGTTTGAATGCTGACCAGAGGTAATCTGTGAGCCTGTGGGTGACTGATTAATGTACTGTGTATTGTGTGGAAAGACCTATCAAAATATAAATTTTAATCTTTATATCTGAATACAATAGAAATGAAATTTGCATTAAGTGTTTGCTTTTAGGTCCTCGTTAAGGCAAGCAAAACGAGGATAGGAGCAAGCGAACAGATAAGGTCTTCATAGTTCTGTGGTACAACTAACATCAAGATTCTGTTCGGTTATTGTCAGATTAGTTGCTGTTTGTGGCAGTTTCCAGACTTCACAAGGCATGTTAAGCACTTGATCCCAGTAACCACTTGATTTAGTAATCGTCAAGTAAAACTGAAAGCCGTATAAGGCTTGATAAGTTCAACAGGGTGGTCATAAACCTGTCTCCACTAATCCGCACTAGGTCTATGTACCATCACATAATTATTATACATATAGTATGATCTATTACCTTGTATTTCAATACGTCTATCCGACTATGCTGGGTCTAATATAATAGGAGGAAAAGCTATTGGCATTATATCGGATACAATTCCAAATTTCGGACTGCCACTAAGAATTTTTCTGCAGAAAAAGTACACTTTTTCCGACCCAGGATTTGAACCTAGGACCCCGGGACCAATACTACGACCAACACACGTACTATGCACCATTAGACCGACGAGACTTAACGATGCTAGAAACCCTTTACATATTTTACGATATATGAATTATGTACCCGTTTTCATGTACCCACATAAGTGGGTGTGAAGGATTATGATAAATGAGTTACCAAACGATATATCACATCTCAACGACACGGCCTCCGATCATGAATTTTGAAATATTGTATCTGGGCGGCGTGTGATCTGTACTTAGTGAACCAGAACATTAGGTCACGCCCTTTTAATGTAAACTAGAATAGTATATCTTTACAGTAAACTAAAATACATCACCGCATATGCATGCAAGGTGTAACAGATATAACCCAAGACCTCAGACACCCCAACCAGATTTTTGCTTACGTATCAAGACGAAAATCAAACTTCTAATTTTTAGGATATTTCTAACATTTTTTATGCTCAGTACCAAAAAGCATAAAAAATGTTAAAAATATTTAAACTTAAAATTAACCACAAAATTTTATAAATATTTAACTTATGGGTGCATTGATACGTGTGTAATACTAATAATAATTTATTTAATTCAGGCAACAGAAATTGACAAAATATTTTTATACAACCCTTTCTCACAAAGTCTAGTTTTAATTGCCTTTTTAAGCTTATTAATAGGCATTTTTCAGATATCTATGGGTAATTTGTTGTAGAAGTGTATACATTGCCCCATGAAAGTATTACTTATTATGTGGAGGCGAGTGGAATGTACAATAAGATCATCTTTGTTCCGTGTATTTACTTAATGTATGTAGCATTTTTATTTAAAATACAGATATACTTTTTAACATATAGAAGATTTTCATATATAAATTGTGATGCAATAGTTAGAATATTTATTTCTCAAAATTTTTCCTTAAGAGATGCTCTCGGGGCCAAATTGTAAATTGGTCGAACAGACCTTTTCTGGAGAACAAAGATGGTATTAAGTTCTGCATAGCATCCCCAAAGTAGTACGCCATATGACATAATACTATGAAAATAAGCGAAATAAACAAGTCTAGCTGTTTCAATATCAGTTATTAATCTAATTTTCTTTACAGCATATACTGCTGAGCTTAATCTTCCAGATAATAGATCAATATGGTGGCCCCATTGTAATCTGGCATCAATAGTGATACCTAGAAATACAGTCGACTCTACAAGTCTACTAAGTTTACGCCATTTATTAGTACATTAGTTCCAACCTGTCTTACATTTGGCGTTGTGAATTTAATACATTTTGTCTTCTTCTCATTAAGAAGAAGATTATTCGTGTTGAACCAATGCACAACCATTGACAGTGCACGGTTCACATCGTCATAATTAAGCAGCTGTCTTTTAGTTTTAAATAATAAGGATGTATCATCCACGAACAGCACAATGTCCCGATTAACCCCTACATAGTAGGGTGAGTCATTTATATATATGAGGAATAGAAATGGACCAAGAAACGATCCCTGGGGCACGCTCATTGTCACCTTAGAACCTGGAGATTGCTTTCCATTAACATCGACCTTTTGAATTCTATCACAGAGATAAGATGTCAAGAGGACTTAACGAATAACAGCAGTTTTGATAATTTTAATAAAAATGTAACAATGATGCCTCGTTGGTCTAGTGGAAAAGCGCATCGCTTGGTGATCACGAGGGGTTCCAGTCCTAGGTCGGACAAATGTAGTTTTTCTAATGAAAACATCCCAGTATGAGTCCGGATTATGTCCGAATTGTGCCCGGTATATGGCCAATAGGCTCACCCCCTATTACATGACACCTAACATTGTCGGCGAAAAGTGGGTGTACTCAGTACACCTCTGCCCCCCCCCCCCTTGGGGGAATATAGGCGTGACGGTGTATGTAATATACTTTAAAAATTGTTGGAATCGATTTAGTTTCCAATTTAGAAAAAAACTACTTCTGGTCAGGCAGGTCTTGCGTTAATTATGTTCCCCCTTTTTATATACGCACACTCAAATAGACAGGTATCGTATTTGGATATTAATGTTCTTATAATATCAGCATTATCAGGGCAAGTCAAGAGTCTCCGTAACCGGCGAGTGTGTATGAGACGAACTATGAGAGTGGAGGAAGCCAGAGAGGTATGTAAGGAAAGAACCTGTTGGAACTCTGTACTCTCTGCCTACCCCGCGAGGGAGCTGGCGTGATGATATAGATAGATAGATAGATAGATAATATCAGCCTATACTGTCCCAATACTTGCCAAGGGCCTTCTCCCACAAATCGAGGTGAGAGAGATCAAGTCATACCGCACTTTGATTTAAATCTGTGCTAATATTATAAATGCGAAAATAACTCTGTCTGTTTGTCTGTTTTTCTGTTACCTTTTTATGCCTAAACCACCAAACAGATTTTGATCAAAAGACATCGCCGAAAATGGCCCCAGAAACAACAAACAGGTAACCTATACCATTATTATTTATCTTTTATATTCTAATAGTTGCAAATATCCGTAAGATACGCTTACAGACAACTTGAAATACTAAACGAATATTTCAAATTATAAGTACTTAAATCGAAATCGTAATCTTAATCATAATCAAATATTTAGGCGCAGACATCATTTCTGCATGTTAACATTGTTCTCAAATTACAGTTGGAGATGTCAATCCTATCAATCGGCTATATTCAATTGATTACATTCAACCATAATCGATTTGATTGTTGTTGGCTACTAAATTATAACCTCAATATCTAATACGTTTTCTTCAATAATACGATTTTCCCGATTGTCGGTTTATAACTCACAAGCAATTATTCATTGCTGTTGGTTCTGGGGTAAGTCATGTATGGACGCAGAACAATGTCCTTTGGCATAGAGATGCATTGTAGCTGGGTGAAGGACATAGGCTATTTTTTATCTGAAAATAAAAACTTATGGAATGAAAGTTTGTATGGGGAACCCATTATTATTCGAGTTAAGCAAATGAAAATTCATATATAGTCTTTTGGTAAAAAATAAAGAACTACGTGTTTCGGTGTTTTTGTAAAAACACCTCTGAAGAAGATAAAATAATATGTCATACAACAAAATTACCGTGTGCGCAGCCGCGAGTAATAGCTAGTATATAATATTTTAGGGTAGGCGCTTGTAACGCTGTACGACTGCGGTGTTCTTAGCAATTCGACTGACGATTTAACGCTGTAGTTAAGAGCTTAAGCCGCTCCGCCCGCTGTGTCTAATAGTCGCGGATTTGATTCCCGCACGGGACAAATCTTTGTGTGATCCACAATTATTTGTTCTGGTGCCACGACCCAGGAATAAATACTAGTGTGGGGCTATGTTTAAAGAAATCACTAAGGCTAAACAGTGTTCGGCTCCTTAAGCCTGAGAAGTTATAAGGTACGCTATGCCATTGGTCACGGTTACCATATAATGTAGTAGTCGTTAAGCCAAGTTGGAAGCCTTACAAGCGGCTTGATAAATACCAACAGCAACTGCTCGCAAACCTGCCTCCATCAATCCGCACTGGGTCCGCGTAATGGAGTATGATTTAATCTCTCTCACCTTGATTTATGAGAGAAGGCCTTTGCCTATTAGTGAAACAGTATATGGTGGTCTTATTATTGTTACTAAGTCTGTGTATAAAATAACACTATCGATCTCACACACAAATTCCGTTATTATATTTAACCAACCACCATAAAATCCCCCTGCCTTTATTTGAATATCAAAATATTAAATTCATGTTTTCCCAGAGCGGTTTTGTCATCGTAAATTCTAGGGGAAGCAGGCGTTTTAACACTAATACGCTAATCCAGCCTCGAATACCCCTTTTGTTCAACGTATAGGAAAAAGTAGGTTTTACGTGGATTTTGTGATTAGTGCATTTGAGTTATACCAAGAGTTAAACAAACAGAATTACGGATCTTAAAACCTTTTTTTACCTGGGGATTACTACACAGAACTTCTAGGAAAATTCGCAGGGTTTTTCAACCTCACGGTTGTCGGCATCGACACCTTGGAGTTGCTCCGAGATCTTTGCCTTCCTAGGATACCTGTGCCCCTTTGTGCTGCGTTGAGAAAAGCCTACCATCATCAGGATCTGTTACGTATATTATATGTAAGTATTATCATCAGCTGAAAGACATCCACCATCAAGTTAAGATTTGACACCCAGCTTGGTGCTATACGCATTGAATGCTTATCCAGATCATCTATCATTCTTATGGGAAGGCTACCTACACCACGTGTTCCGATACGTGGTCGCTACTCGAAAACCCGATATTGGAATGTTCATATATGTAAATACATTATGTACATGATACTACACTGCAACAATGTTTTTTCTCACAGATTTTTTTAATACTTTGTGCGCTCTTGGTAGTAAGGCGAGTGCCTTTTGTATTTTGCACTATCTATCTATATCATCACGCCAGATTCCTTGCGAGGTACGCAGAGAATACAGAGTTCCAACAGGTTCTTTCCTTACAGACCTCTCTGGCACTTCACTCTCACAGATCCTTTCATACACGCTCTCCGGTTACGGAGACTTGCCCTTTAAATAATACACGGTACTTTCTACTAGTTTTTTTAATGACCCAGAAAGAAACAAAGAGTAGTAGATGGATAAAAATCCCACGAGTTAAAAATATTAAGAATATGTAATTGAATCGGTACCTCCAATGACACGGTGACTAAATTCCAATTCATCCTAAACACAAAATTACACAAAACAAAATCGCAGATAATTCTCCCCTCGTTTCCCTTCCACCCCTGAAATTCAATGGCGCTAACAATTTAATTAACACAATTCCAACTCAATTCGTGGACATAAATCTCTTCTAAACAAAGGTCAGACAAAAAATGATCGCTTCCCATTACAATGGAGATTAACAAAGCCGCGATAGGAGCCAATTACATCACGGATTATAACTCGCATTGTTACGATACGGGGATGACACGATAGGACGACCTCAACGTGACCGCGACTTATCGAGTATCGACGAGTGTGGATTTATGAGTATATGATTAGTGATTCTGGTTCGGAATAGGAGTGGGGTGGAATCGATATTGTTAAGAAAAATATTTAAAAAAATATAAACTGGTGTTTACGTCTTTATTCTCAAGCGGGTGTGGCACATATTGCCGAAGAAACTAAATGTCTTAGCAAGCAAGCCTATTTCCGCTAGATTAAAAAGGCTGTCGATGTTGTTGATATTAATAAGCCTTTTATTTACATGGGAAATTCTTTCATAGGTCTTCCGAGAGCCTCTGTGGAAACTCTTGTGCCGCGTCAGGCTTCTACCATCTAAAAACCCCAGGGTAGCCCGCATCGACCCTTGTTGCTTAATGAGTCCCCCGAAACAACCACCAGCTTTGTACTTTATACGTTCCGTTTTACCTACAACCTTCATCAAGTCATCGATCTTATCTGACTAATCGTTCTCGACTTTCGACTGGTTCGATCTCCGAAAGAAACAAATCTTTGTGTGGCCCACAAATGTTTGTTTCGGTCTAGATAGTCGTGTTTGTGCAATTGACGTGTATAAACGTAACCACGACACATGAATAGGCAGTAATGTGTGGGGCTACATTTTTTTGTAAGTATCCATTTTGTTGCGGCTCCCTACCGCTCGCTACTCAAATAACTTTCTGCCCTAACGGCGATCAGTTACATAAGCAAATAATAGGCACTTTTACATTCTAACACAATTCGACTCCATTCCAT
The DNA here is from genome assembly GCA_905147815.2 of Phalera bucephala. Lineage (NCBI taxonomy): Eukaryota > Metazoa > Arthropoda > Insecta > Lepidoptera > Notodontidae > Phalera > Phalera bucephala. The sequence continues at coordinate 31,051,369 of LR990620.1, forward strand.
TCTACACCGGTCGTCACTCTTATCACGGCACATTACACATAGCGGTCACGATTCGATAATATTCTCATTTTATTTTATTAAGCATATCTTCTCTCCATCCTTCCTTCCCTTTTAAAAAAGTTTTTGCCACATAATTTGTTGATTTAATGAACTAGTATATATACATCGGATGTGTCGCGTGTGTCTGTTTATTGTGTTTGTGGTCTTTTATATGGGACCCAATGGAGTGAAAATACAAAAGCGTGATGGGAAATGTGCTCCGCTAAATCTATAGCTGGTGTCGATTGTCGCTTTAATACAGGATACTGGGATAGTTATCGGATATAAGCGAATGCGTCGGAAAGAGATGCTTGTATTCTAGTAAATGTAATGTAGTTTATAAAACTGTCAACTATTTTTGTTTATTGGGACTAAGCCCACCACACATTCTCACCATTATAACTCCTGTAAGCCAGGATCTACAATGGTCTCCTTAGATGACACCAAGGTTTGAACCTTGGGGTGTCCCGGGAAGCGCTTTTATGGTCTTGGAACCCGCAACAAATTTAATTAGAAAGAAAAACAGGAGGAGAAGGAAAAATACTTAACTTCCCTCCTTTGCAAAGCGGAATACACAAAATTGGCACATCAGAAGGAGACTGAGGATAACAAGAATAAGCCCAGTTGTAAAGCACCACGGACGGATACGAAAAAATATTAACAGGGCCTATTTGTGAGTCTCATGTTTGATTCCAGTAATAGGTATGGCAAAAACGCTTGAATGCACGGAAATTATCCCGAGTTTTTCGCACACTGTTTAATATAATGGTACGCTTCGGGCGGTAAAAATGTGAACTAGTGTGAATTTGAGAGCTGATCGCGAATTCTAAAACTTAAATAGAAATTTACATCGTCTCGCATTTATTTCTGAAGGGGGCTTTCTAATGTGCTACGTCCCATTGTAATAAGTGCCAATACAATGCCGGACTGATAGCGGGAATTTTTTGATAAAAACTAGACCTAGGAACCCAATACCTTATGTAGTTTGGAGAGCGAACCTCTCCTGGGTGCATTTACAAACATGTAATTTACATTAACAAACACGCAGACCAAAAGCAGTATTTGTGGTTGAAGATTTGTTTTGCAGGAATCGAACCCGCTATTCAATCCAGTGGGTGGAGCGACTCAAAGACCAAAGTGACCGAAGACCTACTCTCACAAGTCGAGGTGAAAGAGATTAGGTTATACTCTACCACGCGGACTAAGTGCGCATTGGTGGAGGCAGGTTTGTGGCCACTAGTCATCCGGTGTTGGAACTTATCCAGCCGCCTATAATGCTTCTAACTCGGCTTAACAATTACCACATTAAATGGTAACCGAAAACAACGGACTAACGTGCATTCCGAAGCACGGAGACGCTTGACTATGAAAATACGGTCCACAAACGGTCACCCATCTCAGGCCGACCGAGTCGAACGTTGCTTAACCATGGTGATCGGTAAGAACACTGCCGTCGCACATCGCTACGAGCTCCTCTGGACCAAGCCGACCGTCAAATAATGTGATTCATAAAAACGTTAACTAGTGTGTGTTATTGGATGCTATATTGCGAATTTTTAAAATGAAATAGAAATAAACACCGTCACGACAAGGTAGATTACCAAAGTGGTACTGGCAGAGATATATTATCTAGACCCGCATTTTACTGATGCTACGTCACAGTGTAAGAAGGGGCGATTCTATTCCCATTAGACCTGGTACAATTCCAGACTCCAGACCGAAACTGGGAATTTTTCGATAGAACAACGACATTTTTGTGAGACCTAGGATTTGAACTCAGGACCTCATGTTCGCTACACGCATTATTTGCCAAAACACAAACGAGACTATCCTAAGAATATAAACTTGTTTATGAATTTGAATGCTCGATTGCAAATATCCATACTTATTATTAGAAATCACGCTTAAACCGCTGAACGCATTTTGATAGAATTTGTTAAGCAGAATGATTGACATAGAGTATATATTGCCTCAAAAAAGTTAACGCAATGAAGTTACGGGTAACAGGTTTTCTATATATAAATAAGATCTTTTAAAAAACAAGCATTTATAGCAAAAACACAAAGAAGATCTTGCTTACTTGAGGAGTTCCCGTGGCTTCTTTCCGGCTTCATCATCAGACCCTGGATACTATCTGGGTCTAAAGCACTCGTAAAGACAAATCCAACGAGCTTAAACATGATGGGGTTGTATTAAGTAGATAGGTGATTCTATTGGCCACTTTTTGGCTTCATCGTCAAACCTTGAACACTATCTGGTTGTATAGTATTTGTTAATACTAATCTAACAAGCCTAAATACGATGAGGTTACGTTGCATATTGCGTATGTTCCTATGGCTACCTTCCGACCCCATCATCAGACCAGCTTCATAGTATCATATAATTACATTGTCATCAAACATACATAAATGTGCCAAATTTTAGCTCAGTCGTATACCCGCTAGTGCTTGATAGATGCATTACAAGATTTGAACCGGAAAGACAGACAGACAGACATACGAACATTGCAAGTTAAATAAAAACCTGTAAAAAGACAATCAGAAAAAACTCATACAAATACCCGACAAATCGAAAATGTTAATTTTGTATTATTATAATCGCTTATGAATAAAATCAATCATTTCAGACTAGATGACCCGGTGTTGTCTCAAGTTAATAGTAAAATAAAATAAACACCATCACGCCTGTATGCCCCAAGTGGAGGTGGCAGAGGTGTACTCTGTACACCCATATTCTGCCATCGATATTAGGCCCGAATGTAATAGAGGACGAGCCTATTACCATCATTTCGGGTACTATCATTAGGAACTGTGACGGAGAAAAAAGTACACTTTGTTTAACCTTAGATTCGAATCCAGGACCTCGTGGTCGCCAAACATACCATGCGCCAAACCAACAAGGGTAGTCAATTATTAAAAGGCTACTCATGTTTTAAGTATTTTCCATTGAAAGAGTTCCTAATAAATAATTCGTACATTTCGCAGTTGAGTGCACCCCCCTTTTGGTCGCGGTCACAAAACATTAAGCCAACCCCGCAACCGTATTTAATTAATATCACGGAATTATACAAATTATGTGACACAAGTTACAAGTTTACACTTCAATGAGCCTCGGATGATTCCAATTTGATCCTATTGATTTTAAAATAGATTTTGCAATAGCTTAAATTAGTCTGATTTTAGAATACCTACTTAGTTTAGGTATCATACCACATATAAACATATACGTCAAATATTTGTTAGAATTTCCAGTTGGTGCTTTCAACTGCCTAATCGAAACGTCCTGAGTTCGAATCTTAAATGAGACAACCGCACTTTCTTAGATAAATTACCTAAGTCTAAGGGCACTTCGTTATAGTATTCCAGAGACCGAATTAGTTCCCCGGCAATAGCCTCGCCCAACGAAGTACCTCGTCCCCTATTACATCGTGTACTTTCGTCGGAAAAATGTAAGTGTACACAGTACACCTTGGTCACTCCCACATAGAGAATATAGGCGTGACGATCTTTTGTTATTATTTGACGTTTTGTATCTATTATTATTAGCGGCAGAGATTATAGGTATGCCGATTGAAAACTATACGTATAAGTGGCCGATTGAATAATTAAAATCACTTCAACGTTGATCACATACTCAAACCTTTCATTATAACAAACCACCACTAGATGTCGCTAGCAAGCAATCGATCACTACACAAAACTATCCTCTCAGTTTTGTAGGCACACTTATCAAATTTCAGTTCTAAAAACCGCAACCTGGCCCCCCCGGCTTTAGGGGTTGCAAAATTGTATACGAAATTAACCCAACAGAATAAATTAAGGGACATTGTTCGAGGACGCAACGTACGACGTATAGAACGATTTGGGCTTGATTTAAATACAAAAGCGTTATTAGAACAAAAGTATTACTAATCTGAAGTGATGTTTTGTAATGAAAATTTATTCGGATGAAGTTATTTCAGTCGGTTTGATGAGAGGAATAAAATTTTAGATACGGATATTGCCAAGGTCGCATTAAGGTTATAAGAACGGTAAACTTCCAGATATACGCACAATTTACGGAAGATTCTTGAAGAATCTATTGTCTAGCTAAGGTTCGGCTTCGTCTTCGACCGCCTTTGGCTGAAAATACCACCTTCGGCTTCGGCAAACATAGGCCAAAGTTTTGGCTGAAGCTGAAGGTTTCTAGCAAGCACGGAAAATGAACGATCTATTACGATCTACGACTTACGAATGCTTTTAAGTAAATAAATATTAAAAATAATGTTGTGTCAGTGTTATTATTCTTAGCCAGTTACCTACAACTGGCTTGAAATAATAACATTTTAATCATTTAGCCAATCATGAACTAAATTTCTTAGGGTTATTAAACTTTCTGTTCGGCAGATGTTTCGGCGATGGCCTATTAATCGGTTCGGCCATAAATTGACCTTCGGTCGAACACTACTATTGACTAATTGGCTATAAGGAGTATATGAAATTAAATATGTGAAATGAAAACATAATCTGTACTAATATAATAATAAGAAAGGATTTGTTTGTTTCTTTGTTTGTATCGCTTTGTTTGTATAAACGCTGAAACTACTTAATCGATTTTAATAATTATTTCACCAATGTAGCTTACAATATCCAAAAGTAACATATACCCGGTAGGTGGCGCTGTTGTCGACTCGGTGCGCGCGGGAAACTGCTAGTATTAACTGAAGTAAAGTGTTTAAGAGTGAATAAGTACCCTTTTAGAAAACAAATTATGAAGTGACTACACCTCGGCCTTATACACAGTAAAATAAACACGAAAAGAAAACTGGGGCGATGGGAAAGCTACTCGGGAGCCGGCACTTAAGCCATAAGGCGCAGCTGGCCATACATAACGGAGTTCTTGTCCCAACGCTGTTATATGGTAGCGAGAGCTAGGTATGTAAGAAGGAGAATGAAAGTAGGATAAATGCGGTAGAAATGCGAGCTCTGCGGAAGATGTGCGGAGTGAAGCTGACCGACCGCATTAGCAACAGCATAGTAAGACAGCGAGTAGGTATGAAAGATAGTATCGGTGTAAAGATGAGAAAGGGCATGCTCCGTTGGTTCGGGCATATAGAAAGAATGCCAGAGGAAAGAATGACAAAACAGATATACAATGTGAAAGTGGAAGGATGCAGGTACCGGGGAAGACCTAGACTATCTTACCACGACCAAATAAACCGAGTCTTATCTGATGGAAAAGTTAAGAGTCTCCGTAACCGGCGAGCGTATGAGACGAACTATGAGAGTCGAGGAAGCCAGAGAGGTATGTAAAGAAAGAACCTGTTGGAACTCTGTACTCTCTGCCTACCCCGCAAGGGATCTGGTGTGAGGTTATAGAAAAGAAAACTAAGATATTTCCTATAAATTGTACTGCCAACTTTTTATTTGGATTAATTATATCGATGGAGTAGTTTAACAGAATGTTATTTATTGTATGGCTTTATCAATTACTAGCCTGCATAGACTGAAATACCCCAAAGGATTAATCCATTGGGGTATTTCACTAAAGATATACAAGACACTAATAGGTGGAGTTGTTGGAGTGACGTCACTGATGTCAAAGTGCTTGGTAGCTCTCAGTCTAAAGTCAAGATAATAAATTCTATAAACGGGTTATTCAATACAGTTTATTAGTAATCTGAAAGTTTGTTACATTATAAACAGTGTATATTGTTCTACAGCAAAAGTGAGCGGTGTAAACTACTTTATTTACAACTTAAATCTCTCCAGCTGCAGTGATTAACTTAAAACTACCTTATAGTGGTGAAAGTAAAATATATATAATAACTATTTTGCACGTAAATTAATCAACTATTGTCACAACAGTGTGCGCGCGCTATTGATCGTCTAGTGATACTGCTCGGCCTATGGTGTTGCCTGACTGCATGGTGTTTACTTATCGACATAACACAGTATATCGATTTGGTCCTGGTAGCTCCATCTATCGACTTGAGGCCTTACTGATCGATTGAGTACTGATAGTCTGGCGCTGTTGCTACTAAAAAAAATAATCAACCTGCGCCATCTATAAATTATCCGTCAAAGCGCATAATCCATAGCAGCGGTCGATACGATGGCAAAGTGTGGGGCTTGTGGTAAATTCCTCACGCCGGTAGGTGCCGCCACATGTAGCAGCTGCTCGGCTGTTTACCATAAGCAGTGTCTTATGGCCTCTGAAACTACGGTAATTAGTAAGGCCTGGACTTGTCCTGAGTGCAAGATCAAGCTACGCAGAGGTGACGCTCTACCCCTGTCAGAAGCGTGTGCGGGAGTCCAGGCCAGGACGTAACACCTTCCTGTGAGACATCTGGGGGCCCAGCGGCCGAAAGTGAGGAGGACACTGCTGGTGCCGCTGCAGCCATATACGATCTTAGACTTAAGCTCACCGGTTACATGGAGGAGATCCGGTCCGATATCCGCGAGTTTCGGAGGGAAATGGCGGAATTTCGGGCATCGCTGCCGCCGAGAGAATGGACGGCCTGGAGACCAGGCTGGAGGCATTGGAGCGGTGGCAGGCGGATCCGGATGCAGGCAGTGTCTGTCTGAAGAAACAGGTCGCTCAGCTCAAGATCGAGTTTAACGACCGTGACCAGGAGGCTCTGCTGTTTGACCTGGAGATAGGGCATCTCCCAGAGGACAAGGGGGAGAATGTTCTGCATGCTGTGTCTGTGCTTGCCGTGAGGCTGGGCGTGCATCTGGAGGAGCGCGACATAGTGTTCGCTGAGCGGGTGGGCGCGGTGACGGCGGCGGAAGCGGAGGTCGGCGCGGCAGCGCGGCCGCGGCGCGTGGTTGTGCGGCTGGCGCGCCGACACCTGCGCGACGATCTGCTACGCGCCGCGCGTGTGCGCCGCACTCTATCGGCCGACTCCGCCGGTCGCGCGGCCACTGGCCCCCGTATTTATGTCAATGAGAGACTGACGCGGTCCAATCGTCAGCTGTTCCACCGGGTCCGCGAAGAATGCCGAACACGGCGGTGGCGGTTCTCCTGGACGAGGCGCGGCCGCATCTACGCAAGGCAAGGAGATGGTCTCACTGTGTACAACATCAAATGCGACGCTGACATACAGCGTGTTTTTGGTGCGAGCTCTGTTTTGTATCTATCGTCTTGCACTAATGTAATTGTAAAGTGTTGTGTGGGGAAAAACATAGTTAGCACCCATTTCGTTCACCTGTGTTCAAAATAAAAGTGACGTACTATTTATTTCTATGCAATCTATATTTAATAATAAAACATATCTCATCATACGTAGTAGTCCCCGCTTATACAAATTTTTTACTAGTTTTGCACCACCCTAACTTTAAAAGAACTTATATGCTTGTTACGGAATACCCAGGCCACCGCTGTCATTGTTTTGAGTTAATCTGTATATCTCTTTGGAATAATTCAATCACCGTATCTCATTTTAACTATGAATCAATATTTAAACCAATTTTTGTAATTACAATTCTGTATGCCTTTGTTATTATTTACATATCTAGTTATATATTAATACTTATCTGCAAGCTAATACATATATTAATAATTTTTATCAATGATTAGTACTTCTCATCTCAGAGTTGGTCTCTTTAATGCGGGATCACTTCGCACAGGCCATGACGAATTCATTGTAGCAACTGAAAGCTTAAAACCTGATATCATGGCCATCAACGAGACTTGGCTTAGACCTGGTGAGGATGATGGGGCACCAAGAGTACCTGGCTATCGACTGTGCCACTCCCCCCGTCCTAACCATATTTGTGGGGGGAGGGGAGGTGGTGTAGGTTTTTACATACGAAAGGGTGTTAGAAATTTCATTTCAATTGTTAGAAACACTCTCCTGACCTAGGAAACCACGCCATGATCTTAGCTGAATTTAATTTTAAAAAAGATAAAATATCTCCTTACCTAGTAACCTACAGACCTATTAAAAATATATTGCCGAATCTTTTTCATAATGACCTTAATAGTGTGAATTGGGACTATTTCAGATCATATCATAATGACGTAAGCAAAATGGTTCTAACATACTCAGATCTTCTTGTGGCTTTGTTCGATTTACATGCACCCTTTAAGACTGCTAAATTTCAGGACCGTGCGCATCCCTGGATAACTGGCACCGTTAAAGACATGATGCAAATCAGGGACAGCTACCATGACAAATATAAGCAATACAGAACAGATGTACAAAAAATAAACTACAAAACTATGAAACAATTGGTGATAGTTGCTATTGAAAATGAAAAAAAAAGTTGTTTTACGCAACATATAAATAAAAAATAAAAACTTTAAAAATTCTAAAAAATTGTGGAAAAACTTAAAAGCTATATGCAGTCCCGGCAGAAAGCAAAGCACAGAACTCCCACCCCAAATTGAAAACTGTCAATAAAGTCATAAACAGTCTTAAGTCTAATGCATTAGGTTCGGATGGTATTTCCTTGGATATGATAATGTTGACATTGCCAAAATCTTTGGATACAATTACAAACATAATTAATACTTCTTTAGAGACAGGAACTTTTCCTGACAGCTGGAAAGTTGCTGTTGTTAAGCCTACTCCAAAAGTCAACAATCCTGTCTCCCTGCAGGATCTCCGGCCGATTAGTATTCTACCCTGCCTATCAAAAATACTTGAACGAATAGTGTGTATACAGCTCACTGCATTTCTTGAGGCAAATAACATCCTTCCTCGGGCACAGTCAGGTTTCCGGAAAAAGCACAGCACCACCACAGCACTGCTTGATGTTATTGACAATCTACTGTCTGCGCAGGACCAAGGCATGAGCAGTATATTGGTACTACTCGACTTCTCACGCGCCTTTGACTCTATTAATGTGTCTTTACTATTGTCTAAGCTTGTTTACTATGGATTTAACACACGCGCAGTGAAGTGGTTTCATAGCTACCTTAGTGGTCGGAGACAATATGTTGAAATCACTAAGCCTGATGGTTCAAAGTCACACTCCTCGCAGCAGCCTGTCCCTCGAGGAGTCCCACAAGGCTCTATACTTGGACCGATTCTCTTTATTGTGTACAGTACTGACATTATTAACAGAATTACACATTGCCAGTATCACCTGTATGCAGATGATCTACAGCTATATCACTCCTTCCCCTCTTCAAATTACTTAGATGCTGTAAACAAAATTAATCAGGATTTAATGGATGTGTCGACATGGGCTAAATCTAATTGCCTTATATTAAACCCCAATAAGTCAAAGTACATGCTTATAGGCACAAGAAAAAATCTCCATATCCTTCGGGGTGGGTCACTCAATATTGTGGTTGATGGTCAGACTGTTGAGGGTGTTACTGAAGCTAGGAATCTAGGCTTGATTTTGGATAGCGGATTGCGCTTTGAAAAACATATTGCTGAGGGTGCACGAAACTGTTTTATCGGCTAAGACTGTTGTATAAAATTCGGCCTTACCTGAGCGAGGAGATCAGGCTACTGCTTTGTGAATCCTTGGTTCTATCGAAACTTAATTACTGTGACATTATATATGGTCCCTGCCTGCTCAGTAGAACTGAAAAATTAATCCAACGCGTACAGAATGCATGTGCTCGATTTTGTTTTCAGGTTGCCCCTCGCTCACATATCACTCCATTTTTGAATGCATCCAACCTCTTAAAAATGGCAGCGCGTAGGAAGCTCCATTTTGCTTCGCTGTTGTTTGGGGTCATTGCGACTAAAACCCCTAAATATCTATATGAGAAACTCTCATGGGCCCAATCACAATCTGAGCAGTCAAGACGGATCAGTATGTTCGTATTACACACACCGAGACACAGGTCCATGGCATTTCGTGGTTCTTTCAGATTTGCTGCTTCTCAATGCTGGAACGATCTGCCCCCGCCCGTTCGTGCCCTTAAAACGTTAAGTGATTTTAAAACAAAGCTCAAAAACCTTCTGCTGATTGCGCAAAAAGAATAGCAGCTTTACTCACCACAAGTAATTGCACGCTTTGCTATGGAGGTATCTGGTGAGGAGGTAGTTTATTTTAACTGTGGTTTATTTTAACTGTCCACATTGTAATGTAGTATAATCTAAATTAGTCATTCCCTTCTGTCTATACGGCTATACAATATTTGTATTACACCAATAACAGTAAATAGTTAAATATAATAGCACACTATAAGTTTAGGGTAACCCCGTTATAATATAAATTAATTCAATGGGCTTACTACACAAAATTGGCGAGAGTGTATTTGTATAGGTATTATAATGGTCACTGGGTATTCTATTTCATTTTTCATATAACAATACAAAAAAATTCTATAACAAAGGCATTGATGTGGCACTTTAGTCTGCGACTTTAGTTTTAGTCTAGCGATTTTAGTCTGTATTGCGACTTCGGGTTCTAGCCCTTTAAGGTTCACATCATGCAATTATTGATTGGTTTATTTTACGTATGTATACATACACAGATATTTAAATACGTAATATAAGTCTATATGAATATTTATATAAGCATATTTTTAATTATTTCCCTTAAGTCCAAGTCGGCATCTCTGACGTCACCCTTATGATGCTGCCAGAATACCAGCGCTGCACCATGATCCATCGTTATGGTGTAGCATTATGCTGAGGCGGTGTCCTATTCAGCCCCACACAACCTCTGGTGTCTGTAAATGTTTTGGCTAGCTCTTCTTTTGTTTTTTTTGTTTTATTTCTATTTGTTACTATTTTTGTTATTTATTTTAGTTATTATCTTTGATGTTCATTTTAGTACCACCATTAGTATGCTGTGTGGCTGAATAAAATGTATTTTCTTATTTTCTTTCTTTCTTTCTAATAAAAACGCATCTATGCCCTATAAAACCTTCAAACATCTAACAACGTGAACATTAAGCTTTTAGTTAACGCCACTGACATTTAGTAACCGCGCCACTAAAGGTTTATTATTTAAGGGTGAACCCATAGCAGCGTTTATTTTATTTGCGTATCACTATTGTAGGGGTTAAACGGTTTAGTAGAATTTTTATTGTTATTGTGGATTAAAAGCGGTTTTTCGACGGTGAGGGAGAAATACATTGTCTCATGTTTACAGCTGTAATGTTTAAAAAGTGAAATAGATACATCCAGACCAGTATGAATAATCCCTAATTAAATGTTACTTTATGCACATAGTAGGTACCTCAAAAATTACATTAACGTATGTAGTTTGTTATTATGACAACAGATTCATCACTTAGTTCGGTCTACGATCTAGAGCTCTTGGATTGCTGAAGTTACTAAAATATACGACGAAGATTATTCAATAAAGGTAAAATTTGGATATCCCACCTAGAGATTTCCGACCACCGCGACGATTACGCGATTGATGTCGAGATGTATTTCGTAAACCCATTTCGAAAACACTCTAACGCCATCTATTGTCAATTATTAATAACATATAGTATGCAAGTTACCTTACATTCAGTTTTGTAGTAAACCAAATTTTGTTTGTTTTAGTTACGTACATAAAACTTACAGATGGCGCTTTCTCAAAATTTATTATTGTTCATAATTTATTCTATCTATTCCTACCAGTAATTTTATCATCTGTTGTTGGTGGCATTAGGCCAAATTGATCGTGATACCAGAAGTATATTAGATGTATTTTGTCACTACAGCGGAGAATCAGTAAATAGTTTCTGTAGTACGTTACTCTACCAATTACCCTAATGTTAATTTACTTGTTGGATGCGGAGAACACGACACTGAATAGTATGGCGATGTTTGTGAGAGACTTATGTCCTGTAGCGGACGCTTTTTGGGCTAGTTAAAAAAATTAATCAATAGACACCGCCACACCTATATTCCCTAAGCGGGAGTGGTAGAGGCGTACTGAATACACCCACTTTTTGTCCCATGTCCCCGACTCCGGACTCATACTGGGAATTATTCGTTAGAAAAACTACATTTATCCGCCCCAGGATTTGAACCCAGGACCTCGTAATCACAAAGCGATGCGCTGTGCCACTAGACCAACGAGGCAGTCTAGTAGTTGGCTAGTTAATTTATAATTAAAAATCTACCATTGTGGGATTTCGTTTCACTACACTCGTTCATCATCAACAGTCGGCTACTGGACACAGGCCTCTGCCGAGGCACGGCTCTGACCCCGGTCTTCGGATCTTCTTTACACATTCATTTCCTACCTTAAATGAATTCACAGGTGTATATTTCATAGGAATAAAAACAATTATAATTACTTAAAAAAGTCTTTATTTCAATATGTACATAATTTCCTTTAGTGTAGATTATAAGAAATGTTATTATTGATAATGATATAAATTTAATATTGTATTTTTGAGTAATAAAAAATTGTCTTCTCATTTAGATATAAACGCCCATTTAGTACTTGTAATAGCGTATGTAAAAAAAATAGTGAAACATAATGTGTAAATCTATTCAACGACTATCTATTATATTTTATCTATATCAAAGATCATCCACTTAAGATAACATTTACACATCAAAGATGGTCTACATACCTAACATAATAATAACGTTCATTCTTAATCTTCATCTTTCTGCAAGTAAAGAAATAATAAGTTAGCAAAAGCCATTTACAAATATTTTAATGAAATGAATATCTTTCTGACCAGCTATGATTATGATATTCAATAATTATTTCTTTTAGAATACTAATATTTATCACAATATAAGTTCAGTAGGCTTCCCTCAGACCACAACCGAGGATAGCATTCTGAAATTATAAAAATAACATTATAGAAAGTTTAAAAAAATTCATGTACTTAATACACTTATCTTAACATTTAAAAATATAAACATAATTTTAGTTCCTTTTCAAAGCAAAAGTTGAAGATTCTAAAAAAACTTTATCAATACCAATACAGTTGATGATCAAATTAAGCTATCTTTCCCTGTTTAACCTTTATGGTATAAGAAGAGCGTCTATTATACGTAATATGATGCCAGTACTAATTACGGTCTTAAAACAGTATAAACAACTGTTGCTTTGAAAATAAAGGATAGACACAAAGATCTGAATACTTTTAATATCATTATATCAGTGAGTATCTTTGTTTAAAACAGTATTTAACTTTAATCCTACGTTCTTGATGCGGTTGCAACTTTCTGCACCGTATCTTCCATACTACGCAAATATTTGTTCAATGAATCTGACGTGGTCTGTAAAATACTTAATCCAAGTCTGTATTTGAACTCTACCAGTCTCTTTAAGAACGAAAAGAATCCTCCATTTTGGTTCAAAGGGGGATACGTGATGACGTCAGGATGATTTGTTGGTTTGATCGTTGAAACTGGTACTGGTGTAGGCATAGTGGAAGTTGTTTCCGATTTCAGTTCCGTTGTTGTTTCAGTCATGATACTCTTAAAAGTAGTCGTTTCAAACATAGATGTGTATAAAGGACTATTTTGTTCAGTTACATCGGTATTTTTGGATGGGAAAACCTCGTATACTTTGAATGTTTTAGTTGTTATATCCATATCGTTGGGCATATCAGTTTCGGTATTAGGTTTTTCATCTCTGTTATTATTTATTGGGATCGTCGATACACTTTCGACTACTTCAGTCTTAGAAGTCGTAGGTGCCTCAGTTTTAGAATCAGTGGATATAGCATAAACTGTGACAGGTTCTTTTGGCAGTATTGCTACCTCGTTCAGTTCGTTAGCTGCTAAATTTCTGATTGAATGAGTATAAAAATCATCTATTTCGTTGCTAAGAAAAATATCATTTTCTGACTCTTTTTTAGCTAACAGTTCTTCCAAAGAGCTAGAAATACTGCGTTTTCTTCTAAGTTTCCTAGGACCATGCTCTGGCACTACTGCGGGGGTAGCAGAGTCGAATAATTCTTTCGGGACGTTGCCAACTACGAATTTGTTATCACCAGCTTCAGAGCTCGCACTGGAATTTTCTGAGTATTTACTTTCATTTTGGTCTTCCGATTCATCATTAGAGCCTAAGTACATTGAAGTGGGTGAATATGTTATGGGATTACTTGTTGTTTCACTATTGTAAAATTGGCTATCAAAAGGATATACTGGCTTAAAATCTGAATCAGAAGATGGTTTTACTCCATATACTACTGAATTTGATGTTTCGCTTCCATATGATGAGGCTGCAGAAGGTCCAGTTTGTGGTGCTGCATAAATTGGTTCAACTGCTGGATACGGAGTATATTTGGGTGATTTGTCGTAATTGTATTTACCTTCTGTCGTATAAACGTGTCTACTTTCATAGTGTGGACCGTGTGGGCTAAAATTTACAGGTTTATTTACAGGATAAACCGCGGCGTGGGCTATTCCCGTTTTTTGTTGCGCGTAATGAACATTATAGCTCGGATTATAGCTTGTGGCTACATGTCTGTACCTCAAATCTTGGTCTTTTTTAACCGGATATCTGCTAGTATAAGCAGTTTGTCCAGCATAAGGATTTAATTTATGTTTAGCGTGCGCTGGCATACCAGCTAACACAGTTCCGAGCATTTCTTCTTCAGCTTGTCCATTACCTTCGCTTCCATACTCTTCAGCGTTATTTCTGTACAAATCATCACCTTTATCGACTTCGAAGGTCCTTCTGACTGGCGTGGAAAACGGATATAAGAAATATCCAGCTATTCCGACTAAACTAGCAAGGCCCAATACCCCTACACCTACAGAAGGCATAACTTCCCTTGAGAAATAATTATAGAGTTGTGTTGTTATTGCTCCAGTTTCAATGGTCGGTTTTTTCCCCGGTTTAGCTGATTTTGTTTTATTGGATGTCTTAACTTCGGAGACACTCGTGTCTGTTACAGTTGTTTTTCTTTTCTTAGTCTTATTCTTCTTTCTGATAGAGCTCCTTTTAGGTTTTTTGGTCGAAGTTGCTGGTGTACTGATTTCTAATTCAATTTCTTGTTCTTTGGGCTCCATTGGAAGTAATGCTGATTCATGGACGACGGGTGCGATTGTTGTGGTAGTTTTTTGTTTATTCTTATTTTTCTTTTTAGGCTTAGATGATACAACAACTACAGGAGCAATAGAACTAGGAGTTTTTGTTTCTCGTTTAGTGGTTGCTGCTTCAGTCGTAGTAGATACTGTTGTGCTTATTGTGGTAGTACTTGGACGTACAGAAGTATTCTTATTCTTTTGTACGTTAGACAGTACTGTATCTTTGAGTTTGTTATAAACGTTTTCACTTATAGCTGAACCACCAGCAACCAAATCCGACTTATTTGTACTGGCAATGATGGGACGTTTAGCTATCTTATTTTGTGGCCTTTTAGGTTTAATTTTGTTTGTTACTGGCTTAGGTTTTTTCTGTGTCTCTTCTATCTTGGTCGGTTCTGTAGAAGTTACATTATCTGCTTTTGAAGGATTACTTAGCAATATCCAAGTAGAAATGCCTTCATTGGAAGTCGTGGATTCGTTTGTGGTCTCACTAATTTTGTTTTCTTTATCTAAATCGTCCATTGTGATTGGAACAGCCACACCTGGGTGTGCATTCTCCATAGGCTCTTCACCATCTTCATTCCTAACTTTTATTCTATGTTTTATTTGGGTCTTGAGTTTTGGGGGTACTCTAGTATCAGCCAAAATAGGTGTTTCGATAGTCGTATTCTGTTTGTCAAGAAGTTGATTAGCCACAATTTTAATGGAATCTCGTATCGGGACTTTGCTCTTGACTTCTCTAGATAACCCTGGTTCTGAAGATGCTGATGCCGGTTGCTCATGTCTTGCTTCTACTGAGATTCTGTAAATAAAAAAATATTGTATTTCAATTTTGCAGAAAGTTTGTTATTAACCTAGTGCATTTCATTTGCTGATATGCACTATCAGCAAGTGAAAGTAAACTCTTCCAGTATGATAAGTATTTCTAAAAATCTTTGTACAACCTTTTTCTTACTACATCTACTATGACAAGATAAGGTTTGTACGTGAAATTTCAACTAATATAAAAAGTCAGGCTCAGCGAAATAACAGCACAGTATAATAATATATAAATAGTAGAAATCTTAGTACACAAAATCGTATAAGAATAACGTACAGAGCCGCGTACTCCATGTGGCTTATTACAGTAGGCACCTGCCATTAAGCCACTAGCTCTACAGCTAGTGCAAAGGCACTGAATACACCCGCTGAACCATGACCAGGTGTCGCATAGAAAGCGCGTCTACGTGCGTAATTCTTATCCGGACCGCTAGTACTCAGATGCTCTACTGTTTACATATCTCTATTGTGGTCATAGTATACTTATATTTATCCTCTATCAATTTATTAAGGATATTGTTGCTTCAATTTTATTCTTTATTAGTATATTTCATAAGTGTAACATGAGGCATGTAGTGCTAAGTGAACTTACTATTATTAGCTATTAACTAGGTTGAGCAGCGTTTGTATTGCTCAGTCTGAGATAGGTGACTAACTATAACATATCCATTTTCAATATCACAATGAAAGTCATATCCAAGCATTGTTCTAGGCTGCCATTTAATATAGTAGTCGTTGAACCAGTTTGTACGCCTTATAGGCGACTTGATAGGTTTCAACATCCGGGGTCCACGACTTGCCTCCTTAAATCCCTACTAAGGCCCAAGGAATAGAATGTGAGCTGTTATCATTCTCTTTAATTCGTGAAATAGAGGTTTCATGCACAATATTGGTACAATGACGGCCGATTTATAATCGTCATCATGTTGATATTGTATATTGTGGCTTTAGTATAAAAAAATCGGGAATGCAATTTTGGCTATATAAAAAATAAAATAGAGAAGAAATGAGGAAGAAACCGTCATCCTTTTTTTATTAATAGATAATGACATAGTTTGTGGTCTTTTATAATATTATGGTCCGATGCTAAATGGCAAATACAATTAAATATAAATTCATCTAATTTATTTCAAACTTTTTGCATTAAGAAAGACATTGTGGTTGGAAACGATGCGCTGGAGCAAGTGAATGAGTTTGCATATCTTAGATGAGCTTTCAGTAAGGATGGGAAATACACCGCTTATCGAGTGAATAGTGCGATGCGAATGCGGTGGAAATACGAGTTCTGCGGAAGATGTGCGGAGTGAAGCTGACCGACTATATTCAGGGTAATGAGAAAGCGAGTAGGTATAAAAAACAATATTGGTATGAAGACGAGAAAGGGTTGCTTCGGTCATATAGAAAGAATGTCAGAAGAAAGAATGACAAAACAGATACACAATGCGAAAGTGAAAGTGTAGGTACAGAGGAAGACCTAGACTATCTTACCATGACCAAATAGACCGGCGAGCGTGTATGAGACGAATTATGAGAGTGGTGGAAGCCAGAGAGATATGTAAGGAAAGAATCTGTTGGAACTCTGTACTCTCTGCCTACGCCGCAAGGCATCTGGTGTGATGATATAGAGAGATAGATAGAAGAAAGAGATAAACGTTTCGTTTTATCAATCTAAGTATTTAATAATTATGAATTCACACCTATGCATAAGCACAAACCGTAGGTTTTGCGCGTTTTAAAAAGGGGCACACAGCAAATTACTTGTTTGATCTTATTTTATTAATGTTAATCTAGTCTTAAGTTAAAATAAAAATAGTATAAGTAATTACACGGTATTTCATTTATCGAAAACATGAAATACACAAAAGGTTTAACTAGTTTCTGCCCGCGATTTCGTTCGCGTTGACGTAAGACAGAAACCTAACAATTTTTCGGGCTAAAAAGCCTTTGTGTTATAAACTATCTGTGAGCCGAATTTCATAGAAATCCGGTCAGCCGTTTTTGCGTGATTGAGTAACAAACATCCAAACATACAAACTTGCACATTTATAATATCAGTAGGATGTGCTTGAGATAAAAAAATGATGATAAATTAAACATATATAAACCAATGGCTAAACATTAGGGATTTTATGCAAATATCTTTGGATTTAGTTTTATTCCGATAAAATGCATTCGGCAGTAACTATCGTAGGTTGCGATCCTATGTTAGATTTTGCTGGCTTTATGCGCGCCATTAGGAAAACATGTTCGTGATAACACATTGTTCATATGAATGCAACTCACTCATCAATCAATCAATCAGCCTATCGTAGTCCACTGCTGGACATAGGCCTCTCCTAACACGCGCCATTGCACACGGTCCTCCGCCTTCCGCATCCAGTCTGTCCCAGCGACCTTTTTGAGGTCGTTGGTCCATCTAGTCTCACACTCATACTCAGGCATAAAACAAATAAGTTCTTATACTCGTGGGTTGACTGCCTCGATCACGAGGTCCTGGGTTCAAATTCTAGATCGGCCAAAAGAAGATTTTCTATCGAAAAATTCTCAGTATCAATCCGGAGTCTAGAATTGTGCTCATATATGACAATGAGCTCGCCCCTATTACATGATACTTAACATGGTCAATGAAAAGTGGGTGTATACAGTATACCTCTGCTACCCCCGCTTGGGGAATATAGGCGTGACGGTGTGTTTATTTCGTGAGTATAGTTGGATGTAGTTTTAATATCTTTAATCGAAACACTTCCACTGCAGGATCTTTCAACTAGGCCTCCCCTAAAGTTTTACCTAATATCTGCGGACATTAACCATGAAACGTCACAGCATTTTATTTTATTCTATTTGAAAAACAGTACAGAAAGAGCATATCTTAAGTAATTACATTTTAGTTCAGAGTACATTTAAACTGTTTTCACACATATGTTCGATAGCTTGTCTGATTCTGAACATTATTTTTTTATCATAAAAAAGAGATAATATTAAAACCTAATGAAAAGAAAAGAAGTAACAAAATTGTGTCTATCAAGTTAGTTAGAGAACTATGTCGAACCACTTATTTGTTAATGTATGTTTAAATGTGTTCGTATATTGCCGTGTTGTGCCGGCAGAGCAGAATAGCACCACCCCATATCTTCCCGTGGGTATCGTAAAAGGCGATTAAGGGAGTGTGAGAAAATACTGACTCCTTGTATCTTTCTCACCGCGATACTGCTCCGTCTGTCTGAGTCCTTCTCCGGTCGTAACGGTCTCCGTTCCACTGGGCCCAGAAGGATAAGGATGAGTATGTGCACCTGTGTCTCGCGCGTATAGTTGTGCACCTTAATATTTCCTGCGCATCTGACCGCTTCCGTTACTGGACTCCGAGTACGCAAAAGTCCTGTGGCGATGGGTAAAAGTAAAGAGGTCTAGCCTGATGCAAACTAGGCTTTGTCTGATATCTGCATGCAGGCGGTCCCGGGGGCGTGAGAACACGCCGTGGTCGTTTCCGCGCTGCACATTTGGGACGACAGCACGGGCTCGGCAGCACTTGGGATGTCAAAGCAGCCCTGTTTAGGGAGGCACTGCTTTCCCCGCTCAGCTGGCGAGGGGGCTAGAAAAGGTGCCCTAAAAAAATGCTCGTCCCGACATGGCAGATGGTAGTAACCGCGGCTATCATCGCATCATTCAAATCGTGGTCGACGCCGCAAAGGAAATGTAAAAAGAACACCTGTTATGACATTCGGCGCGTGGAACGTGAGAACGCTTCTTGATCGAGATGTCAACGCCTGTCCTGAACGTAAGACCGCCATAGTAGCTCAGGAACTTCATCGCTATAACGTGGATGTGGCTGCTATCAGCGAAACACATATCCCCGATGAAGGAGAGCTGGTGGAAGTAGGTGGCGGCTACACTTTCTTCTGGAAAGGTACCGCTGCCTCCGAAACTCAACGATCAGGGGTAGGTTTTGCCATCAAGAATCACTTAGCAAAGCATTTAGAGGAGTACCCTGTACATATCTCAGACCGCGTAACCACACTGCGCCTTCAGCTGGACAAAGACAACTACCTTAATGTCATCAGTGTCTATGCTCCAACGTTAGACAAGTCTGATGACATCAAGGAAAAGTTCTATGAGGAAGTGACACATTGCCTCGATAGCTTCAGCGCCAGGGAGCAAGTTTTATTGCTGGGCGATTTCAATGCCAGGGTTGGACGGGACTACGAGGCTTGGCCTGGAGTTCTGGGTAGACATGGAGTTGGCAACATGAACAGCAATGGTCAGTTGCTGCTCAGTCTTTGTGCTCAATACGGTCTGGCAATTACGAACACTATGTTTAGACTTGCCGCCAAGTACAAGACAACATGGATGCACCCAAGATCTAAGCATTGGCATTTGATTGACTATGCTATCGTGAGACAAAAAGATTTCAGCCAAGTACAGGTCACCCGCGTCATGCGTGGTGCGCACTGCTGGTCTGACCACCGACTTATTGTCACTAAGCTACGAATCCGCCTCCGTCGCCCGCGTAGATCTCTTATAAAAAAGCTTGCTTCTTTGAACTTGGATAAGCTAGAAGATATCGCGGTCAGGGAGAAATACACTGAAGCCCTGTCTGAAAAGCTGATGCCAGCTAATGAGGTAGGTGATGTTGATGCTGCCTGAGAAACTATGTCATCTCATATCATGGATACCGCTTCAACTGTACTGGGTAAAAAAATCAGTCGCAACGAAGACTGGTTTGATGGAAATGATGAAACCCTGCGGGCAGCATTCGACAAACACCGAGATCTCCTGCGACAGCACAAAAGGCAGAGAGGAAGCGTTGCGGTTGTTAAAGCTAGTGACCTCGAATTGCGCAAGCTGTCTCGACATATGAAGACAAGTGGTGGCAGGACAAAGCTAGTCACATGCAATGGCTCATTGACACCAACCAGCTGGGTGAGTTCTACAGTGAGGTACGTAAGCTGATTGATTCATCCTACCAAGCTCGGGTGCCTTTAAGGTCTCTAGACGGTAGTCACATGTTGACAAGCAAGGAGGATATACTAAACCGCTGGGCGGAGCACTTCAACATTCTGCTAAATGTGGATCGATCAGCTGATCTGCAAAGTATCGGTTTAATGCCTCAGCTCCCTCTCGCCTTTGAGCTGGACGAGACTCTATTGCGTGACGAGGTTGTTACTGCCATCAGACAGCAACAAAACAAACGGGCGGCTGGCATTGACCTTATCGGGAGAGCTGATAAGATACGGCGGAGAGGAGTTGCACACGTTAGTGTGGGAACTATTTGTTTGCATGTGGGAGGAGGAGCGCGTTCCGGATACCTTTAAGGTATCGCACATAAATGCTCTTTACAAGCACAAGGGTGACCGATCTGACTGCAACTCCTACCGCGGTATTTCGCTCCTTTCAGCCCCCGGAAAGGTCTTTGCTAGAGTTCTCTTAAACCGCCTAAAGAACTTGTCTGAAAAGATTCTGCCTGAAACCCAGTAAGGCTTCCGACCGGACCGAGGGACATGCGAAGCTATATTCTCTGTGCGTTAACTGCAAGAAAAGAGCAGGGAACAGGGCTGTCAGCTGTACCTTTGCTTTGTTGACCTGGAGAAGGCTTTCGACAGTGTGCCTCGGGAAGCTCTATGGTTGGTGCTAGGTAAGCTCGGGTGCACGGAAAAGTTTGTGAGACTTCTTAGACTCCTGCATGACGACATGCAATGCTGCATTGCCGTAGACGGTGAACAGACAGACTTCTTCCCCGTTACCTGTGGGGTGAAGCAAGGATGTGTCTTAGCGCCTACTCTGTTCGCCTTATACTTTGCGGTGGTAGTTAGAGAGGTCTTACACACTGTTTCTCAGGGAGTCCGCATCCGTTTCCGCACAGACGGCAGCCTTTTTAACTTGGCTAGACTTAAGGCTCGCACTAAAGTCTCTTACGCACTGATCACGGAGATCATGTATGCTGATGACTTGTGCTTCCTATCAGAATCCCTAGACGGCCTGCAACATGATGTCAGCATTCCACCAAGCCTGCCGTAAGTTCGGCTTAAAGATCAGTGTCAATAAGACGGAGGTGATGTCCCTGGACATACACGGTCACGAGACACTGACCATAAAACTTGGTGAGGATGTGCTAAAGCAGGTGGATAGATTTCGCTATCTGGGGAACACTGTAACATCCAAGTGTGACCTTGATGCTGAGATCAATAGCAGGGTGGGTACCGCAGCTGCGGCATGCGGCAAGCTATGTACCAAGGTCTTCTGCTCGCATAACCTTAAGTTGCCCACTAAGATATCGGTGTATATGGCAATCGTGCTGCCAAACCTCCTATACTCCTCTGAGACGTGGTGTTATACCGCCGCCACATTCGCAATCTGGATCGCTTCCACCTTAAATGCCTCCGTACCATCATGAGGATCAGATGGTCCGATAGAGTGCGAAATACCGAAGTTCTGCGACGAGCCAATGTTGGTGGCATTGAGGCCTATTTAATGCGTCGACAGCTTCGGTGGTGCCGGCACGTATCTCGTATGGTGGAGGAAAGAGTCATCATCATCATCATCATTTCAGCCTATACTTGTCCACTGCTGAACATAGGCCTCCCCAATCGCTTTCCAGCGTAACTGGTCCGATGCCACCTGCATCCAACGATTTCCTGCGATTTTCACAAGATCGTCGGTCCATCTGGCAGGTGGTCGTCCTACGCTGCGCTTGCCAATACGTGGTCTTCACTCTAGAATCTTTCTGCCCCAACGCCCGTCCGATCTTCGCGCTATGTGGCCAGCCCATTGCCACTTCAGCATGCTAATCCTGAGGGCTATGTCGGTGACCATGGTTCTTCTACGAATCTCCTCATTCCTGATTCGATCACGTAGAGAAACGCCGAGCATAGCTCTTTCCATAGCTCGCTGAGCAACTTTGAGCTTTTTTATGAGACCTATTGTAAGAGACCACGTCTCTGATCCATATGTCATCACTGGTAACACACATTGACTAAAAACTTTAATCTTTAGGCACTGAGGTATTTTGGATGAGAAGATGTTGCGCAGTTTCCCGAACGCTGCCCAGCCGAGTTGGCTTCATCGATTGACCTCTCTCTCAAAGTTGGACCTACCTAACCGGACTGCCTGTCCCAGGTAAATGTATTCGTCGACAACTTCAAGAGTAGAGTTCCCAACGGTAAGTGCGGTGGGTACGACATGGACATTAAACATTATTTTTGTTTTGTCCATATTCATTTTAAGACCCACTTGTTGGGATACGCCATTGAGGTCACCGAGCATTCGTCCTAGATCTTCCAGCGACTCCGCCATGACCACAATGTCGTCGGCAAATCGAAGGTGAGTGATGTATTCGCCATTGATGTTGATGCCAAGTCCTTGCCATTCCAAGAGCTTGAAGGCGTCCTCTAAGGTGGCCGTAAACAGTTTCGGAGAAATGACGTCTCCCTGTCTTACTCCTCTTTTTATGGGGATCACCTTCGTGCACTGCCCCTGTACTCGGACTGACATGGTGGCGTTATTATACAAGCACTTCAACACTTTGATGTACCTATAGTCAATGCGGCATCGCTGGAGAGATCTAAGAACCGCCCAAGTCTCGATCGAATCAAAGGCTTTCTCATAGTCCACAAACGCCAAGCATAGTGGCCGATTATACTCCTCAGTCTTCTGTATAACCTGCCGCAGCGTATGTATGTGGTCTATGGTACTAAAACCTTTCCGGAAACCGGCTTGTTCGGGAGGCTGGAAGTCATCAAGCCTTCGTTCGAGACGATTCGTAATGACTCTCGAAAACAACTTATAAACATGGCTCAGCAGTGTGATGGGCCTATAGTTCTTCAATAAAGAATTATCACCTTTCTTGAAAAACAGCACCACCACACCCCTGTTCCATGCTTCCGGCGTTTTCCCTTCAAGCAAGACTGAATTAAATAGCCTCTGAAGGACTTTAAGTACCGGCGATCCGCCCGCCTTCAGAAGTTCTGCAGTAATTCCGTCTTCACCCGGCGCTTTGTTGTTTTTAGTTGTTTGAGAGCCATCCTAATTTCGCACAGGCTGATGTCCGGGATATCTTCAGTGCAGTGTCGGGTTAGCTTGGCTCTTGGGTCTTTTACCAAGTCAACAACAGGTTTAGCTACTGAGGTATATAACTGTCCATAGAACCTCTCTATCTCCCTGAGCACCTCTGACCTATTTGACGTTACGTTTCCGTCCTCCGTCTTCAGCTTCGTCAACTGGCTCTGCCCAATAGACGCGTCTCTTGCGAACACTTTAGAGCCCTTGTTCTGCTCTATGGTCTCCTCAATACGCCTTGCATTGAAGGACCGTAAGTCGTGTCGCAAGGACTTCAATATCTGTCCATTAAGCTGCCTATAGGACTTAGCATCATCGGAGGTTTGGAGCGTCATGGAACGTCGCTCAGCCATGAGGTTTCGGGTGTGGTCAGATAGTTTTTGAGGCCTATTTTTACGGTGGGTCTTAAAATACTTGGACCCGACCGTATGAACAGTCTCTACCAGCCTGTTGTTGATTTCGTCCACTGATGCGGAGGAAAGAGTGGCGAAGCGCATCTTCTACTCTGAACTGGAGAAGGGCAAGCGGAATCATGGCGGTCCCCTCCTCCGGTACAAGGATGTCCAAAAGCGACATATGAAGAGATGCAACATAGAGCCCTCTCGTTGGGAACGTTTGGCAGCACAGCGGCCAGAATGGCGCAGGATGGTGAACAGCCAAGTACACGAGTTCGAGGCTCAGCGTAAAGCTGACCTTGACGCCAAACGCAATCAGTTAAAGGCCCGCCCACCTGCTGCCATATCATACAACTATGAGAACGGCGTACTCACGTGCCCTCAGTGTGCACGGAGTTTCGCCGCGAAGATAGGCTACATAAGCCATCTTCGAGCGCATCAGCGGCATTACTCCGACTAGGGGTCAAAGTGGTCGCCATGGCCGAAATCGGTCAGATCAATCATCATTTGAGAAAAACAGATCTAGAATGGGGATGTCAACCAATTGGTTATAAGTGTTTGCTAAAGGAGCAAAAAATGAATTTTGTATAGACACAATTGAATCCATTCTTATTTTTATTTATTTATTTAAAATCTCCAACAAGATATACTATACACAATTCTTATATAATTCAGCGATTTAATGATTACATCAATTAAAGGAGATCTCAGCATGCACGTCATACTAATGCAACCAAATAAATTAATTTAAAATTAACAAATTTATGAACTTACTACAAAAAAAAAAAAAACTTTGGAAATTAGCATAAAACATAGGACCAGAAACAATTAAATTAATAAGGAACGATAAATAAAACATTGTGTACTAAGATAAAGTGTTGCATAGAAACTTTTTTAATGTATTACATTATCACTTATGTCTAGGTCGGTGTTAACGCAGTGTATTGTATTGTCTGCAAAGGCCGGAGGAGTAGAGAATTTCATTAAATATACTTAAACACAAAAAAAACACAAAACATTTGTATATTTTATTTATTAAATACCATATCTATAACCAAATTTACATTGATTACTTTGTACACTTATAAACAATTAATTTTGAATTTCTCTGCATTAAATTCTATAAATAAATGCATAAAGTATTTTTTTACAAAATAAAAAAATATTTAATACTTGAAGAATTAAAAGGAAATATGCATTTGACAGTACTAACAGTCCGATAAATATATTTTAATGGGCACTTAATGAAGAGCCAATATCGAGTTAGGCGAATGCGTTTTCAGAACCTGCCGATGCCGATTTAAAATCAAGGTTCTATCGAAATTATCCGAATTCAATCAGCAATTTCAAGTTGGTAGGTAACTCTAACGACGTCAAATTAAAAGACGGTTTATCAGACCAGATTCCTTGCTCCTATGTACTCTACATATTTCTACCAGGTACTTTCTCTAGAAACCTGTCTCACCTCTTCCACGTTCATAGTTCGTCTCATACAAGCTTGCCGGTTAAGAAGTCTCTTGACTTATCCATTAGATAAACCTATTTTTTTGGGACTACGCCGGCTACACTTTCCCACTATTGTAACCCCTGAGAGCCAGGATTCTTGGTGAATGGTCTTGGGGTGCTTCAGGAAGCGCTTTAATTGTCTTGGAACCCGTAACATATTTAATTAGAAAGAAGAATAGTAGGAGTAGGAAAAAAAATCAACTACCCTCCTTTGCAAAGCGGGAGACACAAATAATTGGCAGATCAGCTATAGAGGAGACTACAACTAGGGTAAGCCCAGTTGTAAAGCACTACGGATACTATTTGTGATCGTCATGTTTGAATGCAGTAATAGGTGTGAGAAAAACGCTTGAATCCACGGAAAATATACCGAATTTTAACAAGATCCTTGTAGTAGATTACCCCGGACGTATTTCGCAGACTCTTTCACATATGTACTCTGTAACGTACGCTTGTTGTGCCAGAGATTGCACTCCCAAAAAACGTGGTGTGCTGATTGTTCATAATCGCAGTTAGACTTGGTACACTGACACAGCGGTGAAGGTACCAGTTTTAATGAGATCTTATCTGATAAATAACTCAAGAGAATACAAGTAGTTCCTTGTATTTTAAATCTTTTCACTCCAAATAAATAAAGTTGGAAGTCTTATTGTGATTAATTTAGCGTTAAATGTTGTTTTTAAGTTTTCTTAATTTTTGAAGTTTACGATAGGTACAGGTACAGGTTAAGTTATTAATATATTTTGTGTGATGTGTTTAATTTGCTACCTATAAATTAAATATTAAAAATAACAGACGTCTTATAACAATTTAATTCGATAATTGGTAAACATATTTTACCTACAAAAAATATTATCTAACTCTCCCTTTTCCTTCTAGTTTTGCGATAACTAGAAATAAAAATACGTGGTTGCTTTTCCCTACTTTTCAACTTACTTGTCACATTTCGTATCCATTCTTTAATCTTATAAAATAATGTAGGTTTTATTGAAGTCTTTAGATCTTTACTACTTCTCTTCATATCAAATGTTTGTTGCTGCCTATTATTAGGAAAAGAATTTAAATACCAGGTCTTAATATTCTCATCCCAATACCACTGCGGTCTATAAACTTGTATTACTTTAGGAGCTTCTCTACCGTACGGCAGGATCCACGGAGCAAATAACGCTGCAAAACCGGATCCCGCAAATAAGAACCCTAAAGGAGCTAGCAATAAAGGCAATATGCCAATACTAAAAGGATTGACAGATGCCAACCAACCTAGAGCTTGAAACGCTGGTCGAAAGAAATCTACTAATGTTGAAAACCCGAATATATCATCGTCAGAATCTCCTGGACGTCCAGGTCTAGTTATAGCCGAGATCGGCGAAGCAGCTGCTCCTAAACTACCAGGTTCCTCGGATTCTGATTGCACCACACTATTAGCAGCGTGATAATTAGCTAGCTCAGTGCCTTCAACTGAAGCGCTATCCTGTTCCTGATCCTCATCAGAACCAAATAAATCATTATTTGTCCCTTCATCGTTACTCGAGTCATCTTCTAACCCTAAACCGAATCCATCAGGAAATATACTATCACCATCTTCCTCATCAGACTCAATAACTACATTTTTATTTATCACGTTGGTATTAACTGCTATATTTACATCAGGGCACGCTTCTTTAGCTTGTCCTTGAAATGTGTTATTCAAAGTTAAGAATATTGTGGGACAGTCTTCAGCATTAGGGCTGTATTCTTCTGGTCGTATTACTATTCTCTCTGTATAAGAATTGGTAGGCTCAAAGGTGGTAACTTCGTAATTACCTCCGCTATGACTATGCAAATTGTTATGATATGCATAAGTTAACGGTCTAGTGGGTTGTATTGGCCTTTGTGTTGTTCTGCGGGTATTTGCCCAAGGTTTGGGGTAACCTACGTTAGTTATAATTGGCGTGGGAGAAGGAATTCCTGCGTAAATATAAGGTCTTTGGGGTCGTAAGTTATCAATGACTTGAATATTATGCGAGTATATGTGATTCTCCTCAGAATATTGTGGCCGTGTATCATAACCGTTATAGAACATACCGTCAGGTGGTCTGGTATATCTTTTGGAGGATTTTTCATCAGGATTTTCTGTGTTAGAATCATCATTAGGTAGAGTATTATCCATCTTTGGGGGTTTATCACTTTCAGTAGAAAGTGATTCATAAGAAAAATCTAGATCATCGTATTTTGTTTTATCTCTCCATTTTGTTATAACTTTCCTTATAGCAGGATTTTTTGTGTCATTATTATTTTCCTCATTTTTATCTGGTTTTGTTTTATATTTCTTTTTACTTTCATATTTGTTTCGATTTATTAGTCTACCTGTTCTATTAATAATACTTTTATTGGTTAAGAAGAGTTCTTCTAGAGCTACATTATTGAATAATATCTCAGGTTTTATAATTTCAGCATTATTTAAAAAAGGTTTAATTTTAGATGCTTGGTTAGCATGACTATAATTAAAAACTAAAGGTACCGACTTTAAAATATTTAAATTGCTATGCCTAAATCTATACCTTAGTGGGTTATCAGCAGCTTTTTCAACTGCGATACTGGCAGTAACTGCTGATTCTTGAGGCCGTAAATAGACAGTCGGACAAAACACAACTACTAATAAAACTACAGTCCACTTTAAACACACACTTTTCCGCCGCGTCATGGTGCACGAATCGAACTTTACCTGTAAAGATAGGAAAATGGCATTAGTTGGAATCTCATTTATGTAATGTTCCATCAATGATATAGTGTTACTTAAGTTCTGCATTACTTAAGTACATATGTAATATTAAAGTGAATTGTAAAAATTGCAATTGTAATGTAACGCAAGTGAGTGTACATAGTACACGATTGCCACCCCCGCTTCGGGAATATAGGGGTCACGGTGTAAGAATCGTCGCAGGATGCATGAATAAAAACATGTTCGCCGCAGTTAATTTAAATAAAATCTTTTCAAAATAGTGGTACTATTAAATAAAGGGATGATTATACAGTCCCACAAGGATCTATTGGCCCGCGGCAAAAATCAGAACTAACGCTGTCATTACGTGGAATGTCACTTCATGACAGTCGCAGAGTTGCCATTTGCTATTCAATTTACCCAAGTTCTTTTTTTAATTAGTAACCGTGCCCACCTGTTGAAATATTTCCCTGGAATTGGGAATAATTACTTTGTTTGACTAAATGATAACCCTAATTTCACACCAACCCCGCCCTATCCAATACATGGCTACGGTTAATATGAAATTAAAATATAATGTTTCCAGCACGTGTTAGTATTTTTTTTTGTGTTAGAAATCCACTATTTTTGTTTGCACAACCAATGACCTAAAAATCAACAGAAAATATAATCATCATAATCCATGCGTCTAAAAAAAGAAAATAAACTAAAATGTGATGGAGATAATACCGGTATTGTGAGGAACTAAAAACCGATCCGTTAACCCATCGTTAACCTGAGATGCGAGCCAGAGAACCGTTATTGAACTATAACGATAACGATTGATGTACTTAAACAGTATTCGCTGTCGCTTTTGGTATAAAGCCTGGCCTTTTTAGTGGAAGTACTCTTTCGTAGTGGAAAAATCTTCAGGTACTCAATCCTAAAAATCCTTTTATTTTGGAGTTCTCTTTTGCAGAGGAAAACCATCAGATGATCATCAGTCCTCTGCAGGGTATACTTAGGTATTTGAGACTTTCATCATATCAAAAACCCTAGTGGCCTGTTTCGATACGGTAGGGGATTCCGGGATCTCCAAACGTTGACACCAGGCTTGCAATTTACTCTATTGAGCTCATTTTGGGGAATCAAATTGATTGATTCCTCAAAGTCCTCACGATGCTCATAGCGTCATCGAGTTATTTAAACTTATCGGGATTTCTTCGGCAGCCAGACGCTTAAAGTATAAACCCGTGGTCTAAGATTAGACGCTAGAGCCTAGACCAGCTTGTCCTAGGTACTACATTTAAGACTCAATTGGAACTGATATATTTGAGTTTCACCTCAGTTTAATGACTGAGACTTAACTATGAGAGTCAGAACTAGAGAGGACTGTAAGAAAAGAACCTGATGAATTCTGTCCCCCCTGCCTACCCCGCAAGGGATCTGGCGTGATGATAGATAGATAAATAAAGAACTATGAGTGTGAAGGACCAAACGTAGGTAGAACTTGGAGAAAAATATATTAATCGAGTCCATACTAAGTTCCTGATCAGTATTTTTGGTTAACGTTCAACTTTATGAAAGGCACAGAAACAACTAGTTAAGTTTGGTGCACTAGTATGCACCTAATAACTTTTTTAGTAAAGCGAATAAAGTATTTAAGGAATTTATCTGCGTCGTCAATCAGATCCGATTTGATCCGAAGCTCAGGTTGGACAAAAAGTGCATGGTCTATTGAAAAATTCTCAGTCACCGTCGGGAGTCTGACTGGGATACTGCCTGACTGCCCTATAACGGCAATAGACTCATCCTATTGCATTGGGATCTAAAATCGTCCTACATTGATGTTTAACTACACCTGTGTCATTCCCACTTGGGGAATTTAGTCGTGATGTTGTCTAGTTTTTATCCCCTAAGGGGGCTAAAATATCGATGGGAAATCAAATTGGATAGACCGCTAAGTGATTCAATCAATTTTTCATAACTATTTTAAAGACTTAAATTTATATTAATGCCAATGTCCTGTGGTGTTAAGCTGTAAATAATTTACCACTTCGTCATTTCGTCATCATATAGTAATACCTAAGGTAATATTCATCGGAATATAAAACCACATTCGATTGAAATCAACAACGTTTTAAAACCGCGAATACAAAAACGAATTTGCATATAACCGATGCAAAATAAACACATCCATCATTCTGAAAAACATCGGTATAATTTACTGTGGTTTTGAGGTCTAAAATTTCATCAAGGTTCATTGGTTGTTTGCTTCTATCATTATTTACCAACGGTTAAATGACTCACGTATAATAAAAGTCATTGTTAGTAAAATTACTTGTAAAAAAATCATTGGCCGCAAATACATTATGGATAAAGGAAGTTTGGTTTGGTTTGGATTTTATCGTTAGTGGCTGGATGTAGGTAGCGGGAAAGATCTAGACTATCTTACCATGCCGAACTATACCGAGTCATCTGAAGGGCAAGTCAAGAGTCTCCGTAGCCGGCGAGCGTGTATTAGACGTACTATGGAAGTGGAGGAAGCCAGAGAGGTCTGTTAGGAAAGAACCTGTTGGAACTGTACGTTCTACCTACCCCGCAAGGGATCTGGCGTGATGATGTAGATAGATAAAGAAAATTTGATGGTTTATCAATATTAATCAATATACTGTCACTTATAATCCCCTAGCGGTGACAGCAGAGGTGTGCTATATACACTCACATTTCGCCGACAATGTAAAGGGAATAAAACTATTCTTATAACACCGTTACAATTTCAGAAGGCGGAAGGTTTCAGAGAAAAAAAAGAAATAGTTACAGGCCGTAGCGCCTACATTTTTCTTAAGGTAGTTGCTGAGGGGTACAGACCCACATTTTATCAACAATTGTAGGTTCCTATGGAAGACGGAACGAACTTATTATAACTAAACAGATAAAACCCCCGATTCGGTTTGTCAATTTTTTAAAACAAAGAACTCCTTGTCCGCCCTAGAACTCGAATCCAGGACATTGCGAGCCTCTATAACGCTACCTGAACCAACAGAGCAAAAAGGAAGTATTATATTAGTATGGGTGTAAACACTCGACTTCCTATAATTCTACTTTCTCTCCTCATCTCTAAAATCTTTAGGTCAGTCAGAACCGGTACAAAGTTACTTATGAATACCAAGTTTTGATATGAGTAATTTCTTTATTTGTACTTTAAGCTGAACTTGTATAATATCTAATCATCGATATATCATAACAAGATACACTGTCTCGTTCAAAAGTTACACTAAAAAACGTCCCCAAATCCAAGTGAGTATGTATAGTTATGATATAAATATAAATTAGGGCATATTTTATAATAAAATTAGCCCTGTTAAGGAACTGACTCACCGTTAGGCACGGGCCTCCTATCTAACTAAGAGGGTTTAGGACTTTGTCCACCACGCTGGCCCAGTGCAGGTTGACGCATTTCACACACCTTCGAGAATCTCTTAGGCATGCAGGTTTCCTCACGATGTTTTCCTTCACCGGTAAAGCATAGTATAGTTAATATTTAATACGCATATGCTTTCGAAAACATAGAGGTGCGTGCCTAGGTTTGAACCCGAGACCTCTGACTTTGCAGTCCAACGGTCTAACCACTAGGCTATCATTGCAAAATATTGTTTCTTACTCGTATCACTTAAAGTTGTATTTGCAAAAAAGCGGCAGCCTGTTATTTTTTTAGAACCGTCCTCTTTGCCTGCCTTTTGGTATATTTGATCGATGATATCTAATATTATTTCCGTTTTATTTTCTTCGAAAGAAAGCACTGATGAACTTCGACACAGGAATAACATTCCAGTGCGGTGGTACCTAGAGTATTTTTAAGTCGATGTCCTATAATAAATAACTTTATTAGTGCAACAAGCGAAAGTAATACATTTAGAAATGCAAAAGACAAAAATTCAAAAGATTTATAAGAAAATTACTAATTACATGATACAAGCGTTTATTAGCCAATTAAATATAAATTGATGAACGTTCGCGACCACTGTAAATAGTAAACGTATCGTTGTGAAAGTTATGTTTCCAGTCTTTGAGCGAAAGGTACGTGAATCGTAATAAATATAGACAGACAAACAATCATTCGCTTACGACATTTAAACTTGTTCCTAGGAACAAGGCCAGAATATGGACTGATGGTGTGAATATTTCTACCGAAAAATTACAATTTTTAACCTATGATTCGAACTCAGGATAAATAGATGGAGTAATTGAAAATCTTATCTAGATCATTTAGTAATTCAAATTAAAGTACTTATATCAAGTTACGATTGTGATAGAAAAACTCTAGAACCAATCGATTTTTTCAACAAATTTTATAAATAGTTTGTAAAAACTGAATTACAATTTTATTTTTAAAGCACAAAATTTTATAATTACATAAAAAAAATATCACACTACTTAAATTCATCCACTAATCTGCACTGGGTCCGCGAGGTGGAAAATTACCTAATCTCTCTCGCCTCAGTTTGTGAAAAAGGGCTTGCCTAGCAGTAGAGAATTATTACATTCCTATACTTACAAAAGAATATAATTTTAAAAATTGTAAAAAATTATTCAAACTTAGGAACCTGACCTACCGTAAGAAATTAAGACGTAAATCTCTACCATGTCCTAAAATATTAGAGATTACAAAAAAATACAATATAAAATACACATCGCAAAATCAAGTTCAGTATTTTTTTCTTCCTGCCAAATTTTATATTTATATCATACTAGCAGTTTCCCGCGACTACGTACCCGGTCGACAACAGCGCCACCTACCGGGTCTATGTTATATAGCCAATGTTACTTCTGGATAAGGTAGCTTTCTAATGGTGAAAGAATTTTTGAAATCGGTCCAGTAGTTTTTGAGTTTATTCGTTACAAACATACAAAAATACAAATCTTACCTATTTATAATATTAGTATAGATTAATCCAAAGTTCTAGTGTTAACTGCAGTATTCAAACCTCTACCATTTCCCAACAAAATATAAATATCCCAAGAAGACACAAAACATTTCGCAAAACCAAATTTAGTAGTTTCCTCCTACCAAACTTTTTGATTTTACTTCATAGTTCTAGTGTTAACAGGAAAGCTTTTTAATTTCTATCATTCCCATAAAATTATCCAAGTCACAAAAAAATAAATAAATAATATACAATACAATTCACAAAATCAATTTTAGTAGGTATCTCCTACGAAATGTGATTTTACTTCAACGATCTAGTCACGGAAGAAAAATCTTCTGTGGTTCTAGTGTTAACTGCAAAGTTTAAGGCCACATAGATCAACGGATTACGCATCTTGTTAGAAGGAGACGGTATGAGGTCAACGTACCTGCGGCCATGACCGACAACCAGTTCCGAATGCCAACACACACGAAGCTATACATACAAATAATGTAAATTCGAAAGTAACTCTGTCTGTTTGTTTCTAACCTTTACATACCGAAGCCGTCGAACGGATTTTGATCAAATTTAATAAGCAGGTAGCTTTTGGCTACCTTTTGTCTAGAATAAACGTAAGATCGTGTGAGTTTGTATGAGGGAGCTCACCTTTTTTTTTTATCAGTTGTCTTTTGACGCCCATACAGTTAAATAGATTTCGATCAAATTTGAAAAGAAGATCGATTTTATCCGGAAAAAATATAGGCTTAAAGGTGTGTAAAAGTTTGAACGGGATCCCATCAATTTTCAAGTTAGAGATATGAAAATTCTAATACAGGCTTTTAATAAGAAATAAAGAGTTACGCTACATATTTATTAATGTAAAATTTATGTATGTAAACGCACCCACGATACAGGGATAAATCATAGTGGGGCTACGTTTTTCATTTAACAAAAAAAAAATATGTCAGCGTTTTTGTAAAATCGTTTCTCAAGGTGGTAAATGAGGGAATGAAAGTTTGTATGGAGAACCCATACCTTTTAGAGACGTCAAGATACACACTTTTACAATCACGCAAGCAAATTCGCGGGTACAGCTAGTTCTTCACGGCATTACTGACCCAGTTCTAAAGGACCCAGATTTCGGGACCCCGTTTTCCGTTACAATGGTTTCCTCAAAATTCCGTTGAATTAGCGGATTTTTATGGCATTAATATTGTTTTAATGGCTTTTAGAAAGTTTTGAGGTTGAAGGACGTGTGTTAAAATGTTAGGTGGCTGTTTCCGTTATGTTTGAAAAGTGAATGGGTTACAGTTATTTTGTGGTTAGGATTTGTGATAAATGTTTTTGTGGTATTATTGTATTGGTAATGTGGATTTTTAAAGCTTGTAGAATATCAAGCGTATAATTTTCCATCTATCTATATCATCACGCCAGATCCCTTGCGAGATATGCAGAGAGTACAAAGTTCTAACAGGTTATTTCCTTACAGACCTCTCTGGCTTCCTCCACTCGCAAAGTTCCTCTCATACACGCTCACTAGTTACTTGCCCTTCAGATAAGACACGGTATATTTGGATTTTTTTATTATGTAGTTTTTAAAATACGACGTTGTATAGATGTTTCTATTTTCATGATCAAAATTTACGCTTTACACTTAACGCCCTTCTTCCATATTTGGGCGCGATAAAGTACTTCTTATGTTTTTCTAATCTAACATGGCCAACTCTTTCTTTACCCTGTTATACTCTTTATTAAGCTATTTAAAAGTCCCCGTAAACTAAAAAGTCCCCGTAAACTATTAAATTATAAAAGACAAACACAAGATTAACTTACAGTCAGGTACAAATGGTAGTCTTACTGCTAAGAGCAAACTCGTACGAAATTAAAAGCCCTTGTAAATTCCTAGGCGCTCGTAGTACTTCGTGACCGCGGTGTTCTTAGCGATCACCAAGGTTAAGCAGCGTTCGGCTCGGTCGGTGTAAGATGGGTGACTGTTAGTAGTTTTTTTTCTTATTTGAGCATATCCGTGCTCTCGAAGGCATGCTAGTCACGTAATGTAGTCGTTAAGTCAAGTTAGCAGCGTTATAGTCGGTAAGTTCTTACAACAGTTCGCCACAAACCTGCCACTGAGTCCGCATAGTGGAGTATGACCTAATCGCTCTCACCTTCGTTTGTTAAGAAGACCTTTGCAGTGGAACAGTATATACTCATTTATTATTTTGAACTAAAAAAGAGCTATAAACCCATATACTGGTTCAAACTACTCACAGCTCGTAGTGACTAAATTACCAGAATCATAAAACGAAAACCAGTTGACAACTTTCTACAGGGTTTTCAAGATATCTTCAGATGACTAACTGATGGTGAATTTCCTTGTACATTTGCATTTTAATGCTACAAGTTGGAACTACAAGTTTGTGCTTGACCGTAACATTTAACTACTTAATCACAACTTGTATGGTGCATTGACATTGGACGCAAGTGACAAGTGAAAGCGTTATTTAGAGATTAATAATAACAAAAACACAAAATAAATCATGTTCATTTCCCTAGGTGGATATAGCACAGGTGTACTTCGTACGTACACACATTGCAAACGATATTAGGTCCAGACTTCGGTTAGTGTTAAAAATCTTTTCTATCTATATATCATCACGTCAGATCCCTTGCGGGGTGGGCAGAGAGTACGGAGTTCCAACAGATTATTTCCTTACATACCTTTCTGGGTTCTTCCACTCTCGGAGTGGAGTTCGGGTTTGAGTACACTAATCCCCGGTCTGTTATCAAAGTATTTAATGATTTAAAATTAAAAGTAACTGAAGACTTATGGGGAATGTCTGTAAAAGTGTGTAAATCCATTATACATACAATCGCGCCACACTTAGCTGTTATTTTTAATATGTGCGTAGATCAAGGAGTCTTCCCGAATTTAATGAAATTTAGTAAGGTAATACCACTGTTCAAATCCGGCGATAGTAAAGATGCCAACAACTATAGGCCAGTGTCTGTCTTGCCAGTGCTCAGTAAAGTGTTCGAAAAGATAATGCTCATGCAAATGCTAGATCATTTTAACGCAAACAACATCCTGCACGATCAGCAATTTGGTTTTACCAAAGGGCGTTGTACTACTGACGCCGGTGTAATTCTAATAAAGCATATCTTCGATGCCTGGGAGAACTCACAGGACGCCATTGGCATTTTTTGTGATCTTTCCAAAGCATTTGATTGTGTGAAACATGAAACACTGCTGCTTAAATTGGAGCACTATGGTATCCATGGTAAAGCACTTAATCTTTTAAAATCTTACCTAGAGGACAGACAACAGTGTGTTCAAATAAATCAAACTAAATCTCTAGGCTCTTTAGTTAAAATGGGCGTTCCACAGGGATCGATACTGGGTCCGTTCCTATTCTTAGTTTACATAAATGATCTACCTGAAGTAATTAAAAATCGAGCGAATATAGTGTTATTTGCTGACGATACCTCTTTGATTTTTAAAGTAGGTAGACATGTTAATAACTTTGACGAAGTAAATGACGCTATTCTTCAACTACATAACTGGTTTACATCCAACAATTTAGTGCTCAATAACAAGAAAACTAAATGTATAAGGTTTTCTTTGCCAAATGTAAAAAGTACTGTACATGATATTATACTGAACAATGAGAAACTTGAATTCATAAATGATACATCTTTTTTAGGGATTACGCTTGACTCCAAGTTACAATGGGGTCCTCATATTGAGAATTTAGGTAAGCGGCTTAGCTCCGCTGCCTATGCCGTAAGGAAGATCAGACAACTAACTGATGTGGACACCGCGAGGATAGTCTATTTTAGCTACTTTCATAGTGTCATGTCTTACGGTATATTATTGTGGGGTAGGGCAGCGGACATTGAGTCTGTTTTTATCTTGCAAAAAAGGGCTATTAGGGCCATCTATAACTTGAGTAGTCGCGACTCTTTAAGAGAACTGTTCAAAGTAGCTAATATCATGACGGTCCCATGTCAATATATCTATGAAAACATTATGTATACTAGAAAAAATTTAGATCTTTTTAATCAGCTAGGTGATAGACATTGCTATAACACACGACATAGAAATAAATTAGACCAACCGCAGTTTCGTCTGTCAAAAATTCACACGT
This sequence comes from Phalera bucephala, assembly GCA_905147815.2. NCBI lineage: Eukaryota > Metazoa > Arthropoda > Insecta > Lepidoptera > Notodontidae > Phalera > Phalera bucephala. The sequence continues at coordinate 31,088,811 of LR990620.1, forward strand.
CTTTCATGGGGCACTGTGTTAGATTTTATAACAAAATTCCCATTGACGTCACTAAACTTAGTGAAAATAAGTTCAAAGCTTGTGTAAAACGAACACTTTGTAAGCAAGCTTATTATTCAATAGAAGATTATTTAAAAGATAAAAATGCTTGGATAGATGCTATTCCAGCTCCACTTGAGTCATAACAACCTATTCAACTGTTGTTAGTTAACATTACCTCTCTTCCTTCTATTAATTTAACACAATATGTACTTTTTTTGTAAATGAGGGAACCATGTAGCCATTCTCATAAATAGTATTATTCGCTTTTTTAACTTAGACTCACCTGATGACCAACCTACATTGTTCTCCCATACCCCACAACAGAATGTAGATGAAAAAGTTTGTAATTTCTTATTTTAAAAGAGTAACCGTGGAGTTTCTTGCCCTTCTTCTCCACAGGAATGACATTCCGAAGTGGCGGTAGAGTCTTTGTTACTTTTCTGACGATTCATAAATACTGTAATGGTTTACATGAATAAAAATATTCTGATTCTGATTCTGATTCTGATTCTCATAGTTCGTCTTATACACGCGCGCCGGTTACGAAGACTCTTGGCTTGTCCTTTTGATAAGAGAGGGTATATTTGGTCATGGTAAGATAGTCGAGGTCTTCCCCGGTATCTACATCCTTCCACTTTTTCATTTTATATCTGTTTTGACATTCTTTCTTCTGACATTCTTTCTATATGTCTGAACCAACGGAGCATACCATGTTTTTGTTTTAGCTGATAGCATAATTTTAATTTAAAAAGCGATTAAAAGTAAGCTTTCGTAGCGAAACCATATTGAGTGATTAGGTTTTTGGAGACTTTCAATGGCTCCTTCCGGTAGCAATATTAGAATCTGGATATTTATTTTTAAACATTGCATTTGAATTTTGTAAACAAACATGAAAATACACAACACAAATACTCAGACTGAAACAAATAATTGTGGACCACACAAAGATTTATCCCGTGCGGGAATCGAACCCGTGGCTATTAGACACAGTGGGCGGAGCGGCTTCAGCTCTTAAGCACTGCGCTAAATCGTCCGTCTAAGTCATATACTAAGTCTATAAGACTTATCAAGACGAATCCAAGAAGCTTAAACACGAAGGGATTATGTTATGTAGCAGACATGGTCCTATGGCCACCATGGTCACATTTTATTATATTGTTACCAAAGCTACTTCGTTTGCCAAATTTGAGCTCAATTGAATGCCTACAAGTCTCTAGAAAATAGATCACTAAATTTGAGCCAGAAAGGATAACAGACAGAAGAATAAAGCGAGTTAAATAAAACCTTGTAAAAACCATATTTTATCTAAACTAGGATTGAAACCCACGGTGATCTATACCCAAGCGGCAACCAACCAACGGGGACGTGAAATCAATTAAAGCCGAACACCATCACGCCTCTATTCCCTAAGCGGCGGTGGCAGAGGTGTTCTGTGTACACCTAAGATTAGGTCCCATTATATAGGGAGCGAGCCTATTGTCATCATAATGTTAGACTCCAGATATACTGGAAATAATTCTACCATAAAATTACATTTTTGTCTGCTCTAGGGTTTGACCCCAGGACCTCGTGATCACTACGCGCATCATTCGCCATTAGACCAACGAGACAGTTTCAAGATCATCAAAATCTCAGACACAATACTCTACAATCGCTCATCGCCTACTACACAAACCTACCCAAGATGCGCATAATTATTATGTTAATGATATAACAGACGCGAGCATCGGTACGCGCTCCCATTTCTACACATACACTTGTTTTTCTACACCGCAGAAAGATTGCAGGTTGGCATTCGAAGCTGACTAGTAATGATGGGTCTGTACTACGGTACTTTTGATTGTAGACGGCGAAGTGAAGCGATGTATTTGTAACTAATTACAAGTTAAAGAGTTGAGTGTGGCTTATTATACGTAGGACTACACTCAGTATATCTATTGAGTGGAGTCCTTAAATTATTTAGTTTGTATATACTATACTTGCAAATGGTCATATGACGGACGATTTAGCGGAGTGGTGAAAAGCTTAAGCCGCTATGCCTACTGCGTCTAATAGTCGCGGGTTCAAGTCCCGCACGTGACAAATCTTTGTGTAATCCACAATGATTTTCGGTCTGAGTATTTGTGTATGTGAATTTTTATGTTTTGTAAACGCACCCACGACACAGGAATAAATCCTAGTGTGGGGCTACGTTTTAAAAAAAGAAAATACGTTTGAGTGTCTCGTTGGTCTAGTGGCAAAGCGCATCGCTTTGTGATCACGAGGTCCTGGGTTCAAATTCTAGGTCGGACAAGTGTAGTTTTTCTAACGAAAACTTCCCAGTACGAGTCCGGAGTCTGGAATTGTGCCCGGTATATGGCAATAGGCTCACCCCCTATTACATGGGACCTACCATCGTCGGCTTAACGTGGGTGTACTCAGTACACCTCAGCCACCCCCGCTTGGGGAATATAGGCGTGACGGTGTGTGTGTGTGAAAAGACGTTTTTAAAAAAAGGAAAACAAAAATTTACATTATTTTTTTAAGTTCCTAATCTACCACCGGATCGGAACTAGGCCTCCACTGAGAAGATCAGGCGAGAAACTCAGCGGGAAACTGTCACTATACAAGCTGTAACATAATAAATGCAAGACCTGAAAGTAGTTTGTCCTAATTCATAACTGAATTGATTCCAACTTTTTTTAATGTACCTTACTTTTTTTTTAAAATTTGCAAAAAATGCAAAAACTTCTTTGTTTTCCTTTGTTTTTATTTTTTTCATAATTTTGTGTATAGATACATACATTTTTATATTATAAAAAATAGCATGAAGCATACGATCTAACTCCAGTGCTAAATAATAATAAGCTAAAGGATTCTGGGTGGACCAGTCTCCACAAGCAGTACCCGTTCACGAGTATGATTATTTGAGCTGCCATCACCTCCCTTGACGATTGACTACTCGAGTCGAGTCGATCGTTCGGTCGATCGAGGCGTTTGGTCAACGAGGAACAAATCTTTGTAGACGTAACCACAACCCACAATCAGTTTATCATTACCAATGTTGGGCTTAGTATGATGTAGAGCTACGTTTTTGTATAGCTTCGTTTACTGCCTTGTTGGTTTTATGTAGTACTGTACTGTACTGTAAAAATGATGAAGTCGGTTAACGTTCAAATATTCAACTTGTCGTTCATAAGTGTCTTAGCTCTAAGCGGTCGACGTTCAGCGCTCATTTTACAACACTACTCTAGTGGGTATGGTATATCTGACGATCACAAAAACATCTCACTCTCCAATTACATTAGCACTACAAATTCAATACAAAAACCAAGATTTCAGTATTATCATTTCTTTTATTAGAACTTCAATATCTACATTTACTACGAAACCTGCGGGGTTACCACATTTTTTTTAGCAAAACCATTGTAATATTACTTTAGAGTGAAAAAGAGGCATAGTTATAAACTTATATTCACATCTCTTGTTTAAGGCGTAATAGTAAGATTATAATATTTTTACTTTAGCTATTTTTCATGTAACGGTGGGTACTGTGACAGTTGTAAGTGTCAAAGAAATATATAATTTATTCAATGACAATAAGAGGCATGACCCGTGTCTATACTCATGGTTCTATGCCTTAATACCATTGAATTAAATATTAATTTCGTTTGGCAATTAAAACTGTCACTGCCCAGCCTATGTGAAAAATACTTATAAAGAGGTCGTGATACGCACCCTGGTGCATCGAGCATGTTTGGAAATTCAAATGAAATTACTGTATTGATTTTAACCACGGTTAAATTTTATTTAATAGGCCAGACTGAGGATCGACTCGAACAAAGCGCAATTTAGCGACCTTAGTGCATTGATTTAAAAAAAAATGCCACATTAAAACTAGTTGGAATAGAATTAGTTGCTGATTTCAGGGTTTACCTATTATCCTAGTTAACATATTGTGACGAGACTGTCACTGCCACTAGAGCCACGTATTAATGTAGGCAGCAATCACGAGATCCTGGATTTAAAATCCTACGTCGAACGAAGTGTTGCTTTTTTGCCCCGCTTTAAGAATATAGCCGTGACATTGCTGATTTTCTTTAAACATAAAAATTAGCTAGTTTTACGCCATGGCAAAAAAACCTCCTTCGTTTTCCAATAACCACCAGTTTCTATTGACGTAAGCATCAAACGCAACATGTCATGTCACATCGAATACCACCGCAACGTATATTTTGTGCGCATACGCATCAATTTGTGTGCATCGTTGGTTCATCCGGAAACACTTTCCAATTTATGTCACTTTATGCTTCAAAACACATGCAAATTACATACAACGAATTTTAAACTTTATCGTCGAAGATTTATAGGCCGTTTTTAAATGTTACGAGTTTGTTTCATGGACTTTTGTGACATATCGCTGGCTGAATGTAATAGCGACACAACTGACAAATTTGGTTATTTGAAGTAGCACTCTATTTTCAAAAGCAAAAAGTTGATTATTTTATTCAACTAGCGATATGTCATTATTGTGACGTAACAGTTTTGATCGATAGAATTTTATGAAACGCCTACTCTTACGCATGTTATTTTGCAATATATGCAATTTTGAGGAGTATACTATATTATTGGAGGTCAATTTAGTAAAGTATCTGGTGTGTTCTTTACTATTGCTCAAGAATATAACTGGTTTTTAACTCAACGCAATTATACGTTATGTTTTATCTATAACTTAACAAACAAACACCGTTTCACCTATATTATATAAAGCAGGGATAACCGAGATATATAAAAGTAATTTAACCAAAAATGTGAGGTCCTAGTAAATGAGACTATTTCCATTATTACTAAACACAATTAAAGACTCTGAACAGCCACTGAAAGCTTTTTTTAGAAAAAATCTAATCACAGTTTATTCAACTAAGTATTATATAGACATAGTATGTAGGCAGAAATATACTGAGTACATTTCTGCCACCCCCACTTTGCGTACATTTTTTTTTTTAATAAGGACATATGTCCTTTCCGATTTGATAGATCCTGTAGCTTATCCTAACAAATACTGTTTACAAGCTTTAAACTTGCAATGTTTGTATGTGTATCTGTCTGTCTCTCCGGTTCAAATCTTGTGATCCATTTTTGAACGCGTAGTTATTCGATTAAGCTGGAATTTGGCATACATATGTAAGTTTGGTGACAATGCAATTATATAGTACTATGATTTAATGATGGGGTCGTCAGGTGGCCATAGAAACATGTCAATTATACAACATTACCACCTCCTGTTTAAGTTTCTTATATTGATATTGACAAGTACTATATATCTAGATGGTGTTCAGGGTCTGATGATTGAGCTGTATGATGGCCAATTGAACCTCCTAACTAATCAATTTAACCCTACTTTGTTTGGGCTCGTTGGAACTGCCTTGACAAGTAGATACTGTAAAACCAGTTGGTTTCCAAGGTCTAATGATAAAGCCGGAAGGAGGCCATAAGAACTTCTTTACTAAGCAAGATAACTTCATTGAGTTTTTGCTATAAAATCTTGTTTTTAAAAGGAAATTATTATTTCATGCTCAAAACAATAGGATCAAAGCTGATTTAGACTCTAAATAGATCCATTTCGAATACGTTGTTTTTCGAAATCAATAAACTAAACTATTATTATTATATAATAGAATGAAAGCGGTCCTTTCAAACCCCATGAATGGCAGCCGTGGTTATGGAACAAAAACTAATCGATTATGGGTATGTGTGACGAACGATCGCGGGCGGGCAGGCAACGGGACTTAAATGAGATCACACGAGTATGTGACATAGAAACCATGCAGCTTAATTTCTGATAGAACACATTTTAGTCTTTGCCTTCCTAGTCGTTTCGGCCATGGCGACTAATATTTTTGTTTTTCAATGACCATATTTGGATAAGATGTAATTACTGCTCAAGTAATGATGGAAAAGGAAAAAAAAAATGTGCTCATATTATAGACAGACGATTTAGCGCAGTGGTTAAGAGCTTAAGTCACTCCGCCCACTGTGTCTAAGAGTCGCGGGTTCGATTCCCGCACGGGACAAATATTTGTGTGACCCAAAATTATTTGTTTCGGTCTGGGTATTTGTGTATGTGAATTTTCATGTTTGTAAACGCACCCACGACACAGGATATATCCTAGTGTGGGGCTACGTATTTTAAAAGAAGAAAGAAGAAGATATAACCAAAAATAAAAATGAAATAAAAAATGTCGATCGATATGTCAATAAAATTATAGGGAAAGAACATGGAGCAGAACCGAAAGACAGTAATTGTGTTACAGTCATACAAGGATCTTGTGGCCCGCGGCCAAAATTGAAACTAATGCTGTTATGAAATATACCCAAATTCTTTTATTATTTAGTAACCGTGCGGACTCACCTGTTGAAATATTTTTCTGGAAGTAGCAAAATTTTACTAAATGATAACCCTAATTTAACACCATCGCTATCATCAATGTCATCGACGAGCCAAAATATTCTTGTCGCACTATAGGTCAAAATTGGCTTAACTATGCTGTGGCCACTGTAGCGCTGGTCTTCCAGAAAGGATTCATCAGATATTTTTACTGATATTAAACCAGGTGTTCACTTGTTTTTTAAAAAGGGCGCACGACCAAGATTGGATTTTGATTAAATTTTTTGTGTGAGTGGTGCTATCTTCAATTTGGCCGTGGCGCGATAGACAAAGACAACTGGTTATCTTCACCTTTTTATGCGTGAGAGTATAAGGGGTATTAGGTCAGGAAGGAAGTCAGTTTAATATGAAGCTTGAACAAAAGTTGATATTCCATATTCGATGGTGAATATTGTAACACAAGATTAAAGGGTTCATTTGAGTTTTCATTTTGAATGAAACACTGTTATGCATATATTCGTCCAATCAGCGGTAGGACAAAGGAATATTTTATACACTCACATTTTGCAAATGTTGTTAAGTCCCATAAGCATATTATTATTATTTTGCGCGCAATTCTAAACTCCGAACCGTTTGTCTAAATGTTAAGAAACATTTTTTTTAATATTTTATTTCCAGAACATCGTGATTACCAGCCCCACTATGCTACAAGGCGGTTAATTAGGGTTTACCTATTTCAATAATGGGTAGAGTGTACTGTGCGTAGTATATCCACATTTTATAAAGATATTTTGGACCTATCCTGATACCAACAAACTCAAAATCACTCACTCGGAGGATAAATTAAACCTTTCTCAAACGAAAGTGCCCTTAAAAAGCAGCATTAATAATCTCGTAGAGGGGAAAGTAACCTTAATTCAGTATCGGGAAACACAACACCCGTGCCATAGAACTATAGAATGCATACACTTTCTCCGACGCCATATTATATTATTTGTTTGTATGTCTTGTTAGCAGATTCGCTCGTTTTCAACACATGACATGAGGAGTTTTGAGGACGGCTGTTGTAACCACAGAGTGTTTAGATGTTTACTGTGTAAATAATTTTATTTACAATGTAATTTTTATAGATGGAAAGTGAAATGTTTTTTGTCTATCTATCTATCTATCTATCTATAACCTCACGCCAGATCCCTTGCGGGGTAGGCAGAGAGTACAGAGTTCCAACAGGTTCTTTCCTTACATACCTCTCTGGCTTCCTCGACTCTCATAGTTCGCCTCATACACGCTAGCCGGTTACGGAGACTCTTGACTTTTTCATCAGATAAGACTTGGTTTATTTGGTCGTGGTAAGATAGTCTAGGTCTTCCCCGGTACCTGCATCCTTCCACTTACACATTGTATATCTGTTTTGTCATTCTTTCCTCTGGCATTCTTTCTATATGCCCGAACCAACGGAGCATGCCCTTTCTCATCTTTACACCGATACTATCTTTCATACCTACTCGCTGTCTTACTATGCTGTTGCTAATGCGGTCGGTCAGCTTCACTCCGCACATCTTCCGCAGAGCTCGCATTTCTACCGCATTTATCCTACTTTCATTCTCCTTCTTACATACCCAGCTCTCGCTACCATATAACAGCGTTGGGACAAGAACTCCGTTATGTATGGCCAGCTGCGCCTTATGGCTTAAGTGCCGGCTCCCGAGTAGCTTTCCCATCGCACCATTCACTCTGTTCCCTGCACTCACTCTTCTCTCTATGTCAGCGGTGTATTTCCCATCCTTACTGAAGGCGCATCCAAGATATACAAACTCATTCACTTGCTCCAGCACATCGTTACCAACCACAATCCTTACATTCGTTCTGGTTTCTTCCCTTTCAAATTAATATTAATATTATTATTTCATTTTAATATTAATTTTATAATTAAAATACCTAAGATAGAAAAGTAATTACACAACTACGTCACACCTATATTCCCCAAGCGGGGGTCGTCATGATGGTGATGATGGGGGTGGCAGAGGTGTACTGAGTACATCCACTTGTCGTCGATAACGTTAGGTTCCATGTAATAGGGGGCGAGCCTATTACTATATACTGGGCACGATTCCAGTGCAGAGATGGGCAGAATGTAATCAGATTAATGATTACAATTTCATTTTGTAATATTCAGTCATGATTCAAGATTAAAATTGTAATCGTTATCGTTAAAGATTACAAAATGTAATTGTAATCGTTAATCATTAATACGTGGTCACGCCTATATTCCCTAAGCGGGTGTGATTAATCAATATTTACCTTACTTTTTCTGCATAAGTTGCTCAACCAGATTCTTGACTGCACCGATATCATTAATGACTTACTGTTTACCGTTCCTCGCAAGCCGCCACGTTACCCCATTACCAGAACTTTCAGCATACCAGCTGTGAGAACTAATGTCGGACTAAATTCACCCATCGTGCGAGCTTGTAATGAATACAATCTGTTAAATGGTAAACTCAGTAATCTAGATATCTTCCACGATTCCTTATTTAACTTCAGGTATAAAGTACTGAAATTATTCGCTTAATTTACACTGCAAAATTTATCTACATTTAAACTGTTCCTACCTGCTTAATTACTTGATAAGATATAGTTCTTAACTTTACCAACTTCTGTCTGTGTTTCTGTTGATTTGTAAGTGCTGTACATGCCTGTACAGGTATACATATAAGATCTGTACTATTATGTTATATCTACCTCATACAATGTTGTATATGTATACTGTTGGCTAGTCTCTGATAAATAAATAAATATTCTGATTACATTTTGCCCATCTCTGTTCCAGTGAAAATTATTTTTCCACGAAAAAGTAATTATTTAAGTTAAAAATCAGAACATCAAAATGTAATGAGATATTTATAACATCAATAATAAACATATTTGTCCTTATGGATACATAACATCTAATATAATCATTATGATAGAATAATTAGCACAGTAAGCAAAATATATTTCATCATCACCCGAAAGCCGTCCACCGCTGGACTAAGTACACTCCCACAGATCACCAAGACGACCGGCTTAGTGCTGCACGCATCCAGCTTTTATCTATGACCTGCATCAGGTCATTGGTCAACTGCCAATTCTACGTCTCCTTGCACAAGGTTTCCATATAAGATAAGCCATATCCTACTAATATTATAAATGTTCAAGTCTGTATGTTTGGATGTTTAGATGTACTCAATCACGCAAAAACAACTGACGGATTTGGATGAAATTTGACACACAGATAGTTTATTACCTGGATTAACATAATGGATCTTTTTACGACTGCCTCGTTGGTCTGGTGGTAATGCGCATCGCTTTGTGATCTGGGTTCATATCCTCGGTCGGACAAATGTAGTTTTTCTAACGAAAAATTCCTAGTATGACTCCGGAGTCTGGAATTGTGCCCGTTATATGGCAATAGGCTCGCCCCCTATTACATGGGACCTAACATCGTCGGCGAAATATAGGCGATATACTGGTGAATATAGGCGTGAAGGTGTTTTTTTTTTTTTTCAATTTAGTTATTCTTTATTGTATACAGTACAGAGGTAATTGTAATTTTCACAAGTCATATACAAAGGCGAGCTTATCTCAAAATATGTGTCCCCTTCCAGCGAACCTTTGAGTGTTGAGAGATAAGACAGAAAAATAAGAGGGCAGTTATACAAACACACATTCCATAGAAAAAGGAAAATATAAAAAATTCCTAAACATAATTATAAATAAATTACATACACTACACAAATACTAAATACATATAATAAATATAATATACCTACATATACATACATAAATAGGATCTCTCATACAATCTCATACATATAACATTAATTTGCGTAATTATCGCATCAGAATGTTAATTTCTAATAATAAAATGTATAATATTTCGTTACTCCATAAATAACAAGAACATAACAAATAAAGCAATAATCTTTAACTGCGCGTCTATAGATTCTTGTCTGCTTTCTCTTGTACACAATGACAGGAATTTATCAAGTGCGTGTGAGAGTACGAGACAGGAATATATAAATTTCCACCTATCTCTCTATTTTTATCATCTCGCCAGATTCCTTGCGAAGTAGGCAAAAAGTACAGTTCCAACAGGATCTTTTAAGACGTCTCTCGCATTCTCCACTTTCATCGTTCGTCTCATATATGCTCGCCGTTTACGGAGACTCTTGACTTGCCTTAAGACACACTCTATTTGATCATGGTAAAATAGTCTAGGTCTTCCCCGATACCTGCATATTTCCACTAACATTGTTATCTGTTGTTGTGTTTTATCTTCCAAAAGAGATTGGACAGCGATTCGGAATAAGATCTGTATTCTTATTTTCACTAAAATATTTGAACCAGCTTATGTATTGGAGTGATCCTTTTTTATCAAGATATATATTTTATATGTAGATAAATATGTAGTTCATTATGTACTTATGTATGAATTCAGTTTGTTTGCCTACATATTATATAGTATATCATTTGTGTACATATATTAATATTTGGTGCAATAACCAACAAAAAAAAATCTTAAAGGGAGTGCGTTGATGTCTTTTGCTCTCGTTAAGAATTGCAACAGGCTTATGTTTTAGAGGAAACTAGTATTTAAGTTTATTTTAAGACATCAATTTAAGACAATCGTTTTTCAATGTATAGCATTAGTACGCTACGTTCAATCGTATATATCTTTACGACCAAATCTACAAAGAGGTGATTAGAGTCATTCGGAACGCTATGTCTTTTAAATGGTGTCTAAAATTACTTTAGTAATAGTATGTAAATTTAATGCTATGGTAATATTAAAATTTATTATATCTTTGAACCTTTTGAAAACCGTACTACACAGTATTCTCATTATAAATAAACATTATCACGCATATATTCCACAAGCAGAGGTGTACTGTATATACCCACTTTTCACCAATGATGTTAAGTCTGTGTAATAGGAGGCGATCCTTAGGGGATCCCGTTGCTATTATACCTGCCGAGTACAGTGTTGGGCATTTTTCAGTTGTAGGATCAATCAATTAAAATTCCCCTTGCAATTAAATGAATCCCCATAAGGTTCTCCAGAATAATACTGATTTTTGGTCGTCAAACACTCCTCCTCCTCCTTCCGTGATCATGGGTGCTATTAAGCCCTTGAAAAGTCGGAACTTAAAAACTAAATATAAGCCGCGACGAAATCCGAAATATTTATGACAAGTTAATTTTTCACAATAAATTTTTGCCCAACTCTGGTTGAGCACAATGTCAGACTCCAGACTGATATTGCAATTTTTACCATGGGACTCAAATCAAACCCTCGTGATTAATACGCCCATTATTCGCCATGAAAGCACATATACACGCCGAACTGGTATCTGATTTGGATGTATATTTGTATTGTGTTAATAAAATTTTATATTTAATTGTAATTGTATATTACTAACACTCAGATCTTAAGCTTGCTAACCAATAATTAACCTTATTATTGATGTCTGATGAAATAAATTACAGGTAATTAGGTCTCTTACAATAGGTCTCATAAAAAAGCTCAGAGTTGCTCAGCGAGCTATTGAGAGAGCTATGCTCGGCGTTTCTCTACGCGATCGAATCAGGAATGAGGAGATTCGTAGAAGAACCAAGGTCACCGACATAGCCCTTAAGATTAGCAAGCTGAAGTGGCAATGGGCGGGCCACATAGCGCGTAGATCGGACGGGCGTTGGGGCAGAAAGATTCTAGAGTGGCGACCACGTATTGGCAAGCGCAGCGTGGGACGACCGCCTGCCAGATGGACCGACGATCTTGTGAAAATCGCAGGAAGTCGTTGGATGCACGTGGCATCCAACCGGTTACGCTGGAAAGCGATTGGGGAGGCCTATGTTCAACAGTGGACAAGTATGGGCTGAGATGATGATGATGATGATGATGAAATAAATTAAAATTGAATTAAACCAACGAGGCTGTGTTCTATCTATATCATTATCTTTCAGTGTTCGAGTGTCTCAATAACTGGGCCTGATATAAGAACTTTTCTTTAATAGGATTATCTCAAACATCTGCATCAAACCTTAACCTAGTACTACAATGTTGTATATCTCCAATCTTAGTTTATCTCTCTATTTAGTATGTTCTAGCAATATTGACTAGGTAACGATGCAGTACTTTCTAATTGCCCTAAATATTTAACGCAGGAAAGTCGACAATTTATAGATCAATTTATCAGGTAACTGGTTACTGCAATCTGCTTTATTAGTCACAAATACTTTATAAGTATGATAGTATACCGAATTAGTACAATGAAGACATCCTATCCCTATAGATGCCCTACTTATATATCCTATATGTACATAGTTACTGTAATTAAAACCAGCCTCCGTCTTATAGTCAAAAAGTAATTACCAGAAAAGGCAGTCGAATAAAGCTAATTAAGTTAAAAGACTAGACCGTTGAGTTTTACGCCGGATCTTATAAGTGTTGCCCGCATTCCGATTCGATGGTAGAATTCTGTGAATTGACTTTGACTTTAAGTGCTTTTCTTACAAATGGTGAGAGAGAAATACTTTTCTATCTATCTATCTTTAACCGAAAGATGCTAGATCCCTTGCGGGGTAGGCAGAAAGTACAGAGTTCCAACAGGTTCCTTCCTTACATACCTCGCTGGCTCCCTCCACTCTAATAGTTCGTGTCATACATGTTCGCCGGTTACGGAGATTCTTGACTTTCCCTAAAGATAAGGCACGGTCTATTTGGTCATGGTAAGATAGTCTAGGTCTTCCCCGTTACTTACATCCTTCCACTTTCGCATTGTATCTGTTTTGTCATTCTTTCTTCTGACAATCTTTCTATATGCCCGAACCAACGGGGCACTTTACCATAGTCAATTTGGATATTTAATTTCTTAATGGTAATTAACCCTTCAGAACTGGAACTTGATTTTCTGTACATTCTTCTACATTCGCATTGTATATTTGTTTTGTCATTTTTTCTCTATGCCCGAACCAACGGAGCATACCCTTTCTTATCTTTACACCGATACTATCTTTCATACCTACTCGTTTTCTGACTACGCTGTTGCGAATACGTTCCGTCAGCTTGACTCCGAACATCTCCCACAAAGCTCGCACTTCGACCGCATTTATCCTGCTAACATCCCCTTCTTATACACCCAGCTCTTACTGCCATATAACAGCGTTGGGACAAGCACTCCGTTATGTATGGCCAGCTGCGCCTTTCGGCTTAATTGCCGGCTCCCAAGTAGCTTTCCCATCGCACCATTCACTCTATTTCCTGCACTCTTCTCTCTATGTCAGCGGTATAAGGTAAGTAAGCCTTCAGTAACGATGGGAAATATCCCATCCTTACTGAAGGCGTATCCTAGATATACAAACTCATTCACTTGCTCCAACACATTATTATCAACCACACACACACTATACTTTATTGGATATTGCGATAGAATCAGTCTATCACAGGCAATTATGATATTATTGCAATACGTAACTGATATTCCTTTGATTTACAAGAAGAGAAGTTACTACTTTGCCCGTGTGATGTGTGACACACACACTAATCATAGAAAAGTGATATAGACTATGTTACATGTAACGAATCATCAACGCAGTTATCGCGAGTTCCTTGATTCTAATCCTAGTTTCGACAAAAGTGTTATTGTCACTGTCGTGTTATTCTACTAATATCCTACTATCCTACTAATATTGTAAAGGGTTTGTATGTTTAGATGTTTCATACTCAATCACGTAAAAATGGGTGAACCGATTTGGATAAAATTTGGCACACAGTTTATTACCGGATAAATGTAAGTTTCCTGTCTAAAGTTATCGCGGTCCAAGTCGCGGGCAGAAACTAATATCAAAATAATTCTTAATAGACTCTAGAATTTTATGTACCTGATGTAAACAATAGGATTACATCAAAACCTAACATTGTTTGCGAAATATAAGTATACACAGTACATCTCTGCTAACTTCACTTGGAGAATATAAGCGTAACGGTATTCATTTATATAGTTTACCGAAAGAAAGTAAATTACATAATTTTTATAATTTACTTATTTTTATAATATATTTATTCGGTGGTTAGAATTCTTATAGCGTAACGCGAAAGTTATATATTTAAAATGTGAACGTGTCTGCCCACCCTCGATTTTATTAGTCTGTCTGTAACCACGCGTGACACGTTAATGATTCATGCTTAAACTTTCTTTGTGAAGTAGCACGAAGGTACTTAAGGCAGGCGAGTGTCGGAAATTATGTTAGGTATCTTTTGAAGAAAAACAATCTTGTCTTAAAACCCAGTTTGGTTTACATTCAAAACTAAATAATAAACGAACTTTTTTGATAAAGTTGCCCTATATCAGTATTTATCTCTGTATGGTGTCGTTAAACCATAATGAATATTTATCACGATCACGATCATATGATCACGCGAGTATTTTGATTGATTTTTAATTTGGTGCATATTTCACCCTAACGTTAAAGGATTCGCAATATATATTACTCGTAGCAAGATCTTTTCTCTAGCGTACTAATTATTTTACTGATTTAGGTACAGAGTGACCATAATCGATGATTCGAATAGTATTGGTAAGTTCTTTCTAGGCTATATTTTTTTTCATAATTTTTTTAGTTGATCCTCGGGCGGCCAAAATACTATACTGATCGTTGTGATAAAGTTTTAATAACGTCGGCGGTTGTACTATGTACATTACACAGTACACTTCTGCAACTCGGGAAATACTATATGCATGACGTGTATCGCGGTACTGGTGATATTGACCTTATTAAGTTCAAATATTAATTTGTAATACAAAATACTTAGTCCAAAATTTAAATACAAAAGTTGCCATAACGAAAAATAAAATCCACATCTCCAAAAAAGCCTTGACCTATATAAAAAAAGTAACTGCCATTGACCTCAAAATGAAAACGCGAAATTCGAACACCGTCACAATTGCCAAATGGTGGATTCCACCAAATCATAAACAAAAAGTTAACTTACCGTTAATTAATGAGATATAAAATACACAATTTTCTCAAACTCGCGTTAGCATGTGATGCGGGGACGCACGCATCGGGTCACGTATACCGATAGACTGGCAGGTGAAGATGGCTAACGGTACATTGTGCCACTTCCCCGTCTTGGCCGGCACACGAAAGGAACACGGTGGATTCCAACAGTCATTGTGTTGACATAGGAAAACTGGATTGTACCAAATAATAGATCTACTCTGTACCTGCCTATTCTGAAAGGAATCTGGCGTGATGATGCAGATCGTGTAACATAAATGATGCAAGAACTCAAACACTACAATTCTATTTTTGCTCGACGAATTCATTCCGAAAATCACAGTCTGAGGAGTTAATTACCATTAAGATATTAAATATCCAAATTGACTATGGGAAAGGGTGTGGTCCGTTGGTTCGGGCATATAGAAAGATTGTTAAAAGAAAGAATGACAAAATAGGCATACAATGCGAAAATGGAACGATCTAGGTACCGGGGAAGACCTAGACTATCTGACCATGACCAAATAGACCGTGTCTTATCTGAAAGACAAGTCAAGAGTCTCCGTAATGCATGTATAAGACGAACTACGAGAGTGGAGGAAGCCAGAGAGGTATGTAAGGAAAGAACCTGTGGAACTCTGTACTCTCTGCCTGCCCCGCAAGGGATCTGGCGTGATGATATAGATAGATAGAGATAGACTATGAAACCTGGCGTATTGACGAATAATGTTAAGATGTTCAATTGAAATCATGGTTAAACTTAGGAGTATTTAATACAGCAGAAGTTATAGCAATTTTAGGTCATTTAAGTATTGAAAAAAAACAAATAAAAATAAATAAAAATCGTTACGCTTATATTCCCCAAGCAGGGGTAGCAGAGATGGACTGTGTACACCTACTTTTCGCCGACGACGCTAAGTCCCATGTGATACGAGCCTATTGCCATATAATGGGCACAATTCCAGACTCCGGACTGATACTGGGAGTTTTTCGATAGAAAAATTACATTTGTCCGATCAAGGATTTAAACCAAGGACCTCGTGATCGCAACGCACATTATCGCCACTAGACGAACGAGGCAGGCAAGGAGGCAAAAAATTAACATATATTGAAAATATTTGGGATCGATTCAGTTGCAGATTAGCGATAAATCGCAATAAAACAAATTTTTCTCTGTAATAGGCTACATACATGTGTGTTGATTATCATTACAACATCAATATACAAAAAACCGTCAGTTGTATCAATGCTTTCGAAGTAAAGATAGCAGGGATCCCAACACCAGATTACACTACGAAGTAGGTAAAGTTTCACTGCTTCCTCCTGCCCTAGGATGAAAACGCTCGTAGCGCTGTGCGACCACGATCACCAAGGTTACGGTCGGATTGAGATGGGTGACCGTTTATTGCATTACCGTGCTTTTGAAGACACGCTTAGCCGTTGGCCAGAATTACCACCTAATGAGATAGTCGTTTAATGAAGTTGAAAAAAAAACCAGTTCAAGTAGAAAAAAGGTAGGTTTGCAGTACCTACACTAATACGCATTGGGTCCGCTTGGTGAAGTATGACCTAACCTCAGAGAAGGCCTTAGCCCAGCTGTGCGGCAGTATAAGCTTATTTATCATTTTCCATCTACATAGGCAATTACGCGGTATATTCTGTGGTACTGCACTGCTGCTATATTCGCGACGCCCTTACCAATGTATATTACTGGAAAAACCCAAAAGAAGTTTAAAAACTTTGCACATTGTTTTAAAACTATTAGGCCAAAATTGTAGTGTAGGTAATATCTAAACAATCATGTCTGCTTACTCAACAAACCTGATACTACCCTTTATTCGACCAAGCGTAATGGTGTTATTCATAATTTGTAAAAGCGCCATCTATGGCATACTCAATGTACTAAATCAAGGTCAAGAAAGCAAGCTATCGTGTATTCTATTTTGTGCTCATAGATAGCAGGAAAAGTACAAAACTGGCTAGTAGAGGGCGCTTAATCATAAATATTATAAAATAAAATTTATTTTGAGTGTATAATGCACTCGAAACGTTGGGAAGACAAAATTGAAAAAAAATCCGTCACAGAAGCCTGTAAATTACTTTTATTAACTACTTAATATTAGTGTAAATCCTAGAATTAATGGTCAATAGCGATTGGTAACCAAGTAAGGTAAAGAGAACAATGATTGGCACTTTAAAGAAAATTTCAAGATTTTTTTTTTTTATTATCTTATTCTTTCAAGTTTGAGATTTAATAGCTCTTAAATGCGTGTAGCTATCTACTAATGAAATATAGCATTAGAATCTGCAAAGATTCAACAATTTTTATGAATGTTTATTTAGCCGATTTAATTATCCTTTCTATATCAATTCATATATTTCCTTTCTATATTTATTTTTAGACTGCCTCGTTAGTCTAGTGGCAAAGTGCATCGCTTTGTGATCACGAGGGCCTGGGTTCAAATCCTAGGTCGGAAACGTGTAGTTTTTCTAACGAAAACTTCCCAGTACGAGTCCGGAGTCTGGAATTGTGGCCGGTATATGGCAATAGGCTCGCCCCCTATTACATGGGACCTAACATGGTCGGCGAAACTTCGGTGTACTCTGCTGAGTACCTCTGCCACCCCCGCTAGGGGAATATAGGCGTGACGGTGTATCAATTTACTCAAAATACGGAAAAACTTCCAAAAGCACAATGATTGGTATTCTTCGGCACCATGATTGGCACTGCCAATCACTACACGCAAGTGGTGCCAATGAATGTAAAACATTGAGTAATAGTGATGGGAAATTAATGTATAAGACAAAATTTTAGGCTAAGATTTTAATATTCTATAACAGTGCTTAAGCACAGAAGTAAATCCTGCAAAAAATAACGTTTTGCCTAATATTCCGAAAATATCACGTTATAGAATGTTGAAACTTAGAATACCTATGAATGCGCTCTCTAAGTCTTCGTTGAGGTACTTTTTTCGTTTGTTTTAACAATCAACTGATGTAACGAAAACTGTGCTTAGAGATACCCACAGTAAGTTAGAAATACTATTTAATAATGTCGTTTTCACCAGTTACAAAATATTACTTTAATTATTCTTTACATTATTCATAAAACGTAACTCTCATAATCACACCGGTGATGATAATGGGCAATATGCATACGCCACATAACCAACTAATTTTAATTTATTTAATTTTATTCAATAATTAGAGCAGTCAGGAGTCTCCGTAACCGGCGAGCGTGTATGAGACGAACTATGAGAGTAGAGGAAGCCAGAGAGGTATGTAAGGAAAGAGCCTGTTGGAACTCTGTACTCTCTGCCTACCCCGTAAGGGATCTGGCGTGTTCCTGGGTTTAAATCCTAGGTCGGAAAAAGTAGTTTTTCTAACGAAAACTTTCGCGTATGAGTCCGGAGTCTGGAAGTGTGCCCGGTATATGGCAATAGGCTCGCCCCCTATTACATGGGACCAAATACGTCGGCGAAATGTGGGTGTAATCAGTATGCCTCTGCCACCCCCGCTTGGGGAATATAGGCATGACGGTGTTTATTAAAACTAATCTGAAAGCGTTTCTAACTCTAATCAAGCTGACATTAACTCTCGATAGAGGAAAGTTTAGAAAATTATTGAAAAACTTACTAAGAGGACTGTCTCATTGGTGCAGAGCCCCACGGCGAAACACCTAGTATATGCCTAGCCCTCCCCCATAGCGACTGCCCAAGCCGACGCCGTTCCTCCTTGAGGCACCCTTGAGCTAGTTGCCCCCTTGCCCTTCTAGCTCGAGCATAGTGATTGCACGCTCGCCCTCTTGTCCGGTGAAGCTGTAAAGGCCCCGCGGCCAACAGCGTAGATTACTCACACACACACACACATACACACACACTTAACATCGTGGTCGACGGTACGTGGATGTGCAAAAAACACCACCACCCCTTCTTGGAAAAAAAAACATTCTTCACTTTCTGATTTTATTACATTTTTTTAGTTTTTGACAAATTAGTTGGGCTACTTTAGAAAAATATAACATACTATAGTAAAAAGAGATAGAGCTCTGTTTGATACACATATTCTTGTAAGAACATCTCTTTTATTCCACCTATATTTTTTATTTATTTGTTTATTAAATAAAAGGACTGCCTCGTTAGTCTAGTGGCAAAGCGCATCGCTTTGTGAGCACGAGGTCCTGGGTTCAAATCCTAGGTCCGACAAGTGTAGTTTTTCTAACGAAAACTTCCCAGTAGATTCCGGAGCCTGGAATTGTGCATATGGTAATGGTATATGGCAATAGGCTCGCCCCCTATTACATGGGACCTAACATCGTCGGCGAAACGTGGGTGTACTCAGTACACCGCTGCCGCCCCCGCTTGGGGAATATAGGCGTGACGGTATTTTTTTTTTAAATAAAAGGCACTAAACAGTGTACAGTCATTATACCTTAACATTTTAAGATAGACTAGTTCCAAACTAGACAGTACACGTAACTATATGGCCTATATGAACAGTAACGTGGACACAAAATAAAATAATAAAGAAAAAACAATAACAGAAAATTTGGAAAATTCAGTCTTATTAAATTTACTATTACTAACTTATCTGAGGAAGTAAATTAATTATGTTTATAAATAAGTTTTTTAATACAACCCTTTTATGACCGAGTATTACTAATCATAATGTCTAGATTGCAGTTACTTTTAGCGAGATCATTGAACAGTCGACACATACGAGTACATACATATTCGCAAAAGCCATATTTATACAAGGTGTAACATAATGAACCTGAAAAAAGTTTGTCCTAAATCGATAACTGAACTGATTCCAACAATTTTTTATGTATATTAATTTTTTTTTTATAAAAAAAAAACCCTTTCACGCCTATATTTCCCAGAGAGGGTGGCAGAGGTGTACTGAGTACACCTACGTTTCGCCGACGATGTTAGGTCCCATGTAATAGGGGGCGAGCCTATTGCCATATACCGGGCACAATTCCAGACTCCGGACTCGTACTGGGAATTTTTCGTTAGAAAAACTACATTTGTCCGACCTAGAATTTGAACCCAGGACCTCGTGGTCACAAAGCGATGCGCTTTGCCAATAGACCAACGAGGCAGTTTTTTTTTATATTTGCAGAAAATGCTGTTACACCTTTAGTACGCTATAATAATCTTACTTTTCAGCTTTCAAATGAATTTCTGAATCGTATTTCTCAGTACACATACATACACGTACAAGTTTCATAGTTAATTGGGGTATAAAAGTGCTTAGAAAAGGGATTAAAAATTTTAAATTAAGACAATTGGTTTTCGTATTGAATTTGTGAAGCAACTAATTAAATCTAATTTAATTTACGATACATCTTGTATAATACTAGCTGTGCCCCGCGGTTGACTGGTAGTTCCAAAGATTAGTGTGTTCAAATAAAACACAAACAAACTCTTTAGCATTATTATATTAACTTGCATGATATCAGGTTTAGCGTTACCTATTGACTAACTCGAGGTTGTAATGTTAAATTGCCTTCAACTTCAAGTTACAATTCAACTACAAGTCAGTTCTCGAATTAGACAAAAGGTGACGCTTACCCTGGCTCGTTCAAGTGGGCCTTGTAAAGTATACATATACACTCTATGTCATTCCTACAATTAAAATGAATCTCAAGACTCCTAAAACTTTTAAATCGAGCGAGTTGTTTAGGCTATAGGATGTGTTTCAAAAATTAACATACCTACAGCTGCTTACATAATACTAAAAAGCATTACTTTTCATCCAAGGCAGTTGAATAACGAAACAAGCGTGCCACCAACCGTTATCTCAAAATTTATTGATTCTCATCTCACGCAGTAATTATAATAAGCTTCATTGTAAGTAAATAGCTATAACGCTGGCTGGATGAAATAACCACACAACTCAAAATTAAATTTTGATTATTTGAATAAGCACCTTATTTTCATAACAAAAAAGCCTAATTTCTTCTGTTCTTGATTCTTAAGTTGTGTCGCTACTAAATTAGATCAACGATAAATAGGTACATTTTGATAGAATCTATCACGACTCAGTAAACACGAAGACTGACTGTGATTGAGATATCGGTTTATATCTCCGTGTTAAGATTCCGAATCTATTGTATTGCAAAATTGTAAGAAATCGTTTTGATTCTATTATAAAAACGCATTTGTTTGTTTTTACAAGCTTCCATGAACTTGATTATTTCGTATATTTGCCTGGCTTTCCGGTTTAAATTTTGTGATCATTTTTTCAAGTACTTACTTTTTTATTTGTTGTTGCATCTGATTGAGCTGAAATTTGGCACACAATTTATGTAACTTCGATGACAATACATTATTATGGCACCACAGAACTAGTCCAATGATGGCCAGAAGGTGACTAAACTAGTCAATAACAAATCACAACGCTTTCGTGTTTGGACTCATTTGATTTGTCTTAACAATCGCTACATTCATATTATGTCGTTTGATTACGAATCCGGAAGATTATCATATATTTCCGACATGATACGCTATGAAAGCTTGTATTTTTAAATATTTTTACCCGACAGCCACAGTAGAAGGTACGTATGTATATTTTTTCGCATACTCTGTATCCTAAACAAAATGGATTCATTTATTTATTTACTAACGCGGTAAATACTACTCAGGTATGTTAGTATAATTTCCAACGTTTTGTATTGATGGTCCAGTGCTTAGATGAATTACTTGGTCCAGTGGTTAAGAGCTTAAGCTGTTCCATACACTGGATCTAGTAATCGCGGGTTCGATCTCCGCCCGAAACAAATCTTTGTGTGACCCACAAACATGTATGTGAATTTCATACGTGAACGCACCCACGGTACAGAAAGAATTCCTAGTGCGAGGCAACGTTTTTCCTAAGAAAAAGATATCAAAATCGAGTCTGTTGTAAAAACAAGAAAGAAATGACAAGAATTAAAGAAGCAATTGAAATATATTCACTAGTAGTTACAGCTGGCTGTTAGGCTGTATTGTTATTATTATTGTGTATCTCGCTAAGATTCACGGGCTTTACCCGGACCTTTGAAAGGCTTGCATGGGGACATGGGTCTAACACGTAGAGGTCCTTTGCCAGAAGTTAATGTTATGTGAGCCACCTGCTGAGATCACTTGCTAAAAAATGAAGAAACATAACCAGAGAACTGACCCCGGCAGGTGCAAGGACTATACAATTATTGAAAGACAACAAGGCCTATGTAAATGAGGTTTGATGGACAAAAACTGGACTATTTCAAAGGGGACGGACACCGGCCATAATTAGTGATACCTAATTACCCGTGGCCGGCGGTGACTCGCCGCTTACTAGATGGACCCTCAAACGGTCGTCCTAGGACAACTGAAGGCAACACCGGTGTGAGCGGCTCAGGGGTGTAGAGACGTATGCTACGCTTTCTCCGAAGTTACTCGCGGCGTTATGCCCTTTAACACTTCCACCCCTGGAGTACATCGACGTAGGACCGCATTATCTTCCTACGTCGATATAGCTCTCACGGCTCCTCTCTGGACGGCCAATTAAGGCTAGCCAGAGCCGAGAGTCCTGCGGGCACCCTTCGGTTTCCACTCGACCGACGAAGACACGCCGAGTTATTATTATAAGCCTATACTGACTCACTGCAAGGCGAAGGCCTCCGCTCCTTTCTTTCACCTGTCCCGATTCAGTGCAAGCTGATTCCAGTCCTTGTCGTAGGAGTTTCGCCACCTTTTTCTGGGCCTACCACGCTGACGTTTTCCACCTGGTGGCACCTACTGTGTGGTTGTTTTAGCCCAAAACCCATCAGACATGCGGCAGATATATCCGGCCCAGCTCCATTTTAGTCTTGCAGCTTAGTGGCCTACGTCAGTGTATAGTGTATACCCCCGTATTGTGCAAAGGCCTTCTTTAAAATATGGTGGAGAGAGAATATCACACTGTGTCACGCAAGCCCAGTGTGGATTAAAGGAAGCAGGTTTGAGGCCACCTGTTAGCTTATCAATCTGCCCTATAAGGCGAACTTAACTCAACGATTTCAACGATTACCTACCATATTATGTGGCGTTCGTGATCGATGACTTAACGTGCCTTCAGGGCCCGGATATGCAAATGCATTGCTCGAAAACGATCCACGAACCAAGTCTTACGCTTAACCTTGGTGATCGACAAGGACACCAAGGTCTCACAACATATAACAGTGCGTATGACTATGACGCTATAGAAAAGTTCTTGCAAATCCCCTTCGTAAACAGAATTTTACTTCATTTCAAAACACGCATCAACGCGATTATTATTTCGATCATTAACGCGAACACATAGTACTGTTTTTTTGTTGTTTTCTCTTTTTCTTTTATATTTATATTAGTTACGTAATGTCAAATTGTGTTATCCAGATAAGGAAGACCCTGTCTCCTGTAACACAATTTATACTAGCACAGGAGGCAGAGTTATTACTAAACTGAAAACACTGTATTACACACGCCTTTATACTAGGTAAATATATTTAAGTAGATACGATAGATAATATTTCTTATATATTTTTTCTACTACAACATGATCTATCAATCATCATAGTGAAACAAAAACGCTATATTAACCATTTAACCAACATCACGCGCCACAAACAGAACCTGCGCTTTTTACTACAAGTACTTTCAATTACTTGAAGCTTCCAAAAAAAAATGATGGACAGAAGCGTAGAAAGCGATAAACTAAATATTTGAATTCCACCAAAAACAATTCTTGTGAAAATAACGCCAAGTCTATGATCGGGTAGCTCTAAATGGTATGAAGTTTGATCATCAATATATTTCGCATCGCAGTGCGACAAGGATATTTTGACCCGTAGATAACATTGACAGGGTGGCGTTGGTGTGAATTAAGGTCATCATTTTTCTACTTCCAGTGAAATATTTCAAAAGGTGAGTCCGCACGGTTACTATTTCAAAACAGAACTTGGATTAATTTCATAGTTAACGGCAACTGCGGCTGTCATGAAGTGACATTTCACTTAATGACAGCGTCAGTTCCGATTTTTGCTGCGGGCCAAAAGATTCTTGTATGACTGTAGTTACGCATCTATACTCGTTACTAGCAACTGTAGAAAATAGTTTTAAACGTTTTAAATTATTATTATTTTATAGTGGCAATTTTTAGTCGCAAACTGTATTATTTTAACGCGTTCACGCGATGGCTTTGATTGGATCAAACTAATTCGAATAAAGACCGTACGTTTATTGAGCTCTTATGTTTCAGACTGTCATTTTAAATATAGAACAAATAGTATATCGGTGTATAGGTTTGATGAAATCAAGTCCAATTTTAAAAGGTTTGCGCTCATTATGAAATAAAAAACCTTATAAAGACAGCATATAATCCTCAAGCAGGAGTGGCTCAGATTTACTATGTACGTCCACTTATGGCCTGTCGGGTCTCAATGTGATAGGAGATGAGCCTATTGTCTTAAAAACCCCAGTAATACTATGTCCCACCTAGGATTTGAACACAGGATCGCACGCCATATGCCAATAAACCGACGAAGCAGCCTCTACAAAAGTTTTCTATCTATCTTTCACCCCAGATCCCTTGCCAGGTAGGCAGAGAGTACAGAGTTCCAACAGGCTGTTTTCTTACAGACCTCTATGGCTTCACCTACTGTCATAGTCCGTCTCATACACGTCGGTTAAGAAGACTTGACTGCCCTTCAGATACAGAAGTTTTAATGGGTAAAATTCGTTAACATACTTGGTAAAAAGTGCAGTACCCTAGTTCTTTACTTGGTGTGTGCGCGACCGTACCCCCGAGTGTTTCGAGTTTCTGGAACCGTGTCTGTGATGGTCTCGGACGATGGATTTCTTCACTTTAAGGTTCTTTTTTTGTTCAGGGTCTTTCTTTTAAGTTGATGGACTGACTTGACCAAAACAAAATGGATAAATAAACAAATAAATTTTTTCAATAAAAATAGATTAATAAAAAATAGTGAATTAAGTTTAGGCGAAACTTACTACTCTCCAGTTTTATGTTTTTGTAATAATTTGTATATTAAGTTCGGTTCGGGATTGACTTCAGGACCTTATTGTTACAAGGCCAGGGTTCTACGACTGTCTCACCTTAAGCTCTCTCATTCATAGCTTATAAGTCTAGTGTCGAAAGCAACCTCGAGGTCTTGGGTCGAATCCTTGGTCATACAAAGCGTTATTCGGATATTTTTATCGAAACATTTTGTGTCGGGTATAGGCTCACCTCCAATTACATTAGGATCTAACATTATCGGCAAAATAGGACACAGACACGGGTGTAGCAGAGGTAATGTGTACAGCATTACCTCTACCACACCCGTTTAAGGCATTCCTTAAATGGATGTGGTTACGGTATTTACTCTTTTTAGGGTTTCGTACCTCAATCGGTAAAACGTAACCCTTATAGGATCACTTCGTTGTCCATCTGTCTGACGTTTATTATCCTTATTCACAGGAACGGCTTGACAAGGTTGACTACACAAGCGGGTACTGTAATCGCTTCTAGGTCGGAAATTCTCTCGGAAGTAAGGAATTTCTATAGCCAGCTCTACGCCTCACACGCACCTCGACCCGAATCTCTTAGAGGAGATCCCAGAGCCACCCTTACACGTCACTTCACAGAAAACTTGCCCGAGATCAGCCTGGATGAGATCGAGTTGGCCCTTAAACAGCTTAAAAATGGAAAAGCCCCGGGTGAGGACGGCGTCACGACTGAGCTTCTGAGGGCAGGAGGTACCCCAGTACTTAAGGAGCTTTGGAAGTTATTTAACACTGTCTTTTACACTGGGAGAATTCCGCAGGCATGGAACAGAAGCGTGGTCGTCCTGTTTTTCAAGAAGGGTGACAAAACCCTTTTGAAAACTATCGACCCATATCGCTT
The DNA here is from genome assembly GCA_905147815.2 of Phalera bucephala. Taxonomy (NCBI): domain Eukaryota; kingdom Metazoa; phylum Arthropoda; class Insecta; order Lepidoptera; family Notodontidae; genus Phalera; species Phalera bucephala. The sequence goes on from LR990620.1 coordinate 31,115,152, forward strand.
CTGAGCCATGTATACAAGCTGTTCAAGGGTCATCACGAACCGTCTTGCGCGAAGGCTCGACGAGTTTCGAACCCCGGAGCAGGCCGGGTTTCGAAGTGGTTACAGCACCATAGACTACATCCACACAGTGCGGCAGATTATACAGAAGACTGCAGAGTATAATCTGCCCCTATCTGTAGCCTTCGTGGACTATGAGAAGGCCTTTGACACTGTCGTAACCTGGTCAGTTCTGGACTTCTTGCAACGATGCCAAGTTGATTGGCGATACATCGAGGTGATGAGATGCCTTTTAAAGCCGTAACGATAACCGTCCAAGTACAGAACCAGCGGACTGAACATATCCACCTGCGCCGCGGAGTGCGCCAAGGTGATGTCATATCACCAAAACTGTTCACCAATGTACTGGAGGATATGTTCAAGACGCTGGACTGGAAAGGTAGCGGCATCAATATAAATGGCGCATATATCTCTCACCTGCGATTTGCAGACGACTTCATCATCATGGCTGAAACGTTGCAAGACCTACAACAGATGCTGGACAGCCTTGCTAATTCGTCTCAGCGAATCGGTCTCCGGATGAACTTAGATAAAACTAAAGTTATGATCAACAAGCATGTTGACCCGGGACCGATCGCCGTAAACGGATCCCCCCTCGAAGTTGTTTCTGAGTATGTATACCTAGGGCAGTTGCTCCAACTAGATAAAAACAAAGGTGGGCAGCATTTGGAAAACTCCGTCGAGTCTTTTTATCGCCCATACCCCAATGCCTAAAAACGAAAGTTGTTAATCAGTGCGTCCTACCTGCAATGACATACGGAGCCGAAACGTGGCCACTCACTGTGCGGCTTGTCCACCAGTTCAGGTCGCTCAGCGAGCTATGGAAAGAGCTATGCTCGGAGTTTCTCTTAGGGATCGAATCCGGAATGAAGTTATTCCTCAGAGAACCAAGGTTACCGACATAGCTCAACGAATTAGCAAGCTGAAGTGGCAGTGGGCAGATCACATATGCCGCAGAACCGATGGCCGTTGGGGCAGACTGGTTCTTGAGTGGACACGCGTGTCGGCAAACGTAGTGTAGGGCGCCCTGTAGCTAGGTAAGGTGACGATATTCGTAAGGCAGCGGGCAGGGATTGGAAAAGGAGAGCTGAAGATCGAGCTCAGTGGCGTGCCACGGGAGAGGCCTACGTCCAGCAGTGGACTGACACGGGCTGATGATTATCAGAAATTATAGGGCATGTCCCGTTGACCTAGAAACAAGGGATTTGGCAAGAAGCAATGTTTTAAGTTACAATTAACGGAAAAATTCAAAATATGTTAATTTATAACTATACCATATAAAAAAGAAATATTTTCCCTCAAATCCAATAAAAAAATAAGATAACGCGTGATATTTTGTGGAACTTAGCTTCTTTATCTACCCCGCAAGGGACCTGATGTGATGATATATAGAGAGACAGAGAGAGACAGAGAGAGAGAAAGAGAGAGATAAAGTTAAGAATATTTTTTTCTTCGTCTTTCGTGTTGGGGCTCGTTGGATTTGTCTAGACGAGTTCTATAGACCTTGATGATGTCCAGGGTCTAATGGTGGAACCGAAGGGTGGCCAACGGAACTACCCAACTACTCAATATAACCCCGCCGTGATTGGGCTTGTTAGATTTGCCTTGACGAGTTCGATAGACCCAGATGACGTCCAGGGTCTGATGATGGTACCGGAGGATGGCCAATAGAACTTCTCTACTACTGAACATAATCCTGCCGTGTTTGGGCTTGTTTGATTTGCCTTGAAGAGTTCACGAGAGACGGATCGATTCTAGTGCAATCGATGAAAACTATTTCAAGATAAATGTTATTACAATGAATCGGCATGCCTAGACTATAGTTGTGTCATTTTGACAGTAGCCTACAGCGTCCAAATGCCACCCGGAAGCTCACGAGCATAGTTTCGGTTGATTTTCTGCCGCAACCGATACTACAAATTTTGCGCTGAAACTGGCCAAATCCGAAACCGGTACGGAACCCTCAGAGCGCGAATCCTACTCGCACTTGTCCAGTTATTTTATGTAGACTCTCGCTCTTTCGGTGATGCCATCTCCACTTGGGGAATGTAGGCGTGATGAGATTTTATTTTTCATAATTTCTTTAACATACTACCCTGCTTATGCATCAAGATAAACGTGACTGATATATAACACAAGTTTAAGCGAACTTTCATAGTTCTATCACGTAACATCAATTTCTTTGCTTTAGTTTCAAATTTACCAAAGTTTCTATTTTGGTATTAATAATATGGCAACACTAGTGATGTATGTCACTTTCTACTTTAAAAAAAAATGAAAATTTATGATTTTTATCTTTATTATCCTGTATAGCGACAAGTTGCCAAACAAGCAAACAAATTATAATTTACGAGCAGTTTCCCGCGACTTCGTAACTGGTCGACAACAGCGCCACCTACCGGGTCTATGTTTTATATAATGGTAAAGGAATCAATAAAATCGGTCCAGTAGTTTTTGAGTTTATTCGTTACAAACATACAAAAATACAAATGTTTCCCCTTTATTATATTAGTATAGATTTAAAAACGGCAGGTGATAACTTCTGTATGGATAACACGTGGCAAGGATATGACCTATTGGAGAATGCGTATACGTACGGAATTACTTTCTTCCATATACATTGGGTGAATATTTGGAATCTTCACTTCATATCATACATATATTATAAAACAAAGTATCACGCCGCGTCTGTCTGTCTGTCTGTCTGATCGAACTCAATAACTGCCGAACACATTTTCATACAGTTTTCACCAATGGACGGAGTGATTCAAGAGAAAGGTTTATCTATTAAATTCACCCGTGCAAAGCCGGGGCGGGTCACTAGTGTACTCCACACTTCGCACATAACTGTACGCAATCCAGAGATCTCTAGTGGACCAACTCACGTGCAATACATCAAATACTGATGTGTACTGCTATTTCGTATGTTTGTACTGTATCACAAAAATAGCAATAATATTATAAATAGACCAAATAATTCCAGTTTGAATGCATTTATTACTTTTAGACATCAACAAAATCACGATAAACCACTCGCGTTTCCATGAATACACCTAAAATTATTAAATTCATACGAAACTAAAAAGTTACTTCTTTAGTTTACGGGTAATTGAGGTCTGAATAACGAAAGAAGTGCTAACAAAATGTCGAGACTTACTTTGTTCGGATCACTTAATGGTGGCGTTTTACAACGGACGAAACGTCACAAGCAGTCTTTGGAACGGATTTTGGAATGAATGTACATTCATAGTAGTAGAAATCACCCGAAAATTCGATCCGAAACTTCGGAATTACGTTTCATGGTAGGTCTACTAATTCTATATCTGTGTACCCACGGGCTCAATGCCAAACTCCAGACTGTTTCTGCGAACTTTTTGATAGAAAATCCTCAACGATACCGACCATCCGTTCGTGCTAGTTGTGAAGTCAAGACCTCGGGATCGCCAGCCATATCATACACCACTAGACCATCGAGTATGAATTTAGAAAAAGATTGTGTGTCTGTGTGTGTGTGTGTGTGAGCGATCTACGCTGTTGGCCGCGGGGCCTTTACAGCTTCACCGGGCAAAAGCGCGAGCGTACAACCACTACGCTCGAGCCAGAAGGGCAAGGGGGCAACTAGCTCAAGGGCGTCTCAAGGAGAACCGACCTGAGCAGTCGCTATGGGGGCAGTCATATGGTAGGTGTCTCGCCATGGTGCTCTCCACCCACGGGCTAGAGATTCTTCGACTTCGCCGGCGAGGTCGGTGCCCTTACTTTCCTTCTTTGGAATACAGATTCGAAAGGAGGAAAGTAAGGGTATCGGAAGGATCGGTGAGAATATACTGCGGGCGGCGGTAACTGACAGGAGGGGAATTGCTGAAAAAGTATCTACGATGTTTTTTTTTAAGTGTTTATTATACAGAAATATTCTAGAAATCTCTGATACTTGTCTAGGACTTAGTAGGAGTAGTCACATATAACTTCCGTGGGAGAAGGCAAGAGTGGGTTATAGGCAAATAACCGGTTCCAACTCTATACTCTCTGCCTACCCGGCAAAAGATCTGGTTTTGTGATTTAGACAGAGATGCAGTTAGATGACTGCACGTAAGCGTAGTGAGTTATATTTGTGATATTATTAATTTTATGATTAAAGGCGTTATATTCCATCAGAAGCAATATACTTATAATAATGATCTCTCCTATTTAACTTTTTTGTCTCATAATCGATTTGTAATACCATGATTCATAGAAAATTCTATGACAAAGTAAACGGACGCAGAATCTAAAAGACGTGTGAAAACGTGGGAATCTGACGACCATATTTTTCCTTTTTTTATTGTAACTATTTGTATAAGATTGCTGTGATTACTTTCTGCTCTTGTCCTTTGTGGAAAAGTAATAAAATTGCATATTGTCTTGGGTTAGAGTTTTAGGTCAGAAAATGTCTACAATAGCAAGTCTCCATCACTATGCATATTTAGAGTGAATATAAATAAGCGTTTTAATATTAAATCTCAATAAGAAACCTAGTTGCTAGTAGCCCAATAGCAACAGCAAAAAAGAATATAATAAATTGTTTCTGATCAGTTTGTACTTATCACGAATTTAATTTATTTCGCCGTTTGGTGTGGAGACTTTGAGTCCATTGGGTTCAAATGCCCATCACGTCTTTGAAGAACTTTCTAAAAGACTGGTCGACACGACACGTTACCAGAAAACTGGAACATATCTCGCGCAAAGCAATGCTGATCATTGCTATCCAGCGCGGGAACGCTGCCAGCCTTCTGGGCACCCTGCTGAACGCCAGCGATTTGGCACAGTTGTAAATAGTATATTATGTTTTGGTACTTTTACTGTATTTTTATTAATATCAAACAGGTTCATAATTCGTGTTCTTTTAATTTTACATTATTTTAATGATAATTTTTTTTTCATATCATCCAATTTAATGTAGATCTGAATGTAATGGAAACTTTCAGTCGAATTTTCATACACTTCCAGAATTACCAAAATATGGGATTTTTTGCACATGTGATATAAATGATTACAATACATACAGTAACGAAAATTAATCAATATAAAATTTTAATTTATTTTCTCATCCCTAAATATAGACTAATTAAATCCGCGAGAGGTCCGCTTGACCTAATCTCTCTCATCTCGATTTGCGTGACAATGCCCAACAGTAGATCAGTATTGACCAATTATTTTTCATCACTATTATTCTTATCATTTTAATACTCACATATAGCTCAAGCTGGAAATTCTGGGATATTAGTAGGTATTTTTGTCCGCATCAAATATTATTGATTAATAATGTTCACAATATTGTACTACTATGTAAACAAAAAGAAAACGACTTACCTGCGAAATTCATTTGTCCAAAGCCAAACTCTTCTTACGAAACAGATTCACTCCATCAGCATCATAATTTGTATCACTTTCATTCATAACAACATTACTCGGTCACGGTAAAAGTTATCTTTTTTTATTTGGAATCATACTATCACCATTACCGTCAATTTTTATAACCTTTGCAGAGGTTGCAGCAACAAAATTACATTTATCGTTGCCGATCCAATTGTCTCGACGGATTTCTTATGAAAATAAAAAGCATTTTTGTTTCCCGACCGCAAAATAACTTGGTAGAATCGTCCTCTTTTATGGGTATCAATTTTCTTTTCAGTGTATCATTACGTGTTATTGGGATGATTGGTGTATTATTGGATTATTACAGCAGTATCATTATCAGTATAGAATTTTTGATGATTTCATGTATTTAATATCTGTCTACCGTTACTATAGTGTATATTGTCATGAGATCTCATTTTAATTATCTTCAATAGAAATCTTCCATGCTATATTAATTCGGTATTTCTATAATTGGTCTTCTAAGAACTGTGTTCTGAGTCACCTCGACTTCTATATCTTTTTCGGATTTAACCTGGTCAGTAATCAGGGAGCGCTGATTAAAAATGTACTCAAAATCTTCTTTAAGTTTCTGATCGGGATATAAATGTCATAACGATACTAAATCGCAAGTTGATTTATTCCCCTTTGTCTTAATAAAGTCTAATGTAGAATATCATCTGCTTTCAGAAGTGTGCATTCTCTTCTATTTTAAACTTGATGTAGTTGTTCTTCTCAGTGTTTTGTATTATTTCCAGTTTCTAGAGTTAAGTAGTCCAGTAAGAACTAACTTAAAAGGCTTTTCCGTTATCGTTGTCTTAAAAACATGAGATGTTAGTTGCCAACATTCCCGTTGATCTATTGCAGTTTTTATTCCACTAACGACGTCCGTTGCTTCTGAAATAAAAGTCGTGCTTAGATTAGTCTTGGCGTATTTTATGTGATCTATGTTAGTTTCACTTTCTATTGCTTATGTTATTTCTACACCATTAGATGATGTTGTATAGTTAGTAACGAAATTGTTACTGAGTATTTATATTTTAGCTTTAAGAATTTAGTCCTGGCCTTATCAGCTAAGATAGATGGCAGAAAACAATTATTGTATTTACATAATATGTGCTACAGGAAAAGATTGTTTTTTATTAGTAACGGGACATGGTTAAATTAGAATTATAGTCGTTTCTGAATATATATTAAATATGTCTAATGGAGGAACAATGAAATATACAGTATAACTATTATCCACAAGCTCAACAATAAAGCAGGGATATGCACAAACTTTTGAACTAGTGAGGACACTAATTCAACAGCATACAAAATGAGGGACCTTCATCATCATCAGCCGAAGGACGTCCACTGCAGGGCTAAAGCTCCCCCCCAAGAGCCACTATGTTGACTGGCTTTGCGCTGTATCCATTTAACTTTTGCTAGCGACGTTCACCAGGTTACCACTACGCATGGTGAGGGCCTTACGTTAAGTCTATTCTTAAACGAAAATGGTCCAAACTTGTATGTTGCTAAGATCATTAGTAGTAGAGTAAATGATCTACTATATTTAAAGTTATTAACCCATCACGCCTTTATTCCCCAATTGGGGGTGGCAAAGGTGTACTAATTACACCTACTTTTAGCCGACGATGGTAGGTATAGGTAATAGGGGGCGAGCCGATTGCCATATACCAGGCACAATTCCTGACCCCGGACTTATACTGAGAAGTTTTCTTTAGAAAAACTACATTTGTCTGACCTAGTATTTGAACTTAGGACCTCGTGATCACAAAGCGATGCGCTGCATCACTAGACTAACGAAGCAGTCAGTAAAATTAAAGTTGTTAAAATTAAAAATAAGCCTCTACATAATAGTTGTAAGAAAAATCAAAAGTAGCAAACCTTTTTCATGCCTTGTGACATAAACAGCGTTGTTATTTACTAGAGTTATAATGAAAACTATTAGACCGTTAATGGTCCGGTCCAACCACAGTCATAAAACATTTCATAAAATTCGTAAGCTTTGGCTTCACCAACCCTTAAATGTATTCGATTTCGATCAAAAATACCCAAAGCTTTGGCCGAAGCCGAAAATTTGTATTCAGTCGCCGAAAATATAAAAGTTTTGCAAACGTCAACTACCCTTTACGGTATTAGATGTATACACAATGTCATCTTGTCGTTAGGTTTGCATTGAATGCTATATGTTTCTCACGGGAACACGGTAGAAAGTTTGTTTAACGCTAGATTACACATTGCAATGAAAGTAAAGCACTAACACAAATATGTGAAGGTTGAAAGTCATTAACATCACGGCTATATTCCCCAAGCGGGGGAGAGGAGGTGTACTATGTACACCCACTTTTCACCGACGATTTTAGGTCTCATATAATAGGGGGTGAACCTATTGCCATACACCTCAAATTCTCTACTCCGTACCAAGTATGGGAATTTTTCGATAGTAAGACTATATTTGTCCGAACTAGGATTTAAACCCAGGGCCTCGTGATCGCAAAGCGCATATGTCACCACTAGACCAACGACGCAGTAGTTTAATCATGTGTGCATCTCAGTCTAGTGGCAAAGCGCATCGCTTTGAGATCACGTGGAGGACCACGTGACCTAGGTTTTGAACCCAGGAGGGTTCTGAGCCTAGGTCAGACAAATGTAGTTTTTCTAACGTAATCTTCCCAATATGAGTCCGGAGTTGGGATTGTGTCCGGTATATGGCAATAGGCTCGCCCACTAGGCAACCATCTTAGGCATTAAGTAGAAAAAAATAATAGGTACCTATTATTTTTTTCTCTCTCTCATTTTGCGTGTAAACCGAATCCTAAATATATAAGTTCACTTTCCAGAAAACCATTTTGCGTGTCCCAACCGTATTCTTCGATCAAATGTATCATAAATGATTCAACACGAAGACGAAACCATGCTTTAATGCTAATTAACACATTTGGTAACAATTAAATACTTATCTAATTTATCACTTACCCGTTACCCTGCGGCTGCGCACGCGTTTATTTTGCAATATCTTAATAAATCTATTCAAATACCATTATTTCAGGCTGAAATTTCATTATAACTGAACTATCCGTGGAAACTATCCATACGGTCGGGCATAAGTTCTTTAAAACCCACCGTACAAAAAAACAACTAGCTTTCAGGCGTTACCCTCAAGCTTATGGAGGAAAGACGCAAGATGATCCTGCAGTCTTCAGAAGAAGTTTCCGAGTGCCAGCGGCTCAATAGACAGATCTCTAAGTCTCTGACCCGCGATTACAATACCTACAAAATCAGAGAGTCTATCGAGCGCAAAGTGATAGATAAAGGCCCCAAAGTGTTCGCGAGAGATCTGTTTAATGGACAGAGCCGGTTGGCTAACCTGAAGACCGGAGACGGCAGGATTGTATCCTCTGCACCGGTACTCTTGAGGGAAGTCAAGAAGTTCTACGGGCAGCTATACACATCAGTATATAGCTGTCTGCAATCTGGCCAAAGACCCAAGGGTCAATTTGACCCGACACTAAACCGAAGATATCCCGGACATCAGTCTGTACGAGATTAGTATGACTCTCAAACAGCTCCAGAACAACAAGGCGCCAGGCGATAACGATATACGAGTAATAGTCAAGATTCTCAAGGCTAGTGAAAAGCCGATATTGAGGGATCTCTAGAAGCTATTCAATACCGTTATCCTCAATGGCACAGTTATGGCGTGGAAGTGTGGTGGTTCGCTTCTTCAAAAAGGGTAATAACCCTCTCGCAGAATTGTAGACCCATCTCAGGCCCGTCTATAAATGTCTATAATGTTTTCGAGAGTCATCACGAATCGTCTCGCGCACAAACACGATGACTTTTCCCGAACAAGCCAAATTCCGAAAAGGCTTCAGTACCATAGACCACATACATACGCTGCGACAGCTCAATCAGAAGACTTAAGAGTACAACCTGCTACTATGCTTAGCGTTTGTAGATTATGATAAGGCAATCGATTCGATCGAGACTTTGGCTATACTACAGTCTCTCCAGCGGTGCCAAGTAAACTACCGGTATATCGAAGTGCTGAAAAGTTTGTACGAAAACGCTACCATGTCAGTCCGCCTTCAGGACCAGAGCTCGAAACCTATTCAACTACAGCGTGGTGTGAGACAGGGAGTTGTTATATCTCCGAAACTGTTCTCCGCCGCGCTGGAAGTTGTCTTCAAGATTCTGGACTGGAGAGGACTAGGTATTAACATCAACGGCGAGTACGTGTCTCACCTTCGATTTGCCGATTATGTCGTGCTCATGGCTGATACCCTGGAAGACCTTAGTACCATGCTCGACGACCTCAGTAGTGTCTCACAACAAGTGGATCTTAAAATGAACATAGACAAGACGAAGATCATGTCAAACGTCTATGTAGTACCAACTTCTGTTAAGGTTGAAGACTCTATGCTTGAAGTTATTGACGATTATATATACCGGGACAAAGAATCTAATTAGGTAGGCCCAACTTCGAGAAAGAGGTCGTCGAATCCAGCTCGGCTGGGCAGTAATTGGGAAGCTACGTAACATCTTTTCGTTCCAAATTCCGCAGTGTCTCAAGACAATAGTCTTTGACCAGTGTGTGTTGCCAGTGATGACTTACGGCACTGAGACATGGTCGCTTACGATGGGCCTCATAAGAAGGCTCAAGATCACCCAAAGGGCGATGGAGAGAGCTACTCGTATGCTCGGAGTTACCCTGCGTGATCGAATCAGAAACGAGGAGATCCCCAGAAGGACCAAAGTCACTGACATAGCTCTCAGAATTGCTAAACTTAAGTGGCAGTGGACGGGGCACATCGCTCGTAGAACTGACGGCCGTTGGGCAGAAAGGTTCTCGAGTGGCGACCACGTATCGGAAGACGTGGAATGGGCAGACCCCCTACAAGATGGACCAATGACCTGGTGAAGGTAGCGGGTAGAAGTTGGATGCGTACAGCACAAAGCCGATCGTTGTGGCGGTCTTTAGGGGAGGTCTTTTTATCCTGCAGTGGACGTCTTTCGGCTGAAGAAGAAGAAGAAATAATAAAATATATTTACTTCTAGACAATGTAGCTTTCGAATTGTGAAAGAATTATTGAAATTGGTTCAGTAGTTTCAGAATTACAAAGAAACAGATCTTTCCTCTTTATTGCTGTTATACCGATCACAATTTCAGATTGACAAGCCACTGATAGACAAGCCATTGTAGCGATCCCGAGGTCTCATGTAATAGAAGGCAAGCCTATTGCCATAAATCGAGCACTATTCCAGACCCTGGACAATTTTTTGATAGAAAATGACCTCTCGATCGCAACGCACATTATTCGCCACTACACCAGCGAGATCAAGTCCAGTTATAACTATTATTGCTAATAAAATACTCTTTTTCCGTTTAACATAATATGGAACAAGTAATTTCTTAAACAACACAACATCGTTTTTATTATTTGCAGTTAAACTTAGCGCAGATAAATTCACACCTTATGCTCTACAACTTAAGGTTTGAATTCCAAAAATATTTGATGCCATGGGAAAGCCTATAAAAGTTTATTGCGGTAGTGTACATAATAACTTTAATTTGCTGCAATTATTAGGTTTAACTATAAGGATCGCTAGCTAGGTTGATCTAAAAGCGGATCTTTATTCCACACGGCAATACCAACCTTATTCTGTAGTGCTCACGGATCACTTTCCAATACAGCTTATGCACAACTCCCGCGCATGTGAAATATCTAAACGCAGTCCGGAAATAATAAATACTGAATAGAAAAGAACAAAAATGGTTTTTAAGACAATATTCTTAATCGCAAGCTCAGAATCTGATAATGTAAATCAGATTCTGTAGGAATCGAGACATGCTTCCGAAAACATGGCCAAGCTGTCTAGAAATGTAGATCTTTATCTTAATCATGTCTAATAAATTAACCTATGTCCCATTGCATGGTTGTCCGATTGCATGGTAAAATACTCCACTCAAACAAGTTGATAAAGAACAGATTATCTCCACGTGGATAAATGGCGGCAGGTTTTTGGCCTGGCAACTTGGTTTAACAATAACCGCATTAAGTGGTAACCGAGCATTAAGACATAACATGTAAGGAACAGATCCACCTACTGATTGTTTTTCGAATATGCTATAGGACATAGAAATTCAAACTGGCAGCCGACGAATCCATAGCTAAAACAATTAATCTTAAGAAATCAAGCTTGACTAATGTAGAGAGATACTTGATCTTGATATAGTAATTAAAACGTAGGCCGCTTCACTTACTGTATCGAGAAGGCTCGGGTTTAATCCTCTCACAGTATAAAGCTTTATTTCAACCTCATCCAGATTTCCTTGTATATCCAAAAGTTACAACAGGTTCTTTCCCTCGCTTACTTCCTCCGTTCGTTTCATAAACTACACGCTTGGTTATAGATGTCCAAACAAATTTAAATTCCACGCAATATTTGTATCATACACACATGTTTTTTGTTTGCGTATTTGTGATGTGCGTGACACACAATAATTCTTAGCAAGGAGCTACGTTTATAAAAAGTAAAAAACCTAAGCTACTATAACTAAAAAGGCGTAGAACATAAAGTTGCATACTAATTTCGATGGGGCAAAAAATAATCTCAATCAACCGACTATTTCACGGTTAAGGGAGTCCATGATCATCAGAGACTCATCCATCAGGTCGTTAATCTGTTCAAAAGAAATTATTGTGTTAAGTATCTAGAACGATGTACGCACGACTTGCAGAATATTCAGGTCGAAAGTAATGTTCTTGGTGAAAGAAAAGTGTCGCTTTTGGTTTCGGTTTGGACTGTTGCTTTGATAAAGTGACGACGTTGTTTTGACTTTTAAGTTGATTTATGAACTAATCTACTTTGATAACTATGAAGATCTGTGATTCGTTCGTGATTTTTATTACCTATAGACGTAATTTTAATTTCTATTGGAGCTAGTTTGTTTTAAAAAGCGACTACTAAAATAAAATCTTTCTACAAGAATTATGGATCTAATCTGTTAGAGCCTTGTTCTGGACATATGACTTTTCGTTCTAAGAAGTTATTCTCGTACATTTTTCGTTGTATATACCTACGCTTTAATTATCAACTTAGCTACAGAAGCCACAATCAAATAATACGATGACTTCGTGATCATAATATTTTGAAAGTTAATGTTAAAAATTAACGTAACCGTGTAGCCACGAATACCTAGTCGGAGAGTTCAAGTGAATGATGTTGATAAGTGAATGGTCACATTTCCAAAAGTCCCAGAGTGAAACATTTCTGGACACTTTCTCACTCCGAGGACATTATTAATGACAACATCCATAATATCTCTATCCGTCTAAAACTCCAAAGGAACAAACCAACAAGTTGTTAATTATATAAAAATCAAAAATACGCTTTCATTCTAATAAGCCCAAATTCCTTCTTTCATATTACTACTAACTTTCATTGTTTAATTAAGCTGATAATTACCTTGCATCTAATCGTCTACTGATATTATACCATGACGTGGCACTTTTCTATTATAACTAACGAGCTGGCTCGTTTCACGGCGAATGATCTGCTTAATCTTCTATAGATTATTAAAGCCCGATTTAGGGTGTTCATTGTACCTGTACTGTTATAATAGAAGTGGTTTCAGATTTTGTTCCATGTTGATGATGCTCATATTGAAGCTCAAATCATTTATTTTGATTCTACCTTGGAGGAGTATTGCAAATTGCCGATTTATTTTCTACTTTTCTTTCTTCTTTTACCGGATCGGAACTTAGCTTCCAATGAAAAGATCCGGCAAGAAACTCAGCAGCTCTTTTTTTTTCATAATTTCGTTTTTTATCATATTGTGTACGGTAACAATATTTAGGTTACAAATTTACGATCTAGTTCCAGTATAATTCCTTACGGCCTATTTTATCATACCTACTATTTTGTTTGTTTATCGAGTATACGAGAATATTTCCAAAAAGCTATTAATTTTTGATTGACTTATAATAACAATTGTCAGATGGTTATTCAATACATGTTCATATATCATTATAAAGACCCAAAAACCATAGACCCAAAAGAAAACATTTCTAGAAAATTGCATGAGTGCAAATAACCGTTTGATGCAAATACATATAACAAAGCTTATACTTTTGATAATATAATGACTAGCAACATTTTATGAAATACAGCAATGAATTAATTATCTTCTTTAAGCTCTTTGGTATAGAGTGAGGCATCTCATTACTGCAACTGTCATGATATGCAAATCTTTAGAACGATTTAGTTATAAGAAAATACTAAACCTACTTTCGCAGGCTCCAATGGATTGTTATCTAATTTGATACGTATGTAGAAAGCGTCTTGTTTCTAGCATTCAAGTGAGGTTTATAGCAGGAATGGTTGAAAAATTATCAAATTCATAGTTATGTAAGTTTCTGTGGAAGTTAAAATAGCAACAAAATCTATAAAAAGAATACTAAAAAAATCAAAAACAAGCTTTTAGCACCCAGGCAATGGCGCCATTTAAAACAGCCAACTAAAATCAAATGAGTATGCAAATTTCGTGTCTATCCTATTGACCGTTGAGGACTTCCTTCATCTGGAGCCTACCCTGGGCATAGAATTAGGTCATGCTTTGTCCAAAATATATAGATCCACCATAAATGCATTGTCATCGGACCTGAACCAACATGTTAAATTTCAACTCAGTAAGCTATCTTACGGATTAAAACCACTTCATCATAAGTGAATCATCATCAAATGAAGTGGTTCTAATTCAACTTGCGCTATTTGAGCTAAATAAACTAACATACATTGCGAGTTAAATAAAAGCTTGTAATTAAAATTTTACTTACGTAAAATTTATAAGAAATCTCAATAAAATCAATTAAAACTTCCTGCCTATGATAATAATGAATTGATCAATTCTTCATTATCATACAAGATGTTTTTTTAAAGAGACATTTAAAACAATGTTTGTATCTAAATAGCTCACATTTCGCCAAAATGGTAATGAACAGACAATGTAATAGGACGTAAGCTTATTTTCATGGTAAGCTATTTGGCTGATGTCATGTATGGGTTTTACTCAGTAGCTGCCGTTTTCGATATCTTTAGAGGTAGAAATGTGAAAATCTACTACATGGTATCTTGATAAATTCTATAATTCTTTCATCGTTATGAAAGTTTAAAATAAAGGAGCATAAAGTATAGGGAAAGTTAAATAAAATCAGTAACCGGTAGACAGTGTGTCCCATTGTCGTCCTTCGAAAGTTGGTTTCTAAGTGTGCCGGTGCATTTTGCATCGCGCATAAATTACGCCATTTATGGCACAATGAAGTTCATCCACCAGGGGCTACGAGAGCCGAATCGAGAGAAATTTCTATACGATACTGAATTCGCTCAAACTTAATGCAAACCTTTTGCAAACTATGGCTCCTACGTTAGATAGTCAGAGGAAATACATTTTATTTTGCTCAATAAAATCAATTACTTTGCAACAAAATTTGCTAAATGTAAGAGGATGCGGTGCAGTAGAAATTGAATGAGATAATCAAAAAACCTTCCGCTAAAAGATCGTATGTACTACGTACCACAAGTCTTTCTGCTGTTTTTAATGTAATAACTTAAACAAGCGTACATATCAATCGTTATGTTATCAATTTCAATAGATAAGTTCTAATGAACAACGACAATTCATAGTCTGTAAAGTTAAGGTTTTATGATAGGTCGAAGAATGCCTTGCCCGTCGGCCGGTACAGAGCACCATAGCGAGACACCTAGTTTACGCCCTCCGCCATAGTGACTGCCCAAGCCGAGGCCGTATCTCCTTGCGGCGCCCTTGAGCTATTTGCCCCTTTGCCCTTCTGGCTGGAGCGTAGTGGTTACCGTCAAAATCGATAGCTTTGACAGTAAAGTAAAGTAAGACAGCCAAATACACCAAATTTTGTTAAAATGAATTTGTATAGACATATCGACCGAAATTGGTAAGGTAGCGTTATTTAAGTCGAGACTGCTGGCTTAGGGATGAATAGAAATATTTATTTATTCTTAATCGGAGATACGAGAATATTAATAATTAAAGATATAACTAACGAACAATGAGAGAGGAAGCTACAGAAGTCCGTGAGGAAAGAACACGTTGAACTCTGCACTCTTTGCCCACCCCGCAGGGGATCTGGCGTGATAACATAAACAGATATATATACAAAGTTAATAAATACAAAACCTAAAAGTATTTTGTTATAAATCGGTAACTGAAATGACTCCAACAAGTTTTAATATACCTTAAATTTTTATTTAAATTTTCAAAAAATGCTATTACTCCTTCAGAAAGCTATAACAAACTAAATTTATTATTCCATATGGAGATTTCAAATGCAATTCTAAAAAGAATTTCCCAAAACGCACAAATACACATACAACAAACTTTAAATTTAGAAATTTGGTTTTTGTATTGAATTTGTGAAGTATTATCTAATCAGGGTGTAGAGGTCTTGCGTTATTTAGGATACACCTTGTATTGCTTAGTTTATACTCAACGGTGAGCTTATTTGCCTCTTAACACATTAATTGTATCATCTATCTCATTTTTCAAACAATACGCACAAATCCAATATTTCTTATACCCATCTCCCAATTTTGCAATTTCTTCGCCTACACAATACTGATTTATATGGGAACTGTTTATGTTCCCATGAACGGGTCATCGATTATGTACAGTAGGTTTAATGATGGCATTGTTCCGATAGAAACTGTATCTTTTATAGGTTTTTGTTAGGATCTTCAATGTAGGATCATCTTTGGGTCCATCTTTTCTATTGCTCGGATATTCCCATTCGCCATTTTTAATGTGGCTGAGATTTATTGTAAAATAAAATATTTAAACGTAAACAAATTTCTCTGACTTGTCTAGCTGTGTCATTTATGATTGGGAAGTCAAGAGTCTCCTTGGCCAGTAAGCATATATAAGACCAACTATGAGTGTGGAGGAAGTGAGAGAGTAAGGACATGTGGGAAATATGTACTCACTGCCTACCCTGCATGGAATCTCGTGCAATGATGAAGATGGAGACAAACTTCTCATTAGCAGTTCAGATTCTGGAATCGTGCCCGATACAACGGCAATAGCCTCGTCTCCTATTACATAAAAAATAAACACAGTCACGCCTATATTCCCCAAGCGAGAGTGGCTAAGGTGTACCGCGTACACCCACTTTTCGCCGACGATGTTGGATCCCATGCGAGCCTTTTATCATTCAATCAATCAGCCTATCGCAGTCCACTGCTGGACCTAGGCCTCTCCTAACACGCGCCATTGCACTCAGTCCTCCGCCTTCCGCATCCAGTCTGTCCCAGCGACCTTTTTGAGGTCGTCGGTCCATCTAGCTGGGGGCCGCCCTACCTTACGCTTACCTAGTCGCGGTCTCCACTCTAGGACACGCTTGCTCCATCGGCCGTCGGTCCTTCTGCAGATGTGACCAGCCCATTGCCACTTTAGCTTACTGAGTCTGCGAGCTATGTCGGTAACATTTGTTATTTGGCGGATTACCTCGTTACGAATTTTATCCTTTAAAGAGACGCCGACTTTTATCATTATACCTGGAAAAATGCCAGGCTTCGGACATTGGGGCCCAAAATGGTCGAAAAAAGTACACGTACACAATACGCCTCCTTTGCATCAGTAATGTGACTACGACGTGGCTAATACGACTGTTATTAAAAGGTTCAGTGAGTTTGGCTTAGGTAATTATACAAAAAACTCATAAATCACTCATCCAAATCCCGACCCAGTGTCCGTAGTTTACTTTTTGATAATTACGGGTACATCTGTCGTAATTGATCATATCATTAAGTTCACCACTAGTAGCCGTTTTTAGGGTTCCTTAAGCACGATAAAAATGGAACCTCTAGAAAATGAAACCATTCCGTAGTATGTATACTAGATTTCGTTTATTTTGGTGAAAATAAATCAGCGTAATCGGTCTTTAATTAGGTAAAGGATTTGTCTCTCAAATCTCACCACACGAAAGCTATGCCGATTGGAAGCAGCTTTATGGTCTCCTGCTGTTAAAACTTATCATTCGGCCCAGATTGGGTTTATGGCTATTACAGTTATTCAGGACCCTCCGAAACCGGGGGTCTATTCCTCCTCCTTCAACTGTGTTATTGTTAATGTTAACGCTTTCATCAAAATGCACATTAAATAAAGCGTTATAAAATAACACTTCGGCACATTTCAGTACCTGCATTTAACATTTGCTACATCTGCGCAATTACTTAGTTAATCTGTAAATTATTATCGCTCGACGCTGCAAGTAGAGCAAGAGCATACAAAAAGCGTTCAGGTTTCGCTCGAAAACATCATAGCATTAAAGCATTTTTATCATAAAAACATATACGGAACTTCAAGCAATATATCAGTTAGTTGACGTCGTCCCGTGCGACTGCGCAACTGATTATTATCACATAATTACTGCAATTGAGAGTGTAATTGTTCCGCCACACTTTGCCGACACGGTTTACATTAGAATGCAGCATTTTGTTTATTTACAACGAAAATGATAGGAAGTTAATCACTTTGAAAAAAATGGAATATTGACGTAAGTGTCATGGGGGAGCTTGAGAGCAAAATCATTATAAGCTTTCATTTTAACAGACTGTGGTTTGAATTTGATCAATAATATAGAAGGTGCGTAATCTACGTTACTACTTAAGGTGCGGGGTCTCATAAGACTCAAGACCACCCAAAAGGTTATGGTGGAAGCTATGCTCGAAGTTTTCGTGTGAATCAAATCAAACGAGGAGTTCCACAGGAGGACCAAAATCACTAAAATAGCACTCTTAATCACTAAACTTAAGTGGGTACACGGTCGTAGAACTGACGGCCGTTGAGACAGAAAGGTTCTTGAGTAGCGACCACGTACCAGAAGACGCTCCAGTAAGGAGGCTCCCTACAATATGGACCGCTGACTGAAGAGTGGATGCGTATAGTACGAAATCGGTCGTCGTAACTGCTTTAGGGAAGACCTCTATTCAGCAGTCGACGTCTTTAAGCTGAAGAAAATCCTATAATGCGTTCTTAGGTTATTACATGAGTGTGATTGTGTGCGGAGGTGTGTGAATAATTTTAAATATTATTAGACAACAGCGCCACCTACCGGGTCTATATTATATAGCCTATGCTACTTCTGGATAAGGTAACTTTCTTATGGTGAAAGAATTTTTGAAATCGGTCCAGTAGTCTTTGAATTTCCGTTACTTACATACAAAAATACAAATCTTTCCTCTTTATTAACCGACTTCAAAAAGGAGTTGGTTCTATATTCGGTTGTATGTATGCTTTTTTATGTATGTTCAGCGATATATCCGTCAATTGTGCACCGATTTTGATGATTTCATTGGCATTGGACCTTGGACTTAGAAGATACACCAGGGAACTCCTTAACGACAAACAATAGGCATGTGAAAATTGAGATATTATGGGTATTACGTCAATCCTATAGGTACCCTACTATAGAACTAAGCAGTATTATAGCCAACTTCAAAAAAAGGAGGTACATTATTCGTCCTTTTTTTTATAACTCCTTTGCTTATAAACCGATTTTGATGATTCTTTTTGCATTGGGTTCAGTATAGTTTTGAGGTTGTACTATTTTAATGTTATTGGTATTGGACCTTGGACTTTGAAGATACAAGAGGGAACTCCTTTACGGCGAACAGCACGAATGTATAGATTCCGTTATTATAGTTATTATATTAATCCTGTAGGTACCTTATTGTACAACTCAGCAAAATTATATAATATCGGTATATAAATATTACTAAATAATTCACTTGTCACTTAAAATTGTAAAATAAAAATCTTTTAATAAAAAAAGTCAAACCGACTTCAAAAAGCAAAAAATAAATATTTGAAGTCGGTGCCAAGTAACCGATTGCACCAACCAGCACCGACTTCAAATATTTATTTTTTGCTTTTTGAAGTCGGTTTACCTTTATTTTTAAAGATTTTGATATTAGTATTGATGTTAAGAGTCTCCGTAACTCGTAACCGTAACAGAGCGTGTATGAGACGAACTGGAACTGGACGAAGTGGAGGAAGCCAGAGAGGAATGTAAGGAAAGAACCTGTTGAAACTCTGTACTCTCTGCCTACCCCGCAAGGGATCTGGCGTGAATCTATATAATTGAGATAGATAGATATATGCTGGCCGAGGGGTCTTTACAGCTTTACCGGGCAAGAGGGCGAGAGTGCAACTACGCTTCATCCGTAAGGACAAGGGGGCAACTACCTCAAGGGCGCTTTAAAGAGGAACTGTTTCAGCTTGAGCAGTCGCTTTATTTTAGCTCTTCAGGATAATCATCATACATGCATACTTATGCCTTTATCCCACTGAGGTAGGCATAGTCATCCTAAAGAGCTGAATATTGAATTTGAAGACATTACGCAAAATTTTAATGCATTATTATTATGTATAATAGTTAGTAGTTACACGTAAATACAACCAATAGGCTTTTGAAAAAAAAAATCTTGAATAAGTTGTATAAATTTAATGTTTATTTGTTTGTTATTTTTTTTTGTTTTCGAAAATTCTCATTTGACAACAATTAAAATTGTGCTAACATTTCCAATGAAAATCAGTTCTCATTCCTAAATAATACGTAGGTTATTAAATATAGATAAATATAGTGACTGCCTCGTTGGTCTAGTGGCAAAAAACATGCTTTGCGATTACGAGGTTCCTGGGTTCAAATCCTAGGTCGGACAAATGTAGTTTTTCTATCGAAAACCTCCCAGTATCAGTCCGGAGTGCGGAATTGTCCACGGTATATGGCAAGAGGCTCGCCTACTATTACATGGGACCTAACATCGTCGCAGAAAAGTGAGTGTACACTCTACACGACTGCCAATCCCGCTGGGGGAATATAGGCGTGTCGGTGTTTTATGTAAATAAGTACTTGCAAAATAAATATTGATAAATAAGTACTTACAAAATTGATAGCAAATCCAAGAGAAGCAGCACTATTTCTTCATCAAATTATTTCAAAAACTTCACCTATTTCTAAGGTAATTGCGTAAAACAAAAATCCACTATTACTAATTTTCTTTCTTTTTAAACTATATCCTCAAATGCGACTGTTCGTCACCAACTGACATAGCGTAATGATGCGATCTGAGTCAACAAATCGCGTCGTGTATTTACATTACATACCATTTGAAAAAATACTTTAACTGTGTAATCATATGGTTCAAATTATATTGTCATTACTTCAACTGTCGCTGAATACTGCCTGTCATTGAAATATCTATTCTTATTTAGGTGTGATAAAGTTGATATTTGTATGTAGGTGTTGCAATTATTAGGTAAAAGTAAAAACAAGGCTTTTTATTGATATAGAGAAGGTATTTATTTAAGGGCATTATTTTGATAAGAACGGGACATAATTTAATACCCCGCCCATAATATTTAAGAAGTTACATCAAGTATTTCCTAGTAGTACTTAAGTACTGCCTCGTTGGTCTAGTGGCAAAGCACATCGCTTTGTGATCACGAGGTCCTGGGTTCAAATCCTAGGTCGGACAAATGTAGTTTTTCAACGAAAAATTCCCGTCGTCGGCGAAACGAGGGTGTACTCGGTACACCTCTGCCACCGTAGCGTGGCGTGACGGTGTTAGTACTTAAGTATTATAAACACTCGATTCGAGTTGTGGTTCAAGAACCACACTAACGTAGATTTCAAAAGCATGAATTTCAACCTAAACACACACTTAGACCTAGTAGGTATTTGTTTAATTTTTCGAGAACTAAGAACTCTCGTATATGACATTTGGTATTCTTCTCAAGGTCATATACACGGTTTGAATAACAACGAATTTGCTTTCGCGCGTTTATTATGCGTCACTTTCTCACAAACAATGCGTTTTACGTGTTTACCGCCATCAATAAATTCGTTAGGTTCTGGATTCGATCATAAATTTGTCAGTTTTATGTTAAGTATTTAAACGCCAATTGTTGTTGTACCAAGTACTGTAAAGAATATTGTAAAGAAAATTGTATGTATAAAGAAATGTGTATCAGCGTCATCTATTAGAAAATGTATAAACTAGCAAATTATTAAGTCAAAGGCTTTATTGTCTAAACCTTAACTAACGATTTAGTTACAACAGGTTTCAACAGATGGCGCTATTTAAACCTATTTTATCGAAATAAATTATGCCTTAATAAGAAGGGGTAAGCAAAGATGCCCCTTTTACACCAACATTACATACGCATATTTTTAAATCCTAAGTGACCACTAGTGTATCTACCACCTCTCTTCGAACATAATATTATTATGTCTATTCCAAGACTTTATTGAAAAGTCCAAGGTCCAATTTGAATCCTAGAAATTATATCATTGATTTGAAGGCGAGCGACTGACCATCTTGGCTAATAGGTTTACACCTATACTAACGTACTAAGTCCCTAGAATAAGTTTTTAGTTCTTAGTAAAAATAGGTTTCGGCGACTGTTTAACAAAATAGTTAATTTTTCCAGCTTTCCAGCAGCTAATTAAATAGCCAACAGGGCAATAAACGTTTCGTTGTTCATGTGGCTTAACAACCTTCAGCCATTCAATTGAATGGCGGCGTTTATTTAACTGAGTAGTTAGCCACAAATTCAATTATTTATCTGCGATATACAAGGTGTAACATAATTACCACAAATCTGGAAGTAGTTTGTTCTAAATCGGCTATTTTTAATGTTAGGTAATTTTATTTTAAATTTTCAAAAAATGCGTTTATTCGTTTTGTTTGTATTTAACAAAATTTCATAATTATTCAAAAAATTACGGCTATTTTAAATGTATTTCTGCTACACACACCTCAATACGCATACAATATTTAATTATTTATTAAATTTTATGGTTAATTCGGGTACCGAAGAGCTTAAAAAAATGTACTACTCCTTAAAATTAGAAGTTTGATTCGTATTGAATTCGTAAAGCAATAATCTAATTAAGGTGTCTGAGGCATTGCGTTATTTAAGTAACACCTTGTATAAATGTAGCTACATATTTTTATATAACAAAGGTAAGCCATTACAACCCACCATTATTTAATTAAACAAGAAAATATCCACCAAAATAATATTATCTAGCTTCTGCTAATGTATCCAGCGTAACATGAACTAGCATTACCAAAATTACATGCCATAATTTCATAAGGCTCTTCCTTTGTAGGTGTCAAGAATAAATGGTGATCTAAATGTCTGAAAATAGGTACCGACCACAGAAATAATAAAACACTAGAAATGAAACAGCGCACGATTTTGTTCCAAACCGCTATCGCTGTCACGCCAATATTCCGCAAGCGGGGGTGGCAGAGATGTATTGAGTATTACCCACGTTTCGCCGACTATGTTAGGTCCCATGTAATAAGGGGCGAGCCTATTGCCATATACCGGGCACAATTCCAGATTCCGGACTCATACCGGGAATTTTTCGTTAGAAAATCTCCATTTGTCCGACCTAGGATTTGAACCCAGATCCTCATGATCACAAAGCGATGTGCTTTGCCACGAGACCAACGAGGCCGCTATCGCTGTTTTGCCATATATGCACATTTTGAAAAAAAAACATTGACTCACATACACCCACATCAGAGATGGGCAAAATTTGATCAGATTATTGATAACAATTGCATTTTGTAATATCCAATCATGCCACAAGATTTTTTTTAAACGTTTTTAAAGCCCCAAACTAATATTTACTCCTGTGTGTGGTTCCACACACAAATACCCAGACAGAAACAAATAATTGTGGGTAACACAAATATTTGTTCCGTGCGGGAATCATCACGCCTATATTTCCCAAGCGGGGGTGGTTAATCATTAATCTGGTACAATTTGCCCATCTCCGACTCACATTATAATAATAATAATAAATCCGCAGGGCAGCTTGTGGCGAGCTGTTGGTGAGTAACGACACCACGGACCCGGGTGCTTTAGAGAGTCGGTCAGGGCCCCCAACTCGGCGTCTCTTCGTCGGTAGAGTGGAAACCGAAGGGTGCCCGCAGGACTCTCGGCTCTGGCTAGCCTTAATTGGCAGTCCAGAGAGGAGCTATGAGAGCTATATCGACGTAGGAAGATAATGCGTTCCTACGTCGATGTGCTCCAGGGGTGGAAGTGTTAAAGGGCATAACGCCGCGAGTAACTTCGGAAAAAGTGCAGCACACCTCTCTACCCCCCCGAGCCGCTCACACCGGTGTTACCTTCAGTTGTCCTAGGAAGACCGTTTGAGGGCCCATCTAGTAAGCGGCGAGTCACCGCCGGCCACGGGTAATTAGGTATCACTAATTATGGCCGGTGTCCGTCCCCTTTGAAATAGTCCAGTTTTTGTCCATCAAACCTCATTTACATAGCCCTTGTTTTCTTTCCATAATTTACAATAGTCCTTGCACCTGCCGGGGTCAGTTCGCTGGTAATGTCTTTTCATTTTCAGCAAGTGATCTCAGCAGGTGGCTTACATAACATTAACTTCTCGCAAAGGGCCTCTACGTGTTGGACCCATGTCTCCATGCTAGCCTTTCAAAGGTCCGGGTAAAGCCCGTGAATCTCAGCGAGATACATATGATAATAATACATTTATTTCGGACAACAGAAATCCATACAGTGGTTAGTAACAATTAAAACTTAAAAATATTATTAGTGACATTTTAAAATTATACATTTGTTTAGACCAGTGGTCCCCAACGACGGCAGTAAAAAAAAATACAGTTACTTTACTGCATGCAGTTGTAGCCAGTGGGCTAGCATCGGTGACTCCCACCGGTCCGCCAACGTGCGCAGGATGGTGTTGGGGCTGTCGCGTATCCGTTGGAGTAGAGCGCAGCGCTTGCGTATAATAATATTAGCCCTGTTAAGAAACTGTCCCACTGTTGGGCACGGGCCTCCTCTCAAACTGAGAGGGCTTAAGCCATAGTCCACCACGCTGGCCCAGTGCGGGTTGGTGAACTTCACACACCTTCGAAAAACTCTTAGGCATGCAGGTTTCCTCATGATGTTTTCCTTCACCGTTAAAGCAAGTGATAATTAATTTTTAATACGCACATGCTTTCGAAAAGACAGAGGTGCGTGCCTGGGTTTGAACCCGAGACCTCTGACTTTGCAGTCCAACGGTCTAACCACTAGGCTATCACTGCTTTTTGCTTGCGTATGATGGCAGCAAATCCATCTGTGTGGGCCTCCGCGAACATAGAGGAGGTGCTGCAGTGACGCGGCAGCCCCATCAGCACCCTGAACACGTTTTTTTTTGCACACGTAGGTCGCTGTATGTCTTCCGCGTGTAGACTACCCTTATTGCTGTAAAAAATAGTTTCTAAGTAGGTAATTTTCGCCTGCGACTTCGTCAGCGTTTACTTTAGACAGGAACCTAACATTTTTCCGGGATAAAATGTATCTTATGTGTAAAGCTAGGTAATACACTATATGTTTGCCAAATTGCATCCAATTCCCATAAAAACTTACGTGATTAAGTAACAAACATGCGAACATCTAAACATACAAACTTTCACATTTATAATTTTAAGAGGATATTAGTTGGATGTATAAGGTACAGTTACAAGTTTTAGAAGACTTTCATACCAATTTCAGCCTTTGTTTCAAATAGTCCACGCAGTCTTGAAACATTTTGTGATAATCTTCTCACAAGTGTGACAACAAGTTCACGCTGTTCTGACACTTCTAGCAAAATATTATTACGTTTTCTATAGTACCGACCGTGTTTGTAAGCCTCTTTCATATGAAACTTCGTTAAAGAACTGGGAGATAGGTAATTAAATATATTAGTTAACTATTTTAATTTTTGTTTTTGCTATACTTTACACTATCTCAAAATAAAATCAAAAAATAAGAGAGACAAATTATGAGAGTGGAAGAAGTGAGAGAGTTATGTAAGGAAAGATCCTGTTGGAACTCTGTAAATAGTACTTTCTATCTACCCCAAAAGGGATCTGGCGTGATAATATCAAAAGAAAACTAGCCAATCTGCAAATGTCAAATTGTTGAGGAGACCGAAATAAAATAAATAATTGGCGCTGATAATTAGTATATTTAAATATCTATTCAAGTTTATAAATTTACTAGTTTCTACGCGCGATTTTGTCCGCGTTGAGTTTAAAAAGGAACCTAACGTTTTACCGGCTTAAAAAGTATGCTATGTGTTAATCCAGGTAATAGACTATCTGTGTACCTAAATTCATCCAAATACGTCAAGCCGTTTTTGCGTAATTGAGTAACAAAGATCTAAACATACAAACTTTCAAAGGACATTGTCGAAAATTGCCCCAGCACCAACAAACATTTGACTCATGCCAGCATTATTTATCTATTTTATTAAAATAATGGCAAATATCTATATCTATTGGACAATTTGCAATCTAAAACGAAAATTCCAAAGTATTGTAAGTACTTATATCGAAGTCGCCGACTTACTAAATGTCAACACACACAATATAACCTCATATGAATTAATGGCTACTGAAATATAACCTCAAAATCTAATACTTTTTGTGCATAATTGCGATTTCCCCGCTTGTTAGTTTAATAATAAATACCTTAAGAGAATTTATGGGTAATTTGAAATCATACAAGATTTTTTTTTATTGCTGTTGTTTCTGGGGCAAATCATGTATGGCGCAGAACTATGCCCTTTATAATGTTAGTAGGATTAGTCAATAATAGAGGTCTTTAGATGTATATTATCAAAAACACTTTTTTTAAATACTACCTACTTAATTTAACGCAAATTGGTATATCTGATCTGCTGAAATTTCAGTTAGGCTAGTTTACTGCTGTGTCAACGACAAACAGAATAAAGAAATAAACACTTTCATGAACATCTTATTTCCACAAATCCCCACTGTTTTCCTTGTTAATGAGGATTTTTATTACAAAATTCAGATAAAAATACCAGAACCTCATAATAGACAAGGAGATCTTAGCTCACTCGAAAAAGATGGATGAGCATCCCGCTCATTTCGCCTCTACTGTCTGCCAAAACGTGAGTAGCTGAAAACCTCTGCGCTGTTTTGATATCCTGGTACTTTATATAATATAATAGGGATTTCCTTCAAATGTGCTTACCCATATTTTTGGTCATAAGAGAATATCAGTCTTATTATTTCCTAGTCTGTCATGATGTCCTGGTACTTTGACCAAAGATTTTTATAGGCATAGAAATATAAATAATTCGCGAATAATTTATACACCGTCCCTTCTAAATTCATAGCTGGATGTTAGTTGCCAGCCTAGTTTTGAATACCTTTTTAAACTTATTGATAGGCATGTTTTGGATATCTATGGGTATTTTGTTGTTAGAAGCGTATACATTGCCCCATGTTGCCTGACTACACAAATCCACAAGTCACAACCAAAACAGTGTGAAAATGATAACCTAGAATCCACTTTCACCCTAACATCTACCCATGGAAGAAAAATTGTTTTTCTTATTCCGTGCAATCTACCCCAGTACGAAAAATACCGAAAAATGTTATCACTATTTCAACTCGAACAAGCCCGAATAACTTGTGAGGTGAGATGAAGCAACCCGCTTCAAACTATGACGTTATCAATTTCAACCCCTTGTTCCAACCCTTTGGAATAAAAAAGAATCATCCTTAACAGGTTGGTAAGGATTGGAGCACACAAATTGTGTATTTTTCTTTTTAATTATGAGAATAAATAAAACAAACACGCATTTATTCTATTCCAAGTGGGGGTAAGATTTACTATATACACCCAAACACTATGAATCGAAATATAATTCGGAGCGATCCTATTGCCATAAAGCGTTTCCCATTCCAGACTCCAAATGCACTGTTCTATCTGATGGCAAGTCAAGAGTCTCCGTACCCGGCGAGCATGTATGGAAGGACCTGTGTGGGAAGCGAAAGAGATTGGTAAAGAATGAATCTGTTGAAACTTTGTACTTGTGTCTTTCCGAAAGGGATCTCGGGGGATCTAGCGTGATATGTATTGATAAATTGAGAAACTACACCGTTATATCAAATATAGTAATAATTATTTATTTATTTAAGGCATCAGAAATTATACAATTTAGAGGCCCATATAATATATACCTTACAGAATAACGTACATATAATATATTAAACTTATAACCTAAGTAACATGTAATCTCAGCTGCATGTTGCGCTGTGCAGGGACGTCTCGAAGTCTCTCTCTCTCCTGGAGACGACACTCTTCGGCCAGAACTCTTCGCTCATGAAGGTCTCCAACTTGACAGTGGGAACTCGCACCACAAACGAATTAAACGCCGTATTGTTTTGCGAGTTCAGCTTCTCGACCCTCAGAGTGTATATGGTCTTCTTACGGGCATACTCCACAATGTCATTGGCTTTGGTGGTGTAATGTATCCGTGACACGTATAGCAGCGGCGTTGGTACTGCTGAATGCGCAGTCCCACACCGGTTTTGTCGAGGAGGCTTCTTCTTCCTTACCACCTTGATGATGGGCTGAAGTGATGAGGACATCACTTCGGCCCTTCGTTATAGAGACTGTAGGAAGAGTTTATAGAGACTGTAGAAAGAGTTTATCTATCCAGAAGAGTGGCAGGTAAAAAGCATGGAGTTATATCTTTACTTATCGACATCTCCCATTCCTCCACTCACTAGGTAGTTAGCATAGAAAAATAAGAAATAGATGGACGTACCAAATGGCCGCAGACCAGCTGGTCATCCCAGGTATTACTAGAAGGTCGTGGTTGAGGCGGATCTCCGTGAGATCCATGCCTAAGACTGGCAGGGAATCGCGCAGAACTATATGAAGTGACGAAATCTCATTTCGGAAGCCAAAACTCCGACCGATAATGAAACCAACAAAATAAGTATGATGCATATAGAAAATGCAAGCAGGCGATTATCCAAATTTACGGCAAAGGGCATTTTTCGTCGACTGCCTATTACAATTTGTCATACAAAAAATGTTGGAGGAATGTAGATATTTTGTGTTATTTTATGTTTTATATTTCTAGTGTGCACATAACCTTCAAAAACATCTGTATAAAGACTGCAAAGGGAAAAAAGGGTGAAAACCTCATTGCCAAAAAAAACCGGACACGGACTGATGTATGTCCATTGTCTTCGTAATTAATCGCTTCTTTTTCACCCAAATTGTATGGAAAACAAACCTTTTGTGGCGGACATTTGTTGTTTTTATATACTTGCGTTTTCACTGGGAAGTCAGTATTTTTGGGTTTTTGTTCTGTAATGATAATTTCAGGTCAGTTAATATGGCAAAACATAGGGGTTAAAAAATTTTGCTTAC
The DNA here is from genome assembly GCA_905147815.2 of Phalera bucephala. Classification (NCBI taxonomy): domain Eukaryota; kingdom Metazoa; phylum Arthropoda; class Insecta; order Lepidoptera; family Notodontidae; genus Phalera; species Phalera bucephala. The sequence continues at coordinate 31,143,917 of LR990620.1, forward strand.
CTAGCCCTTGTGTTTTCTATTATTGAAATAGCAGAATGGCGCTGCAAAACTTCGTAGCATTGAGGGATTCCATTTCAAGGTAAAGCAACATTTAGCTCGGTCAGCCTGAGATGCGTGACTGATTGTAGCGTTTCCACGTTTCAGCATCTCCTTGCTTTGGAATGCAGGTTAAGCTATTAATTCAGGTTACCATATGTAGTGGTAAGATAGTCTAGGTCTTCCCCGGTACCTACATCCTTCCACTTATGCAATGTTTATCTGTTTTATCATTATATGTAGTCGTTCAGCCAAGTTGGAAGCTTTATTGACTTGATATGTTTCAATAGCTAATACCTAAAATTGGTCTGCAATCCGCACTGGATTCGCGTGGCGGAGTATGACCCAAATTTTCTCACTTAAAATGTATGAGATAATGGCTTTATACAGCATTGAGTCAGTAATGTGCTGATTTACACCTACTATCATTCAAGAAGCAGTGATAGCCTAGTGCTTAGACCGTTGGACTGCAAAGTCAGAAGTCTCGGGTTCAAACCCAGGCACGCACCTCTGTATTTTCGAAAGCATGTGCGTATTCAAAATTACTATCACTTGCTTTAACGGTGAAAGAAAACATCGTTAGAAAATCTGCATGCCTAAGAGTTTCTTGAAGGTATGTGAAGTTCGCTAACCCTCACTGGGCCAGCGTGGTGGACTATGGCCTAAACCCTCTCAGTTTGAGAGGAGGTCTGTGCCCAACAGTGGGACAGTTTTTTAACAAGGCTAATATTATTATTATATTATTTATGTCATTCAAGAATTTATGTAACTTGTTCTCTACTCCTGAGAGCTTATTAAAAAAAATAACGGCTTAATTAATAGATTCATTAACTTTTATGGTTAATACTTCAAAAATAGGTTGAACTCTCTCGGTCATGTAGGTTATTACAATGTCACCCTTCGCTGTATGAAAAATGTATGCCAATTAATTGTAGTATTACAGCGTAATGTATGTTATTAAAATCGATCCCTTAACCCACGTTTCCTCCCTCTCACATAAAAACATAACTCAGAACTAACAAGCCGTTTTAAATTGCATACCTCACGATCAAACCCTGAAAAATGTTCATAAACACAAATTGATTCCTTCTACGTTACATGCAAACGAATCTCGACTTTACAACCGCGAGTTTAAAGTTTTATATTTAATAGATTGCAGCATCATTATAGACACATGGATGGTCACAAGTGATTTATGTGTTGCGATGAAGGAAATTGAGTTTTATGTGAAGGATGTTAAGGTTGGGATGTGGTAAAGGAAATGCTCGGGTGCCGAACAAGTCTGTATTCACTCTCGAATAATCGATAGCTGACGTCTGGCCTCCCCCCGCGCAGGTGCACACCCCGCTCTCATCTTTAGTTAGTGTGTGTTTCTGTGAGCACGATTTTATAGATTTAGTAAGCACTGGTATTTTTGCGATTTTGTCCTGTGTAATGGTTGCATTTATTACTTTAATTGCGTGAACAGATAATATAACAGATTATATGACGGACGACTTAATCGAGTGGTTGCAGATTTGATTCCCGCACGGGACAAATCTTTAAGTGACGGGGTGTTTATGTATGTGAATTCCAAGTTTGTAAACGCCATGTATGTATTAATGTATGTTTATTGGTGTATTGATCAGTTTAGCTTTTAACAAACCCATTATTAGTTATTTCAAACCGAAGTAAATGAGGTTAGGTTATACTCTACCACGCGGGCCCAGTTTGGATTGGTGAAGACAGGTTTATGGCTGTTGGAACTTATCACGCCCATAAGCCATCCAACCTAATTTAACCATTACTACACTAAGTGCAAGTTGGGTCAATGGCTTAGTGTGCTTTTTAGATCGCAGAGACATTCGAAAATGAAAATGTCAGAAACAGTCAACCATCTTAAAACAACCGATTCGAATGCTTTTTAATCTTGGTAATTACCAAGCACCCCGCGTAGAGAAAAGAAAACGCCTTATAAAGAATAGTGGGAACGAATATCATCACGCCAGATCCCTTTCGTGGTATACGTAGATTCTAAAGTTACAACACGTTCATTTCTTTCAATAACGATAATAGTTACAGTAAGAAAAGAACGTGAAAGGAAAGTTGGTTAGTCTAGAATTGTCCTACAAAATTTGTCTACTACAATCGCACAATCGCAACAGTGAAACCCCGTCTATTCTAGACAGACGGGCGTCTAACAAGCTTTTGTATGAATGAACTGTGCTGTTTCTACGTGTTGCGCTCAGTAATTGGGCATTGTGCGTCTGCGTTGTTTCGCGACAAACTTTGGACCGTGCGACAGAATATTTATTGAATATGTCGAGTATTTGATGTTCAATCAAGTATGCGTACTCATGGAATACCTTGCATATTGTTTTAAACAATTTTGGTGTTTCCTATGGGTACAATTTTGATATTCCGTGATGGCTGTTACAAACTATGCAATTAAAGTTCGCAAGGCATGCATTCTGTGGCCTGCGCGGCGGGCGTACTTGATTGGCATTGGCATTTATATACAAGGTGTATCGTAAAGAACGCAAGACCTCAGACACCCCGATTAGATAATTGCTTCACAAATTCAATACGTAAACTAGTTTTCCAAATTTAACATTTTTACCCCTTTTTTAAGCATTTTTATACCCCAATTAACAATGAAATTTGTACGTATATGTGTGCATATATAGAAAGACGTTTTAGAAATACATTTGAAATCTCAAGATTTGAAAACAAAAAATTGAATCAAGGATAATTTTTGTTTATGATGGTGCGTTAAATGGGAAATCAGCTTTTTTTGCAAATTAAAAAAAATGAAACATAAATACATTAAAAATTGTTGAAATCAATTCAGTTACCAATTTAGAACGAACTACTTTCAGGTCTTTAGTCAGGTCAGGTCAGTCTTGCGTTTATTATGTTACATCTTGTATATTTTGCAAACTCGTTCAGAAAAAGCCAGCATGTGTGTAGGAGGCTTCATGTCTATTAACAAACCAGATCGTTTACTGGATAAGTAGAGAAAAGCAATTTTTTGTTTTTATATTTAACTAGCTGTTACCCGCGGCTACGCCCGCGTTTATTTTGTAATTTGACATAGGTAGGTCGGTTTTTCTGGAATAGCACAGATCCTGTACATTATTCCGAGACCTTAGGTCTCGGAATAATACACACCTCCATTGTTAAGTTGCTTTAAAAACCGTTCAGCCGTGTTGGTATGGTGCTTCATGCATTTGTCCGGGTTAAAAAGTAACCCAAAATCTATCTATATCAACACGCCAGATCCCTCGCGGCATAGGCAGAGAGTATAAAGATCTAAGGTTCTTTCCTTACATACTTTTCTGGATTCCTCCACTCTCATAGTAACCTAAAATAATCTCTGAAAAGTCCTCCATCTTCCAGTAACATTCCATTCATTCAAAATCTGTTCCGCCGAAGATTAGTATGGACAAACAAACAGAAAATAAAACAAATTAAAAAAAAAACACGTGTTTGGGTTTTATTATGGTACCATATGGTACAAATAGCCATATGAGTTTAAGAAAAAATCAGATCGACACATGTTGTCTACGTTTTAACGCATAAATCAAGCCACGATCGTTTTGCAAAAGTATTTGAAAGCAACTTTTAATTAGTAAAGTTTCGTTATAGAACAAGGTAGTCGATCATTTTACTATCAACAATCTGAGATCGTACAGAAAGTCTTTAAAAATATGAACTAAACTATACACGATCTAATTCAACGCTAACGCCATCTCATAGAAAAACACATACTTAATACACAATACTTAGGTACTTTCTTTCTGAAAAGGACTACCAGTTTATCTATTTATTATCATAATTATTGGTAAAATGACTCTGATGCAGACCTTCTCTGCCTACCCTGTTAACATCTGGAGTATTAATATTTAAAATGATTACGCGAAGGGTCAGTATCGCGCACCAATGAGTTCTTTTTTATTGTATGAAAGCTAAGTATGCAACAAAGTTTTTTCACTACATTTCATGTCAGTTTTCTCGTAAGAATACACAGTTTATGATCATGATCAGTCATGTTTAGGTATCTTAAACGAACTAATATGCAAAATTTCGTACCCGAGTCATTTATCATTGAAGAGTTAACTCCCGAAGAGAAAATCCTGACTGCATCATCAGTTGGTGCAACAAATAGTATCTGAATATCTAAATCAAATGTGTATAAACAATTTCAAGCGCGTACTTTTAACCATTGAAGAGTTTATTCGTAAAGAGACCAACCCGAGTGCAATATCTGTAGACGAAATCATACATTTTAACGTAACGTTGCAGCTCGCTACTGATCCCACAATATTTCGGGATTGCTTGATTTTTCCGGGATGGAAAGTATCGTAGATTTTAAGTTAGGGTATAAGTTATCACCATACCAAGTTTCATTGAAATCGGTTTGGTAGTTTTTGCGTAATTGAAACACAAAGAGATAGACAGACAGACAGACAGATAATAATTAAAAAAAAATGTTTAGCCCTCTATATCGATAAGGAAGTGTACCTCAATCAAAATTTTCAAATAATATTCAATGTACAGAATCGGCTCGGTTACAGTTTTATCATATGTCATAGATATAGATAGATTAGCTCTATCATTTCTGACTTTTTTAGTCTCCACAAATTTAGACTTTAGCTTAACATCAAAATGGAGCTACAAAAGGAACGATTTCAATTGGCATCAAAAGGATAAGGTCTTTTTGAACCCATATAATTATTTCGAATGTCCATACATGTACTCATTAAAATGAATCAAACAGTTTAATAAAATATCCATGCAGCTTTGTTCGTGACCTGCCAATACCTCTCGAGTGCATGACACGGTTGTGCGATAATCGATTTAATTTACATTATGAATAAATTATAGAGTTGATAAAAATAAAAATATCATTTAGGAGTTGTAAGTAAGTCATCCAACCATATGTGCTTATGTACACTTACTGAAAAACGTTGACGCTGTTCTACAATATAGCTCCCACCATGCAAATAACACGACACATTTTATCTTTACAAATAAATTATCAACATATCCGCCAAAAATTACAACGCAAAAAAATATATTTATTGCCTAATACCATCGCAAAAACTCGCAATAAAAAAGTAACAAATAAAAACGCGTAAGTACCATAAACACGTTTCATTCTGACACGTATAATCGTCGCCAGATGGCGCTAACTACGGCAGGTGATATAAAAATGCTGAATATAACTGGAAATAACCTGATGTAACTGGATCCCGGGGGCTGTAAAACTCTTCAGCTGCAAATAGGCCGTAAAGAGTACCGGATGCGATGGACAGGCAGAGGATTATATAAGTTAGAGGAGAAAGATAATGTGCCTATAGGCGTATTGCCTCCAAGAGGACCCATGGATGCTATTATAAAGTTGTATGTGTGTGGTGCACTGGATAAGGAAAGCTACCAACAGACAAGAATGGTGTGCTAATAAGGATACCTAAACTCAACAGTGGGTGACTACGGGTTGACATTATGATGATGATGTGTGTAACGCAGGGCCTTTACAGTTTCACCGGGCAAGACGACGAGTATGCAACCCAAGTAAAGGTGTGTGTAATAATCAAATTGTTACTAAAAAAAAAAACAATGTTATAAATAAACAGAAAAAAACGTAACTAAAACACTGACGCTCCCCTCAAGCAGGGTGGTAGAGGTAACATTTGTATCCAAATTTTGTTATTGTGTTTGGTAAAATTCCAGACCCCTGACTTTTACTAAGGTTCTCTTGATATAACATTCCCAAAATCTAGATCCAAAATAGAGATCGCTAGGGGGGTTATTTTTACAATATCCCTCGCCTACCTGCTTCTAACTTCGTCTCATAACATGGTCGCTGGTTACGCAGGCTGTTGATTTGAGATAAGGCACGCTGTATAAGATCGTGATAAGAAAGTTTCTTCAATAGTTATGTCATTCTACTTTATCATTGTCTATCTAGTTCACTATTTTATTTATTCGTATACTTCGTCTCATAAAATAAGTCTTTTTCTAGATATCGAAAGTTTTTCACAATAATTTCTAAGAAAAAATCCTGCAATTTATTAAACTAACGTCGCTGTTACATTTTATTTAATCTTTGCCAGACTTCCCCTAGGCTCTAGGCTGTATCCCCAGGCAGTGCTCGAATAAGAAAGGGTAGTTTTACAACGCGCGAGGGATAACTTTACGTGTTGGGGGGTTGAATTTCAACCCTTTTATTTTGGGGTTCGTTGCTATCATGGCTACTGAAATACTCTAGTTTTAATACCGGGTGTATTTCATTTCGATAGTGAAGAGGCTTTCGACGGTGTTTTGTTTTGAATTCATGAAATATTTGGATTGCGGATATTGTTAGTTCTTTTTTACTAAGTGGTTGATTTTGCTTTGTTTGCAAGGCTTATGCCCCTAGTATATAGTTATCTTATGATATGAAGTTTGCAGGAAAACCTAGATATATGCAGCACAAAGCCGATCATTATGGAAAACTTTGGTCGATGCCTTTGACCTGCAATTAAAGTTATCCTGAGGATAATAAATACCGGATTCAGGGGTGTTCCAGGGCTCATTTAACAAAACTTAAAATCAAACATTTTAACGTGTTAGATTAGTTTCTAAAAGAAATACTAACAATCTTTCCTTCGCCATTTCGCACTGGGCTTGCATGGTAAGGTATGATTTTTCTCTCTCATTTGTACTTCTGGGAGATGGCCTTCGCCCTCATATATATTCTGTGGCACAATGACGGAATAGTACAGACTATTTTTTTATAATGACTTTTTACTTAGAAAAGGGACAGATGATTAAGGTTTCGTGACATAGTTGTCGCGGCGCGACGAGAGCGCGACGGTAGCGTGGCTAGGAAAGTTGTAATGTACTAAAATATACGAGAGACGCAACGCAGCGCAGCCTGGCACAACGGCGAATGACCTGCCGCCGTTGCGCCCGACGCGGTTACAAACGAAGCACGGGGGAGCGAGACGCCAATACGCGTGCGAGCGGGTCGCTAGTTTCGGGCGGTCACCTGGACGGCGCGACGTCGCTCCCGCAGTGTGACGTGTGCGCCGCGCTGATGACCGCCAGCCGAGCGCTTCTGTCGCGCTCCCGTCGCGCTCCCGTCGCACTCCGTCGGCTGTTTGGCCAAACCATTAATTTAAACTGAAATCATTATTAATTCAAGACTTTTTAAAACGTGTCCGTTTGTACCAATTCCCGACACATATGTGCCATTTTCTATTCTTTTTCATAGGAATCGATACAAGAGTACCAGGAGCTTATAAGTCTATAGCAGTTAGAGATTAATTAGAACTACCAGTATCTTAAACATCTTTAATCATACCCATGCGCTTTAACTTTCAGGAGAACTTAGTACAGTTCAGTACTAAGTACTGTAATCGGCTAGATTGATGTCGGCAATTTAACACAAGTCAGTGTTAAGATTAAATGAAATCTCTTAGGGAAAAGTGCTCGCAGTTCTGCTCTTTCTTATCTTTTTTTTATTAACTTTAAAATGGCGATCCACTGAGTGGAGTTGTATTAAACGATGTTAATCTTTTAACATTGTTGTTTTGTTTTGGAGCAAATGATATGGAAAAACCGTCACGCCTGCATAACTCCAGTGGGGTGGCAGAGGTGTCCTATGTACACACACTTTTCACCGACGATGTCGCCAAAATGTTATCTTGCTAAATTACATTTCATTTTATTTTTATTTTATTTTAAATCCACGGACAACTTGACAGGTGCAGTATCAGAACAAAAAAAGTATTTGCTTAAGACGACTAGTGTAGAGGTAACAACTAAATCAATCGACATCATTATCGACATATGTAGAATTATTTATTGTATTATTAAATTAATTGGATTTTACTCAGTGTGCATTTAAACAATAAATAGTGTAGTAAATGAATTTATATTGGGCATAAATTCTGGAATTACCTAAGATTTTGTTAAGTAATAAAAATTGTAAATAAAATATTTTTGATACCTTTTCACATCTGTCGAAACATTAAAAACGAATTAAAAATAAGTTCTAGTAGTATAGGATTATTTTTTACTTTACTTCTATTATTGACAAAAAATAAATTGTGGTATATGACTATTTAAAAAGTATCAGATCCTAACAACTCTGTTAACCTTAATTTGTCCGTGGAAATGTGAACATGACTCAACAACTTTGTACTACGTATTGTCATTATAATCACTCGGTTGTGTTGTGTTGCGGTTCTAGAACCACAAGTAGGGCATAAAATAATAAATAAATAATAATATCAGCCTATAGTGCCCACTGCTGGGCAAAGGCCTTCTCTCACAAATCGCGGTGAGAGAGATATGGTCATACTCCACCACGCGGACCCAGTGCGGATTGGTGGAGGCAGGTTTGTGGCCACCTGCTGTTGGAACTTATCAAGCCGCCTTTAAGGCTTCCAACTCGGCTTAACGACTACCACCTTAAATGGTAACCGGGACCAACGGCTTAACGTGCCTTCCGAAGCACGGAGACGCTCGAATATGAAAATGCCACAAACGGTCACCCATCTCAGGTCGACCGAGTCGAACGCTGCTTAACCTTGGTGATCGGTAAGAACACCGCGGTCGCACAGCGCTACGAGCGCCTAGTGGGCATAGTGACATAGATACTTCACAAATATTAATATCAAGAGATATCGGTAAATAACATACTTCACAAGTGTTAATATCACAGGATGCCTGTAAAAATGAGAAGCATGCCCCTTATTGAGGTAATAAATAATATATCATAAATATATCATCACGCCAGATCCCTTGCGTGGTAGGCAGATAGTACAGAGTTCCTACAGGTTCTTTTCTTACAGAACTCCGTGACTTCCCTCACTCTCATAACAATAATTTTCACCGTGTCTTTTCACATCATCTGGGATACGGTCGTAATGATATAATGTCGCAAGCCATTTTATATCCCACTGTTAATGATCATCCCAATAACTGACAAAACTATTTTTAATATTCTCTCTGTACCAACAAACTCTTTTCAAAATATAACTTCCTATGATAAAATAATACAAGTTTATGTATCTATGAAGGTAGGTTTAGGAGATATATCTAATAGGTAAAGGTGTAATTTAATTTAAATCCATTGCACAAAGTTTAACAACCCACATAATTAGTTTTTAATTGCATTATAATTGAAATAACTTTGTTCCTGAATTGTGATTACGGATAGCGTTGTACTAGATGAGCTTATATGAAATGTTTAGAACAGCTACATCTCTTTTCCAAAGTGTAGGGATGTTTTTACATAGATTCTTAAATAAGAAGATGTATTCGATATTCCTTTTCGATCTTTGACCAAAATTATCCCAATAATAATATCAGTATATACTGTTCTACAGCTGGGGAAAGGCCTTCTTCCACAAATCGAGGTTAGAGAGATTAGGTCATACTCTACCTTGGACCTAGTGCGGATTAATGGAGACAGGTTTGTGACCACCTACTACTGGAATTTATCAAACTGTCTATAAGGCTTCCAACTCGGCTTAACGATTACCACTTTAAGTGGTAACCGGGACCAACAGCTTAGCGTGCCTTCCGAAGCACGGAGATGCTCGAATATGAAAATGCCACAAATTGTAACCCATCTCAGGCCGACAGAGTCTAATGCTGCGTAATCTTAGTGATCGGTCAGAACATGGCGGTCGCACAGCTCTACGAGGACCACAATGGTCCCAAAACGTTTAATAATAGAGAGAGAATCTAGTTTATTAACTTGGTTTATTAATGCTAGTTATGTTGTAATAATAACTCTTAGATTTAAAAAACGATGAATGGGTGACTGTTTGTGATATTTCCATTTTTGAGCCATTGGTTCATAAACTTGTACGCCTTATGAAAGGCTTGAATTCAAACAATAAGTGACAGCAAATTTATCTCCATTATCCATACCATCACCATCCATACTGGGTTCCCCACTCGATTTATGAGACGGCTTTCGCCCAGTGCAAAATAGTGCAGACTGAATTACTATAGTATAAAAGTGAACATGGTGCTCTCATTTTTTACCCAGTAATCTTAATCCTAATAGAGTCAGGTGTACCTGACACCATACGAAACAAGAGTTTCATTATATGACTTCTTCACGACTCAACCACGCTCGACCAGTCTGCACTACAACAATTTCTTGACACTTCCATTCCTTCTAACAACCCCATTCGTATTTCAGGTAGATCCAGGATTGGTGGTTGGACCGGATAGGTGGGGTACCGACCGGTGACCGGAATACAGTTTGGAATGGCCTCGTTCTTGTGGGACGGGTCGTGGTAATAGGTACTTTTGATGATGGGAAATTGTTATATTTGGGTAATCTATTTAAGGAGCTATATATCCGTGTTGTTTGCGATCCGTGAAGTTTAACGAAACAAAAGTAACGAATTTTCGTAAATTGACTTCAATAAAAATATTTATAGGTATTCAACTAAGAGTTAGGGTTTTTTTGTTTCATTGAGGAATCACAGCTACTTTTTTATAGCTATCTTGTGGCTTTATCATCGGAATATATGAACCGTCTTCGTATACAGTCAATATGAAGATAAATCTAACGATTTCAAACACGATGGGGCTATATAATATATTTTGTGGAGCTATATTTGAGGAGTTCCTATAGCCACCTTCCGGCTACATCATCAAACAGCTTGTCGCGTTTCCGAACGAGGCATCTAGTGTCATTTTTTTACTTAAGATTCGAAAATAAAATGTTGTAACTCTAAAATAAACGCAATAGACTCAGCAAAATAGTTTTATTGCATAGTAAACACGTTGCGGCGGCAACATATGATCCTTCAGCGCCGATTTCAAGAGGACTGCGACCTTCACATCCCTCCAGACGTTTGGGTGTTCAAGCAAGATACGAAAAAAGCGGGGACGATTGCCAGCCGGTTACATCGCTTTCAAACGAAGAAACGGTACGGCCAGCCATCTATCCTATCCAAATATCTATCCACCCTTGTGTTAACTCTGTGGTAATCCGATTACAGTGATTGAGACGCAGTGAGTAGCTGTTTGAAAATCAAAAGCAGTGTGTGCCGTCGCTAGCGATAACTGCAGTTCGCAAAACGTGAGTACTCCACCTTTCACTGATCTCCAGAATGAGCACTAGGTCTAAGTCTCCATGCAAAATCACAGTCACGGATGACGAGAATATGAACAGACTAATAAGTGATTTAATTAAGAAGCGAGGTATTGTCAAAAGTCGCTTAACAAGACTTTTGAATCACATTAGCCGCTATGACACTAGCAAATCTCTGCCTGTTCAAGCTCAGATAGACTTAAAGTTCCGCATCAAAGGGGCTGAGGGTCTATTTGTTGAATTAAACGATCTTCAGGCTAAATAAGAAGAATCTGTTTTAGAGGTAGATCTTGACGAACAGTTAAGAGAGCGAGAATTATTTGAAGATTGTTATTATGACACATTAGCTAGGGCTGAATGTATGCTACGCGGTGGTGAGGTTGATACTAATTCTAAACCAACTCCTAGTAGTTCAGTTAAGCTTCCTACCATATCAATACCAGTTTTTGATGGTTCTGCAGAGCAGTCGCTCCAGTTTAGAGACACATTTCAATCGTTAATCCACAATTCAAACAATATTCAAAGCATAGAAAAGTTCCATTACTTGAGATCATCTCTTAAGGGCAGTGCGGCTTTGGTTATTGATTCGGTTGAATTCTCCGCGGCAAATTACGAGGTGGCATGGGAGTTACTCCTCACAAGATTTAACAACACCAGATTACTAATACATAACCACGTAAAGGCTTTATTTAACATTCAAACGCTGACCAAAGAATCACCAGCATTGCTGAGGAAGTTAATAGACATTATACTCAAAAATCTACGCGCATTAAAACTTGTAGGTGAACAGATACCTGGGATACCTTAATTATTTACATTATAGTAACAAAATTAGATAAAATCTCAGAACGCGAATGGGAACAACACAAAACTATGCACTCCAATCAAGCTGGTCCAATCAAGCAATTCCAAATCAGTTTTGAAATTAAATGATTTGTTGAACTTTCTAAAGGACCGAGCTGACATGTTGGAAACATTACAGTTGTCGCACCGTAGCACGAGTCACAAAGGGCACAGCACAATTACACAAAATCACTCGAAAATACACTGCAATGTTTCCACAAATAAGTCGCAAAGCTAAAGTAAAAAGTCGTGTTTTCTTTGTAAACAATATCATCCATTGTATAAATGTCAATATTTCTTAACTTCCAGTTTAGAATCTAAATTAAAACTAATAAAAGATAACAAGCTTTGCGAAAATTGTTTACGTATCGGTCATAACGTGAATGAATGTAGATTCGGTTCTTGCCGGTTTTGCAGATTAAAACATAACTCGTTAATTCATCATGAAGTTAGTCACAAGGCGGGGCCGCAAATCTTAGCTGATAATAATAAAACTATACCAGCTGTGATTATGCACTCGGCCGTCAACGCTGCCGACTCGCATGACAACAACAAAATATGCAACAATAATGCTCGAGTAGATGTTTTATGCGCTAGTTACCCATGTTTGCGACCTGTGTTGTTGTCAACGGCACTAGTCGAAGTGCGGGATAGTCGTGGTAATTATCATTTAGCTCGCGCGATTTTAGATTCTGGCAGCGAAAGATGTATAATTACGCAATCGCTATGCGACAATTTAAATTTACCGTTAGTACAGTCCACTCAAGAAATCCGTGGCGTGGGTAACTCGGTAACAAGATCAACGGTGATTTGCAATATCGAGGTTAAATCACACATGGATACATACGTTATGCGAATTCAATGTTTTGTTTTACCTAATATTACGTCCGTGTTGCCAGCGTTACCGCAACAAGTTCGAGATCCCTGGCAACGTACAACTAGCCGACCCCGAATTTCATGAATCCCGAACGATAGATATCTTAATAGGCGCAGATATATTTTGGGACTTATTATGTGAAGGTAAAATGCGATTACCCCAAGGTCCATACCTACAAAATACGCGATTAGGTTGGATTATATTGGGCCCGGTAAACGGTATGCGAAAACCGAACCACGTACGATGCAATTTTTCTCTAAGCAGAGAACCAACTGCGGCTGTTTTGGGAGCTTGAGGAGCCTAAGCTTTGTGACACGCGCACCGACGAGGAACGGGAATGTAAAACCATTTCGTCAAAACCACAACTCGTAACAAGGACGGGAGATTTTGCGTCACGATTCCCCTCAAGTCTTCGCCTCAAAGTTTAGGTGAGACGTTTGCTCAGGCCCTCAAGCGATAAATATCATTAGAGAAAAGATTGCAACGTGATCCAGAATATAGAAAATTGTACACGGACTTCATGCATGAGTATGTAGCTTTGGGGCACATGACGCGAATTGACTCATTCGGAGTTCCTCATTTTTTTATGAGTCACCACGGTGTTCTGCGTGAGCACAGCGAGAGCACCAAATTAAGGGTGGTATTCGATGCGAGTGCTGCCTCGAGCACTGGAGTATCCCTTAACGATATACAGCACATAGGACCTCCTATACAAGGTGACTTACTTGCTATTCTACTACGTCTGCGCCTCCATAAATACGTGGCTTGAGCTGACGTTGAAAAAATGTACCGAGAGGTTGAGGTTATCGATAATCAACGCGAATTACAGCTTATCCTCTGGCGTGATGACCCGTCACACGAGGTGGGTGTTTATCGTCATAACCGTATTGTTTATGGGACTGCATCCGCTGCCTTTATGGCGGTCCGATGTTTAAAGGAAACGGCTGCGAACTGCTCGGATCCAGACGTCAAAAGAATAATTTATGAGGATTTTTTCGTTGATGACCTTATTACATCGTCCGATAATAAAGACAAATTATTAGAACATTGCGAAAAAACGTGCAAAACTTTGTTATCGGGATGTTTTCCTTTACGAAAGTGGTTATTCAACTTTCATTGTGACCAATTACTTGCCGACCCGTTTCATGAGGTCAAGCAACTAAATTTAGACATAAACCGCCAAACTAAAACTTTAGGTATCGGTTGGAATAATTTATCTGATGAATTCTATTATAACACGCAATTTAAGCGGGATAGTATAGTAACTAAACGGTCCATATTATCCCACGTTTCACAAATATTCGATCCGTTTGGATTATTAAGTCCTGCAATAATGATTGCGAAAGTTTTATTACAGATATTATGGTTATTAAAATTAGATTGGGATGATGCGCTCCCCAGCGATGTCGTAGATGCGTGGAACAGGTTCGCAACTGGCTTATCTGCACTCGAAAGTATTCGAGTACCGCGTCACGTACTGGGTATTGTAGCATCGCATATCGAGCTGCACATATTTACTGATGCGTCATTAACAGGATACGGTGCATGCGTTTTCATTCGTGTCGTAAACAATACCCACTCCGTAGTATGTGTCAGGCTACTATGCTCCAAGAGCAAAGTTGCTCCAGTGAAGCCCGTGAGTATTCCGAGGCTAGAATTGTGCGGTGCTGTAACTGGTGCACGTTTATATTCAAAAATACGTGAATCTCTTCATTGTGAATTCAAACACGTCATGTTTTGGACGGATTCAACAATCGTATTGGGATGGCTACGCATGGCCCCCAATTTACTTAAAACTTTTGTTGAAAACAGGGTCGCCGAGATTCACGAAATCACAAAAGACTTACCATGGCGGCATGTCAACGGGAAGGAGAACCCAGCCGACTTGGTGTCACGTGGGGTTTCCTTACTAGACCTCGCCATCTCTAAATTGTGGTGGGAAGGACCTCCCTATCTACATGAGTTCGCCTTCAATTGCGGCGATCCTGTTTCAGAGTTTTATTCGTCGGAGGTGCAAACTACCTGGAGTCAAACCTATTAAGCTAAATGTTTTACTTACAAAGATACCTACCGAAATATTTCCCTTTTCTAGATATTCTCAGTTAGAACGAATGAGGCGCGCCCTGGCTTACGTGTAACGTTTTATTTACAACTTGCGCAACAAAACAAATCATCACACGGGTGCACTCACTCTGGACGAACTGAGAAAATCAGAGTTAATCTTAGCGTGGTTTTCTCAATTAGAATCTTTTGGTGAAGAATATAATTTAGTTTTGAAAAATCAGTCGCTGAAAGGTAAGCCTAGCTTATTCAAGCTAAACTTGTTCATTGACGAAAACAATTTAATGCGTGTTGGTGGACGAATTGGTTATTCGGACAGTTTCGAATACGAGCAAAAGCACCCCATTTTGCTATCTTCCAAACATCGCTTTACTGTATTGCTCATGCGCCACGAGCATAGACGTCTGTTTCATCTTGCACCTCAGGCGTTGCTGTACGATATTCGCCAACGCTGGTGGCCTATAGGTGGCAGAAATCTAGCGAGAAAAATAGTTAATGATTGTATTGCGTGCAAAACACTAAAGGGAAAAACTTTGACTCCTATTATGGGCAATTTACCGAAAGAACGAGTAACTCCCACCTACCCATTTCGATATTGCGTTGTAGACTACGCAGGACCTGTGCTTACACTGAATCGCAAAGGAAGAGGCGCTAAGACTACCAAGTCCTACATATCTATATTCGTTTGCTTTATTACGCGAGCAGTTCACTTGGAACTGGTATCCGATTTATCCACTGAGGCATACATTTTAGCTCTAAAGCGTTTTATATCGCGACGTGGCAAGCCAGATGAAATATTCTCTGATAATGGCAAAAATTTTGTCGGGGCCAAAACAGAGTTTTTTAAGTTTTTGAATTCTTGTTCCGAGGACATCGTTCAGTACGCGCTTAGCCAAGCTATACGATTAAGATTCATACCTGGTTATTCTGCTCATTTTGGAGGATTATGGGAAGCCGGTATAAAATCCAGCAAGTTTCACTTAACTCGGGTCATAGGTAACGCTCACCTCACGTTTGAGGAGCTTACTACAGTGTTGACACAGGTAGAAGCTATACTTAACTCCCGCCCTTTGTCTCCATTATCTTCCGATCCACATGACTTCCTTCCTCTCTGTCCTGCACACTTCCTGGTTGGTCGTCCGCTTACTGCACGGTATATCAGGACATGCGAGATGACCCTTCAAAGTTGCTGACCCGCTATGAACGAGTGGAGCAGATACGCCACAACTTCTGGTCTCGTTGGGCCAAGGAATACGTCTCCGAGCTTCAAACGCGCTGCAAATGGAGAGAGAATGTCGGGAGCCTACAGCCCAACACCCTGGTGGTGATTAAAGATGATAGACTTCCCTCGTTGAAGTGGTGGCTTGGAAGAATAACGAGCACCGTGGTTGGCAAGGACGGCATATCGCGCGTAGCTGACATTCGGACTGCGTCAGGAACAGTGCGGCGCAGTTTTTCAAAAATTTGTCCTTTGTTTCATGAAGAAGAGGTGGAGCAATGTTCGAGTACTAATCTTTGAAGCTACAGCTTCCAAGGCCGGGGGCATGTCGCGTTTCCGAACGAGGCATCTAGTGTCATTTTTTTACTTAAGATTCGAAAATAAAATTTTGTAACTCCCATTCTTTTCTCACTCGAGAACGTCTGTAGGTTAAACGTTAAAATAAACGCAATAGACTCAGAAAAATAGTTTTATTGCATAGTAAACACGTTGCGGCGGCAAAACAGCTTCAATCAAGGTAGCATATTATTGCATTATTATATACGCAAGGTTATATAGACAACAGCCAGTTGGACGCTAATGCTTAAAAATGTTAAAAAACTGCTTCTGCTAAGTAGCAACGAATTTTTGAGCAATGAACATGTAGACTTATATTGTGAGTTAACAGTATTAGAGTTATAACTATATTATGGCGTGTCTGCATGGATTGTTATAGTAATACCACAAAGATCACGTCTGATGAAGTCTACGCTCCGACCTTCTAATGCACATATCCAAAACCCCGAGAACTTTTAACTCGAATTGTCAAACCGCTTCGAATTGCTAGACAGCAGCGCATCCTGTGGACGAAATCAACAATAGGTTGGTAGAGACTGTCTATACGGTCGGGTCCAAGCATTTTAAGCCCCACCGTAAAAATAGGCCTCAAAAACTATCCAACTACACCCGTAACCTTATGGCTGAGCGACGTACCATGACACTTCAAACCTCCGATGATGCTAAGTCCTATAGGCAGCTCAATGGACAGATATTGAAGTCCTTGCGACACGATTTACGGTCCTTCAATACAAAACGTATTGAGGAGACCATAGAGCAGAACAAGGGCTCCAAAGTGTTTGCAAGAGACGCGTCACATACATACGCTGCGGCAGATTATACAGAAGACCGAGGAGTATAATTGGCCACTTTGCTTGGCGTTTGTGGACTATGAGAAAGCCTTCGATTCGATCGAGACTTGGGCGGTTCTTAGATCTCTCCAGCGATGCCGCATTGACTATCGGTACATTGAAGTGTTGAAGTGCTTGTATAATAACGCCACCATGTCAGTCCGAGTACAGGGGCAGTGCACGAAGGCGATCTCCATAAAAAGAGGAGTAAGGCAGGGAGACGTCATTTCTCCGAAACTGTTTACGGCCACCTTAGAGGACGCCTTCAAGCTCTTGGAATGGCAAGGACTTGGCATCAACATCAATGGCGAATACATCACTCACCTACGATTTGCCGACGACATTGTGGTCGTGGCGGAGTCGCTGGAAAATCTAGGACGAATGCTCGGTGACCTCAACAGAGTATCTCAACAAGTGGGTCTTAAAATGAACATGGACAAAACGAAAATAATGTCTAACGTCCATGTCGTACCCACCGCACTCACCGTTGGGAACTCTACTCTTGAAGTTGTCGACGAATACATTTACCTGGGACAGGTAGTCCGGTTAGGTAGGTCCAACTTTGAGAGAGAGGTCAATCGACGAATCCAACTCGGCTGGGCAGCGTTCGGGAAACTGCGCAACATCTTCTCATCCAAAATACCTCAGTGCCTTAAGACTAAAGTTTTTAGTCAATGTGTGTTACCAGTGATTATATATGGATCAGAGACGTGGTCTCTTACAATAGGTCTCATAAAAAAGCTCAGAGTTGCTCAGCGAGCTATGGAGAGAGCTATGCTCGGCGTTTCTCTACGCGATCGAATCAGGAATGAGGAGATTCGTAGAAGAACCAAGGTCACCGACATGGCCGTTAAGATTAGCAAGCTGAAGTGGCAATGGGTGGGCCACATAGCACGTAGATCGGACGGGCGTTGGGGCAGAAAGATTCTAAAGTGGAGACCACGTATTGGCAAGCGCAGCGTGGGACGACCGCCTGCCAGATGGACCGACGATCTTGTGAAAATCGCAGGAAGTCGTTGGATGCAGGTGGCATCGGACCGGTTACGCTGGAAAGCGATTAGGGAGGCCTATGTTCAGCAGTGGACAAGTATAGGCTGAGATGATGATGATGATGAAAGATTCAGCAAATGTTAGTTAGCAGTTAAAATGTACAACCTTAAGTATTATGCTTAAGTCTATTCAGTATTTTACTAACTTTAATATGCTTAATATTTTCGATAGAAACTAACCCATCAGGAAACTTGAACATTATTAAAAAATCTTCGAGACACGTTCACGCCTTCAACCCCTCTCTCCCTACCCCACCCCTACAGTAAGACCGGTATTTCAAACATGTCGGGTAATAAACTCAAAAGTCGCGCACCATATTTTACACTTAGACTTGAAATGGTGCGTAGAGGTGGAAATCGAAAAATAAATACGGCTATCGATACGAAAATCTAATAAATTGGAAAAGAGAATAAGCTCTACCTCTCCAGGCTATACCCTCTTATAGGTTGGAGCTGAAATGGTAAATTGACTAAATAGTTCAAGGGTGCCGCAACACCTTTCTAGAGTGAGTCCGGAGTCGGGCATTGTGCCATCGGGTACAGTGCCCATGTAATAGGGGGGCGAGCCTATTGCCACATATCGGTATGGCAATAGGCTCCCCCCTATTACATGAGACCTAAAATCGTCAGCAAAAAGTGGGTGTGCTCAGTACACTTCTACCACCCCTGCTTGGGGTTCCCCAAGACTAGGTTTCAGACTAGCTAGTCTAACAGCTCCAAACAAATTTAGCTTTAAAATAAGTCAGATTTAGCTTGTTAAAAAGTCTGTAGGTCTACGGATTTATCTAGTGGCAATTTACGAAAACCTACGGATTTTTCAGCGTTACCCCACGGATTTTAAAAAATCAGATCTGGAGACACTGCCTCTTAAAACGCGCCATCATAGTTAGATTTTTCGTTTGAAATTGTTTTTAGCATTTGGTTTCTGGCGTCCCTTGCCACCTGACGCCTAAAGCGACCGCTCATCTCCTTCTGATAGGGCCGGCGCTGCTCATTATTAAGATTTCTTTGCTTGTAAAACAATTTGTTATCAGAATAGGCCGCCTAACTCACTTTATGGATGCGGTCGTAACGTGGACAATTAGAATATTCTTCTTATGTTCTTTAAAGCCTTTTAAAAATGTTTGCATGAAAACTATGCAGGTACGCAAGGAATCAAAAATCCATTTACGCATCCAATAGCTTCCTTGGTCTATCTACTCTCGCATAACTTTTACCTACCTGGAATGTGGCAATATTTCTACGGCAAGCGAAACGTAATTAATCAAAAAGTTTACTGAAAACCTCCCGTCCCCTTTGAAACCCTGAAGGCCCCTTCTCCGATGTCAGGAATGACGAGGTGTCGCCAATTCTGAAATACTTTTTCAATTATTTGGAGTCTTTGTATTTTATTATTTCTGTATTACATGGACTTTGCGTTGTTACAGTTTGTGTTGACAGAATAGGGTCTTGTCAAACAGAAAGGCCAGTGGAATAAAACAATATAAGGTAAATGACTAGCCCGCTTCGTTTCTCGCCAGATCCGGTGGTAGAAGTGAAAAATGTAATTATTTTGACGTTTGTAAGTGTTTACTAATGGCCTATACAAATTAATGATTTTTGATTTTGACTTGTGTCTTTGTTGATGTACAGTAGGTAGTGAGTTTTACGAAAAATAGAAAAAAAGCTACAGAAAAAAAATTAGGTACTCATTTCTTTTTCTTTTTTTTTTTAAATCGTAACCTCACACTAGGATTTGTTTCGGTGTCGTGGGTGCGATTACAAACATGAAAATTCACATACACAAGCACCCAGACCGAAATAAATAATTGTGGATCACACAAGGATTTGTCCCGAGCGGGAATCGAACCCGCGACTATTAGACACAGTGTGCGGAGCGGCTTAAGCTCTTCACTGCGCTAAATCGTCCGTCGCTAAATTTCAGTTCCAGTTTGAATATAGTGAAGTGATAACAGTGAATTGTTAAACATTTTTATTATAATATAGGTATTTTGCTATATCACTGACTGAGGAAATGAGGTAAGTGACTGAGTTCCCGTCACTATTAGGTTACGTAGATTATTACCCGAATCTACAAATTACAGTTATCTATGCATCTATCTACATCATCGCGCCAGACCCCTTGCGGGGTAGGCAGAAAGTATAGAGTTCAAACAGGTTATTTCCTTACAGTTTTTACCTTAAATTTCAGGTGTATTCGGTTAATTTTATAGTATTAACCACTTTTGACTGCCTCGTTAGTCTAGTGGCAAAGCGCCGCGCTTTGTGTTCACGAGGTCCTGGGTTCAAATCGTAGGTCGGACAAATGTAGTTTTTCTAATGAAAAATTCCTTCTGGAATTGTGCCCGGTAGTGGCAAAACGTGGGTGTACTCAGTACCCCTCTGTCACCCCCGCTTGGGGAATATAGGCGTGATGGTGTGTTTGAGTTAATCATTGCTCTTTTGATCACCTAACAAAATAAAAAGGTGCGTTCAATACAAATACATGTTTCCATTACAACAAAATAAACACCAAACATTTATGATTAACAACGTTGACATGACATTTAAACCATTCACCATCGAAAATAAAGACGCCAAATCCCCGAAAATGGGTCCAAAGGGAAAATAACAATAATACAGCGAACGGGTCAATTGTTTGCCCACCCTACGGAACCCCAAATTAATATCACTTCCGTCAACACGTGACGTGTGGGGTAAAAACGACAATTAGGCACCGACAGACGGGAATTGGTGTTTTCACCCTACGTGGCGGTCGGAAGAAAAATATTTTTCCGAATTATGTTCAACCCCTTTTTGTTGGACTATTGTTATAAGGGAGCTGTGTGTATTATTATTTTATAGCACACGAATTTTATATGCCTTAAATGCCTGATATTTGTATTTTTATGAAAAAATACAATGTTATGTCTTAGGAGATGTACAAGGTAGGAAAAATAATAAAAACAATATATAACAAAAAAGGGCATTAATTTTTATTATTTTATACAAGGTGTAACATAATAAACGCAAGACCTCAGACACCCCGATTAGAGAATTGCTTTATAAATTCAAAACGAAACCCAAATTTCCAAATTTAAAGGCTTTTACCTCTTTTTTTAAGCACTTTTATACCCAAATTAACAATGAAACTTGTATGTGTATGTGTGCATTTTGAAAAATACGGGTTAGGAATGCATTTATAATCTACTTATTGTTATGAATAAAGAATAAATTTAGTTTTTTATGGCGCGCTGATGGAGTAAAAGCATATTATGCAAATTAAAAAAAAGTAAAATACATTAAAAAATGCTGGAATCAATTCAGTTACCGATTTAGAACAAACTACTTTCAGGTCTTGCATCTATTATGTTACACCTTGTATACTATATCCTACATATATAAAATATTAAAAATAAATGCCTTTTTACCTCTTCACTGAACCAAACTATTAAGTATTAGTTAAACGATACAAATGAAATTCTCTATTTTAATTGTTATGGTAGTCTCTAAAACAATTATTTCTCTTATTGTAACATAATGCAACGCCACATTTATCACATATGGTCTGGGTGAAAGCGGTGCACCTAGGCATCTAGCACCTATTACTCTCGTCACCAAAAATTGGCCAGTGAGCTACTTGGTCTAAACAAACATCTTTAGTTGGTGCTGCCTGGAATACCCCTTTCTTTTCAATTGGATATCTCTTTCTAAAGAGCTACTAGGTCTGCCTCTCTTACTCTCTTGAGGTTTTCCGAGACGACAAAGAGTTTTAGCTACTTCTAGGCGAAAGAGACCAAGATTGCACAGTTTCTCATTTGATCTTTTAGGAATATTTTTTTATATGCTACCCAGGCATTTATCATGGCTAAAATTAATAAATGGTGAAAGAGCCGCATGTACCTTTTTCTATTTTTCATAATGATATGATATCTACCTATGTACCTATCTAAAAGGTCTACTTCACCCATGTGGGAGTTGTAATCTTTGACTATTTGAGGACATTTTATAAACAAAACTAAAAGTTTTTTTTCTTTGTCATGTCTAACAATTTTGTTGACAGGTTCTGCTCCCACATAAGTAGACAATAATGTCACTATTTTGTTGTCTTTCCACCTTGTCACTGATAAGTCTGTTCCATCAAATGACGTCATATTTTCTTCATAAGAGCCCCTAGGTACAGATTTTTTCATAAAACTTTTTTGGTCCGGTAAGCGGTTACACTGTACCGTGCCTAAACAGTGAATATTTTGATTATGTAAATAGCAAGCCAATGGTATAATAATTTTCAAAATAGATAATGTGGTTGACATTCGAGGTACCATTCTCACCAGCCTCACTACAATATTTCCTGTCACTTCTCGGTCGGGCTCATGGATCTCTCGGTGATTATTACTTTCTCCAGTATTCACTTCAAATTTATGAGCATATGCATAAATACTTCAAAAGGTTTTAGGTTTGAAGAATTTATTCTCAAAAAAAACAAAAAGCCACTTACATGAGAATAAAGATTGGCATAATATACTTATTTTAGGTAATGGTCACCGAAAGATACCATAAACATAAAGAATAGGTCGGTCGCACGTTTATCGGTTTCACCATCAGATATTTGCTGTCAATTATATATTTTGAATGTTGATATTTAAAACCACTAAACGTGCTTACACTTTTTATATAAGACGGCAAATTATTATACAGTTGTGCTCCTTCATAGGTAATACTTTTTTTGGCATAATTTGTACAAATATAATTTACAACCCCATTTGTATGGTTTTTAAGGAGATATTGTTTTATATAGTGTGCAATTTTTGTGGCACACATCTGTTCATCAATTGATAACCGTTGTTTAAGAGGGAAAAGCGCGAAACGAGTGTTCAAGTGGTCTATAATGGGTCTAATTTTGTGTAAATTATCATGTTGAGGATGGTCCGATGGAAGCATTGAACTGTTTTCATTGAAATGTAACATACTTCTAAGTTTCTCAAAGTGGTTTATATTCACATAATTTATTATACGCTAGATGATTATTTAAAAGACAAAAATACTTGGATTGGGGCTGTTCCAGCTCCACTTGATTGAATATGGACAACTTGTTTAGCTATTATTATTTAATACTCCCTCTTCCTTCTATTAATTTAGTAAAATGTTTTTTATTTTTCTCATTTCTCTCTCTGTATATGAGGGAGCTATGTAGCCATTCACATGAATAGTATAATTTGTATAATTTAACTTAGACCTACCTGATAGACCAGCCTACATCGTTCTCCCATATCCCACAACAAAATGTAGATGGAAAAATAAAATGTAAAAATACTATTTTAAAAGAGTAACCGTGGAGTTTCTTGCCCTTCTTCTCCTCAGGAATGACATTCCGAAGTGGTGGTAGAGACTTTGTTACTTTTCTGACGATTTATAAATACTGTAATGGTTAACATGAATAAAAAATATTCTGGTTCCGATTCTGATATGATGGGCAAAAATCCATACCTACTGGTTGGACCAGTAGAGTCTTGTATTTGGATATTTTATTACGGGCATGTAGTAAAGTATACCAATATAGTTACGATTCCCCTGTAATATTAGTACAAAAAGAAGTATTAGAATCCTTCTGAACAACATATAAATTAGTTTCTTCAGTTATCTTGTTTAGAATCTCATCTGTGAAAAAAAAGCATATTTTGAATCTAAAGACAGCAATTCTTCGCCATATTCGAACTTTCCTGAAAAAATTACGTCAGTAGTACCAATATTCTTCCTCTTTCACACCAGATTTCGTAACATTTGTACATCCGATTCTCTTTCGAGTTCTGATGGGTTTTCCATAGGGGGTGACGTACATTGTTGGTGGTGATATTAGGTTCATGTACTGTAGATGACCCAATAGGAATATTTGAGTTATCTTGTGTTACGGGATCATCATCCCCACTATTGTACTCAAGAACGTGTAATAAATCTGATTTGTCCTTGTAAAACTAAAAATTCTTTATCATTTTTCCCATTTTCATCATCTTCGACTCCTTCATCTGATAAATTACCATCTAAGTATTCCAAATAACTTATTATTGCTTGATCAGAACACAAACGCCACGAATTGTCCATTTTATAAATATTTTAATACCCAGTGTCCTTACTAAATATGCATAATATAGGATTTATAATACACAAAAATAAATGAAATATGAGAACAGTGTAGTTGCTTCGACAATAAGTTATTAGTTTCAAACCAACTATTACATTTAGAATAACAATAAAAAATAAAAAAGCCAAGGGCTTACCTTAAAAAATCACGAAAAACAACGTTTTCAAAAAATTTTTACTTTTGTTTTGCTTTTTCGCGCCTTTACTGTATTGACAGCTCCGAAAGTCAAATTAAAAAAGTTGACAGTGCTGCTAACTTTCAGAATAAAAAATAAGCAAGTTTTCGATGTCTATGACATTGAAATTTAATGTGGTCGGATAGGAATTTGATCATACAGCCTATGAAAGATTATGTAGGATACAGACTACATCATGAATTTAAGGAATATTGAACATTATTTTACTTTTGATGCGCAATATGACTCTCGTAAAATACTTAAATAATAATAAACACCGTCACCTGCTAATATGCATAGGAACATATTGTTATAACATTTTGTAAGGTATATACACTACTAAGACTAGTCACTAGACTAGACTAGACACGCCAAAAACAACTGCAAATTGCAATTGATTGCAATGAAATTGTATTATTATTAAATTTTATAAATTATTTAAGTATTTTCGATTTGAAATAGACTGCATCGTTGATCTAGTGACGATCTAGTTATTTTTTTTTAAAACCAGTGACAGTTCTGAGTATAGACTTATGCCCGGTATATGCCAATAGTCTCGCCCCCTCTTACATGAAACCTAACATCGTCAGCGAAAAAGTGAGTGAACACATAATTTTTTTATACCGAATAAAGAACCTAGTTCTCTCTGTAAAGTTCTCTCGTAGTCAGAGAGGACTACGCCGCAAGGATCTGGTGTGATGATATCGATAGATGGATTATTATGATTATTAACTCGCTGAGATTCACGGGCTTTACCCGGACCTTTGAAAGGCTTGCATGGGGACATGGGTCCAACACGTAGAGGCCCTTTGCGAGAAGTTAATGTTATGTAAGCTACCTGCTGAGATCACTTGCTGAAAATGAAGAAACATAACCAGCGAACTGACCCCGGCAGTGCAAGGACTATTGTAAATTATGGAAAGAAAACAAGGGCTATGTAATGAGGTTTGATGGACAAAAACTGGACACCTGCCATAATTAGTGATACCTAATTACCCGTGGCCGGCGGTGACTCGCTGCTTACTAGATGGGCCCTCAAACGGTCGTCCTAGGATAACTGAGGGTAACACCGGTTTGAGCGGCTCAGGGGTGTAGAGAGGTGTGCTGCGCTTTCTCCGAAGTTACTCGCGGCGTTATGCCCTTTAACACTTCCACCCCTGGAGTACATCGACGTAGGAACATTATTATTATTATTAAACCCAACATTTGATACTGCCAGACACTTTCCGTGGGCCCTAACTTTTTGTCGCTTCAAAGGTCATAAATGCGAGCGCCTACTGGTATTTCTATAGCAACATATCTTTATAACATTTTGTAAGGTGTGTTCAGTTCTAAGACTAGCACACACCGAAAACCCTTGCAAATAGCTTTTTTTTTTCTTTTAAGGTAAACTTATGTAGCCACTAGGACTAATTAACTGTGTCGTGGGTGCGTTAACAAACATTCAAGTTTACATGCACAAACACTCAAACCAAAACAAATATTTGTGGGTCACACAAATATTTGTCCCGTGTGGGGATCGAACCCGCGACTACTCGGTCCTAGTTGGTGGAGCGACTTAAGCTTTTAACCACTGGACCAACCCGTCCGTGTAGTTTTATATTGTATTATTATTAAATTTCGACTGCCTCGTTGGTCTAGTGGAAAAGCGCATCGCTTGGTGATCGAGGTCCTGGGTTCAAATCCTAGGTCGGACAAATGAAGTTTTTCTAACGAAAACTTCCCAGTAAGAGTCCGGACTCTGGAATTGTGCCTGATATATGGCAATAGGCTCGCCCCCTATTACATAGGAACTAACATCGTCGGCGAAAAGTGGGTGTACTCAGTATATCTCCGCATGGGGAATATAGGCGTGACGGTGTGTTTATTGAATTTCATAAATTACTTTTTTATTTTCAATTTTCGTGTCTTTCCTCTGCTACCGTAGAATGTACCTAACTTATTTTTGAAATCTAAAGCATGTGCAGTTGAGTAGCAATTATCCAGAATATTCCCCACCCATCGCACTGTCTTGTCACCAAGAATGTAAGTGATCCCAAAGTTGTCTAACTTCCAACAACACCTGCTTTTCTAACTCGTCGCTCCTCGGAATTTTAATGCTCCTGCTTTAAACTGTACTGTTTTGAGGTTCTTGCTTCATGAATATGGTGATTGGAGCCGGTGTGCCAGGTTCTGGGAATCTTTTCGAAGTTTCAGTTTGTTTGAGTTACTTTACTTTCTTAGGATAGTTTTGCATGTTTACCAACATGTCAATAGTCTTGATTACGTCTTTGGAAAGCAGGTGAGGTAAATTTGGGCTACTAATTTAAAAATTGGGAATGAAAATAATCGCTAATTTTCATTTATTTTTATTTGATTAGATAACTTTGCCTGGAAATTGAATAGAAAATGATTCTTAATCACTATGAGAGTGGAGGAAGCGGTGAGAGGTATGTAAAGAAAGAACCCGTTGGAACTCTGTACTCTCTGCCTACCCTGCAAGGAATCTGGCGATATGATATAGATAGATGATTCTTAATCGTTAAATGCCAGTGTTAATTAGCGTTTGCTAAAAAAGTGAAGAATGAAAATTGATCGATGTGGTAAACGATGAAATTCAAACAATGTGCGTTGTTTGCCCGAGCAACGGTGTTGTCAAGCTTAAGAATAGAGAAAGCTAAACTTTATGTCTGAAGAAATCTAAATAGGTATTTTGCCTCGTTGGTCGAGATCAGATTGTATTCTTGGATATTTTGTGATTTTTGACCAGTATTTTGGCAATTTCTACCACTCAATTTCATAATAAGAAGTTTTGAAAGTGGCACATTAAAACTAAGCCAATTAAACAATATATATAACGGAGGATCATTACTACCCTGATCGCAATTGTGGGCAAAATTGTGGGCAAACAAACTCTCAGCGGTTGACTCAATGAAAGATGCAGGCACGATGGAAAATACACTTTAAATTCTCACACAACTCACTCATGGTAGACAACACAGTTTACAACACAGCTTGAGGTTAACTTTTCCAGCAACGAACAGCAACGGAGTGACTCTCGAATACAGAGTGATACGCGTTTTTTCAGTTACCCCCCCACCCACCTAGGCTCTGTATATGTAACTTTGACGTTTGTGTGTCGATTTAAAACGGTATTCATGACCCGGTTGAAACATACAATACGTTGTGTGTTGCATCCATCGCATCGCATCGCAAAGTGTTTTATGTGTGCTTATATAAGTACTTAACAAGTGATGCCATGATTAAACACTCATCTTCATACATATCCCCTATCTGTCAAACTTTTTTAATTAAAATATCATATGCTAGAATTATCACGCCCTCTCAACAACAGTAAATATCAACAGCCCAATTGCCTGAACAAAATTGAACTTTATAGTATTGTAAGTTGAGTTCTAACTCACCTAACCAAATTCGTGAGTTGTGTCCCTATTATACTCGGTTAACAAATTAATACTATCAATACCCAACAAGTCGCCCAACCCATCACACGACTCGTCCACATACATATCCTAGCATATTCCCCAGGATTATCTTTCCCAAACACGAAGACAAGCAACATAATAAATAACCGCCCCGCACAACCAGCCTAGATTTTTTCTCTTGGAAATCCTTGGAGGTGAAATATAAGCATATTATTATGAAGGAACCCTTATTTTTCACAGTTCACCGCCCCTACAGGAAATGATGTATAAGGTTAGCATTAAAACGAAATAGGACGAGGAGATAGAATATTTTTTATGTAAATAAAAATGGTTAGATAAACACAGTTTAGGCTATTTTCTTTAGTGGAGGTGGCAGAGGTGTACTGTGTACACTCACTTTTCAACGATGATGTTAAGTTCCAGTAAAATACGGTGTACAAGTCCAGTTTCCGGACTCCATTACTGAGAATTTTTTCTATAGAAAAGACTACACTTTGTCCGACCTAGGATTTGTTCCCAAGACCTCAAGATCGTCATCCCCACTATGCGCTAGACCAGCAAGACAGGTTTTTATGTACAACCACTATTTTTATCTTTAATATTGTAGCACAAAATGATACTTTCTCTGAACATATTTTTGTTATCTTCACCCATATCATATAAGAAATTTATGTACGATATTTATAAGCGTTTAAGAGTCACCCTTATTAAATATTTTTAGGGGTCCCGAAAATATACAAATATTTCGTTCGAAAACAAATTCATGAGAGGATTTATATTAAGCGACGTTTAAATTAGGAGGGTAGCGAAATACAGATCACAGACGTAGGAGAGGTATAGAGGTACCAGTTACATTGACACACCTGGAAATTTAAGGTGATAAAAAATATACCAGTCACATTATTTTACTAAAAATACAGGTAGAGGTAGGTACATTGAACACTCACATTTCACCAAGATATTTCTAATCCCCATGTAACTAAAAGTGTGTGTGTTAACTGTGGGGTTAACAATATACACCGAGAAACCGTGGCGAGAGAGCCATTTTTATAATACAAATATTTAAGTAGTGTTTTAATGGTTCAAAAAAATATTGCAAATTCTGATTCAAGTGTATCCGTAAACAACCTTTTGGTACATTAAAGTATTGTACAAGTATTTTACATTATAGTGTACATATCCGTAATAATAGTCTTTCAAAAATGAATTCTACGTTAGATAGATCCAATTCAATATGTGTGATAAAGCTTCACCTCAATTGAACATACTAAATGTTCTATGGAAGTGTAGTTTTAGATCATAATAGTTAGAGGCAAAGTTAGAGGGTAAAGTGGTTTTAAATATTAAATGAGCAAATCGCACCTTCAGAATAGTAGTGACTTTTCTCCAAAAATCAAGTTTTTGGAAAACTAATCGCGTCCCTTCTGAACCGAGCCGCGCGGGTAGAGGGAGGAAAAGTGAAAGAGATCGAACTATCACCGCTGTTTCTATATTCACCAAATAGAGAGTACCTTTTAATGTCTCTCTATGACCGTATCTCGATTTCTTAGATTTTTGAGTTAAGTCCGTTCTGAAGGTGCGATATATTAGTGAACAGACAATCTTCTCAATCTTACATAAATTTATTTTCAGCTCGTTGCCACTTCTATAAATGTTTACTTCTACACTCGGATGTAATAAATCGGTGTCTTGGTTTCGTAAATTTTTAAGAACGCCTAATATAAATCATTCGCTTTTCATAACATTTTTTACGTCATTTTTTCTCTCTAAAGCTTATTTAAGTTTCGCGAATGCTAAAAGAACTTTGTGCTTAAATTTTTCTTTTTACATATTTTTTTATGTGTACTTAAATGTTTTTCTTTGTGTTTGTGTAATGAAAGGAGAGTTTTGTCGCAAATATAGTCTGGACTGTATATCTGAAGACTGTATAATGAAGTCTAATGCTTTTTAGAAAGAGATGATGATTAGAAGTGAAAATATAGCGTTGGATATAATTTTTTTTAATTTATATTTTTGTATGAATTCCGATATTGGCCTTTGATCTCTATAATCGTGATTTAAAGTGTTTTTACTTTATAAAACATAAGAGAAATTATGCTTTTAGTTGTTAAGTTAATACTTTTTATTGTTTATAAAAAACGTAACCTCATACTGAATAACACGTAACCCCAGGCATGAAATTCAAATATACTAACACTTAGACTGAAAAAAATATTTGTATCACACGGGAATCGAACCCGCGAATTCGACAACTCAATCCAGTGAGCGGAGCAGCTTAAGTTCGTAACCGCTGCATCTAGCTGTCTACCAATTAAGCTTAAGTTTGTTTTTTAAGTTTTTTTTCATAAAACACGTAGCTCCAACTACACTAAGAATTATGTACGTGTAACGGTTCGGGAAAGTCATTTGGATCTTCTTTTATCTCATTCCTAATACATTCATGAGAGTTCCACCAAATCAGTTGAACCATATTACTTCTCAAACTCACGGTCTGCTGGAGCAAGAAAAGCCTGGTCAGGTGACTCACAAATAAAAACAATCTGGAGTATTTGTGCAGTGTAACCAAATAAATTATAATAACTAATAAGATACTAGAAATTAAATAGCGCATGATTTCGATCACCGCTGCATCGCACACGCACAGTTTGAAACAGTCACAATTTCATATACGTTCACATTATTGCTGTGAAAATACTTTCCAATTATTTTTTTTTTTTTATTTTTTTATTTTTTTTTTATTTTTTTTTTTTTTTTAAACGTAGCCCCACACTAGGATTTATTCCTGTGTCGTGGGTGCGTTTACAAACATGAAAATTCACATACACAAATACCCAGACCGGAACAAATAATTGTGGATCACACAAAGATTTGTCCCGTGCGGGACTCGAACCCGCGACTATTAGACGCAGTGGGCAGAGCGGCTTAAGCTCTTAACCACTGCGCTAAATCGTCCGTTAATAATAGTTTATTTATTCCTCTTTACAAAAGGTACTTACAATCTAAGTCGGGTCTATTTCTTAATGATACAAATAGCACCTTTGTGAGAGACTGGTAACTGCACTAGGAAAGTTATCCTGTCCGACAGATTACCAGGCCCCCAACTATGGCATTGTTACAAAATGCTTAGTGAAGCTAGAAATATTGTGTAAGTTACGTTTATATTCGTGTGTGGTTGAATATCTGTGTTCGCGTGTGTGTGCGTGCGCACGTGTGTGTGTGTGTGTATGTGTGTTTGAGTGTGTGTGTGTGTATGTGTTTTTGCGTGTGTGTATGGATATATAAATGATTTCCTTGAGATAGATAGCATTTGTGAATACGAGAATACTAAATGTTTGAGTTATACATGCACATTATATATACAAAAGGAGGAAACACTGTATGTAGTTGGGATATTACGTGATAGTTTTTAAAATTGGTTCAGTTTGGTCATAATCGAGTTCTTGTAACCATAATGACATTTTCTGCTTACATTTTGATTTTGATAGAGGGTATAAGGTTAGGACTATTTATTTTATTGTATAAGAAGGAGCCAAGAAAACAGAACAATTTGTGTGAGAGACTAGTTTCAAAGAGTTTTGATGGACAAATACAATTACGTTTAGTTCTGATGGGTTGTACGTAGTTTCCGAATGCTTTTTTAAAACAGCGTATAAAATATACAACTGTCTGACCGACAGAATCTTGCAGGATTGATACAGCTGTGTGGTGGGATGGAAAAATGGCAAAGAATGACCTACCTTAAGAACTGCTCTTTGAGCCCTCTCCAGAGTAATCATAGTTGTTTTTGAACTACTGCCCTACACTGTTATACAGTAGGTTAATAGGGACTGGCAAAGGGTAAGATAAGTTGACCTAATTATTGAGGTCTTCTACATGTTGTAAATTTTTGAAAACATATATTAATTTCCTGATTCTGGATGTAACAAGATTAATGAGATTTTTAAAATTTAAGTTTCTGTCTACTATAATTCCCAGGTATTTAATGCTATTGACGCTTTCCAGTCTGGGGCATGGACAAGTGGTGTCAAAGATGTTTTGAAATTTGTGAGCAATAAGATTATTAGATGTGTAGAGTGTTCGGTTCATATTTGTTAAGGACATGGTCATATATTTAGTTTTATGTACGTTTAAAGAAAGACAATTAGTGTAGAGCCATTTCATAACCTCATTAAACCCAGTCTGAGCAAAATGAAGTGCATCTTCCCAAGTGTCACCATTAAATATTAGGGCCGTATCATCTGCATTTTCCCACGTAACAATTTTCCCATTTAGCAGTTGGAGTTCACACAGGTCATTTATAAAAATCAAGAAGAGGGTTGGACCCAGCACACTACCTTGTGGAACTCGGCAAATCTTGACTTTGCCAAGTGTCTACTTTAACGCATTGGAGACGATCTGTTAGATAGCTTTTAAAAAGTTTTAATTGTGTACCTCTAACTCCTATGTTTTCTAGCTTTTGCAGCAGAAGTGGAGCAGAAACCATGTCAAAGGCTTTTGTAATTTCCAGGAATATAGAAACAACTTTTTGTTTCTCTTCCATTTTACCTATTATGAACTCCGTTACTTC
Organism: Phalera bucephala; assembly: GCA_905147815.2. Taxonomy (NCBI): domain Eukaryota; kingdom Metazoa; phylum Arthropoda; class Insecta; order Lepidoptera; family Notodontidae; genus Phalera; species Phalera bucephala. Next base: position 31,176,545 of record LR990620.1, read on the forward strand.
ATGGACAGCATCACAAGTCGATCTATTTGAGCGAAAGCCATACTGTGCATTTGAGAGAAGTTGTTTTGTTTTCAAACATATAAGTAACCTTTTGTATTACCTATGTTAGTATAGTTACAACTAAAACTAATAATTTTAAACACAGAATGATATATTGATCACTGTACAATAATCTACACAGTACTGAATCAAATAATGCGCATTTGTGACAATATTTTTACATGGGAGGCGACAAAGAGAAAGACTTTGTGTTACGATTTTTGTCGGTGTAACCCAAACGATGCCTCATCTTATATTGAACTTCGTATGCCCTAAAGGTACGGCCAAACCAACGCGTTCAGCAGCGGCCGCGGTGGAGATCAGTATGTCCCTATGATTTTGCATGCAGACGCACCCCAGCCACGGGTGAACGCGTTGGTTTGGGTGTACCTTAACACCGGCACGAATCCGGACTTGACCAGCTCCGACAATGCAGTCAAAGTGGCTGCATTGTAGGCCGCTTCATTAATTTATAGGACGTAGAAGACCTTTGTGTTATTTTGATATTTAAGCATCTCCGTGAGGTACGTTAAGCTATTGATCCAGGTCTCCACTTAATATAGTAGTCGTTAAGCCAAGTAGGCACACACACAGGTAGCCTTGTAGGCAGCTTAATAATAATAATAATAACTCCGAGGGCGAGTGGGTTGATGTTGTTGGACGATCGTGTGAACCCATTCAGGAAATGGAGCCCGTAGTCATCACCCGTGACGATGTGGCCTGTGCGGTCCGTGCGGCGCCGAACTGGAAAAGTCCGGGGCCGGATGGACTGCACGCATTATAGCTAAAGAGGCTCCAGGGTTCACATGCTCGTCTAGCAACTCAATTCCAAGAAGCTCTTGAATTGGGATCGCTACCTAGCCTTTGGACAACAGGTGTCACTCATTTGATTCACAAATCTAACAGTACTTTGGAACCTAAAAATTATAGACCGATTACATGTTTACCTACGGTCTATAAACTCCTTACATCCATTCTGAGAACAAAAATCAATGTTAAAATCAACCTTAAGGCACAGCACATTCTTTCGCCTACTCAGAATGGGTCCCGGAAGGGGTCCCGGGGTACAAAGGATTTGCTCCTTATTGATATGGCCATTTGCCGATGGTGCGACGATCTAGAAAGAATGTCTCCATGGCCTGGATCGACTATAAGAAGGCCTATGATTCGGTGCCTCATACATGGCTGAGGAGGGTGCTGGAGCTATACAAAGTACACCCGGCGGTATGCTCTTTCCTCGGTTTGTGTATGGGGCAGTGGACCGCAGTTCTTCGTCATCCAGGATATGGAGGCTTTTCTGGCTCTTCGGACTTGATAAAGATAAGTAGGGGTATCTTTCAGGGCGACAGTTTGAGTCCATTGTGGTTCTGCCTGGCTTTGAATCCATTAAGTGCTATACTTAAGGATTCAAAGCTAGGTTACCATTTACGGAGGGAGAGTGAGCCTATATCTCATCTACTGTACATGGATGACCTCAAGTTGTACGCTTCGAAGAAAACAGACCTGATGGAGTTGCTCAAAATAACCGGCAATTTTAGCAACGACATCGGAATGGAGTTTGGAGTAGACAAGTGTGCGGTCATCCATGTGCAAAGAGGGAGAGTTGAAGATTCTTTTAATCTACAGCTCTGAAGATATATCCCTCAGGTCTCTCTCTGAAATGGATTCCTACAAGTATCTTGGTATGTCACAAGCCTTAAGTATAGCTGAACAGGATATGAAACAATCATTGAGGGATCGGTTCTTTGCCCGCCTGATAAAAGTGTTAAAAAGCCTTCTATCAGGTGGAAATAAGGTCCGAGCTTTCAATGGTTTGGTCATGCCCTTTCTTACTTACTCTTTTGGCATACTAAGGTGGACTCAGTCTGAACTGGATGCCCTGGATAGAAAGGTCCGTCGATTGCTGACAGCGTATCGTATGCATCACCCGCGGTCGACTGTTATGAGGTTGTACATCCCGCGGAAGTGCGGTGGTCGTGGGTTTTTAAACGCTAAGACACTACACAACCGCGAGGTGTGCAATCTCAGACAGTACTTTTTGAGTGTGTCCGTGGTGATGTATCGAGATGTTGCCGCAATCGATAGAGGCCTAACTCCGCTTTCCTTGGCAAACGAGAACTGGCGAAGGCCCCAGGTATTAAGTATTTCGGACCGCACAGCCATATGGAAGGGCAAGGAGCTACACGGACGGTTCTATCGGGCTTTTACAGGGCCTGATGTGGACCAGCTCGCTTCCGTGACTTGGCTACGCTTCAGCAACCTTTTTGAGGAAACTGAAGGGTTTGTATTTGCAATTATGGACGAAGTTATCATGACGAACAACTACCGGAAGCACATCCTAAAGGACGGCATGGTTGACATTTGTCGGGCATGCCACCGTCCCGGTGAGTCTATTAGACATGTAGTTTCCGGTTGTTCTCGTCTTGCTAACGGAGAGTACTTGCACAGACACAACCAAGTGGCTAAGATTATCCATCAGCAACTTGCTCTTAAATATGGCCTTGTGGATTCTGAAGTACCGTACTACCAGTACCAGCCTCTTCCAGTTCTCGAAAGTGTTCATATCACGCTCTACTGGGATCGATCTATTATCACAGACAGGACTATTGTAGCCTGATATCGTGATAATAGATCGATCGATGCGTCGTGTAATGCTCGTTGATGTTCACCATTCCGCATGATGAGAACCTTGTGAAGGCCGAAAAAGAAAAATATATCTAAATATTTGGACCTGGCTCATGAGGTTACCGCCATGTGGAATGTTGATTCAATTATCATTATTCCGATGGTCGTATTAGTCAACGGCCTAATAGCGAAGAGCTTTGATAAACACCTCGAGAAGCTCTCGCTTGGCAGTTGGGTGAAGGGCCTGATACAGAAGGCGGTAGTATTGGACACGGCGCGCATCGTGAGGAGATTTCTCTCTTTGGAGCCCTGACCACCGGTAGCTTGGGTCGTAGACCTCGCTGTCAGTGGAACACATTTTTTATATAATATATATAAGAATATTTGTATTTTGTATTTTATTCAATAAATGCATACATAATAATAATAATATTTATTTATTGTACAATTATCATGTTACATAAGTCAGACATATAGAACCTAAGTTGTACAAAACAGTAATCATAATACTAAAACAACTGACTCCTGAACTAAGTAAAAAATACTTGTATCTCAGGAGCCATTGTTCCTCCTGTGAGAAAAATATGACAACTTCACGATTCTTGTAGCTCAATGTACGTAACAGTGTTTGGAGCATTTATGATGGAGTGTTTAAAATGCTTTCCGTATAATCGTATGACAATTTCTGCAACCATTCAGTATGCTTGATTTTTACGTTGAATTTGGTTAGTGTGTATATACATATCAATCGATTAATTGTATTATAAAGGCGTGCACTTAGGATTGGGTACTGGCGACTTGCAAATGCGGTGCGAAATTGAACGGTATCATAAGTTGTAACAGCAGGTGGCCACAAACCTTCACTAATCCGCACTTCGTCCACATGGTGGTTTATGACCTAATCTTTCTCACCTCGATTTGTGGGAGAAGGCATTAACCGCTAGTAGGACATATACTAAGCAGTGATAGTCTAATGGTTAGACCGTTGGACTGCAAAGTCAGAGGTCTCGGGTTCAAACACAGGCACGCACCTCTGCCTTTTTGAAAAGTTGCGCTTATTAAAAATAAAAATCTTTATAAAAAAAGGTAAAACGACTTCAAAAAGCAAAAAATAAATATTTGACGTCGGTGCTGGTTGGTGCAGTCGGTTACTTGGCACCGGCTTCAAATTTTTATTTTTTGCTTTTTGAAGCCAGTTTACCTTTTTTTTTAAAGATTTTTATTTTACAATTTTAAGGGACAAGTGAATTATTTACTAATATTTAAATACCTATATTATATTATTTTGCTGATTTGTACAGTAAGGTACCTACAGGATTAATATATTAAGAAAGAACCTGTTGGAACTCTGTACTCTCAGCCTACCCCGCAAGGGATCTGGCGACAGGTTATAGATAGATAGATAGATAGATAGGATTAATATATTAACTATAATAACGGAATCTATACATTCGTGCTGTTCGCCGTTAAGGAGTATCCTGGTGTATCTTCAAAGTCCAAGGTCCAATACCAATAACCTTAAAATAGGACCACCTCAAAACTATACTGAACCTAATGCAAAAAGTATCATCAAAATCGGTTCATAAGCCGGGGGGTTTAAAAAAAATGGACGAATTATGAACCTCCTCCTTTTTTGAATTGACGTAATACCCATAATATCTCAATGAACACATTCCTATTGTTTGTCGTTAAGGAATTCCCTGGTGTATCTTCTAAGTCCAAGGTCCAATGCCAATGAAATTAAAATGGGACCACCTTGGAGCTATACCGAACCCAATGCAAAAAATCATCAAAATCGGGCCACAATTGACGGAAATATCGCTGAACATACATAAAAAAAGGCATACATACAACCGAACATAGAACCTCCTCCTTTTTGAAGTCGGTTAATTAACTATCACTTGCTTTAACGGTGAAGGACAACATCGTGAGTAAACCTGAATGCCTAAAAGTTTCTCGAAGGTGTGTAAAGTTTGCCAACCCGAACTGGGCCAGCGTGGTGGACTATGGCCTAAACCCGGAGGCCCGTGCCCAAGGGTAGAACAGTTCCTTAACAGGTCTAATAGGAAAGTATAGGTAAATTTTATTAGGTATAGGCCATCATTTCGCTGAAAATGATACAAAGAACGGCTTTAATAGCCACTTTACATGTCCAAATAACCTAAAAAACTTTCTAGATACAGCTTCGCGGTCTGATAAATTTGTTTTATCACGGCAAGCAATAAATAAGGGCAAGATGTGCCGAGATTGATGATGTTTTGAGCAATTTATGAAGACGAAACACCACTCAATGCGTGCCTGCGAAGACTATCTATCACCCCTGCTTGTAAAGCAAATTTTCGGAAGGCCTTGATCTTTCAGGGCGTTTTTGGCTTCGTAAAATGTTCTAAAGAAAAATACCATTATGCTTTTATATTCTAGTGGCTATGAAAACGCCGTTACGCCTATATTCTCCAAGCGGGGGTGGCAGAGGTGTACTGCGTATACCCGCTTTTCGCCAACGATGTTAGATCCCATATAATAGGGGCAAGCCTAATGCCATTGCACCGGATACAATGCCAGACTCCAGACTGATACTGGATTTTTTTTATCGAAAAATTATATTACTGTCCGACCTAGGTTTGAACCCAGGACCTCGAGGTTGCTACGGACATTATTCGCCAATAGATGAACGAGGCAGTTTATGTACTGTGTCCGCCCACATTTCGCCGAAGATGTTAGGTCGCAATAGGGAGAAAGGCATTATATCGGACACAATTCCAGACTATAACTCTTCCCCGAGCAAAATTTTCAGTAGCTGTCCAGTGCGCTACTAAATATGTTTCGAGTAAATAAACTCATATCAAATAATTTATTTTACATAAACCCGTTACAAATTATCAGTTTACATTTTTTTATCTTATCTAACTACTAAAGTACCACCGGATCGGAACGCAGCCTCCACTGAGAAGATCCGATACGAAAATCCGATCAGTTGACGGACGAACTAGCGCAATGGTTAAGAGCTTAAGCCGCTCACTGTGGCTTATAGTCGCGGGTTCGATTCCCGCACGGGATAAATCTTTTTGTGACCCTCAATTATTTGTTTCGGTCTTGATATTTGTGTATGTGAATTTTCACGTTTGTAAACACTCCCAAGACACAGGAATAAATGATAGTGTAGGGCTAAGTTTATTTTAAAAAAAAAGGGGAGAAACTCAGCAGGCTTGTCTTTTTTATTTCTCTAACTCTTTTTTATATTTTTTTATCATTTTGTGTGTGTACAATGTTCAGATTATAATAATGTGGTTAAGATTTAGATAGATAGATAGATAGATAGAATACTCTTATTGTACACCAGCAAAAATACAACAGAGATATACAATGTATTATACTTCGGGTCAACCGAAGACGATTACAGTTAACATGCAGCAGTACGCGAGATATGCTGCCTAAGTCACACTTTCAGCGTTTAAAAAAAAAATGGAACACCGCTTCATCTGTTTCACTCACTTACCTATGTCCGTCTCGCTTCTACCTTGTCATTTCATTACGCTTTTTCTTGTTGCTGAAATAACACGTAATTTTATACCGTAAAAAATAATTTGAAAACCTAGTGTGAATTTTGCCATGGGGAAACGTAAGAGGATTATGACAAAATCTTAAAAAAGGTTAAGAAATTGGAGGACAAGCTAAAGAAAAGAGGAAAATGTGTTTTCCATCATCACCATCACTGTCGTCGGAGAACGAAGCAGGTTTCGTTTCTGGAAACGAAATAAACCTAATAGAAATTACAGGTATGTACATGATTAATAGATATCGAATGCCTATTATTTTGCCCGTATAATTAAATTTGTCACAATATTTGTACAACAGAACACATTTTATTTCCCATAACGGTTTTTTCACGGGTACCTACTTTATATTTTATTTCGAGTTTTTAATATGGCGGCAGTAGCTTTAGCCTTTAGTTGAAATAATACAAAAGCGAAATAATTGAATGTTTATTTGTGTATAGACATTGTATGTATTATAATAGACGTAATGTCTATAATATTACTAATGTTCTAAATATAAGTATACATTTTACGTCCGGAAAGTCCGGTACACATCATTTTTGCAATATGAATTCTTCACTTTTATAGTGTTGAGATTCCGACCAGGATCCTATATGAATAATCTGGAAAGGGCAGTGTCATTACTAGGACTGCCAATACACTGGTTAAGCAAATACTGACAGTCTATATGACTTGTCAACAGTCCTCTCTTCCACTTTTAAAGTGTTGAAATAAATACTAGCATCCTATATGGATAGCATGAATTCGTAAATACGTATATCGTATTGCATGTGAACCTTATGGGTACAAATATTATAACTATGTTTGATACCCATTATAGTATTAAACATTTACAGATGACCAATTATCCCAAACTGAAAACACTGTCAACTGTAATAATAACGAGGATGATAAAACAGAGAGGAATACGTTAGAAGAAAATCTGGATCCAGAAGTCCTGCAGATACTCGGGGACGACCCAACCATAATGGTTAGCCATGGTGAGAACATAAACAAAAATGTGGCGCCTAGATGGCAGTACATATTACTAAATGGACTACAAAAAGATATAAAAACAGATCTTATAAAACAATATCTCATCCCAGGCAATTGCAATCATTTAAAACCTCCAAAACTTAATGCTAAAATAAAGGCGGCATTAAGTGAAATAAATTTAAAAAAAGATGCATTTAGTGAGTATAAACAAAATCAACTTTCGAGTTGTCTTTTTGCCTTAGGCAAAGCTCTTGACATAGCATTGAGTGCAAATACAAACCAAGAATTAATAAAGCCATTAAGTGATGCCGGAAGGTTATTATGTGACTATCACTTCAGTGGACGAGTATTTGTTTGGCTCAAACTTATCCGAACACGTCAAATCTGCTAAGGCTATCTCGAGGTTAGGATCAGAGATGAGAGCACCACAGATACCACGGCCTCCGTACCAACCTCCGGTAGCTGCGTCATCGCAACGAGGAACTTTAAACTCGAGGGGAGCGTCGCGGACGGCTGCCACCGGGACGCGCCCATACACAGTGGCACCACCACGTCAGCGCTTTACAGCGCCAGAGGTGATACCACCACAGCGAGGACGCCGTCGCGACTATGCGCCAATTCCCAGGGGCCATCATCACCACCGCCTGCAGAGACACTGAGGCTTGACACCACTAGTGAGGTAAATATACCTTTAGCTGGCAGACTACGTTACTTCTACCATGGGTGGTGTAGCCTTACCAGTGATAAAATAATATTAGCATGGATCCAGGGGTATTCTATACCATTTAAAGAAATTCCATGCCAAAAATATTATCCTGACAATTCGGGAAAATCAGAAGTAGCTACTAAAATTATTGATAACTGTATATCTGAAATGGTAGTGAATGGTATCATATCTCAATGTAAACCTTGCAGTGGACAATTCATATCACCCATTTTCACTGTCCCAAAGCCCAATGGCAAACATCGTTTCATACTTAATTTGAATGTACTAAATAATTTTGTACAGGTTGACCATTTTAAGATGGAAGATTACCGTAGTGTTTTAAAAATTTTAAATCGAAATGATTACATGGCCACACTAGATTTACAAGATGCTTATTTTTTAATATCAATCAAAAAATTAGATAGAAAGATGTTACGATTTATATGGAAAGGAAATTTGTTTGAATTTAATGTTCTTCCCTTCGGTCTCTGTACAGCGCCCTATGTTTATACTAAACTATTAAAACCTATTATTCGAAAATTGCGCTTATCAGGTCTGCTATCAGCCGCATATTTAGATGATTTCTTATGAGAATTGTGCTCATAATATAAATACTACAAAACAGTTACTGGTGTCATTAGGTTTTATAATAAATAAAAGGAAGAGCCAAATGATACCAAGCACTACATGCAAATTTCTAGGTTTTAATTTTGATACTACGCACATGACGATATGTTTACGTAACGATAAAAAATCTCGAATCAAAAATGCCACCATTAATATGATGACAATTAAGAAATGCACTATTCGAGTCTTTGCGCAATATATCGGATTATTGACGCCAGCATGTCCAGCCGTAACATATGGCTGGTTTTACACCAAGTTGTTTGAAAGAGAAAAATTCTTAGCATTAAATAATTCCAATTCTTATAATAAACGGATGGTTATACCATCCCACCTTAATTCAGATTTTAAATGGTGGTTAGATCATATTGACCAGTCCTTTTGTCCAATTCGTAGTGATACCTACAATTCAGAAATATTTAGTGATGCTAGTTTTACAGGGTGTGGGGCGGTATGTAACGGTCAGAGAGCTAATGGTAATTGGAAAGATTCTGATATTACATTGCATATAAATGCATTAGAAATCAAAGCGGCCTTTTATGGTCTAAAAATTTTTACTACTGATCTAAGGGACTGTAATATTTTACTTAGAATAGACAACACTACAGCAACATGTTACATAAATAAGTTTGGTGGTATTCAATATTCAACATTAAATGAACTCTCCCGCAATATTTGGCAATGGTGTGAGGAAAGAAATATTGATGTACTCGCCTCATATATCAAATCGAGTCAAAATATAGCCGATCGTGATTCTCGCCTATTAAGCATAGATACAGAATGGGAGCTTTCAGAATATGCCTTCGATAAAATTATTAGAGTTTTTGATGTCCCAAAATTTGATCTTTTTGCTAGTGCTCAAAATTATAAATGTAAGCGTTATGCTTCATGGAAACTTGACCCTCATTCTGAGGTAGTCGACGCCTTCACAATTAACTGGAAAGATTTATCCTTTTATGCCTTTCCACCTTTTTCTTTAGTTACTAAACTTTTACAAAAAATTATTAATGATCAAGATGTAGGAATTGTAGTTATACCATATTGGCCATCACAACCATGGTACCCTTTATGGTGTAAACTTGTTGATTCAGAAAAAAAAAATGTTTGCACCTCATAGACATTTATTGTACTCTCCTTTCAGGGAGTCTCACCCGTTACATGCAGACCTTACCCTGGTGGCTGCGAGGTTATCAGGCAGTCACTGATAGATCGTGGCATACCTCAAGCTTTGTTGGAGATAATGATGGCATCTTTTGCTCCTAATACTCTTAATCAATATAATTCATCATTAAAGGCCTGGTGGCTGTTTTGTCAAGGTAATAATATAGAATTGTATGATGCTTCTAAACAGGACGTTATATTATTCCTCACACAAATATTTAAAAACGGAAATGATTATAGTACGTTAAATACACACCGGTCTGCGTTATCAATAATTTTAGGCAAAAAAGTAACCAATGATGATTGCATAAACCGATTTTTAAAAGGTGCATACAAAATAAAACCACCTTGTCCCAAATATAACTTTAAATAAGGTATTAACATTCCTATCAGGACAATATCCCCATGATAATATATCCTTACGTGATCTAGGAAAAAAATGCGCTATATGACTTGCATTAGCATCTGCACAAAGAATGCAGACATTAAGTTTAATAAAAATTAATAATATCACAATGGACGATAATACTATGGAAATAAGGGTCCCTGATCTAATTAAAACATCACGACCTGGGACTTTCCAGCCTCTCATCAGACTACCATTCATGAATTAAAACTTAAAAATCTGTCCAGCATTTGCATTGAGGTCATATATCAATAGAACTAAAAACCTCAGAGTATCAACTCTTGGGTTGAGTAATCTTTTTATATCCTCCCGAAAACCTCATAAACAGTAGGATCCCAAACATTAGCGCATTGGATATAACAAGTCTTAGAGGACAGTGGCATAGATGTTGAATTGTTCGGAGCGCATAGCACTCGCCATGCCTCTACAACTGCTGCTCACAGGTCAGGAGTTAGTCTGGAAGTAATTAGGAAAGCCGCAGGTTGGAGTGATTCCTCTAATACATTTTTAAAATATTATCAAAGGCATACTATTAATGAAGATAATGACGCTTTTATTAACAAATTATTTAAAATTAATCAATGAAGCAAGAACTTAATAAAGAAATGTGATTATTTAGAAGACAGGATTAGTTAACAATTAAGTATAATAATTTAATTATTACATAAGCCTAGAATAGAAGTGATTTAGAAGACATATTTAGTTAACAACTAAGTACAATTATTTAGTTATCATATAAGCCTAAAATAAATGTAATTTGGCTGTGATATACAATTTGTATTTTCATTTAATGTTTTTCGTATAAATAACTCTAAACATCTGCATGTAAACTGTAATCGTCTTTGGTTGACCCGAAGTATAATTGTGAATTAAACGAACTTACCTGTGAAGTTCGATTCCAATTATACGAGGGTTCAACCGAAGACGATTACAAGACCCCACCCGATCCCAAGATATATGTTAAAATTCCCATCAGAATATTAAACAAAAATACAAATCAGATACTCTAAAATAATAAAATGACGAGGTAGAAGCGAGAAGGACATAGGTAAGTAAGTGAAATAGATGAAGCGGCGTTCCATTTTTTTTTTTAAACGCTAAAAGTGTGACTTAGGCAGCATATTTCGCGTACTGCTGCATGTAAACTGTAATCGTCTTCGGTTGAACCCTCGTATAATTGGAATCGAACTTCACTGGTAAGTTCGTTTAATTCACAATTATTTAAAGATAAAGGTATAATTGGCGGTCTTATTGCTAATAGCAATCTCTTCCAGATAACCAGTTGGAAGAAGCAACAGATAAAAACCGAGGTCAGAAATATGTTATACACTTGCATTCGAAACACAATCAGAATATTTTTTATTTATGTAAACCATTACAGTATTTATGAATCGTCAGAAAAGTAACAAAGACTCTACCGCCACTTCGGAATGTCATTCCTGTAATAATAATAATGCTTTATTAACTTACCACAGAGATAACAAGTAGTAACATTAGTTTTACATTAAAGTTGTGGGAGTCTGGTGCCTAAACTAGGTGAGAACCTGTATTTCAGGCCACCAGGCCGCTACCCCTCGAACAGTGTCACACTAAAGAAAGTAGAAAATAAAACAAAAAATGAAACGAAAAACACAAACAGGCCAAAACAGAAAACTAAACTAAAAATAAAACAAAAACTTAATCAGCCTGTAATGGGGTAACAATAACATAGCAGACATGTTCTGTATATTAATATGTATGTGTGTGTGTGTGTGTGTGTGTGTGTGTGTGTGTGTGTGTGTGGGTGGGGGTGTGTGTGTGTGTGTGTGGGTGTGTGTGTGTGTTTATGTGTGCGTATATTTGTGTGAGAGGTTACACTTCAGTTTTTCGGTTTGTTCATAGTTCAATGTCTGTAGCCATGCAGTCAGTTTCTTTTTACAACAATATCTAGTGAGAGGCAAAACGGCTAGTATTCTATTTATATTATTGTAAATATAACGCCCGAAATAACAGAAGAACCTAGTGGAAAATTTGGTCGATAGTCTAATATTACGATGTTCGACAGGGTTATACCTCCTTTTGTTAGCAGTCAATGATGGGGAATACTCTAACAGTGAGTGTTGTCTTAGTACTGTGTGTAGTACGAAAAGTTGTCCGACCGGTAGTACTCTGATTTTTTGGTATAATAGTGTAGTTGGATACCGAAAGGGTAAGAAAAATGAGACCTTAAGAATAGCTCTCTGTGTCCGTTCCAACTCAAGAAGATTTGTCTTATTTGCACCTCCCCAGGATGTAATGCAGTATCTAAGTAGTGATTGCACAAGTGCTGAAAAAACTAGTCCTCGCAACTTCTCGTCCGTAACGTGTCTTAGGGTTTTAAAAACATAAATAAGTTTACGAAGTCTCTTATTTAGAGTGTTAATGTGGCCATGAAATTTAAATGTACTATCAATTATAATGCCTAGGTACGTTAAGCTAGTAGCTCTTTGCAGATGGACACATGAACAGGTCCTAGCTGCCGGTTCCGTACATGTGTGTGCAATTATTGGGTATTGATTTAAGGAAGGGGACAGAGAGCCATTACTCATTTTAAATGTTTTGTACTTGGTCTTATCGGCGTTTAGAGTAAGTATGTTGTCACGTAGCCACTCAGACACAATATCAAAACCAGACTGGGCGTGGAAAAATAATTCTTTCCATGAGCTTGCACTAAATAAAAGCGCTGTGTCATCAGCAAAGCTAACAATTTTACCATTGGAAAGGTTGAGCATGCACAGATCGTTAATATAGATGAGGAATAGGGTCGGTCCAAGCACGCTGCCTTGCGGAACACCGTAGGTAATACTACACTCCTTACTAGTAAACTCATCTATTTTAACGATCTGGACTCGATCCTTTAAATAATCTTCAAAGATTTTTAGTTGCATCCCTCTGACCCCGATGCTTTCCATTTTCTTAATAAGAATGGGTACAGAAACCGTATCGAAGGCTTTGGCAAGATCAAGAAAGACACCTAAAACCCTCTGCCCGCTGTCCAGATTAGTAACTATGTAATTAGTTAAATCATGCACTGCATCGGACGTGGATTTTCCAGTGCTAAATCCATATTGGGTGGGAGAAAGAAGTTTGTGGCTCTCCAAGTATGCCATCAGTCTAGTGTTAATAATTTTTTCAAGGACTTTTGAGAATGCTGGAAGTACAGCTATGGGCCTGTAATTATTTACACAGTTTCTGTCTCCATTCTTGAAAATAGGATGAATAAGAGATTTTTTAAATACTTTTGGAAATATGCCCGAGGTCAGGGCCAGATTACATACATATGTAAGGGGAGGTATGAGTATTTTTTTATATTTCTTTAGTAGTTTCCCAGATATTTTGTCCCACCCTGCAGCACAATCACTTCGAATACACATTACAGTCCTCTCAATTTCACCCTCATCAGTTGCCAGAAGCACCAGTGACTGGGCAGTTCTGTACATAAATATTCGTCCCGGCATTGTAATTCCGGCAGTAAGACTATCAGCTAGATTTTTGCCAATATTTCCAAAGTAATTATTTATGGCATCAACCGACTGCTTGGGGGATTGGAAACTAGATAGTAATTGAGATGACGATTCCCTCTTTTTTTTCCGGTGTGTTATATTATTGATTGCTTCCCAGGGCTCTTTATTATTGCTACCAGCCTCGCCAATGACCCTTTGTTCATAATCCCTTTTTATCTTTTTCAGAAGACTATTACAAAAGTTTCTGTATCTTAAGTATGATACTTTTAAGGTGTCATCATCTGGAGTCTTTTTTAACTTTTTATGCATATTGTCTCTGTGTCGGATACATCTCAGAAGCCCCGTAGTAATCCAAGGCTTTGAAATTTTTTTACGACTAGGGATTCTCACCAAAGTTGTATTAGACTCTATCACTGCGGAGACGAGATTAGTTAGGGTTTCTGCCTGCGTAAGATCAAGTTGTTTCATTTGTAAATCTAATTGCTTAAAATTCGTCCGTGTTACGTATTTATTACTATTATGGTTAAAAATGTTTTTTGCCAGAAAAAGAAAGACAGTTTCATGGTCTGTAAGCGCAGAATGTGCTACAAAAGTTTTTGCAGGTAAAGAAGTTTCAAGTATTATGTGATCAATACATGAATGTTGGCGGGTGGGAAGTGTGTGTGCCAGTAAAGAGCCATGTGATGCAAGTAAGTTTAAGTAATTGTTTTTGATAGTATCATGGCATTGATCACTTATATTTATATTAATATCCCCGGAGATAATTATATTAGCATAACGACTTATACTCAATAACAGTGTATCTAAGGAGTCTGAGGGGCTCGTAGCGCTGTGCGACCGCGGTATTCTTACCGATCACCAAGGTTAAGCAGCGTTCGACTCGGTCGACCTGAGATGGGTGACCGTTTGTGGCATTTTCATATTCGAGCGTCTCCGTGCTTCGGAAAGCACGTTAAGCCGTTGGTCCCGGTTACCACTTGATGTGATAGTCGTTAAGCCGAGTTGGAAGCCTTAAAGGCGGCTTGATAAGTTCCAACAGCGGGTGGCCACAAACCTGCCTCCACCAATCCGCACTGGGTCCGCGTGGTGGAGTATGACCTAATCTCTCTCACCTCGATTTGTGAGAGAAGGCCTTTGCCCAGCAGTGGGCAGTATAGGCTGATATTATTATATTTATTATAAGGAGTCTAGAAAGTCAGTGACATCTTTATATCCTGGGGGTCTATAGATTGCCAGTAGAATTGTATTCTGGTCGATTATTAATTGAAGATAGTTTGCATGCGAAAGTGGTGTTTCTTTTACGTTTACCTGTAAAGATTTGCGCACGTATACAACTACACCTTCGTTTTGGGTTGTGTTACAAATGGTTTTGAATAAGCTGTACCCATTCAAATCAGGAACGCAGCCCATGTTAGGTAGCCAGCATTCTGTCAGTGTAATAATATCCCAATCAATTTTAGTCCTCTCCATGGTAATAAGGAAACCGGCTATATTTTTTAAGATGCTTCTGATGGTCTGATTTAAAATTTGTAAATATTGATTGTTTTTCGGATTAAGTTGAAGACAGTCATCTAAATCACAATATGACGATTCCGACACAGAGACAGAGTCAATATTGTGTATATTGTCATCTATATTACCGAATTATGATTTTGTTTTTATAGTATATCACATCGAGGGAACTAGTATTAGGATAAGTGAGAAGGTAAATGACTCTGATAAAGCTGTGGAGCAATAGCTGTAGCTCATTAAGGAGATAGTGCTTATTGCAAGTGTAATAAGAGATATGTTTGTGTGTGTGTACGTTGTGAATCCGTGACTATGCGCATGTGTATGTTTGTGTAGTGTATATGTGTATATATTTGCGAGTATGTAGATAATGTTTAGTAATTTTTTAGCTTGATGTTGAAGGTAGACAATTAGTAAGCTTTCACAGTTCGTATCATAATAACATAATGTAGCAAAGTCGGTTAGTATCAACATTTTCAATAAAAAATCTATTGATAATTTAAAAAATAGTCATTTGGCATGAATTAAAAAATTTAAATCCGCTTCCGATGTAATTCGAATTTGGGGACAGTTTACACCTTTTTGCAGGTATACAATTCCATTTGAAGTCCAACAAAAAGAGTAATCATGACTATTTTTGAAATTCCTGGCCAAATGATACAATTTCTTACTATTGAAGGTTAGGCTCTCCGACATGAATATAGGTTGAACTGGCACCTGCAGATTTAGGTGATTAGTGCTTATCTTTTCCCTTATACAATTGTTCTTATTGAAATTCCTGACTCCTTTAAGAAGTTTATCTTTTAAGAGCACTGAAGTGAAATCCACTATAACCGGGTTCGGGTTGTCTTTTGATGTTACTCTATATACATCTCTTATATTACAAGGCTCAATACATACATCCAATTTCTTAGCTAGGCTCACAATTGTGCTGCAAAGATTATGGAGAGAGAGTGGAGAAGAAGGGCAGGAAACTCCACGGTTACTCTTTTAAAATAAGAAATTACAAACTTTTTCATCTACATTCTGTTGTGGGGTATGGGAGAACAATGTAGGTTAGTCATCAGGTGAGTCTTAAGTTAAAAAAGCGAATAATACTATTTATGAGAATGGCTACATGGTTCCCTCATTTACAAAAAAAAAGTACATATTGTGTTAAATTAATAGAAGGAAGAGAGGAAATGTTAACTAACAACAGTTGAAAAGGTTGTCATGACTCAAGTGGAGCTGGAATAGCATCTATCCAAGCAGTTTTATCTTTTAAATAATCTTCTACTGAATAATAAGCTTGCTTACAAAGTGTTCGTTTTACACAAGCTTTGAACTTATTTACACTAAGTTTAGTGACGTCCATGGGAATTTTGTTATAAAATCTAACACAGTGCCCCATGAAAGACGTGAATTTTTGACAGTCGAAACTGCGGTTGGTCTAATTTATTTCTATGTCGTTTGTTATAGCAATGCCTATCACCAAGCTGATTAAAAAGATGTAAATTTTTTCTAGTATACATAATGTTTTCATAAATATATTGACATGGGACCGTCATGATATTAGCTACTTTGAACAGTTCTCTTAAAGAGTCGCGACTACTCAAGTTATAGATGGCTACAGTGCTACATTACTACTATATACATTCGTACATGATGTAACTATATACACAAAACATAAAAATTACCAATTTAATCATTAAAAAATTATCCAACCAGGAGAAAGTGATCTTTGACCATTTATTAGCTCCAGTGTGATGCCTTACGATCGCGAAGAGATGAGATATGAGACAAATTATGTTATTACTAAAAGGTAAGTGTCTAAAGGATTGAGGATGGACCAGTCCTCACAAGCAGCACCCGTTCACGAGTATGACTATTGGAACAGCCATCACTTTGCTCAAACATATTGGAGGGAAGGAAGTGATCCGTGCCAAACAACCACCGTAAGCTTACTTATACTTATTAAAGTATTCTGTTTATGAATTTCTTTATTACCAGTGAACAGAAGGTATTGGATCAATCACCTGGGTTTTCGCTACAGGACGACTAAAATTACACCATCTATAGTAAAAGAAAAAAACACTGCATTAACTTGAGATCTATCTACCTATATCATCACGCCAGTTCCCTTACGGGGTAGGCAGAGAGCACAGATTTCCACCAGGTTCTTTCCTTACAGAACTCTCTGGCGTCCTTCACTCTCATAATTCGTCTCATACACGCTCGCCGGTTACGGAGACTCTTAACTTGCCCTTCAGGTAAGACACGGTCTATTTGGTCATGGTAAGATAGTTTAGGTCTTTCCCGGTACCTACATCCTTCCACTTTCGCATTGTATATCTGTTTTATCATTCTTCTGACGTTAACTTGAGATGTTCCCGATTTCCCTATTTTTCTCCGCGAAAATCCGATGGGAACAAAAGATCGGTGTCACATTACTAGTACTAACATATATCTTGAACATTATCGACCTTAAATACGACACTTGATAGTCCCAACTCCATTGGAGATAGTACACATTTGGGAATTGTAAGAAACAACCAGAGCACTGACGTAATATCGGATATCATACCGTTTTGCGAACAAAATGGAGAGAGAAATTATTTATGAGCCCCTAACTTTTTTTATTTCCAATGTGATTTGGGGAATAAACAATATAATGTTGGAAAATACTTTTTTTCTTTGTATGAAGCGGAAAATCGTCTAAATAATCTCTTAGTGGGTTATATTGGCGACTTCCTAAAATTTTAAATCTTGCTGACATTATGGGAAAACCTTATTCTTTGTATGAAGAGAAAAATCGTCTAAAATCCACAGTTAAAGTTGCAAGTAAGTCTATATACGAATTTCGCTATCACGGAGTAGTTTTATTTACTGTTCAACTAGTCTATACTAATATTATAAAAAGGAAAGATTTGTATTTTTGTATGTATGTAAAGAATAAACACAAAAACCACTGGGTCGATTTCAAAAATTATTTCACCATTATATTTATTACTAGAAAAAATTAGGGATCCCTACTAAAACTGCAATAATGTAATCCAAGGTGTAAAAAAATTAGCCATAAAATGTCTTTTATCGCATGCGCTGCGAAAACCATTGATGATAGAACAAAAAAATGTTCTACAATATTTAAGAACATATCAATATCTACAGAAAACTTGAGGATACCATTTGTCCAACTATTGTAGTTTCGTCACTATAACTACTTTTTTACATTTTAAGAATTGATAGATATGCCGACCAAAATCAGACCATGTTATCCATACCTTTGTATTAATCCTTTTCCAAATAAATCATATCGTATTCAAGACTGTTTTTAAAATTGTAGATTACTTTTTGAATTATTTAAATCGGCCATTCCATTCAAAAGATATTACGAATTTAAAAATGTCAATCAAGAAAAATAAACGCCGCCGCACCTTGGCCGTTGTGGCAGCAGGCAACGCGGCGAGGGAGAGCGGACCGAAGTGCGGGAGAGGGGCGAGCACATCTATGAACTAGGTAGCCGCGCGTTCCTACGCAGCGGACGCAATATCCACCCGTGCGAAGCCGGGACGGGCCGCTAGTCATAATTACCGAGTAATGCTAATCGACTATTTAATTTGATAAAAAATAATTATCACTTGCTTTAACGGTGAAGAAAAACATCGTGAGGAAACCTGCATGCCTAAGAGTTTCTCGAAGGTGTGTGAAGTTCGCCAACCCGCACTGGGCCAGCGTGGTGGACTATGGCCTAAACCCTCTCTGTTTGAGAGGAGGCCCGTGCCCAACGGTAGGACAGATTCTTCACAAGGCTAATATTAATATTATTATGAATGCTAATCGAGAAATTACTAACCAGCGCTTTAGAATATTGCCTTTGCTTACTAAATAACATAGCTTTACAGTATAATGGTGACCTGTATGTGTGCAATTTAGTGAGCATTGTTTAGTTAGTATTAAGCAGAACATTGTACAATTTTTGTGATGAGAAAAGAAATCCACTATTGTTACTATAATGTTCTTTTTTACTTTTTGTATACTCGGTTCCTCGGCCTCTACCCAGGCCAAGTAAGCATCATTGAGAGTCCAAATTCTAAATAGCTGGGCGAGCTGTCGTCGGATTGTAAAAACTATCTCACTATGCCACAAGTAATGAGGATCACAGCTTTCTGTAGGGTCTTGTACGGGGGTATGGGTAGGTCTATGGTTTTTATGGAATGATGAAGTTGTGAGGAATTTACACCTATTATAACTTTACTGGACTTTCTTATTTAAAAGATTTTGTGAAAGTCTCTCTTATGTTAAAGTTTTGGATTATCCTATATTCCTACTCCGCCATTTTCTGATGACGATGATAATGATGATCGTCTTCCTATCACAAGGTACGGAATTAAATTCTTGACCATACCGAGAACTTGCCGTAAAAATCTACCATAACGCCATAATGCAATAAACGGTCATCCATCACAGACTGACCGAGCTGGACGATGCTAAACCTTGGTGATAGGTAAGTATACTTAAATAATGACGGTAGGAAGTCGCTAAACTATTCACATACATCAATCCGTAACAGCGATCTTAACTGTCAAACTGTTGATGAGACATCCAATGGAATGGCCCTCCCGGGAACAAACCCGGATAATCCGTTAGTAGTCAAAGACTTTCAACGAGACAGCAAGATACGTCATCATATTAAGGATCTAGCGAGACTTGTATAAGTTCTATATAAAAAAGAATTGAGTTGTAACATTGGAGGTAGCGAGAGAGGTCGGTAAGAACGTCTGTTGGAAAGCAGTGCTCTTTGCCTACACCGCATGGGATATGGCAAGATAATAGAATGCAATAGAAAAAAGATATTGATGGCAACATCGGCTACCATTATGGTAGAAAATAAGTAAAATTTGTAATGCCAACTTTAGCCTAGTGTTGTAAAAACGCTCGACTCGGCGCTTAAAACGCTTGCGTCTTCTACGTGTGTCAACGCTCGTGAGCGTCGACTCAACGCTAAACGCTCGACTTCAGCACTCATTCTTACAACATTACTTTCGTCCCTGTGTTCTTACGCACGAGGGCTATATGCAGATTTGTATCCAAACCCAAACTTTTTTTGCATAAACCCTGCATAAATACTTACTAATGGTCATGTTAACATTTTTTTTACTTACTAATCTACCACCGAATCGGAACCCGGCCTCCACTGAGAAGGTCCGGTGAGAAACTCAACAGGCTTGTCTTTTTTGACTATTCTTTATTAATTTTTTTTCATGAATGTCTGTATACATTTTTATATTATAAAAATTAAGTATACGATAGCTCCAGTGTGATGCCTTACGACTGAGATATAAGACTATAATATTTTTTTGGAAAATCAATATCTAAAGGATTAGTGGTGGACCAGTCTCCACAAGCAGCACCCGTTCACGAATATGACAACTTGAACAGCCAGCAACTCCCATATTAGAGGGAAGGAAGTGACCTGCACCAAATAGCCACTGCAAGCATAGAATTTTTAGTGAGCATGACTACAGACCCCGGAGGGCAGTCAAAAAGTCTACAAAAGGAGCGAAACTTATTAAGTGCATTGTCCTTAAAAATAGTTCTTTATATAAAAAGGGATACGCACAAGTAAAGTAATTAATTAATGACACACGACAGATATATAACACAAGCTGAAACATAAAACGTGTTCTAAAATTACAAACTAGGTATCGATAAAAAATAAAAAAAATGTCCTGCCTTAAAAATACTTACGATGCAAGCACAAAAAAATCACAATTACTCATTTCACTGAAAATATATAATATAATAAATAATCATATAGTATTATGTACTTTCTAATATACCTACTTATGTTAAGTATAAAAAAGTATAAAAAATGAGCGCGCGAAATCGTAAAGAAAACTAAGATGGCGGGGCAAGATGGCGGGCTACGTGAATTAATCACGGTATTCTATCTTATCCAAATATGGAGGAAAATGAGACCTCAGGGGCTAAACATATTAACAAATTATTTTAGTTTTTATAAGTACGATAACCGTGAAATGTTTCAAAGTAATTCCATGATGTGTTTTCTCTCTAGGGCGAGAAACTTAGTTCTTAAAGTTTTTGAAGCTTTTGGGCGGCCATTTTTAAACGCTGATAATTTGTCATTAATTTAACCTTCGTTTTAGATCATCAGATCTGAGTTTCAAACTTGGTTCACACCTTTGTGTTTTTATAAGCGGTCTTGATGGTTTGATGGATGGCTTGGTTCGGTGGTAAAGAGTTTAAGACGCTCCGCTCACTGCATCGAGTAGCGCGGGTTCAATCTACGCATGGGCAAGTGTGTGACCCAAAAATATTTGTTCTTTTTTTAATTCTTTATTGTACACATACACAAATTGTTACAAGGTAAATTAATGTACAAGGCGAGCTTAACTCAGAGTCGAGTTTTGTTTATATATTTATTTAATTTTCTTCTTTTTCCTTTTTAAGAAAAACGTAGCCTCAAAATAGGAACAATTAATGTATCGTTGGTGCGCCTAAAAACACGAAATTCACATACACAAAAACCCAGGCCGAAACAAACATTTGTGGGTCACGCAAAGATTTGTCACTTGCAGGAATCATACCCGCGACCACTCGATTCAGTGGGCTGAGCGGGTTAAGTTCTTAACCGCTGGGTCAGTGGTAATAATCAAGCAGCTAACAATGAAGGCTAAAAATGTCGCTGGGACAGACTGGATGCGGAAGGCGGAGGACCGTGTGCAATGGCGCGTGTTAGGAGAGGCCTATGTCCAGCAGTGGACTGCGATAGGCTGATTGATTGATTGATTGATAACAATGAAGAAAAAAATTGACAGGAAACCTCCTCGTCTAAAATAACTTGATGAAATACTGAAGTAAATACTATACACACGGAGGTGTACTGCGTGGAGACGCAGTATGTAAACGTAATGCAGGGTGCCTCGGGTTAAGTGGAGCAGTGATCTTCGTGGGGTGGCGGCTGACAGAAATTGGATGCAGTTGGAGAGGCCTATCTCCAGCAGTAGACCAGTATAGGCGTATGATGATGATGACACTTTCACGTACCCTTTCAAG
The DNA here is from genome assembly GCA_905147815.2 of Phalera bucephala. Classification (NCBI taxonomy): domain Eukaryota; kingdom Metazoa; phylum Arthropoda; class Insecta; order Lepidoptera; family Notodontidae; genus Phalera; species Phalera bucephala. The sequence goes on from LR990620.1 coordinate 31,198,685, forward strand.
AACCCAATTTTTTCATTGCCACTGCCGCCACTTCCCGCCAAAAGCAATGAGCAACACCGCAGCAGCGTCGACTGTTCACATGCCTTCGCACTTCAGGCATCGCTCAGTCTTTCTCTTATGTTTGCAAAAACTCCCGTCATCAGATTTTCTTTTCTCCGAAATAATAGTTTTTTTCATAAAATATCCCCAAGGCAATTTTTATAATAGCTTTCACATGGTTTTTCGGCAACACCACCTACACATATTTTTTTGTATTTTATGTATTTCTTTAGATTTAATCCTTAAATTTTTTCCCGAAATTATTTTTACCTTACAATTGTATAACGATTTCTAAACCGGCCACTCGGAGTGGGCGTAGCCTGTCAGTCTTTTGACTCCCGCTCGAAAAACGGTCAACGAAGAAAGCACCGAGCAGAAAGTGGGAAGAGAAATAGAGCGCAAGTGGCGTATTCATACGACTTACCCTCCCTCACTTCACGCGGAAGTGGTGGAAGATATTTATGTTTTATATCTGTGACTGACAAAAATCAATGCATGTAAAAGGTTTTATTCGACGACGCGAACAATAATGCCCGAAGCCATCTTTTTCCATCCCATCTCTCCATCCCTAATCTTTTCATGCAGGTACTATGTGAACGAAAATATAGTTAGCCCACAATGGCGACGGTATGAAAGCATGGAGTAATTCAATGTGAACCCTGCCCGCCTCGGACAATATCAAAATCCTATTAAAGGACTCACCGCTGTAGAGTTCGGGATGATAGTGATGTTGAGAACGACAATAGAACGGTTTGGAAACGATAATTAGGGGAAATCTTGTGTTCAGACTTTGAATATTGACTTGGAAACTGTCAACGAGATGTACTAGACTAAAAGGACATTGTTCTGCGCCCATACATGATTTGTCCCAGAACCAACAGCAATAAAAAAATACTTTTATAATTTCAAGTCACCCATAAAGTCTCTTAAGGCATTTATTATTTAACGGACAAGCGGGGTAATAGCAATATTGCACAAAAAATATTAGATTTTGAGGTTATAATTCAGTAGCCATTAACTCATATGAGATTATATGGTGTGTGTTGACATTCAGTAAAGATGTCGGCGACTTCGATATAAGTACTTACAATACTTTGAAATATTCGTTTTAGCTTCCAAATTGTCCGTTAGATTGGATATTAGCCATATATAATAATATTAGCCCTGTTAAGAAACTGTCCCACTGCTGGGTACGGGCCTCCTCTCCAACTGAGAGGGTTTAGGCCATAGTCCACCACGCTGGCCCAGTGCGGGTTGGCGAACTTCACACACCTTCGAGAAACTCTTAGGCATGCAGGTTTCCTCACGATGTTTTCCTTCACCGTTAAAGCAAGTGATAATTAATTTTAAATACGCACATGCTTTCGAGAAGACAGAGGTGCGTGCCTGGGTTTGAACCCGAGACCTCTGACTTTGCAGTCCAACGGTCTAACCACTAGGCTATCACTGCAGAGCCATTATTTTAATAAAATAGATAAATAATGATGATATGGGTCAAATGTTTGTTGGTTCTGGGGTAATTTTCGACAATGTCCTTTCGAATACTATGTTAATATTTACTGACGAAGACATTACGGTTTGCTAAGTATCCAAAATTTCTTTATTTTAAGAAATTTCAAACATTTATTAGAATTATTGCATATTTATGCATTAAATACATTAATATGCAATTTTATGTTTTTGGTTTATAATGATATTTTTTGATGTATTTTTTTTCGTGTGTAATATTTTATCTCGCTAGTATTTGGCACTCAATAGGTCTGCAAAATATTAACAAATAATTAAAAAAATAGTAACCAATAACCACTAGAATAAATGTCTTAAGTAGTGACAACGGATTGGCAAACTTAGTGTATGATGCTCTTGGAGCAGGTGGAGCGACGATCTTCACAAGCCTCTGACAAAAATTCATTGATTAAGCTTATGTCTGGACATAGATACACTACTATACTCACATTTTTGAATCACTTTATCGTTTTGATATAATTTCAATATCGCTACTCATAATACAAGCCCAACAATCTCCCAGTTCCGAACTGTCCCCAATACGAGGTACGGCTTCGCGGCCACCATTCATCTGGGGATATTCAATAAAGGACTGCCCCAAAGCCGTCTAGACTACTCTGCCGGGTGACATCACCATTTTAGGAGAAACCGCAAAATCTCACACCAAAGTTTTAGTATCTACCTTAGAGGAAAACGAAATAAAAAGATACGTGACGATTCATGCGAGTTCTTTTTTAAATTTCGGGTTTCGTGGGAATGAATCTTTAAGAGTCCTCTGTGAGAAAGAATATGATATGTGGGAGTTTTAGCATTCTAGAATAATCCCACGGTGGTCTTTCCGCTCGGTAAAAGGACTCCTGGATTTCCAATTGGAATGCAGCGGTCCCCCTTAAATGCTTCACTCGATTTGATTGGAACATGTTTTAGAGGTACCTCTTTTCTCCAAATGATTATTTAGCATTAAAACATAACGGTATCCAGTTCCCAACCAAATGTGATCATGTATTGCGGAACCTTTGCGGATTGCGGAACGTTTATGTACCAAATAAATAAATAAACAACCCCGCCAGATGGCCACTTCAACCATCGCGTACTAACCAAGTGAATCGCTGTTTAACTTTAGTGAGCGGAAATAGCCCCCCACAAAAATAAAAACTTTATGCTATAAGGTGTTTACTCACCGCTACGCTTATATACCCCGAGCGGGTATGACAGAGGGCCTCCGTCCATCACCTTTCGCTGATTACGTTAGTCTCCAATGTAAAAGAAGACGAGCGTATTGCTGTATCAGGCACATTGCGAGACTCCGGACTTAAAATATTTTTTTTCTATCGAACCACTTTCTCTGATTTAGGATTCGAACCCTTGACCTCGTAATCCCTACACGTATCTCCACATATTCCCCACTAGACCAACGAAGCAGTCTATATAAATATATCCGTAGGTACTAATATTATAAATTCGAAAGTACTGCGAAATTCGAACTCTCTCTGTTAACTTTTCACGCCTAAACCACTGAACATATTTTAAACAAATTTAGCATAGAGATACATTATATCCGGGAGAAGGACATATGTTACTTTTTATCTTAATAAACACTTAAGGGTATGAAATAGGGGATGAGAGCATTTGCGGGGAACCCATCATTATTCGAGTTAGGCATATGAAAATTCATACATAGACTTTTGGTTTTCTTCTTAGCGTTTCGACGGCAAACATGATACAAATATATGGATGCGGCCCAGAAGGCAGCCATACCAACTGCATTTTCGAAAGCAAACATCAAGTCTTACTGCGTACGGGTGTTAGGGCACGCAGGACACGATACAAGGTGAGATATCGTTTGGGTTTCACCACGGAAACGCTAGATTAGTGCTGTCAGCGAGTTTCCACCTGAGCATGTTTTGACTTTTGGTAAGAAATAAAGAACTACCTGTTTCAGCGCTTTTGAGAAACAATCCCTCAGTGAGATAAAACACTACTATACCCATGTGAAATTACAAAATAACCGCGTGCGCATCCGCGGATCACAGCTAGTTTATATATAAAGCGTTCGACCAAATTTATCACAGCTATAAACTTGACGTCACAGCTTGAAAATCTACCCAAGCAATTTTACGTTCCAATCAATGGAAAACAATAAATGTATCGGCAGAATTTCTGTCTAGACGTAGAGTAATAAAACTAGGCTTACGCTGTTGTTGATTTTTGTGGTACAAACACTCAATCGGTTCAAGGGATGGCGATGAGTTTTCTTTTTATGATTACAGGCAATTTTCTTTGCAAGATAAGTTAATTTTCTGAACAAGTAGATGTAGGCATAGTACAAAAAAACACACGGCAATGTCGATTCTATTATATAGATAATTAATCTAAGGGTGGTGTTCTACTGACCAATGTCTTTGTCCAGTGTACACTTGATCAAAGAAGAAATTAGATGATGTCATAAACTGTACCTCGTACTTTGGAAGTCAAGTTAAGCAGTTGATCCATATAAGGAGTTCATACAATAGTCGTTAAGCCAAGTGGGAAGCTTTATGAGCGGCTTGATGAAAAAATAAAAATATTTGTGAGACAAGGCCCAACAGTACGATAGGTTGATTTATTGAACAATCAACCTTTTATTTTTTTTATAATATCTAATACTAATGTTTGTAGGCATCAGCCCTTGCTCTCACTACACACAAAGGGAACTTTCCATCAAAATTTATCTTCGCCTAGGCACAGCAATCGTGGGATAAATCCTGTAATCTATTTGTTGGAGGCGCCTAAGGTCCGTGGGCTTAGGCAAAGCCTCGCAACGAATGAGCAAGCGTTATTATTGTAAAATCGACCCACCCTTTTTTCAACTCACTATTTAATATATAATTAATTATTTAATATTCATGGTATGAACGTCAAACCTTTTCAAACTCTACTGTCTCGCGCTACAGGAGCTTAGTGTTATAGCTCCGCGGCCAGGTTCTAGGGTATTGAAATTCCCTAAAGCTCTTCAAAGGTCGCCAGTTTTCTGTTCTATTCAGGTTCTTGGAGTTTCTCTTGCAGCGTGTCTTCGCCGATAACACGTCCGAAGTGGAGGAAGGATTTGATGAGACAATGATTGCTTATTAAGTGAAGTGTGGGTTCTCGGTTCTGGAATTCAAATGTACTAGCGGCCCGTGCTCCTTGGCGAAAGCAGTTTCCAGTAAGAAGGCGTAACCCAGTCTAACTGGATGATAAAAGAAATTTAGTCCACGGATATCGCTTAGGAAAAAGTGTTCGGATATGAAACAAAATCTCATTACCATCATTTCAACTACTAACGTTTGTAAACACCATGCCTTTCTCTCACCGCGCACAAAGGGAGCTTTCCATCAAAATTTATCTTCGCCTAGGCAAAACAATCGTGGAATAAATCCTGTAATCTATTTGTTAGAGGCGCCTAAGGTCCGTGGGCTTAGGCAAAGCCTCGCAACGAACGAGCAAGCGAGGGGAAGGCTTAATTGAAACTTAGTCGCGGGTAGGGACACCCTATGTGGTGTTGTATGTGGACTGTCTAGTTATGTCACGAAAAGTGTCAAATATTGGGTTTTACTTTGCATATGGTTTGCCCTTCAACACGTTTGCCAGGCCTTGTGAAGTTTTGTTTTAACCACGAGCATTTTTGTTGGAAAATGTACATTTATGCATTTTTTATTAGCGTTAACGATTTAAAAAAGTCGTCTTGCTACAGTAGAAGGTGATGAGAATTCTGAGTGTTGTGGATTTGAAGGTCATAACTTAATCTCGTAATTTGTTATTTATAATCATGACATAACATCATTGAAGAGATAACGTAACTTGGGACCCTTTTTTCATGTAGTAAATTGATAGAAGGTTTTATTTTATCAGTTCTAAAAAATTAGCGTATGGTATGGCTGGTGACTATGAGCTTGTGCGCTCGAATCCTTGTTTTTTAATAAGGCCTGTCTATCGAAACTTTTGAGTAGCGGTCCGGAGTTTAAATCTTCCTTTGCCATCCCTGCTTGAAAAATAAACGCGTCGCCTACCATAGTCTATGTGTGAGGATATCCCCCGTTATCCCAAATCATGTAGCTCCCACACAAAGGGAGTGGTTGTGTCGACAAGTTATTTTGGGGATTAACGTACTTGTACACCCCTATGTAACGTGCGGAGTCCTGTGTTTTTCAGACCCCACTCAGTCTGGCTCTGGCGTCACTTACAAGAGTATTACTGACTTTCAGCAGTAGCATTTTAGTAATCGGAGTCAGACCGTGCCTGAAAGCAAATTTAGTCCAATGAAAAAGAGAAGGGGGTAATTTTTGTCTGTTACTTTATATTATGTGATCGGAGGTTGTAGTATTAAGATACTGATCACTCACAGACTGCAAAAATTACCACTCTTCAAACAGTGCCTACCACTATCAGTGGTACCGATTTTAATACCCAATATATAAATATCGGGGCACAAGGGGGTTTCAGGTCTGGAAGAGGATGTTCGAATCAAGTCTTCTCACTCCGCAACATCGTAGAGAAGCATCTGGCAGTGGGGCGGAAGGTTTTCTGCGGTTTTGTAGATCTGGAGAAGGCATTTGACAGAGTTGTGCGAAAGAGACTTTGGGACATTTTGCCAGAGTATGGTATAGATGGCACTCTGTTGCGAGCCGTCCAGTCCACTTATATGGACTGCAAGGCATGCGTACGGGTGGGTAGTAACAGGTCACCCTGGTTTGACGTCAAAGTCGGCGTCAAGCAGGGTTGCGTGTTGTCTGCTAGACTGTTTATAATATATCTGGACAAAAGTCTTCAAAGACTGAAAGCAATGAATGAAGGTGTACAGATGGGTGACTTAGTGGTAAACCATCTACTTTATGCAGATGACGCGGTTTTAATAGCGCCAACAGCCACTGATCTGCAAACACTAGTCACAGTTATGAAAGATGACTGCATGATCAATGGCTTACACTTGAATGTGAAGAAAACCAAGATTATGGTTTTTGAAAGGGAAGAAACCAGAACGAATGTAAGGATTGTGGTTGGTAACGATGTGCTGGAGCAAGTGAATGAGTTTGTATATCTTGGATGCGCCTTCAGTAAGGATGGGAAATACACCGCTTACATAGAGAGAAGAGTGAGTGCAGGGAACAGAGTGAATGGTGCGATGGGAAAGCTACTCGGGAGCCGGCACTTAAGCCATAAGGCGCAGCTGGCCATACATAACGGAGTTTATGTCCCAACGCTTTTATATGGTAGCGAGAGCTGGGTATGTAAGAAGGAGAATGAAAGTAGGATAAATGCGGTAGAAATGTGAGCTCTGCGGAAGATGTGCGGAGTGAAGCTCACCGACCGCATTAGCAACAGCATAGTAAGACAGCGAGTAGGTATGAAAGATAGTATCGGTGTAAAGATGAGAAAGGGCATGCTCCGTTGGTTCGGGCATATAGAAAGAATGCCAGAGGAAAGAATGACAAAACAGATATACAATGTGAAAGTGGAAGGATGCAGGTACCGGGGAAGACCTAGACTATCTTACCACGACCAAATAAACCGAGTCTTGTCTGATGGAAAAGTCAAGAGTCTCCGTAACCGGCGAGCGTGTATGAGACGAACTATGAGAGTCGAGGAAGCCAGAGAGGTATGTAAGGAAAGAACCTGTTGGAACTCTGTACTCTCTGCCTACCCCGCAAGGGATCTGGAGGAAGGGAAGTTATAGATAGATAGATAGATAGATAGATATATAAATATAAATAATATATAAAAGAGAGATTAGATCTTACTCCACCGCAGTGTTCTTAGCAATCACAAAGGTTAAGCAGCATGCAGCGAGGTCGGTCTGATGGATGGGTGCCGTTTGTGGCAGTTTCATATTCGAGCGTCCTTTCAGAAGGCACGTAAAGCCGTTGCCCCAAATTATTACTCAATGGTCGTTAAGCCAAGTTGGAAGGCTTAAAGGCTGTTTAAGAAGTTGCCATAGCAGGTAGCAGAACCTGCCTTCACCTATGTACACTAGATCCTCGTGGTGGAGCTCAATTTATCTCATCTCGATATTTGAAAGAAATGCTCACACCATTTCTTCTTCATCCATTTTTTTTTCTTTTTCTTTTTTTTAAAAAACGTTGCCCCACACTAGGATTAATTCCTGTGTCGTGGGTGCGTTTACAAACATGAAAATTCACATACACAAATACCCAGACCGGAACAAATAATTGTGGATCACACAAAGATTTGTCCCGTGCGGGAATCGAACCCGCGACTATTAGACACAGTGGACGGGGCGGACTAAGCCCTTAACCACTGCGCTAAATCGTCCGTCGCTAAATTTTTCATCAAACGTCAATTTCCGACAAATGTCGTTTTCGCTATTACGAGATTCAGTCGTATTGATAAGTACTGCTACTTGTATCGGTCTGACCCCACCTTGTATAATTTCTCCTTCTTATTTACACAGATGCTTCAAAGATACATAAATCCAAGAATTTGCCCGGTATTCTATTTCCCCTCTTCACCTTAGAGTACGTACCATAAACCCACTACGCTACAATACAGATTAAACTTAATATAATTGGAGTACATTAAAACGTTGGGGTCCAACGTTTGTCTTGACTCATCGGCCGATACATCGTCTAACAGATTGACGAAACTCGCTTCCGAATCTAGTCAACAAAATACCTATTTGCTGACGCTTCAGGAAGTTTGTCATTTCGTATATGAGGGTTGGTGTGTTCCGCTTGGGTCTTCGATTATATTATTTTTTCGTTCACTTCCTCGTTCGTTTACTATATAGTTTGTCTAGTAACGTGTAGTGTGGTTAGCAATCATGCGGTCGTGAGTTCAAATTCTAGGTCTCAAAATAGCTGTCTATTAAAAAAAAATCAGTGATCGTCTGCAGTTGATATTGTGCCCACTTTTTTACAGACAATAGCTACTTATCTACAAGGGAACCAAACAACGTGGTGAAATGTGGATGTACGCAGGACAATTCAGTTACTCCTACTTATGAAATGCAGGTGTAACAAATTTTTAATAGTTACTTAATCGATCGTTTTCGATTTAGCGCAGTTAAGAGCTTAAGCCGCTCCGCCCACTGTGTCTACAGTGGGCGGGTAATAGTCGCGGGTTCGATTCCCGTACGGGATAAATCTTTGTGTGATTCACAATTATTTTTTCCGGTCTGGGTATTTGTGTATGTGAATTTTCATGTTTGTAAACACACCCACAACACAGGAATAAATCCTAGTGCTACGTTTTATTCAAAAAAGAAAAGGAAAAGAAAGATATGTAGATATTAGTTACGTTTTGGCTGTAGGTTCGCAGATACACGTAAAAAGGAATTGTAATCATTTACATTCGTAAAAATCCCTGTAACCCCCTTCCATCCTCATTTATTTAATCTAAATCACGTATTTTACGGTATTGTTTTCGGATTCGTAGTACAATAACTTTTATCGCAAAATTAGGTGATTTTCTCTAAACGACACCATTAGATTTACCAACGAGTAGGGTGCCGTTGTAACCAATTTTTGGAAGGACTTATCTTTGTATAACAAAATTATACATACTTAATATATTGATACCTTAAGACGATGGTCTATTGGCAAAGAATGCGCGTTGCGATCACGAAGTCTAGGGTTCCTATCCTAGGTCAAACAAATGTAGTTTTTCTATAGAAAAACTAGATGGGAAAATCGGGGACATCGTCGGTGAAAAGTGAGTTCATGAATGGGTGTATATATTTAAAAAAAAAACAGCGTTTATATTTAAAAAAAAAACACCGTCACGCCTATATTCCCCAAGCGGGGATGGCAGAGGTGTCCTGAGTAAACCCACGTTTCGCCGGCGATGTCAGGTCCCAGGTAATAGGGGGTGAGCCTATTGCCATATACTGGGCACATTCCAGACTCCGGACATGTACTGGGAAGTACTTTTCGTTAGAAAAACTACACTTGTCCGACCTAGGATTCGAACCCAGGACCTCGTGATCACAAAGCGATGCGCTTTGCCACTAGACCAACGAGGCAGTCGTCATTATTTTTATTACATAAAAAAGTGGTCCCACGCAATTAATTATTCCTATGGCATGAAAGTGTTTCCAAATATGAGTTTCATATACACAAATACCGGATTGAAGCTCACATACAGATTCGTTTCGTGCTAATATCGAGCCCGCGATTACATAACTAATTTATTATTATCTACATATATTTTCTACATTTGAACCAAAGTCGTCATCATAATGTAAGATATTTGTATTTTGTTACCAACTGTACCATTGATAAGTATAGTATTTTAAACAATGCTAAAAGCACAAGACTCATATCTATCTACGATCCCTATATTCTATTCCCCTATGCAAGCCTGTGCTTCTCTTAAAGTGCATTTTAGCTACTTGTATCAAATATTTGCCCTCAATACCATGTTTAAAGTGTGATTTTACCAAGCGATTTTTGCCTGAATTGTAGGCCTGAGAGTTTAAATTTGTGTCCCATTTCTAATTCCCTAGTTCAAGGTTATCCTATATTCGGGCTACCGATCGAAGCAATACCTGCTACCGGGTAATACCTGCCGATAACCACGAGAGGATTGTGGAGTGACGATTACCTTTATTTATTAGCTAGAATCTTTCCTTTGTGACATTTCCTACTAATGGCTAATCACGGTCTTTATTCGCTACGACCAAACGCGGCCTGTTAACTTCGTAAAATTATCGTTTAATAATATTCCATATACCACTGGAGTACTATTAAATGATCATTTCTCGAAGTTATCGTAACACGTCGACGTTCTGTAATTAATTGTCATTGTGAATAAGGGTCTAGTTCTGCTGTGATTGGGACATCGGTGATAGGAAACGATATCCTTAACATGACTTGGAAGTTGGAAGCTTGGAATTAGTTAATGGAACCGCCCTAATGGAATGCTTGCGCTTGCTAATTTTCTTTTTTTTTCTTTTAAATAACGTACCTAAACACTAGGATTTATTTCAATAAATTCGAATGAATGAATGATGATTTAAAATTACGGAACAATATTTAGAATTTTTTTGCGAGTTTATCCCTTGTAGAGGTAACGGTAGTTGTGGCAGAAAACTTCACAAATGGCAAATACGTACCTGAGACGTGAAGTGGGAAACAATAGCCTGGTGAAGGTTGTGAGAAAAACCTTTTGCGGTGCATATTTGTTATTTTAAATAAAAAAAGCCTAGCCTAGAATTTATTCCTGAGACGTGGGTGCGTTTACAAATATGAAAATTTACATACACAAATACCCAGACCGGAACAAATAATTGTGGATCACACAGAAATTCGTCCCGTGCGGGAATCGAACCCGACAGTCCCGACTATTAGAGACACTGGGCCTAAGCTCTTAACCACTGCGCTAAATCGTCCGTAATTTTTTTGCCATGAATGTTTTGAAATCGAAAATCATTTCCCTATCCCAACCAAGGTCAAAGTAGTTAATGTCGCCATTATCAGCTAAAACATATACACTGCAGAAGAAGGGCCTCCAAAAGATCGCCACAGTGTCCAAATTCGTGGTTTTCGCACACAGAACTGCACCTGATGGATGATTTATCGCAGCGGCTTAAGCTCTTAGCAAAATCCGCTCCACCCACTGAGTCTAAGACTATAAGACACTCAAAGACCTGCGACTGCGGGTTCGATTCCTACACGGGACAATGTGATCCATAATTATTTGCTCCGGTCTGGGTATTTGTGTATTTTTCATGTTTGTAAACGCACCCACGCCACAGGAATAAATTATAGTGATGGGCTCGGTTTTTTTTTTTAAAAAAACGAGTATTCATCGCATCAGATATTTCTCATAACGTTCACCAGACTATTGTTTCCCACTTCACGTCTCAGGTACGTATTTGCCATTTGTGAAGTTTTCTGCCACAACTACCGTTAACGGAGGGATAAACTCACTACATAATTCTAAATGGTGTTCCGTCATTTTAACTCATCATTCATTCATTCTAATTTAAGGGTTAAATCTTGTCGGTGCACCTTATGTATGCATCTCCATTCGACCTCCCAAAGCGTACTCTTTGAATTCCTTATACGACGTGACAGAAACTTTCGAAGGCTTTCTTCTTCCTCTCTTTTCTTCGACTTTCTCTTCCAAGATGTTTTGAAAAAAACTGTCATGTTGTATAAGATGCCCCTTCCATTTTCTATCGTTTCTAATAGTAATCTTTTTTCAATGACTCTTATTAGTACGTCTTAATTTGTAACTTTTTCTGTCCAACTGATCTTCTCAATCCTCCTCCAGCACCACATTTCAAAAACCATGTATAGGCTTAAAGGGGGTGCTCAATAAAAGGTAAAAGGCTAGGTATAATTAAATGTTATGATCCAATATATGAAGATTATTAATTTTTGAAAAACGGTGTTACTAATTGATGACTGATGAAATGGTTTTATTGATAGTATTTTTTTAACCGCGGCTCTTACATCTGCGTGAAACTTCAAATATGTAAATTACATGAATTTGCACATTGTAGACCTCTCAAAATTATGAAAAAGTCAATATTAGTAAATTTTATTACTCCTTTTTGTGAGAGTTAAATAATTTTCCCCTGACGTAGGACATTTGTTATCTAAGGTCCCAAAAGGAGCCTACCAGTGTGGAGGACGGAGTGTTGTTGGAGCGCCGCAAACTCGTCTATTAATTATATTACGCGCTGTGACAGCGGTGGAAAGTTTACTGAACTCGAGCCGCGGGCTGCGTGCGCGCCGCCCCTTATGCCGAATTCCGTACAATATTATGTAAGTACCTACTGATATACAGGTATTTATCCATAACTTACCTACCTTCTTAGTTCTTATAATAATCTTTCTATCTATCTATATCATCACGCCAGATCCTTCGCGGGGTAGGCAGAAAGCACAGAGTTACAACAGGTTATTTTCTTACATACCTCTCTGGTTTCCTCCAGCGTGTATGAGACAAATTATGAGAGCATAATTTGTCTCATACACGCTTGCCGGTTACGGAGACTCTTAACTTGTCCTTCAGATAATACACGGTCTATTGGGTCATGGTAAGAGATAGTCTAGGTCTTCCCCGGTGCTTACATCCTTCCACTTCTTTTAATAATAGACACGATTTTATGCCTGTTCCACTGAAATATAAGTAAATGCTGTTTTTTTCTTTAATTTCCATTAAGCGTCACTATAGTAAGTTGTTTGTATTGATAAGTAGGACTATCAGCTGATTAAGACTGTGCACTGTTCCATAATCCTTGTGTAGTACATTTTACCCGCTTGATATTCATCTATGCTTTATGAAATTTTCAAATAGTATCATAATGAAATCTAATAAAAATATTTGAAACAGAAACATCTTATGCATATAAGATGGGGCGGGGCTTAAGCGGGGCGACAGAATGTACACCCATTTTTCGGCAAAGATGTTAGGTACCATGTAATAAGGTGCGAGTTTATGACCATTTACTGAGTTCAATGTCAGACTCCGGGCTGATACCAGTATCAGTTCTGAACGACCTCGCCGGCGAGGTCGAAGAATCCCTTGCCCGCTCCGCGCCGCCGTGCCCAGCGAGACACCTAGTTTACTCCCCCGTAGTGATAACCAAGCCGAGGCCTTTTCTCCTTTAGGTGCCCTTGAGCTAGTTGTCACGAACGTAGTGGTTGCACGCTCGAATTCTTGTCGCTTTTTTTTTATAGTTTGGTCTCCAGAGTTTCCCATAGTATGTGTCAGGGCCCTCTTTTATCTTATCTATTGATACGACTGTAACATTTGGTTTATATTTTATTGATGGTATTCGTCTTTCCTATGATGTTTTCTTTCTTCTGCCTTTTATTATATTCTTTTCTTCTACTTTCCTAGGACTGAGGGGTCTTGGTGGCGACTCTTGTCGGTTAAGCTGTACAGCGGCCAAGAGCGTAGATCATGCAGATACACACACACACGCACACGCACCCACGCACATGATGAGCGCATCATTGTCCATTGGTCCGCGTAGTAGTATGACCTAATCTCTTCACCTTGATTTGTGAGAGAACATTTTTGCCCAGAAGTGGGGGAGTATAGACTTCTTTATAACATTGCATGATAGAAATCAGTCATTATTGTTTTTTTGAGTAATAGATTTTTACCAGCCTAATTATAAAAAAGCCGAAAGAACTTTACTAAACCCTATCTTTACATCCTATCCTTAACTCCTTAAATATCTCGCTTTGAACATATTTACTCTATATGAAAAATAGACTGAAACATATTATAATAAAACAGTTTATTGGTATGCTAAATTTAATATTATTTTTCAATATCATAAGCTTCAGGCATCAAGTTAATAACTTTGCGTTCTTCCGAGCCAGTTTTCCAATAACGTGCCGTTTTACCTAGAACGTCTTAAGCGAAAATCCGCTTCTCTAGCAATAGTCAGTTATTTTTCATAACAATATTAAGAAGATTAAGTGTGTTTTGCATGAACCCAATTCGGCGCTTACAACGTTTTCACTTAACAGTCTCAATATTTTCAATATCACATCGATCAAAATTCCATTCAAAATACTTTCTTATAATAAAACCTTTAACATAAAGTGAAATAATTCGAATCAATCTTTACCCGATCGAAACTTCCAAGAAAAGCCAATACTTACTTGTTTAATTAAAAACTTTTTCTTTGTGCCTACCCCCCGAATTGATAGGGAAGTTTCTGTTTAATTACGAAACGGTTGAAATAACTGGTAGTCATCTAGCCACTTTGTTTGTTGGATTTCAAACAATCTTTCAATTGGAAAGGGTTCTAAATTGGTGGTATATTTTGGAAAATATTTTAATATTTTTCGGCCTTGTAAATAAGATTGCACATTCTTGAATTTTGGTCTTAAGTACGATTACAATCACCAATTTAATATTTACAAACACTTAGGTACTCGTAGCTATATTACGGTGTTTTTAGCAGCGTACAGCTAATGTGCCTCTTGTGCCCCACCACCCGTACAAGGAAAGAGCTGAGCGCGCCTAGAATTATTATTATTATAAGTATCCCTTTGAAAGGCGTGCTACGCCGATCATGTTAGGTTCCAATATAATTGTCATATTCAGAACATAGTAAAGGGGGACCCTAACTCCCAAAATATAGGCTCAATTTACAGAAGATTGTTGATGAATCTACTGGAAATTTGTTATAAGAAATATATATACAAATAAACACGAAAAGGTCGTGAATTTAATGTATGGAGTAAAATTTAATTTTACGTCTTCAATTTTCTAAAATAACACTTTTAAAAATCTCTATTCCGAATATATATTGCAAATGTTTTATTAAACGGTAGAATCAGAAAATTTAATATACCCACACACAGAAAAAAGCTTCAGGTATGCTCTATAACTTCTATGGATGACTTTTTATTTAAAACTAGCTGTTACCCGCGGCTTCGCACGCGTTTATTTTGTAATTTGACATAGGTAGGTAGACTTTTTGGGATAGCATTATTCCAAAACTTTAGAGACACCTCCATATTACGTTTCTTTTAAATCCGTTCAGCCGTGTTAATATGGAGAAACAACTATGCCCCATGAATCTTGCATTTCCCGAGCTAAAAAGTAGCCTTAAACAATTTTTTTATTGCTTCTGTACGCGCATAAAATATCTTCTTTATTTCAAAATCACAAATCCCAAATCAATATTTTCGTGCGCTGTGCGGGGATTGCACCTGCGACTATTTAACAGAGTAAGTTAAGCAGTCTACCTTCTATCGCTTAAATCAAGTCGTCTTTGTTTTACAAAAGTATTTATAAAGTCATCTTAAATAACAGTAAATTTTCGTTGTAGAACAATTCCACCAGGTTTTCAGACTTCCAGTCACCTGTGAAGAGGAAGATGAAAATCGAAAGATTGCCAGGCTTTTCTTAAGCTAAAATATAATTAATATCTTTGGGCCTTCATGCAGATCCGTAAAAACCCACCAATTGCATATTGGTGTGATTTTATATACCACTTAGACGGATAATATCGGCATGATCTAGTGAGTAAACAAAGTTACCTCTTTCATATTATTATTTCACGACTTAAGATACTTTAATACTATCTAATAATCTTTATTTTCATGTCAGATCCCTTGCGGGGTAATCAGAGAGTATAGAGTTCCAACAGGTAAGAACCTGTTGGAACTCTCTTTCCAGACCTTTCTGGCTTTCTTCACTTTCATCTATATATCTATATCATCACGCCAGATCTTTCCTTATATACTTCTCTGGCTTCCTCCACTTTCATAGTTCGTCTTATACACGCACGCCGGTTACGGAGACTCTTGCCCTTCGGATAAGACATGTTCTCAAATAGACCATGGTAAGATAGTCTAGGTCTTCCTCGATATCTACGTCCTGTTCTAGGTACACTAACAACTGACAGCAGCGTGGAATCATTTGACTGTATGTAAATATGTATATTTTCTTGTTTGCTTCGCGATGCCATATGTCCAACTATTGTAGTTACGTCACTATAACTACTTTTTTACATTTTAAATGTTGATAGAAATGCCGACCAAAATCAGACCAAGTTACCTTTGCATTAATCCTTATCCAAATAAAATCGTATTCAAGACTGTTTCAATACCTGTAGATTACTTTTTAATTATTTAAATCGGACATTCCATTCAAAAGATATAACGAATTTAAAAATGTCAATCTAAACAAAATACTATTAGAAAAATAATAGTCGCCGCGCCGAGGCCATTGTGGCCCCACGCAGCGCAGCGGGCATCGCGGCGAGGGAGTGGGGACCGAAGTGCGGGAGAGGGGCGTGCACATTTATGAAATAGGTAGCCGCGCGTTCCTACGCAGTGGACGCAATATTCACCCGTGCGAAGCCGGGACGGGCCGCTAGTATTGTATATAATTTGTGAAACTATACGCAGTTGTTGTTCTACATCCTTCAACTTCCGCATTGTATACCTGTGTGGTTTCTTTCGTATTAAGTTTCTTTATTCTCTTTAGCCGTTTTAGTATGAAGAAATATTAGATATTCCGCAGAAGTCGTGCTATTTATCGAGATAAAAAGTGTTCAGTTTTGTTTTACGATGTAAGACATCTTCATATAAAGATTCAATTTAATTCGTTTAGCCATTTTTATATGAAGAAATAACAGCTAGATATCCCGGGAGAACCGTGTAGTGAATATATTGTATATTTTATCAACTTCCACTAGACTTTCTCTATCAACTATCTCTATCACCGGGTTCAGTTTTAGCCCCACTTAGCCCGCACAGGTGGTCCTTGTAAAATATAAACTAAACTATAGCGCGATCTTATTCAACACACAACACTAACGCCGTCTCATAAAAAAACCATATACAATACCTTCCTTTTCAAGAAGGATTATCTGTTTATTTATTTATTTTAAAATTATCGGTAAAATATTTCTGATTTAAATCTTCTCTACCTACCTTGTCAAAGATTTATAATCTAGCATAATGATATCTAAAAACGATGTATTGCCAGCGTAGATGAAGCAAAATTTTGTCAGTACATTTTGTGTTAGTCTTCTCGTAAGATATTAATCGTCGTTAAAGTTTCGTATCCGACCCATTCATTGTTAGAGTTCTCTCCAGAAGAAACAATCCTGAATGAATCATCGGTTCATCCAAAAACCATGTTTAAGTGTTTAAATTAAACGTGTATGAACAATTTTGAGTGAGTGCTTTTAACCACTGAAAAGTTTTTCATGAGTAGACGAACCTGAGTCCAATATCAATTCATGGATAAATTCATGTGTAGGCCAAAAATGACAAAAAAAATATGGTTTATCCCATGACAATCTAGTAGCTAAGTTGTTTTGGAACAATGAATGATTTATCAAAATCGACTTTATTTTTCTTTCCTTAGAAACCGTTAGATTTTTCGGAAATATAGGCAGGCGCTCGTAGCGCTGTGCGACCGCGGTGTTCTTACCGATTACCAAGGTTAAGCAGCGTTCGACTCGGTTGGCCCGAGATGGGTGACCGTTTGTGGCATTTTAAAATTCGAGCGTCTCCGTGCTTCGGAAGGCACGGTAAGCGGTTGGTCCCGGCTACCACTTAATGTGGTAGTCGGGACGTTGTTGCCGCCGAGTTGGAAGCCTTAACGGCGGTTTGATAAGTTCCAACAGCAGGTGGCCACAAATCTGCCTCCACCAATCCTCACTGGGTCCGTGTGGTGGAGTATGACCCAATCTCTCTCACCTCGATTAGTGAGAGAAGGTCTTTGTCCAGCAGTGAGTAGTATAGTCTGATATTATATAGGTATACAGGGTTGTGATCTTTAGTACAGGCTTCAATTACACAAAATTTCATTGAAATCCATCAAACAGGTTTGGAGAAAAGTGTATTTTTAGAAATCCCATGTTTCGCTTATTTTCGTCTTTTCTGGAGAAACCTTTTAATTTTCCGTGATAAATACCATATACCGTGTTAGCCAACATTTTAAGGCATCTGCATGCAAAGTTTCTTTAAAATCCGCCTGGTAGTTTATATGTGATGATAGTTCATACCCTTGGACAGACAGACAAACAGATACGAAAGCCAAAAATTGTAGAATGGGCTTCTACATTGATAGAATTATATCCCTGGGTTGTTATTTCCTAAAAATATAGATATAGATGCTTTACTTTTCCCTATAAACTGTTTGATTTCCTGAAAACATAAATAATAACTATTTTCATATCATATAAAATATCCCTGTGCTAAGTTTCACTGGCATCTGAAATGTAGTTTGGGAACAATTAATGATTTATCAATATTGACTTTTTTGCACTTGCCGCAGAAACTGTTAGATTTTTCGAAAATTTAAGTGGGGCTACGAAATTTAAAAAAGAACATATTTGATGAACCGTAACGCATATATTCCCCAAGCGGGGGTGGCAGAGATGTACTGAGTACACCCAAGCTTCGCCGATGATGTTAGGCCTCATATAATAGGGGGCGAGCCTATTGCCATATACCGGGCACAATTCCAGACGCCAGACTCGTACTGGGAAGTTTTCGTTAGAAAAACTACATTGTCCGACCTAGGATTGGAACCACGTAATCGCGCGTATCACAATGCAATGCGCTTTGCCACTAGACAAACGAGGCATTTGAAAAACAAACCCGCATTTTTTGTACTCCAGGCACACCTTTCATTCTTAAAGTTATTGACGTCAGTAATTTCCCTAAACTTGCATGAATCTGACCTGGAGTGTGTTCATCTTAGCACACGCATTTTCCTCCCGTGAATCGTTCTAATTTTAATCATCATGTCATACTCACTATAATGTCTTTGCTTGCGGTGGCTGTCTGGCGCCGGTCACTCGCTTCCCTTCAATATGATCGAGGGGAATAATGGTTGTTCCAGTAGTCATACTCGTGAACGGGTGCTGCTTGGAACTGGGCCATCTGGAATCTTTTACACTCTTTATAAATAAATTCATTAGTCTCATATCTCGGTCGTACGACATCACACTGGAGCTAGATCGTAAACTATTTAATTGTAACCTAAACATTGTATCCACACAATATGATTAGAAAAAATAGAAAGGAAAACAGAGAGAATTAAATAAAAATAAACAAGGCCGCTGAGTTTCTTCGCCGGATCTTCTCAGGGGAGGCCGCATTCCGATTTGTAGTTAAATTAGATGACAAAAAAAAATTAACTATTTGTAAGCGCCCCCGCAGGGCTTATACAAAATAAATTATTTGAGTTAGAGTAAGTTTTAAAAGTAATTAGTTTTTATATGATATCATCATTCCATTTTTCATTTTTCTTTGTCTTACTCAAGTCATTGGATTATACGGCGATTTTGTCTTCAGAATGAGTATTTTTATTTCTTTTGTCCATCCAGATAGATTAATTAAACACAAAATGTTGGTGTACTATATATACCTACATGTCTGGGTTCAAATCCTAGGTCGGACAAATGTAGTTTTTCTAACGGAAAATTCCCAGTATGAGTCCGGAGTCTGGAATTGTGCCCGGTATATGGCAATAGGCTCGCCCCCTATTACATGGGACCTAACATCGTCGGCGAAACGTGGGTGTACTCAGTACACCTCTGCCACCCCCTCTGGGGAATATAGGCGTGACGGTGTCTGCCTATTCCTTAGGGAAAAAACCGACGTCGAAGAATTTATTTATCATCCTCAAAATCCATGTATTAACAGTGTCTAAATACTTGTTTAAAACTACCCTTGTAAGATAGATCATGTTTAGTAATAGTGTTCTAAGCACCTGCGTCTGGGAGGGATAGGTTCACACATGATACATTCAAGGGTCGGTAATGCGATACTACCCACTACAAGCCGCAACCGCCGTCTAAGTGATTTCCAATCCAGGCTAAGACGCTCTGAAATGGATAAAAAATTCAAGGAATAACCAAGTAGATCTTATTCAGGATAATTTTATTGTATGCTTTATTGTTCTCATGCATGCTAATCAGTTCTCAGTCATAATCGTCTTTACAAAGTCTCGTTACAATCTTATTTTTTATAAAAAAAGACCAAACCAAGTAGTTCTTGACGAAATAGATGACAATGACCAAATATACTATGTCTGATCTGAAGGGCAAATCAAGAGTCTCCGTCACCGGCGACGTGTATGAGACGAACTAAGAAAGTAGAGGAAGCCAGAGAACTAAAACAGAGTTCCAGCAGGTTCTTTTCTTACATTCCTCTTTGGTTTCCTCCACTCCCATAGTTCGTTTCATACACGTTTGCCGATTAGGGCGACTCTTGAATTTCCGAAATCTGGTACGATCGATTGCCCACATTGAAAGGTTTCTCGAAATTTAAGTCGAATTATCAAACCACCTAACAGCGGAGAGGTCAGACCCACACAAAGATGTAAAGAAATTCAATATTTAAAAAGTTCCCGATACCGTCTTAAACTTTTGCTCGTAATTTTAGGACTTTCGAAGTTGAGATGGGCAAACCGGCTAAGAATTTTATGTGACCTTAGGGTTCAGGCGTGCCCTTCGCCAGCGAACCGACTCTTTAAATACCTCCTGAATAATTATTTACTTCTCCCTTTTGTTTTCTGTTGAATAATTTACTAATTTTCTAAAAATGTCTATCAACTGCTTTTTAGGGTCGTGAAGTACCCGCAAAGTTGCTCAAATTTGCCAAGACTATGAAACAAGCTAGTAAAGGATTATTAAATAAAAAAGATGGACACAAACCTGTCCGAATGGACCCAATCTTTTTCACCTAAGTTTATGAAACGAAGCCTTTTCCCAGCAGTGGAGTAGTATAGGCTGAAATTGCTTAAAAAAACGCTAGCCTAATGTACCAAAACACTGTGAAACAAAGGTGTACTGTGTACATCTGCATGATAGCGTATGATTTTAAATCCTAATGTAATTGGGAAAAAGCTTATTATCATTATACCGGGCACAATTCCAGACTGCGGATTGCGACATATAATTTTTCAATAGAAAAATCACATTTCGTTCAACCTAGAATTCGATTTCCCCTCGTTTGCCATCTGTACCAAGCAGCACTAGAATAACAAGGCATTAAGTTTTTCGAAACCAATTATCAAAAATGAAATATTGATTGAAATTGTTAAACTAACACTAGAAATAATTCCTTCTTCCTCAGTCGAAAGACGTCCATAGCAAAACATAGGCCTCCACAAATATCGTCATGATAATTATTTTATTGCTAGGCTATTTTACTGTCCCACGCCTGAGCATAGACCTCCCCAATTATCTTCCCCCACTCTCGATCTATTTCTATTTCAGGCCACAAAGTACTGGCAAAGGTGTCAAAATTGTCACTTGACCATTTTATAGGACAAATTGAATACAATAAAAAAATATATAATGGTTAACGCCATATCCAGATACTGAGCAATCTTTATTCCACTTTTGGTTTCACGGCGTCGCTCGCTCACTTCGCTCAATCAAGCGCTTACTCGCGATTACGCTCGCTCCGCTTCGCTTGACTCAGCTCAGGTGTGAATGTTCGCATATAAAGCTCTAGCGAATAATTTGATAAGCATCGTTACATCTTTTTGGGAGCTTTTTGTGGTAAGCATTTCGTTTGAAAGAGACGTTGGGTTGAATGTAAACGATAATAGAAAAATATGGTATTGTTCAATTGAGTAAGTTGTATCGTCGTTATTGTAATTAAATAATGTTTCTACTGCACTTTTATTTGAAGGGTGGAACATGAAGTAAATCTATATCAGAAAAACTTCCATGTAATCGTCAAGATCATCATCATCCTATCAGTTCAAAGCTGGGCTTAGGCCTTTCCGACTGCACGCTACTGCTACGTACTCGTTAATAATTGACGGATGATTTGGCGCAGTGGTTAAGATCTGAAGCCGCTCCGCCCACTGGGTCAAATAGTCGCGGGTTCGATTCCCGCACGGGACAAATTTTTGTGTGACCTACAATTATTTGTTTCGGTCTAGGTATATTTGTGTATATACATTTTCAGGTATGTAAATGTTTATAACACAGGAATTAAAACTAGTGTGGGGCTACGTATTAAAAAAAATATTATAAAAATATGTAACGCCTATTTTCTCCAAGCGGAGGTTGCCGAGGTGTATAATACTACTCATATTTCGCTAACGATAACATCGTTTATATCGCTTAAAATTCACACAGGTATCAACAAGAACCGGGCACAATTCCAAAATCCGGACTGCTATTGGGATTTTTTGAAAAAGAAAAGAAGACTGTCCGACCTAGTATTCGAACCTAGGACCTCATCAGACCAACCCTGTGCCACCATCCTAACGACGCATACCTCGACAAAGGTACAGATATGTACTAATACTGATTCACACAAATCCAAAATCTAAAAAAAGAATTAAACCATCCCAAAAAGGGCAAAATCCGATTAATTTCCCCGCATTATCTACAAACATCCGCAAAGATAAAAGAAACGCACATAAAAATCACTCAAGCGCGCACTCATCAAATCTAATCTTGACCATCTGTCGGGTAACGCAGCTGAGCATTCGTTTAAGCAAAATATCATAGGGACAGCGAAACGGACCGGTTAAATTAACCGTATCAGCACAAATTTATCCGAATTAGAACCGACTCCGATACGCCAACTGAGGCTAAGTACGTTTGGGCATTGAATACGATTTGGTATTAGGAGGGTTACAAGCTTACCATTTTTTTGACCGGTTGTTGTAATTTTCTTACTTTCTTGTTACTTATAGTAAAAAAATAAACCGGGTGGGTGTATTTTGTTCACCCACTTTTTGCCAACGATGTTCGGTCCTATGCAAAAGGGGGCGAGTTTATGGCTATTTTACAGGGCACAATTCCACACTGATATTGGAATTTTTAAGATCAAAATATTACACTCTTTCCAATATAGGATTCGAATCCAGAACCTCTCAAACCAAATATCTAAAAAGAATTCAACCATCCCAAAGAGGACATAATCCGATTAATTTCCCCGCATTATCTACAAACATACGCGAAGATAAAAGAAACGCACATAAAAATCACTCAAGCGCGCACTCATCAAATCTAATCTTGACCATCTGTCGGGTAACGCAGCTGAGCATTCGTTTAAGCAAAATATCATAGGGACAGCGAAAGGGACCGGTTAAATTAACCGTATCAGCACAAATTTATCCGAATTAGAACCGACTCCGATACGCCAACTGGGGCTAAGTACGTTTGGGCATTGAATATGATTTGGTATTAGGACGGTTCAAGCTTACCGTTTTTTTGACCGGTTGTAGTAATTTTCTTTCTTTCTTGCTACTTATGGCAAAAAATAAACTGAATGGGTGTAGGTGTATCACCCACGTTCAACCAACGATGTTTGGTCCCATGTAATAGGGTGTTAGATTGCCATTTTATCGGGCACATTTCCAGATACCAGTCTGGTACTGGGATTTTTTTAGTCGTTAAACTACACTACGTTCGACATAGGATTCGAATCTAGAACCTACCAAAATAGTAAAATTAAACCATACCAAAAAAGGCGAAATACCATAAATTTCAAAATTCATACAAACATCCGCAAAGATACAATAAACGCACATAAAAATTTCTTAAATGCGCTAGACTAAAACAAAATATCATAGAGATAGCGAAACAGACCGGTTGAATTAACCATATCAGCACAAATTTATCCGAATTGAAACCGACTCCGATACGTCAACTGGGCCCAAGTACGTTTGGGCATTGAATTCGATTTGGTATTAGGATGGTTCCAAGCTTGCCGTTTTCTGGACCAGTTGCGGCAAAAGGGCTATAATTTTCTTACTTTCCCGCTACCTTAGGGTAAAAAATAAAATAAACACCGTCACGCCTATATTCTATACAAAAACGGATGGTCCTCTACCACTATACTAGGTACAACCACTTTTGCCGACGATGTTAGTTCCCATTTAATAGGGGTAGAGATTATTGCCACTTTATCGGGCACAATTCCAGAGTCCAGGCTGGTAGTGGGAATTTTTCAGTAGAAAAACTATACTTCGTTTAACATAAATTTCGAATTTAGAACCTTCCAAAATAATTAAACCATACCAAAAAAAGGAAAATCCGATTAATTTACCGAATTACCTACAAACGTCCGCAAAGATTTATCTTTGGGGATATTTCTAGGTAATTTCTAGTAGGTAGGTAGGTTATTTCTTTTAAGAAATACATATAAAAATACTCAAGCACGCTAGCATTAAGTAAAATATCATAGGCACATTGAAACGGACCGGTTAAATTAACCGTATCACCACAAATTTATCCGAATTAAAACCGCATTGAATACGATTTGGTATTAGGACGGTTACAAGGTTGCTGTTTTTTCTACCGGTAAGGGCAAAAGGGCATTAAATTTTCTTACTTTTGAGCTACCTTGGGGTAAAAAAATAAAATAAACATCGTCGCGCTTATGTTTCCCTAGCAGGGATGGTAGAAGTATTATATACAACCATCTTTTTGTTAACGATGTTAAGTTTGTATAGTAAGGGTAGGTTGGTATATAGTTAATATGATAAGGCTATTGCCATTATACCGAGAATAGACTCCGACCGTCTTATATCGAAAACGGGCTGGTCCTGGCAATTTTTCGATAAAAAACTACTCTGTCTGACTTCGGATTCGAACGCAAGACCTCGTGATGCTACACGCATTATACTAGTGTTCTAAAAATGCTCGATTCGGCGCTTAAAACGCTCGCGTCTTCTACGTGTTTCAACGCTCGTGAGCGTCGACTGAGCGCTAAACGCTCGACTTCAGCGCTAATTTTTACAACACTAAATTGTACGCTATCTAATAGCGTACAATTTAGTGTTGTAAAAATTAGCGAATAGAAATCGAATTAGAATGAAACAGTTAACCTAGTGTCTTATCGTATATCCTGGAAAGATTCATTATAATGAGATATGGGACTTTGCGAACGGAATGGAGATTCTACATCGACCGTAAAGATTCAGGAGCTTGAGGAGGAGGATGTTAAACGTAAAATTGACTAAAAACATGCCCGACCCCTAACCTGAATTCCCGACCACCTGAGACTATACAGTACATCTACTTAAATGGTGTATTGACGTGTATACGCTGCGCTTACAATTTTACGGGAAAAATTTAATACATCAATCACCGCAGAGGATACCAAATGGCAAACTAGAATAGTCCTTTGCATCCACAGAAATAATATGTCTTATTATTCTGATTTCCGTGTTTACATAAGTAAAGTTGTTACATATGCTTTCGTCTATACCAGTATCTGCTTAATTGATCCATCTTGAATATGATTCAATGTTAGTTCGGTTATAAGCTTGGCGTTTTTTCAAACAGTTGCGGCGCTCGAGGCGAGCTGACGCGTTGTTGGTTACTGTTATCATAGAGTATACTTATACAGAAGTGACATCTTACGAACACGGAGGAAGTCCTTAATCATGTTCCGGTCACCCAGTAAGGAATACTATTCCGACCCAGATCTTAGCAAGGCTGGTGGATCAAGCAATATAACATTATGCAAGCGTAAACATGATGAGGAACTGCAAGTAATGTTCGAATCATTTTCAAAAGAAATCAAAAGTACCCTGAATTGCTGGAAAACTGAAGTACAAGAAAATATTTCACAAATTAAAAATAACCTGGAATCAGTCCTGAAGACCGATCTTGCACAATTAAATGATAATTTCTCTAAATTGAGATCTGAAATAAATACTATACGCCAAGATTATCAGGAAATGAAAGCATCGGTTCAGTTATTAAACCGCAAACATATCACAATTGAGGAAGAATTTAAATCACTAAAAGATTCCATCGAATTTCACAGTAAACAGTATGACGATATTAATCTCA
Source organism: Phalera bucephala (assembly GCA_905147815.2). NCBI lineage: Eukaryota > Metazoa > Arthropoda > Insecta > Lepidoptera > Notodontidae > Phalera > Phalera bucephala. The sequence continues at coordinate 31,224,486 of LR990620.1, forward strand.
AGATTAAATCTCACATTGATAAAGTTAAGAATATTAGCAAACTTGAGAGCCAACTGGACGTTTTGAGTAGCAGGTACAATTCACTAGTTAAAGAATTTAATATTAACGATCAAAGGAACCGACTCCTGAACTTAGAAATCACTGGACTCACGGAAAGTAAAGATGAGAATCTACATGGCGTTTTCATGACGATAGCTAAACATGCTGGTGTCAGTATTCTTGGTGAGGATATTTTGGAGATAAATCGCGTCACCCCTAAAGTGAAACAGCCAGGCCGCCCCAGGAATATTATAGTGAAAGTTAAGTCCCGCCTTTTAAAGGATAACATCATATCAGGTGCGTGGAAAATAAGATTAACCACTAAGAATTTAGATATACCCGGCACTGAGAAACCTATTTACATAAATGAGCACCTCACCCAATTCAACAAGCAACTCTTAAAGAAGTGTAAGGAAGCTGCAAAGGTGAAACAATATCAATATGTTTGGACTAGACATGGAAGAATTTTTATGAGGAAAAACGACACGACACCTGCTGTTCAAATATACGATGAAAACGAGATTTCAAAAATTTTTTAAGCGGTATACTATATCCCTTTGCTATTATGTTTTACTATCCCTTTTTTATATTCTTTTCTATTTTAATTTGTGTTTCCGTTCCGTTACGTAATCCCTTGATGTTCATTATGCTTATTACATTTTTTGAATTTTTAGACATTAACACATGTGAAGCGATCGTTGATTATAATACATATTGTACCTATTTAAAACATTCTGCAATTACTTATTCTTTGGCGGCCATAGCAATCCTTTGTTTAAGTTGCATTCCTAGGTTATCGATGCGGCAAATTAGTGTGCGATACAACAGGTGTAACGGACGTAATTTATGTTATTCAGTCATAAAAGCTATCATCACATTGATTTACCTAATACACCCGGATATGTCTTTTTGTGTTGTAATATTACATTTTATAAACATTCATGTGATACAGGTTCCTACATTTACTTGTTATCACTTTTATTACCTCTTTAGATTTAGAGAATATATCTCCACTATATTTATCTCCAACCACCATGTTATTGTTGTTCAGGAATTACTCAAATTGACCTCATTTTATGCGAAACACAGTAATCGTAGTGCGAGTATTCGTTTTAAATATAAGTGCGCACCATTATCGTTCGCACAATCAATCGTAGTACATGCATTACGCCGACAAATCGACGCTTTATTTGTCGTATTAATAATGTTGAAGTACCCCCTAACGTATTATATCATATCGTATTTTATTCTATCAATTCAAAAGGTATATTTGACGAAATTTTTATTAAATCGTATAATGTTGTGGACTTTCTCAATTGTTATTTATGGCCTATTTAAAATATTATTAATTTTTATCGTAACAGAAATTATAAAGTCCATAAGACTCCTGTTTCTATTAACGTGGTATAACTATCACACACTATCATTATCACTAACTCACACACTATCATTATTTAATAAATTATCGGTTAGTTACGCTAGATTGTTTTTTGATTTACTATGGATACTGAAATTAAAATTTACTACCAGAATGTTCGTGGTCTGAGGACCAAATGTTTGGAACTTCGACAAAGCTTACTGAGTTACGAATACGACATATTAATATTGACAGAAACGTGGTTACATGATGGAATTTTTGATGGAGAACTATGCGATGACAAATATGACGTGTTCCGAGCAGACCGCAATTTAACTACGACCGGCAAAGCGTCAGGAGGCGGAGTGCTGATCATGACACGCCGCGCGCTCTGCGCTGAACGCCGTGAGGTCGGAGAACTGCGGTCGGCAGAGCTGTTATGGGTGACGGTGCCGGCAAGTGTATGCTCTTCTACGGCTGACTTGCATTTGTGCGCTACATATGTGGCACCGGACCATCATCGTCAACCTCACGATATTGACATGATAACCCTAGCGACCAAGAATGTTCTACAACTAAATCCGAAAGATAATTATCTTCTGATAGGTGATTATAATCTATCTTGTATCACATGGGATGGTGGCATGCCAACTTTTTTGAGGAAAGGATCAGTGGAAATTCAAAATGCTGGTGTAAAAATGATCGAGGAATTTGAATTTTATGGTCTGTCACAACATAATTCTTTAAAAAATATTTCCGGTAATACATTACATTTAGCTTTTTCTAATCTCCCGTTAAAAATAGTTCGTTGTTCTGTTCCACTCCTTAAAGAGGACATGGCTCACCCACCATTTACGTTAAATATCTTAGACTTAGCGGTACGGCCTCTCCGTGAGTCTACAACTCCGAGACCAAACTTTAGGAAAGCCGACTACGAAGCCATAAATAATTACATTATCGGTCAAGATTGGCACTCTCTATTGTGCTCAGGTACAGTGAATGACGCGGTGGACAAATTGTATAATGTAATAGATGATTGTGTTAAGAATTATGTCCCTTTACGTAAAAAACTGAACAGTCGAACATACCCAAAATGGTTCAGCCCGGCTTTAATTAAGATTGTGAAAGAAAAAATTAAAGCCCACTCAAAATGGAAAAAATATGGGAACAATTTAGATTATGATGAATTTTCTTTGCTACGTGCCAGAGAACGTAAGGTCCAAAATGCTTGTTTTAAAAACTTCACATCAAGTTGCGAAAATAATATTAAATCTAACCCTAGATTGTTCTGGACGTTTGTCAAGGCTACAAAAGGCAAGTCCGCGTACCCTAAAACCTTGAGTTTAGGAAATGATAAGTTTTCAAGAGGTGAAGACATATGTGATGCTTTCAATTTATTTTTTAAAAGCGTTTTTGGAATTCCTAGTTCTTGCTACACACAATCTGAGAATAGCTCGATTGGTTTCCATACACTCTCAGTTATACAGACTAGTACCGACGAGGTCAGAAGATTATTAGAAAAACTAGATAGGAACAAAGGTGCCGGTAGTGATGGAATCCCTCCAGTTTTTTGGTCCAACTGTGCGCAAACTCTTGCATTGCCCGTTAGTATAATATTTAATCGTTCTTTACGTGAAGGAATATTCCCTAATAAATGGAAATCCGCGCACATAATCCCCATTTATAAGAAAGGTTCTAGAACTCAGATAGAGAACTACAGAGGGATTTCTATGTTGAACACTATCGCTAAAGTACTTGAACGGCTCGTTTATAAAGAAATCTATCCTTTAATTTCCCAACATATTCCCGCTGAACAACACGGTTTTGTGAAAAAACGCTCTACCACTACAAATGTAAGTTGTTTTACGAATTACCTTCTTTCGAATATGGATAATGGTGGTCAAGTTGATGTGATTTACACGGATTTTGAAAAAGCTTTCGATCGTGTGGATCACATCATCTTACTAAATAAACTACAATCACTCGGTATACACGGAGATTTGTACCGTTGGGTCCAATCATACCTTACATGTCGCTCTCAGGCGGTTGTCATAGGCGGGTATCGATCGAACTTTGTAGTTATACCCCCGGGTGTCCCACAGGGGTCACATTTAGGTCCCCTTTTTTACAATGCTTATCTATACGACATAGGTTCTTGTTTAAAGCATTCGGAATATCTCATGTACGCTGATGATACAAATATTTTTTGTAAAATTAATAATATTAATGATAGTTTACAAATGCAAAAAGATCTTGATTGCTCGTACACATATTATGCGCAAAATAGGATAACGGTCAACATACAGAAATGTGTATGTATTACTTTTTCACGCAAAACAAAGCCAATTACGTATAACTACACTTTCGAGAATCGACCTATTGACAGATCCAAAATCGTCCGCGACTTAGGAGTATATCTCGATAGCAAAATGCTGATGTCTGAACACACGCATTATGTAACTAATAAAGCTTATCGGAACCTTGGCTTTGTTCTGAGGGTATGTAAACCATTCTCTGATATAGCCGTTCTAAAAACAGTTTACTTTGCGTATGTGAGAAGCATCCTCGAATATGCGAGCCCCGTGTGGTCTCCTCAGTACATTATATATAAAGACTGCCTGGAGAGAATTCAGAAAATCTTTATTAACCATTTAAATTACCGTAAACGTAACAGTTTGAATAATTACCAAAGAAGTTGCCGTATACATGATCTGTTCCCATTGGAGCAGAGGCGCATTATCTTGGATATGTGCTTATTGTTTGACATAGTTCATAGTAATATAGATTGTTCCGACCTCGTATCTAAAATTGCTTTTCGAGTGCCTTTGTATCGCACACGACACACCTCTTTACTTGACGTACCCTTCCATTGTACTAACTACGCTAAAAACACTATATTATCGCGTCTTACTCGCACTTATAACACTTTATTTAGCCGCATCGATCTCTTTGCTTGCTCAAAACTTAAATTTAAAAAGCACGTCGTTAGCACTATCGCAGCTAGTAATATAAATTAAAACTAAAGTAATAATTATATTTCACTAAACAGTATGTTTTAAATCAACGATGGCGATATGATCATAATGTCATCTTTTCTTTTTAAATTCATTTTATTCACCCAACAATGCCATTACTTGTATACACAGTAAGGAAAACCTGTTATTGGCTATACTTGAATACATAATCTTAGTATGCAATAATTGTATAACGCTGTTGGTTTACTGAATAAATTAAAAAAAAAAAAAAAAAAAAAAGAGAGCTATACAATTGAGCTATACAAAATGAGCTTCATAAGCTTCTTTCTTGCTTTCTTTACATGCTTATATAATTCGTAAAGGTTTAAGGCATTTAGTCTATTTTTTTCGTATTTCAAATTGTTCAAGACACCAAACATGTATGAAAAAATACCCAATTTGTTCCGTACTGGACTGAACACACAACTACTCATTCCAGTTATGCCAGCTCATCCTTAAATCAAGACTTCTTCAAATTTAAAGTTGATGTCGTCGCTTGAAGAAATACGCTATAGCAATATCTATCTATATTCTGGAATATTTTAATAATCGTTTACCATCAAAGCTGTAGCTACCCTAATGTAAAAAGTCCACTTTTATCCGGTCGAAACCGCTTTCCAAAGCAGTGAAGTTCATAAAAAGGACTATATCCAATTTAGACGATCCAACCAAACGCGATCCAACGGTGGAGCATCTAAATTAGCGAGAAGAGATTTGCGTTCAGTATTCATGCTGGAAAATATAAAATTTGCATCTTATCTTCACTCAGTGGTTGTAGCCAACTGAGTTTTATTCGAAAAGTTTTATTTGTAGACTGTTTTTTTATGGAGCTGATAAAATTTTTCATTGGTTGAATTATTGCGCACAGTGATCAATTTCCAAGATTTAGCTGGACGAAAGTCAGTTTTCCCAAATTAAGATAGGTCGAAAAGAAAATGTTTATGTATTAAAGAACATTTGCTGCATATCATGGTTGAATATTATTGCAATTATTTACGTGGTTTGTTAGATATCATGAGTCAAAGTCATCACACCGGCTAAACATTGATATCGACCGTAAATTTCTAATGCGTGCGCAGATTATAACACTATTGTAGGCATTATACTTTACTGTTGAACTTAACAAAAATAAGACAAATATTTCATGGTGTGTTATATACTAGGTGTAACATAATTAGAAAGCAATAGAGAATTGCTTTATAAATTCAAAACGCAAGCCAAATTTCCAAATTTAAAGTTTTTTTACCTTTTTTAAGCATTTTTATACCCCAATTAACAATTAAACTTGTACGTTTATGTGTGTGTTTTGAGAAATACGTTTTAGAAATGCATTTGAAATCTCCTTACTGCTATGAATCAAGAATAAATTTAGTTTTTATAGCGCACAGAAGGAGTAAAAGCATTTTTTGCAATTTAAAAAAAAATGTAAGGACATTAAAAATTGTTGGAATCAATTCAGTTACCGATTTAGAACAAACAACTTTCAGTTCTTGCGTTTATTATGTTACACCTTGTATATTAACATATATTCTATCACCGACACATTTCTCTAACGACATAGCCTCGGCAACAAAAAAAAATTGGGTAGAATTTTAACCATACTTTGAATTTTTTTTCTCCCTTTAAACAAAACAGTAAACATTTAAATAATATATAATATAATTATGAACACCATGAAATATATGTACTATTTTATTAAGTTCATCAGTAAAGTATAGCGCCTACAATAGAGTGTTATAATCTGCGCACGGATTAGAAATTTACGGTCGATATCAATTTTTAGCCAGCGCGATGACTTGGACTCATGATATCTGACAAACCACGAAACTACTTGCAATTATATTCAACCACGATATAAAGCAAATGTTCCTTAACACAAAAAAAATATTTTCTACATATCTTAATTTTGAGGAAACTGATTTTCGTCGAGCTAAATCTTGGAAATTGATCACGGTGGTGCGGTCCAATTCTACATGTTTAATCGTACACCATAAGAAGTTAAAAAAGGATAACTAGCAGAAACTTTAATCGGACTTAATTTTTTTTGGAGAAACATTGTAAAAAAAAGTATAAAAAATATTGATCTATCTATCTATATCATCACGCCAGCTCCCTCGCGGGATAGGCAGAGAGTACAGAGTTCCAACAGGTTCTTTCCTTACATACCTCTCTGGCTTCCTCCACTCTCATAGTTCGTCTCATACACACTCGCCGGTTACGGAGACTCTTGACTTGCCCTTTAGCTAAGACACGGTCTATTTGGTCATGGTAAGATAGTCTAGGTCTTCCCCGGCACCTACATCCTTCCACTTTCGCATTGTATATCTGTTTTGTCATTCTTTCTTCTGGCATTCTTTCTTTAAAAAAATATTGATAACAGCAATAATTTCTGTTTATTAGAAACCACAAAATTATAACCGATTATTTTTTTGCGGATGTCCTTATAAGTAGGGAAAGGTATTGTTCTAGGCATAATATGACGGACGACTTAGCGCAGTGCTTAAGAGCTTAAGTCGCTCCGCCCACTGTGTATAATGGTCGCGAGTTCGATTCCCGCACGGGACAAATCTTTGTGTGTGGGTGTTTGTGTATATGAATTTTTATGTTTGTAAATGCATCCATGATACAGGAATAAATTCTAGGGTGGGGTAGCGTTTATAAAAATGTCAACTGCCTTATTTGTTTAGTGATGTATTGTACGACCGGCCATCACGAAGTCCTGGTGTCCTATTTCTAGATTGGTTAATATATTATTGAAGTGTTTCTATAGAAAATATCTCAGTAGCTACCTAGAGACTGTAATTGTGTTGGGTAGAATCCAAACACATTAGAACCTAAAAAAGTCAACAAATTGTTGGTGTATTCGGTAACCTACCCCTTTCCTCCCGCAATTCATCCCAAACCAAACAAAACAAATTTTAACTTTTTAAGTACTAACAAAACTAAATTTAAATCCAGTTTAAACTCAACACTAATCACAATTAAATACAAACATTCCAAAAGTCCCTAAACAATAAACACTCGCATACCCAATCTCAATACGTACTTGACCAAATTCCATTAACACGACGAGTATTGTTAACCGACCCCTATTTATACGGGATGAGTGCTTATTAAGAAATCCCGCCTAGTCAAATAGGCGTAATAACAGATGCAAACGACGTGACAATGCAATAATCTATCGTTACGAGTGGCGGCGAGAAAGATTGGATACGCACTATGCGTTGAAAACGCCGCGATTGCTCGCCCGTTCCTTTATGATACAGTCATAAACCAATAGGATCAATGTCTCGGTAAAGATTGCGGATGAAAGCCATTATATCAAGATATAAATCAGCCTCTACTGTCCCACTGCTGGGCAAAGACCTTCTCTCACGGATCGAGGTAAGAGCGATTATGTCATTCACCACACGGAGCCAGTGCAGCAGATTTTTGGCCACCTCCTGGTAAACTTAACCAAGCCATAAAGTTTCAGACTGATCGAGTCGAATGCTGCATGTTGATCGTTACAAACACCGCGGTACCAAAGCGTTACCGGTGCCTTATGCAAAGCTTGATTAGAGTGAATAATAAAATAGGTAAGTAATAATAAATTAATTTGCCTATCTGTACTATCCTACTGCTAACCAAAACCCTTCTTTGATTAATCGAGGTGAGAGATAGAGTTATAGAGTGAATAGAGCGCGATCTCAGTGCAGGTTAGGTTAGAGGTATGTTTTTAGTCACTATAGCAAATAAACTACAGTTAAATATTCCAAAATGAAAGTCCATAACTTTTTCAAAGAAAACATTAAATTCACCTATTTTCTCTGCGATTCTCTCCTAGAACATGTAGCACTTATTAAAGATCTCCGCATAAACTTTGATACTAAACTCCACTTTGATACTCATGTTGCCAACATAATAAGTAAAGCATTCAAATTATATGGATTTGTCATGCGAACCTGTAAGCCATTTAAGAAACCTAGTACTTATTTGTTACTTTTTAAAGCACTTATAAGGCCACAATTAGAGTACGCTACGCAGATCTGGAATCCATATTATCAAAAATATATTGACCAACTAGAAACCGTGCAAAGTAAATACTTTCGATCAGTCAATTATAAATTGACACACTCCCTAACTTCGTATCGTAATCTTTTAAATAAGTACTCTTTACCTAATCTAAGTAATAGACACTTACTTTTAGATGTGACCTTTCTCTATAAAATCTGTAGAAACTATAATGACTGCCACCAACTTACTAATCAAATTTATTTACGCATTCCTAGCCGTTCTCAGCGAATTCGAGACACTTATGCACACCGTCTATTTGCCCCTAAGCCTTGTAAAACAAACGCCGGAGAACGCGCTCCTCTACATCGTATTATGAAATTGTATAATGATAACTTCTCAGACGTAGGTTTGTTTGCTATGTCTTTGCACAAATTTAAAAAATCTCTAATAGATAGGCTATCTAACCAGACTACTGCTTCTTCTATCCCTAGGGCCGTTATTATAAAATAACTAGATTAATTGTCCTAATTCCGACTATTGTACACGCCAACTGATATTATTTTACTCTCACGCACCTATACATTGTCATATCCTTGCATGTTAGATTTTAATTACTTGTAACTTTCAGCCGTTAGCTAAAGCAGACCATGTTAATTGTTCATTATTTCCTTTTAAAATTACTTTCATCCTTTATTACATTATATCCAGTAGTGGATCACGATGCTGGTTGTGTATGTACAAATTTGTATATAGCTCTAAGTTAAATTAAGCTCTGTACATAATCGTTTGTTGTCCCAAATAAATAAAAAATAAAAATAAAATAAAATATAGTAATTTTTTGACCATTTCTTAACTTACTTTAACGAAACATATGAAATGGTAACTGGTAACAATGCTATAAAATCTGGTGACTACTAGACTGTTACTTTAATTCGCGTAATTGACTATTCAGTTTAATCGGTCACCCGTCACAAATTGTCCGAGTTAGACGCTGATTAATTTTGGTAATCGCTAGATTGCTGCGATCGCGTACCGCTACGAGCGCCTAATCAATTTACTTACACAATAAAATTTGTGAAATAGCCATTCATAAAAGTGACTATGAAGGTTTTCCCTTTTCTATAGAAAAAAGGAATATTATTCGTGTAAAACCTACTCGTACTACAACCAAACAAATTTAATAAAAACGCCGCGTTTTCTACGTCCAGTACGTACGAAATAAAAGCCATTTCTAATTGGATGGAACGCATATTTGCATATAGATTGCATTCGGTCCCAGCGGCGACACTCAGCCCGGATTTCTATCTTCTGGAGCATAGGGTTTAAGAGGATGCCATTGTTAAGTTTTTAAATTCCATCGCTAGTGGAACGTGTGATATCGGTATATTTAGCATGTAATAGAATTGCTAAATTTAAGTGGTTGTGTAACATTGAAAGAAAAGTGTGACCACGGGCTGACACGCTAAATACACTCCTAAAATTATTATAATATACAAAAATAAAAATAAATAAAAACGAGTAAAGCAGACAAAAATATGATAAAAAAAATCTTTTAAAAAAAAAGCCAAGTAACCGACTGATCCAACCAGCACCGACTTCAAATATTTATTTTTAGCTTTTTGAAGTCGGTTTACCTTTTTTTTAAAAAGATTTTTATTTTTCAATTTTAAGTGACGAATTAATTATTTAGTAATATTTATATACCGGTATTATATTATTTTGCTGAGTTGTACAGTAAGGTACCTACAGGATTAATACAATGACTATAATAACGGAATCTATAAATTCGTGCTGTTCGCCGTTAAGGAGTTCCCTCTTGTATCTTCAAAGTCCAAGGTCCAAAACCAATAACATTAAAATAGGACCACTTCAAAACTATACTGAACCCAATGCAAAACGAATCATCAAAATCGGTTCATAAGCAAAGGAGTTAAAAAAGAAAGGACGAATTATGAACCTCCTTTTTTGAAGTTGGCTAATATACTGCTTAATTCTATAGGAGGGTACCTATAGAATTGACGTAATACCCATAATATCTCAATTTACACATGCCTATTGTTTGTCGTTAAGGAGTTTCTTGGTGTACCTTCTAAGTCCAAAGTCCAATGCCAATGAAATTAAAATGGGACCACCTTGGAGCTATACTGAACCCAATGCAAAAAAAATCATCAAAATCGGTCCACAATTGACGGAAATATCGCTGAACATACATAAAAAAAAGCATACATACAACCGAACATAGAACCTCCTTTTTGAAGTCGGTTAAAAATTGAATTTGACAGAAAAGCCAAAAAGAATACATACAATAGCATGCTAAAAAAAGCATACATACAACCTAACATAGAACCTCCAACTTTTTGAAGTCGGTTAATGAAATGAATTTCAACACACAAGGATGATTGAATTGAGGATGAAACAAAATAATAATAATCATAAACAATAGAAAGGTAACAAATTAAAAGATAATAAGAACTCAAACAAACATTGCTTGTAGAACTGGCTGCTGAACGTGTCGGAAGACGTGGTGTGGGCAGGTGAACTGTAGAAAGCTGCGAACAAAAGCTACATATTTACAGCACAAAGCCGGTCGTAATTAAATTTTTATCCCATGTTCCGCAGCAAAATGTAGATAGAAAAATTGTAAATATGTTATTTTAAAAGACTAACCGTGGCCCTCTTCTGCTTAGGAATCCCATTTCGAAATGGTGGTAGAGTTTTTGTTACTTTTCTGAGGATTCATATATACTATAATGATTTACATGATTAAAAAATATTCTTTGGGGAAGGCCTTTGCCCAAAAGTGGACATCTTTCGGTTGATAATGATAATGATGAAACTCTAAAATATTGTGGTTAAAGTTATATATCCTGAAGGTTGAATGACCATTTTACCCTGTAGTCTAATGAAATCATAGGGAAGTTAAAAAGGAAACTAAATTGATTTTCAGTCAGATAGTTCCAGTAAAGATAAAAACTCTAAAATATGCTTCGCTTACAGTGTTCTGAAGGTTTATTTTTCCTTTTGCATCTATCTTACAGTTTCATGAAATTCCTGTACATTTATGTTATGGTCGTAGTTACGCGATTTTGAACTTTATAGATACATCAGCCTGCTCGTAGAAAAAATGCCCGTGTGGCAAACTAAAATCTTCTCGACCTTCGCGGCACGCTTCCACGTGTATTGTTTTAATAATGTAAGAAAACATACATAATGTATGATAGTCGAAGTGTATATATTTATTCTATCTTCAGCCACAACAAAAAAAACTACTTTTTTTACTTCCAGGCTGGGTTTTCAATCATCAGATAAAATTTATCGATCTTCTAAATTAAGGGTTCAACTGGAAAGAACCTAACCTGACTGGAGAACAAAGTGATACAAATGAATAATTTTTCCTACAGCTGATTTTTTTATTCAGTTCATATTGTCATCAATCCTATCAATAAATAACTTCTATATGATTAATAAAAAATCAGCCCTCCAATGAATTATCTTGTCATTTACGACTGATGAGTCGTTTCCAAATGTCCTGAAAACTATTAACTCTCACAACCATTCTTTCATTCTGAAACCAATATTAGTGAATCTAAAAAAGTATTTTTTTAATAAAACCGTCCACGAACTGATCAGTCGACTTCAAAACTTCTAGCAAATTAAAAAAGTTCGAGAGCTGATTAGAGCTATTCATTATTAAACGGGAGAGAACTAATCTGAGGTAAAAAAAATCTCGTTACTCGGGACTTTAACGAAAGTTGCCGAAGTTGGTTCGAGCCCCTTTGATAGGCCGCAACTATTGGATGCGGATAAGTTTTGCCATCAGAAGGGTGGGTGGCCCAAGAAGTAAGGATTCGCGTATCATAATTTTCTTTGTACAGTTTTATGGTACAGTTTTCTTCAGATAAACGCTGCATTCTTCCAATTTTTATAACTCTATTATTCATCTTTCTTCACAAACGGTCACCCATCTCAGACTGACCGAGCTAAACGCTGCTTAATCTTGGTGAACGGTAAGAAAACCGCGGTCGCATAACGCTACGAGCATCTCAACTATCTACTACTCTTACCAATATTTAGGAGTAATATTTTTTTTTACATAACGCTTATCGCTTATACCCTTTCCCACAGGTCACGAAAGATATCAAAGCAAGCCGTTCACGACATCATTAAATGACTACCGTACGACTATTAAATCAAATTTACCTTCAATACCACCTTTAGCACCTTACCATATGGTACATTTTCCTCTACTTAACCGTCAAAGAAAATTTGGTGTAAGAACATACGTGATTTCCTATAAGCACTATGAAGCAAAATGATTATACTACTGAGGGAGTGCAAGGGATTATCGATGTTATGTACGATGTGAATAGAGGTGATATTTGTATGAAATAGTCGTTGTTAATTATTGTTCCGATTATTGCTTTGAAAGCTTTAGTTAAGCTTTGATGTATGACAAAGAAAGGATCTGTAGGGTACATGTTAGTTAAATCAATTAGTATTGTTATGATTAATCCCTTGTTTGTAATTAAGATTGAATGTTTGCACTTGGACTGCCTCGGCTGGTGGCGTATACTACGCATGACGATCATGAGATTCTAGGTTCGAATCTTAAGTCGAGAAAACTGTAGTATAAAATTTTCCAGTCTCAAACCGGAGTCTGTAGTTGTGCTTGGTATAATGACGTTGGGACCTAGCATCGTCTTCAATAAGTAAGTGTATGTGGACGTCCCGCAGGAAAGCTCTTGCAAATCCGCTGGCGACTGACAGAGAGGCCCTTCGAACCTATCGCCAGCGCCATCGATCCAACCAAGCTTTCAGAACAATCGTCACAGTGCCTCAGGAAAATCAGACTTAGCCGCCTCACCAAAGATTACAATAATTAACGCTTAAACGCCTAAGCGGACAATAATAATAATATTTAATAATAATTAGTGTTAAAGGGCATAACGCCGCGAGTAACTTCGGAGAAAGCGCAGCACACCTCTCTACACCTCTGAGCCGCTCACACCGGTGTTGCCCTCAGTTGTCCTAGGACGACTGTTTGAGGGCCCATCTAGTAAGCGGCGAGTCACCGCCGGCCACGGGTATTTAGGTATAACTAATTATGGCTGGTGTCCGTCCTCTTTGAAATAGTCCAGTTTTTGTCCATCAAGCCTCATTTGCATAGCCCTTGTTTTCTTTCCATAATTTACAATAGTCCTTGCACCTGCCGGGGTCAGTTCGCTGGTTATGTTTCTTCATTTTCAGCAAGTGATCTCAGCAGGTGGCTTACATAACATTAACTTCTCGCAAAGGGCCTCTACGTGTTGGACCCATGTCCCCATGCAAGCCTTTCAAAGGTCCGGGTAAAGCCCGTAAATCTCAGTAAAAAAAAAAAAAAAATAATAATAAAAAAAATCTTTATTTTCTCAGCATTTACAGTATACCTATATGTTACAATAATCAAAAGAGACTGGTGTCTGAAGTAGGCATTATAACCTGTTTTACAGATCACCAGGATCTCCACCTCACGGAAAATGACATATTTAATAACAGTGATACTCCTAAATTAATAATAACAAAAAAAATAAAGCAAAAAGATGAAATATAAAAGTAGTATTAATAAAAAGTGTGTGTGCGTGTGTGTGTGTGTGTGTGTGTTTGCGTGCGCGTGTGTGTGTGTATGTGTGTGTGTGTATGAGGTGTGTGAAAATGTGTATAAATGCGTGTATATGTACAGACATATCTTTATTTTTCACAATATAAAATTTAAAATATCATGTTATTAATTCAGGATAACGGTGTTAAAAGGTTTTCAGTTTCGTTATAATCCAGCTTCTTTAACCATGAACTGACCCTCAATTTACATTTACTGAAAGGTAATGGATAAATATTTTTTTTTTATTTATGATGTTGTAGAGATATGTTCCGAGAAAACAGTAGAACCGGTGGGCAAAACTAGTGTTAAATCTTATTGATTCAAAAATAGATGTTGTTCGCCTTCTATCACTCATAATTTGGGAGTCAAATGGTAAACCTGAATGTTTCTTTAAAATTGTTTGTAAAATAAATAATTGTCGGACTGTTAAAATATCGCATTGCTGATATAGTTCATAAGTAGGGTGTAAAATGGGAAGAAAGTAACTTACTTTGAGAATGGTCCTCTGTGCACGCTCTAATTTAAGTAAATGCAACATGGCGGCAGCCTACTTATCCCCCAAAAGTGTTATTAGTCAATGATATCTCTTTAATTTTTGATTTGAAGAATAAATACTATATTACATAATTATTAATACACAAATCTCCTCCTTATTGTGTCGTACGCCTCAGTGCTGAGTGTTGTAATCTTTATGAAGAACTTTAGCCTTGATAATGCCAATTACACGAATAAGTATTTTGCCGTCTTTTTTGACATTCAGGTCTAATTAATAATAATAATAATATCTTTATTTGCTTAAATGTGGTACAGTAAGGTATTGGGAATAAATTGTACGAGCATAAACACATTCGCCATAGATAAATAGCATGCAAATTCTAATTTGAGTTTTAAATTTAGGTACCTATACATTATAAAGAAATGTCAGGTATTGAATACATAAAAATAAGTACAAGAACAGTAATAGTAATTCAATAACAATACGTTCACACATCATAATGCATTTCTAAAATGATAGGAATTAGACGAGAATTTTTTAATGAATTCGTCAATCGAATAAAAGCTTTGTTCTATAAGCCATTTTTGTAACATAGAACAGAAGCGACCATAAGGCAAATCACAATTGTAGTACCTACTGTTAATATTTGAATAAAACGGAATATTATTCTGATCTATCTATCTATAACCTCCCGCCAGATCCCTTGCGGGGTAGGCAGAGAGTACAGAGTTCCAACAGGTTCTTTCCTTACATACCTCTCTGGCTTCCTCAACTCTCATAGTTCGTCTCATACACGCTCGCCGGTTACGGAGACTATTGACTTTTCCATCAGATAAGACTCGGTTTATTTGGTCGTGGTAAGATAGTCTAGGTCTTCCCCGGTACCTGCATCCTTCCACTTTCACATTGTATATCTGTTTTGTCATTCTTTCCTCTGGCATTCTTTCTATATGCCCGAACCAACGGAGCATGCCCTTTCTCATCTTTACACCGATACTATCTTTCATACCTACTCGCTGTCTTACTATGCTATTGCTAATGCGGTCGGTCAGCTTCACTCCGCACATCTTCCGCAGAGTTCGCATTTCTACCGCATTTATCCTACTTTCATTCTCCTTCTTACATACCCAGCTCTCGCTACCATATAACAGCGTTGGGACAAGAACTCCATTATGTATGGCCAGCTGCGCCTTATGGCTTAAGTGCCGGCTCCGAGTAGCTTTCCCATCGCACCATTCACTCTGTTCCCTGCACTCACTCTTCTCTCTATGTCAGCGGTGTATTTCCCATCCTTACTGAAGGCGCATCCAAGATATACAAACTCATTCACTTGCTCCAGCACATCGTTACCAACCACAATCCTTACATTCGTTCTGGTTTCTTCCCTTTCAAAAACCATAATCTTGGTTTTCTTCACATTTAAGTGTAAGCCATTGATCATGCAGTCGTCTTTCATAACTGTGACTAGTGTTTGCAGATCAGTGGCTGTTGGCGCTATTAAAACTGCGTCATCTGCATAAAGTAGATGGATTACTACTAAGTCACCCATTTGTACACCTTCATTCATCGCTTTCAGTCTTTGAAGACTTTTGTCCAGATATATTATAAACAGTCTAGCGGACAACACGCAACCCTGCTTGACGCCGATTTTAACGTCAAATCAGGGTGACCTGTTACCACCCACCCATACGCATGCCTTGCAGTCCACATAAGTGGACTGGACGGCTCGCAACAGAGTGCCATCTATACCATACTCTGGCAAAATGTCCCAAAGTCTCTTTCGCACAATTCTGTCAAATGATTATTATGTGATGTGATGATTATTCTGATGATGACCTAATTAATCTAAACTAATTACAACGATACTACTAAACTCTAAATTAATTACTTCGATAATTAAAGGAGTATAAGTAGTTCCTAACATTATTTTAATAACATTATGAAGTATTAAAAGTAGTTCGTATATTTTATTAGTTCAAAGAAAAAGTTTAAGAACTGCGTTATACCTAATTATATAGGGTTTAAGTTAGAAACTAAATATTATAAATATTAATCATTCAAAGTTGGATGCAATTTAATAAATTAACAGTGCCTAATTAATTCATAGTTATCTTAAATTGGCGACTAGATGGCGTTAGTTGTAAACTGTCACAAAAGTAAAGCTTCGCCCATACGGCAAGTAAAGCTGCGCCCATATGTACAAAGTACATTTATGCCACCCCCTCGGCGAGTGTAACTATGATGGTGTTTATTTTTTATATCATTTATTATGTGGACTAGGATATGGCGCAGAGAGAGACACGTTACTAGAACTCTTTCACGGATCTTGAGTTCGTACTTGGCTATATAGTTGTACTTTATAATATTAGACTTGGCAAAATATAATTAACCTCGCTCACGACCGTTTTACCGGTACTCGTAGCGGTCCGCGGTATTCTTAGTAATTACCAAGATTAAACAGCGTTTGGCTCGGTCGATCTGAAATGGGTGAGCGTGTTCATTTCCATGGCATTTTCGACCGTCTCCGTACTTTGGAAGACACAATAAGCCCTTGGTTATCACTTTATATAGAAATCGTTAAGCCACGTTGAAAGGCTTGTAGAGGGCTTGATAAGTTCCAACAGCAAGTGGCCACAAATCTGCCTCCAACAATCCGCACTGGGTCTGCGTAGTGTATAATGACCTAATTTTAATTCAATTTGTGAGAGACGATCTTTGCCCAACGGATAGTAGGCTGGCGTATTAATTACTGAGCAACAATAGAAACACTTATGATATCCCCTTTAGGTACTTTTCTTATAGCGAAACATGATAAATGTAATGTACAAGATAGAACATCGTTATCCACTCATAAAGTGCGGGTGGTATAAAAAAATCCCATAAAACCGTTTCAAATTGCTCAATGCATCGGAAATCCTACGATAGCCACACATTACGGGGTCGCGGGACAAAGCAGTAGGCAGCCCACCCTTTCCCGAGACATATGGATACAGCGTGCATAATCATGTTAACCATGCGACAAAGAAAAATATCAGGATAATTTTCACCGGGTGACTCTGAGTTTTTTTTGTTCGTGTGGGGTTCCGTGTGTTTCTGATTATTGTTTATGGTGCTTCGTGATATTAAAGATTAATGGGTGTTTTCTATGTTGGGTATTCTATTCTTTATACTGATATTTGGAAAACTAAGGAAGATAAAGCATTTTATTCTTTGTGTGTGTGTGTGTGTGTGTGTGTGAAAATCTACGCTGTTGGCCGTGGGGCCTTTATAGCTTCACCGGACAAGAGGGCGAGCGTGCTACCACTACGCTCGAGCCAGAAGGGCAAGGGGGCAACTAGCTCAAGGGTGCCTCAAGCAGGAACGGCCTCGGCTTGGGCAGTCGCTATGGGGGAGGGCGTATTATATATTGTCTCGCCGTGGTGCTCTGCACCGGCCGGCGACAAGGGATTCTTCGACCTCGCCAGCGAGGTCGGTGTCTGATCCTGTGTCCGGTATCTGTATCCGAAAGAAGGGTTGTAAGGGCATCGAGAGGGTCGGTGAGAACATGCCGCGGATGGCGGTAGCGGCTGATAGTAGGGGAGTTAGGTGCGTAGTCGGCGGCAGCTACGATTAGCGGATTTCTATGATTGGACGCGTTCGCGAAATGTCCGGTTGTCGCCTTATTAATAAAGGCGCGAGCATTTTATTCAAAATGTGATCCCACATTAGGAATTATATCTGTCTTGTGGGTGCGTTTACAAATATGAAATTCACATACATAAACACCCAGATGGAAATAAATACTTGTGGTTCACACAAAGATTTGTACCGTGCGGGGATTGAACACGTGAATATTCGATCCGGTGGGGAGAGTTGCTTAAGCTTTTAACCACTGGACCGTCCGTCAAGTGAAGTTTTATTTTTCAATCTTTTTCTGATTTCGGTCCTAAAATAATAAACATATACTTATAAGTCTACTAATATTGCTAAAAATGGGGCAAGCAATTTTTTTTGGACAAGTTTAATCGTTCGTACGTTTTGTAATTGTACGGTTGAATTGTTGATATGTATATCTCATATCAGCTAAATATTGTGGCTCTCATGGTGTGACAACTAACATTTCTTTCCTTCTTTTAAGAGTATGTCCTGCAGAAGATATCTTTCGCCTGATGAAGATAATAATAATTTGCCAGGCTACTGCTTCAGTCACTTAAGTGACATTTATTGGTGAAGTTTTTTATGGTTTTTGAATCAGAAATGTGTGGAAAACAGTCTAGAATGCGGATCGGCGGAGGCAGGTTTGTGGCCACCTGCTGTTGGAAGTTATCGCCGTATTTAAGGTCACCTATAGGCTTCTAACTCGGCTTAACGACTACCACATTAAATTATATCTGGAACAGACGGCTTAAAATATATTTTGAAAATAATTTCTTAAACAAGCAAGTATACCAACTTCATTAAGTTACCTTTTATTCAAATTCAAAGTGATTCACAAATATGTTCCAAAACTGTCTTACCCTACCGCACTCAATCTTCATTAGGGTTTTGTTTACTTTGTAATGGTTTCCTTCCCATTTCCTGGGGGACATACAGTTACTTAAAATATAAGCACACCCATTGTCTTACCACGAATATACTTTGGGTCTAGTATAAAATTGACAAAAAAGTTTCCATGGTTGCCAACCATAATAGGTTATTAGTATTTTTTCTATTATTAATAATTTTCAAACTACAGCCATACAAGGATCTTGTAACCCGCGCCAAAAATCGTATATAACGCTGTCATCAAGTGAAATGACACTTCATAATAGTCGCAGAGTTGCCGTTTGCTATGAAATTTACTTGTTCTTATTTTAATTAGTAATCATGCGGACCCACCTGTTGAAATATATCTTTGGAATTAGGAAAATTTTACTACCTACGCCCGCCCCCCTGTCAATGTCATCTACAGGCCAAATTATCCTTGTCGCACTATAATTCCTACAGTAGCCAGCTACGAGTAGGTATAGAAGTATAGGTTTTCCAAACGCGGCCGTTTTTAGCTGTCATTTGGTTCCTGATATGTAAACTAGTACCAAGTACGAAAAATATCGATGGCTATAGCCTACCACCGTAGTATATATAAAAACTCGACCGTACAGACTTACTGTTTAATTACGTTTTATTAATAAATAAAATAATAAACACCGGCACGCCTATATTCCCTATGCTCATTTCACCGACGATTTTAGATCCCATGTAATAGGGAGCAAGCGTATCATATACCTGGCATAATCCTCTCCGGACTGATACTAAAAAAAAATCCATTGAAAAACTACCTTTGTCAGATGATTTGACTAGTACATTGTGAGCGCAAAGCGCATAATTAGCCACTAGACCAACGAGGCAGTGTTTTATTTATTTCTTTAGTTATACGGAACCCAAGCCCGTCACGCCTCATTACGGCTCACGTCATCGACATTCAATTAGCCACGGGCGAGATGGATCCCTAAACAGGGGCGCGATGCAACGTCACGCGACTGCCGCTTTCTGGATTTTAATTTTATTGAATACGCTGTCACTCATGTAAAATCGGCCATATTGAATCTAAGTACGTACTGAGTTGTACGTGCGTTTGAAATTACGCTTTGTCCCATTGAGTTTAGGCTTGAAATCCTTAAGGTTGGTAAGCCACTATGTTACTTCAAGAGCGTCTATGGTATTGTGAGGATTACACCTTAGTGAAATAGAACAAACTCAAATTCAAACTCAAATAATTTATTTTGTATAAGCCGTCCGGGGTTGCTTACATATAGTCAATTAACATTTTTTTTAATCTAATTTAACTACTAATCTACCACCGAATCGGAACGCGGCTTCCACTGAGAAGATCCGGCGAAGAAACTCAGCGGTCTTGTCTTTTTTATTTACTTCTCTTTCTCTTTTTTCTTGTATATTGTGTGGATACAATGTTTAGATTACAATTAAATAGTATACGATCTAGCTCCAGTGTGATGTCTTACGAGCGAGATATGAATCTAATGATGTTATTTGTAAAGAGTGTCTAAAGGATTCTAGATGGACCAGTCCCCACAAGCAGCACCCGTTCCCGCAGACATTATAGTGAGCATGATCAAACCAGGACCCCAAAAACGGCAGCCAGATTGTGTATACAAAGCAGCAATACCCCAAGCTCGTCAGGCAGAACACGCTACGCCTTAACATTGCCGTAATTACAAGAGAAAAATACATAGCATCACTATTATTAACTTGTCACTTCAATCCCATGCGGTCTTATCTTCTATGTAATCCGAGATTGTGTAATAAGCTTTTTTACATAACAATGCCTTGATTATGGTTTTAAATCTATTAATTGCTAAATCTCGAATATCTTGGGGAAGTTTGTTATAAAAGCGTATACACTGGCCCATGAACGAATTGCTTAATCTATGGAGACGCGTGACATGTAAAGCAAGCGTTATTTTTACTCCGAGTATGTACACTAAAGATAGAGGAAGCTTAAAAATTTGTATATTATGTGATACACATCGTATATTTTGCGATGGTCGAAGTAACAGGTGATCAGAGGGCTGCCTTATATGGTGTACCGAGGAAAAATATTCCCATTCAACGTGGCAATGCTGCCAGCTTTTTAGACACTATGGTAAGCTACAGCAATTTGGCACAAATTAATTGTTGCAAACACTATGTATAGAAATTGTTTTTCATATTTAGATTTAAGCATAAAATTATTTCTCAAGCTACTTCTATGAAATATTTGAAATAGTGGATGGAGATGGAGGCCACCTCCTGATTCAAGAACATTAAAATTTATTTATATATATATATATATATATATATATATATATATATATATATATATATATATATATATATATATATATATATATATATGCATATATATATATATTTCATTAGGATAAATGCGGTGGAAATGCGAGCTCTGCGGAAGATGTACGGAGTGAAGCTTAGCGACCGTATTTGTACTGAGTAAGAAAGACAAAGATAGTATCGGTGTAAAGATGAGAAAAGGTATTCTCCTCTGGTTCGGGTATATATAAAGAATGTCAGAAGAAAGAATGACAAAACAGATATACATTGCGAAAGTGGAAGGATGTAGGTACCGGAGAAGACCTAGACTATCTTACCATGACCAAATAGAACGAGTCTTGTCTGATGAACAAGTCAAGAGTCTCCGTAGCCGGCGAGCGTGTATGAGACGATCTATGAGAATGGACGAAACCAGAGAGTTATATAAGGAAAGAACCTGTTGGAACTCTGTACTAGAGAGTACAGATCTGGCGTGATGATATAGATAGATAGACAGACAACTAACTTATTCAGTGAGTACAACCTGTTATTTGGATGTGAGGGTCTCCTTTTAAGTATAGAGTACCTATATTAGAGACTCCGCTTTTCCACATCCTGTAAACATACAGTACAATATTTTTACTTGAAAAAATTACGATATAGTGTATTTAGTCAAATAATTTAGGCAAGCAGGTGTGTTTTGCGTTTGAATACATTACTCTAATGAAAAACGAACGTTAAAAATGAAATTAAAAAAACCAATAACCATAGTACCAAGCTTAAGGAACAATAACAACAAAACAACTTAATTTTACACAAAATTCAACTACCCATTTTTGACTAAGTTCACTCGTGACGACCTTTACATTAATTTACCACCACAAATATCGACCGAAAACATTAATTCAATCAGCACAAACTATTTTAATTACACCCAAATCTTGGGAACAAATACACCTTCCAATTAAGTCGCCACAAAGATAAACCTCGGTCGCCGAATTCGCGAACTAAACCCGAACAAGTTCATACGGGGAGTATCGAATGGTGACAATGCTTTTTGTGCTGAAAACAGGACAAATTAACTGTAAAAATACCTTTGATACTACGTACATACGTGCATAATGTGTTCGCTATATAGTAGTAAATAGTTGGTATCGAAAAACAATATGAAACATGTAAGTTTAGATAAAAGATAATTCAAATTATTAGTCATAATATATAGTCATCTTTCGGCTGATGACAGCCGAAAGACGTCCACTGCAGGACAAAGGCTTCCCCTTAAGATCGCCACAACGACCGGTTCTATGCTGTACGCTACCTGCGACCTTCACCAGGTCATCGCTCCACCTTGTGGACGGTCTGCCCCTTCCACGTCTTCCGGTACAAGGTTGCCACTCGAGAAACTTTCTGCCCCAGCGGCCGTCGGTTTTACGAGCGATGTGCCCCGCCCACTGCCACTTGAGTTTGGCAATTCTGGGAATTTGATTCTTCTGCGGATCTATTCATTTCTAATTCGATCTTGCAAGGAAACTCCGAGCATAGCTCCTTTAGGTACCTTGCGGCTTCTTATGACGCCCATCGTGAGCGACCAATACTCGGTGCCGTAAGTCATCACTGGCAGCATACACACAGTCATTATAATCTGACAAGAGATCAGGCGTGATGATATAGACATATTAATTATAGCGCTATTGATTTGGTAATACGTAATACGGCTCATGTCGTGGTCTTGAATTCAAATTTTAAGTCAGAGAAAATGTCCGTACTCCGGAATCTGGAATTGAGTCAGGCTTTCCTCATATTATATTGATACCGAACCTCGATGGCGAAATGTGGGTGTGCACAACACACCTCAGCCACCTTCACTTTCGGAATGTAGACGTGAAAATGTACATTTTTTAATATATACAAAGCCATCTGCACAGAAACATAAATTATGCCGTACGTAAATTATCACGCATCTGGGACGCACACGTGTCACGGATAATAAAATTAATTAAGAGTTCAGAATTATTAATTGTGATAATTATTTCTGTACTGTAAAACATGACATCGGTCGCAATCCAATTTTAGAGTAAATGAAAAGATATAGGTAAAACGGTTATGAGTTTCAATATTTAAAGCTGTAGTATTTATTCTGAAGTTGTAAAATAAATATTTTGAAGATATTGACAGATCAAGAGGATGTTAGTGACATAATTTGATATAATGCCTTGTTGTGGCGCATAGTGCGAACCGCAGGTTCAAATTCTAGACCGAACAAAGTGTTGTTCTATCGAAAAATTCTCAGTCACAGGCCGGATTCTGGCATCATGTTTGGTGTAATAGTTTTAGACTTGGGACTTAACTTCGTCGACGATACGATAAAACTCTCACACCCTCCCTTGGAATTCTCCAAGGGCAATTCTCAATCGGCGTTTTTATTTATTTTTATGTTAAAAAACCCTTTGATATTATAATATCACTTATCCAAGAGATATTCAAATACATTGTGACATTTAAATGTATGTAAAAATTTATCACTCAAGTATTCTGTTCAGAAAATTGTAATGATGAGTATCCTAATGTTCCCATGTGTGTGATTTTTTTTTCTTTTTTGTTTCTTTAAATATCTCACCTAGAGCAAAAACATGGTGTCACCAGCCTTAAGCCAACCTAACGATTTGCCTGAATCTCTGTTTGTTTAGGATTTAATTTAATTGATAGGTATGCTGGCTTGATTGGGCGATTTCGGGTACCCAAGGGCCAGGTATTTGGGGTCGTGTACTGAGGACAAGGTATTTAAATCTTCACGCTTGGTGTTAAAGATGGTGGGTATTCCACATGACCAAAATCATTGGTCAATGAATTTAGCAACCTAAAAGCAAGTTTAGCAAGTT
The DNA here is from genome assembly GCA_905147815.2 of Phalera bucephala. Lineage (NCBI taxonomy): Eukaryota > Metazoa > Arthropoda > Insecta > Lepidoptera > Notodontidae > Phalera > Phalera bucephala. The sequence goes on from LR990620.1 coordinate 31,248,694, forward strand.
AATAATTCAGAAGTTTTTTTTTGGCATTGTTTTTATTAAAAAAGTACTCAATAAAAATAAATATAACTAGTCTATAATACTAAAACACTTAAAAAGTCTTTATTATAATTACGAAATCGTCCAATTGTTTCATTTTAATAATAGCAAAATAAATTTCTGACCACTTTGACCCTGCTGCCAAATGAAATGTGATAAAAATGGAAATAAATTCATACAGCTTATTAATATTATTGTAAACTGGCATCACTCTGTATTCTATTATAACTGTCTATTAGCTCTTTTCGTTATTTACACAGTAGCGATAACCAACATCCAAAAATTTGACCAACGACAATTAATCTACCCAAATCACCTTCATTATTTTTCACTTTCATTTAAATAAAAATATCTCTTAAAAACACCTACTTAAAAGGAAAATATTTTAAGCATCTTGATAAAAAAAAAACCCTTTGTTATCATCCCCTGCGCAAAAGATATAAAACTCAAAAAAAAAGCATAAAAGAGAATTTCAGGTGCTCGGAAAGAGGAAGACAAACAGACTTTCATTTCCGGCGCCACCTAGCGGCGGGCGCTGTCATCTACACAAAGTACGCCACTTCCGGTTAATCTGGCGAAAGCAAAGGTTTTACTATTGAACGAATTTCTTTAAATAAAGTTGTGAGTTATAAGAACTGGAAATTATTAGTATAATTAGAATATATTATAGGATTTCCTTATAATCTCATAAATCCAATCGGAAAAGAAGAAAATCTTAAGCCTATTTTATGGTTCAAGAATATTACGTAGACGTTTAGTTGGCCATTTAATGTTATACTTAGGTATACTTGTTCCAAAAACACTTATTAACTTGAAATGTTGAACTGTAATTTAATGTTATTTAACCATGAAAGCAGCAGACTTTTTATTGTCTATCAAGTATAAGGTAAGGAACAACTTTTATTTGACGAATTCAAATTAGCTCTTTTCTTTTGTTTAATTATCTCTGCTTTTTGTGCTGAAATACCATAGAGGTACTAGAAGCAGAAATACTTTATACTAAAGACATGGTCATAGACCTTCTGTTATGTGGGCTTGTCAGCATGATGGCGAGGGGTTATTTTAATGTGGCTGAATAATTGCACACTTCAGTTGCATTTAATTAGAGTGCGAAGAGAAAATATTAAGTTTATTAAGCAAACGTTACTCTATGCTCTTTCACTACCCCGGAAAACATCTGGCGTGATTATATATTTATTTTAGAGAGGGAGATTACTATTAGATTTTAATATATTCCTTTCTTCTATAATAATGTTTGTTGGGGCGGTTGTAATCGCACTGAATAATATAAAGATGATTTATGTAATTGTAAAGAGTAAAATGACAGAAGCATTATGTGCGTAAGCCACAGCGACGATAAAACTACAGTTGAAAGTCGTACATTGATAAAGGTCCCGTAGCAAAAGTATCAAAATATAATGTATTACTATTGGTACGGCCAAACCAACGCGTCCAGCCCCATCCGCGATGGCGTAAACGGTGGCGATCAGCTCCTGCAGTAAAATTTGTATGGAAATGTTTACACCAACGCGTCCTGCGTCCTGCACGCGCTACCTGGGCGGCGTCTGTACGCGCAATCATAAGGAGATACTGATCGCTACCGTGATCGCCGCCGGGACCTTAAAAGACTCTAATTCAGATTGATAAGAATTTTGTTCTCTAGAATATAGTCTGTTTTTGTTGTCTGTGATTTCAGCGTCAATAATTTCTTTTTACCGTTCCCGCGGTTTTATCAAGTCTCATATACATCAGTCTTTCCCACAGAGGACTGAGAATCTTCTAAAGATTTTTACCTCGAAAAAAGCCTACGTATTTTATAGTCTGTTCCAAGCCCCGGGTAATAGAAATACCATTATTGCGGTAACATAAAATATAAATACTGTTTTGCTTTTATCAATACCGAGTCGTCTGCGCTTCGTGGCGGGCGCCCGCGGAAAATGGACTCGGAACCCGGACGTAAAAGGATATTGGACGAGTTCGAAGGATGCTTTTAGGAATAGATTTGTTCGTAAATATCTCGCACGATTTATTTATGGATGTCTTTATAGATATGTACATATATTATACAGATAAATAAGCGAGTAGGTATGAAAGATAAGAAAGGGTATGTTGGTTCGTTGGTTCCGGCATATTGAAAGAATGTCTGAAGAAAGAATGACCAAACAGATATACATTGCGAAAGTGGAAGGATGTAGGTACCGGGGAAGACCTAGATTATCTTACCACGACCAAAGTAAAGATAAGAAAGGGTATGTTGGTTCGTTGGTTCCGGCATATTGAAAGAATGTCTGAAGAAAGAATGACCAAACAGATATACATTGCGAAAGTGGAAGGATGTAGGTACCGGGGAAGACCTAGATTATCTTACCACGACCAAAAGAACGAGTCTTATCTGAAGGACAAGTCAAGAGTCTCCGTAACCGTCGAGCGTGTATGAGACGAACTATGAGAGTGGAGGAAGCCAGAGAAGTATGTAAGGAAAGAACCTGTTGGAACTCTGTACTCTCTGCCTACCCTGCAAGGGATCTGGCGTGATGATATAGATAGATAAATTTTATGATTTTGATGAATATAAAGTAATTAGTCTGCCTCGTTGGTCTAGTGGCGAATAAAGTGCTTTGCGATCACGACGTCCTGGCTTCAAATCCTAGGTTGGACAAAAGTAGTTATTCTATAGAAAAAATCCTAGTATCAGTTCGGAGTCTGTAATTGTGGCTCGCCCTCTATTACATGGGACCTAACATCGTCGGCGAAAAGTGGGTGTACACAGTACACCTCTGCCAGCCTCGTTTGGGGAAAATAGGTGACGCTGTTTGTTTTTTTTGTTTGATAAAGAAATTGTAAGTGTAATCATTCTTAATGTAACTAACGTTTGGTATTAATTTATTGCGCTCGTAGCGTTTTGTGACCGCGCAGTTATGAGCGATCTCCAATGTTAGCAGAGTTGAAAGAAAGAAAGAAAATCATATTTATTTTCTGGAGAAACCAGGGCTACACACAAGTTACAAAATGTTATTAATAATAAAACAATAATATTGCCCAAGCCTCGCCAGCAAAATGGGACAGCCCATTGAGCTATATGCAGTGATACGGCAATAATATTACCCTAACACAGCGCTGGTTTTCAATACACACACCGTCACGCCTATATTCCCCAAGCGGGGGTGGCAGAGGTGTACTGAGTACACCCATGTTTCGCCGACGATGTTAGGTCCCACGTAATAGGGAGCGAGCCTATTGCCATATACCAGGCACAATTCCAGACTCCGGACTCGAACTGTTCGATAAAGTGATCCTTCTGCAACAGTAAGCTGTAGTACTGGACCTAGGTACTATATATTTATACCTCATATCCCTAAAACGTTATTTACAGGCAGGAAGAAGCGATTTTCATCTTCCCCTCGCATCCTTCACGCTCAGGAAGTGCTTTGATATTCGATTAGATACAACGAAGGTGAGATATTATTTAGTCGTTTATTTTCATGCTTTTGTAAAGGTGTGTTCTAGTTAAGAAGTAATGTTTTTTGATAAGGGGAAAATGAGATTTACGTTTTGGTAGTTGTTTGAGAAAATTGATGTTATATTTATGATAAACACATACGAATAATGCGCATAGCGATCGCGATGTCCTGCGTTCAAATTTTAGGTCGGACATAAATATTTTTTTTCTAAAGAAAAGTTCCCAGTGTCAGTCCAGAGTTTGGCATTTTGTCCAGTATAATGGCAATAGGCTCGCCCCATATTACATGGAGCCTACAATCTTTGGTGAAAAGTGGGTGTAAACAGTATATCTTTGCTATCGCTTGGAGAATATAGGCGTGACGGTGTTTATTTTTTTTTTGTACATATGCACTCCATGTCTTAGAGCAAACCTTATGATGAGGCCGAAATAGCATTCCCTGGCCAAGATATACGAGCGCCTACTTCTGGCGAGGCTCAAAGACTTCGTAACGTCCAGGGGTATCCTTATCGACGAGCAGTTTGGCTTTCGAGCCAAACACTCTTGCGTCCACCAAGTGCACCGCATCACGGAGCACATCCTCTCCGGTCTTAATAGACCCAAACCCATCTACACGGGCGCCCTCTTCCTAGATGTCGCGAAGGCATTCGACAAAGTCTGGCACAACGGCTTGATCTACAAGCTCTACCAATTGGGTGTGCCGGACAGACTCGTGCTCATCTTACGAGACTTCTTGTCGAATCGCGCCTTCCGTTATCGCGTCGAAATGACGCGCTCCACTTCCCACTCCATCAGTGCTGGAGTCCCACAGGGCTCAGTTCTCTCTCCGCTCCTGTTTAGCCTTTACACGAACGACATTCCTCGTTCGAGTAAGGCGCATCTAGCCCTATTCGCGGATGATACCGCTCTCTACGTCTCGCATAGGAATAAGGGTTTCATTACCAGACACCTTCAGGCATCCGCCAATTCCCTAGGGAATTGGTTCAGGAAGTGGCGTATTGAGATGAACCCGGACAAGAGCGCTGCGGTGTTCTTCTCCAGGGGTGCCACCCCGCGCCACTCCCTGCGCCGCCCTAGAAGTAATCTCGGCCAAGTGACCATGTTCGACCGACCCATTCCCTGGGTCAAAGAGGTCAAATATCTAGGGGTCACCCTAAACAGTACCATGTCCTTCGGCCCGCACATCAAGCGGGTCCGTCACCGAGCATCATTTGTGCTCGGTCGTCTCCATTCGTTAATCTGCAAGCGGAGTAAAATGTCCCTTAGAAATAAGGTGACACTTTACAAAACTTGCGTTCGACCCATCATGACTTATGCGTGTGTTGTGTTCGGGCTTTCGGCCCCCTCTCACATCGATAAACTCCAAGTGGTTCAAAACCGCTTCCTCCGTAAAGCCGTAGGAGCCCCCTGGTTCGTACGGAACGTCGACCTCCACTCCGATCTAGGTCTCGAACCTATTCGCGCCTTTATTAAAAAGGCGGCAACACGTCACTTCGCGAACGCATCTACCCATGCGAATCCGTTAATCGTAGCCACCGCCGACTACGATCTCCCCCCCGACCCCTGCCGCCACCGCCGGCCGCGACATGTTCTCACCGACCCCCCCGATGCTTTTCATCCCTTCTTTCCGCTCAGAATACGGGCGACGACGACGACGTAGTAGTAGATCCCCTCCCATAGCCGGCGGTTGACCGGTGCACTTAGTAGTGCACCCGTCCCCCTACAGCGACTGTCCCAACCGAGGGCACCTCTTCGAGGCGCCCTCGAGTATGTCGCCTCTTGCCCTTCTGGCTGGCTAGAGCGTGGTGGTTGCACGCTCGCCTTTAAGTCCGGTGAAGCTGTAAAGGCCTCGCGGCCAACAGCGTACATCATTCACACACACACAGCATGCTAAAATCGAATGGCACTTGAACATATTTTTTTTTCAATATAGGAAATGACCATTTATCGACCGGGAGAGTGATAGTGATGCAATTACTTTACGAATGAATAATAAGGGACGGATATATTGAGGGCACGCTATGTGCAAAAACGAAGGACATTGTCGAATTTTTTTTTTTTTTTTTTTTTTAATTTTAATAAAAACGTAGCCCCACACTAGGATTTATTCCTGTCGTGGGTGCGTTTACAAACATGAAAAGTCACAAACAAATACCCAGACCGGAACAAATAATTGTGGATCACACAAAGATTTGTCCCGTGCGGGAATCGAACCCGCGACTATTCGACACAGTAGGCGGAGCAGCTCAAGCTCTTAACCACTGCGCTAAATCGTCCGTCAAAATTGCTTCCGAACCAACAAACATTTGACCCACACCATCATTATTTATCTATTTTATTAAAATAATGGCAAATATCCGTATCTAACGGACAATTTGCAATCTAAAACGAATTCAAAGTATTGTAAGTACTTATATCGAAGTCGCCGACATCTTTACTGAATGTCAACACACAATATAACCTCATATGTATTAATGGCTACTGAATTATAACCTCAAAATCTAATACGGTCTGTGCCATATTGCGATTCCCCTGCTTGTCTGTTTAATAATAAATGTCTTAAGAGAATTTATAGGTCATTTGAAATCATACAAGTATTTTTTCATTGCTGTTGGTTCTGGGGCAAATCATGTATGGGCGCAGAACGATGTCCTTTATCATTTTCTAAACAAACTACACTATGAAATAAAAAACTGCTTTACAAGAATTTTGCTACAATCATTCTCTATGTTTTTAGTAAATTTTATTGACTCCTTAAACGTTTCGGGGTGGAATCAGAACATCTAAAGTAATAGATGACTTTAGATTTTTATTCTATTGAGAAAATTTCGTCTATATCGGGTATATTTTTTACCAGATCCTAAAATATAGAGCCAAAATTTATATTTCTAAATATTAAGTCTCTAATGCATATTATTCTTGAAGTGCATGGATTACAAAGACACGTGTTTATCGCGTGTCTTAACTGTCTATTGAAAATAGGTAATTCTTCCTAAAAAATAAAAACATAATGTTCTATCTATCTATATCATCATGCCAGGTCCCTTGCGGGGTAGGCAGAGAGTACAGAGTTCCAACAGGTTCTTTCCTTACATACCTCTTTGGCTTCCTCCACTCTCATAGTTCGTCTCATACACGCTCGCCGGTTCCTTTCAAATGTTCCTTTTGAAAAAGGTATGAAAGTCGACAAAGTGTACTATGTTTAGAGTAAAACAAAAACATATCAACGTCACGCCTATAGTCCTAATGTCAGACTCCGGACTAATACTAGAAATATTTTAATTAAAAAAATTACATTTTCGTCCGACTTAGGATTCGAGCCCAGGACCGTGAACTCTACGCGCATTATTGGCCACTAGACTAACGAAGCAGTAACATTATTTTTTCCAAAATAGGAAATGATAGGTCTTTTTGAATAGTCACTCAACATTCGTGCTCCTCAATTGTCTATTGAAAGAATTTCGCTTCAGTCTAAGGACATTTTTTTAAATGTAGCTCCACACTATGATTTATTCCTGTGTCATGGGTGCATTTACAAACATGAAAATACACATACACAAATACCCAGACCGAAACAAATTACTTTAGATCTATCTATCTATCTATATCTTCACGCCAGATACCTTACGGGGTAGGCAGAGAGTACAGAGTTCCAACAGGCTCTTTCCTTACATACCTCTCTGGCTTCCTCTACTCTCATAGTTCGTCTCATACACGCTCGCCGGTTACGAAGACTCCTGACTTGTCCTTCAGATAAGACCCGGTCTATTTGGTCATGGTAAGATAGTCTAGGTCTTCCCCGGTACCTACATCCTTCCACTTTCGCATTGTATATCAGTTTTGTCATTCTTTATTCGGACATTCTTTCTATATGCCCGAACCAACGGAGCATACCCTTTCTCATCTTTACACCGATATTCTCTTTCATACCTATTTGCTTTCTTACTACGCTGTTGCGAATACGGTCGGTCAGCTTCACACCGCACATCTTCCGCAGAGCTCGCATTTCCACCGCTTCTTACATACCCAGCTCTCGCTGCCATATAACAGCGTTGGGACAAGCACTCCATTATGTATGGCTAGCTGCGCCTTTCGGCTTAAGTGCCGGCTCTCAAGTAGCTTTCCCATCGCGCCATTCACTCTGTTCCCTGCACTCACTCTTCTCTCTATGTCAGCGGTGTATTTTCCATCCTTACTGAATGCGCATCCAAGATATACAAACTCATTCACTTGCTCCAGCACATCGTTCCCAACCACAATCCTTGCATTCGTTCTGGTTTCTTCCCGTTCAAAAACCATAATTTTGGTTTTCTTCACATTCATTAACTTTAGATCACACATAGATTTCTCCCGTGCAGGAATCGAACCTGCGACAATTAGACACAGTGGGCGGAGCGGCTTAAGCTCTTAAACACTGCGCTAAATCGTCCGTCGTCCGCTAAGACATTGTTTTTATGAGCTATTATATTCGTGTTATATTGGCCTATATATGGCAGTGAGTTGGCCAATGTATAGGCACTCGTAGCGCTGTGCGACCGCGGTGTTCTAACTAATAATAATAATCACCAAGATTAAGCAGCGTTCGATATGGTCGGCCTGAGATGAGTGACCGTTTGTGGCATTTTCATATTCGAGCGTATCCGTGCTTCGGAAGGCACGCTAAGCCGTTGGTCCCGGTTACCACTTAATGTGGTAGTCCTTGAAAGCGGCTGATAAGTTCCAACAGCAGGTGGCCACAAACCTGCCTCCACCAATCCGCACTAGGTCCGCGTGGTGGAGTATGACCTAATCTCTCTCACCTCGATTTGTGAGAGAAGGCCTTTGCCAAGCAGTGGGCAGTATAGGCTGATATTATATAGCAGTGATAGCCTAGTGGTTAGACCGTTGCACTACAAAGTCAGAGGTCTCGGGTTCAAAACCAGGCACGCCCCTCTGTCTTTTTGAAAGCATGACCGTATTAAATATTCATTATCACTTGCTTGAACAGTGAAGGAAAACATCGTGAGGAAACCTGCATGCCTGAGAGTTTCTCGAAGGTTTGTGAAGTTCGCCAACCCACACGGGGCAGCGTGGTGAACTATGGCCTAAGTCGTCCCAGCTTCAGAGGAGGCCCGTGCTCAACGGTGGGACTGTTCTTTAACAGAAAAATAAATAAAATTTCGACTTTGACTTTGGCATTTGTCCTAAAAAAAGAATAGGGAGGATATGAATAAGTTCTCGAAAAAAGTTTCAAAAGTCCGCAAATATAATGGTCTTAATCATACTGGCCTAAACATGCTCCAAAAACCCTACTTAATCCGATATTCTACTGACAAGGGTGCTGCCCGAATAACCAGTGAAGCTTGACTTCCCCACCCCCTTTCCCTTACGTAATTAACACAAAATAGGGCCCGTTTAACGCGTGAAGAGAGATCAAAGTACGCTGGTTAGGTGATAATGGAACAGCCTCTAAATGGTAATGGTTGTTCTCAGTTATACTTCTCACCTTGTAATGTTGAAATGTAAGTAATATTGTTTGTGAAGCTATGAAATGTTCTTTTTTTCCTTTTCTACAAGCGAGCGCTACGTAACGAGCTTGTAGTACTCTAGTACCCTGGTGTTCGTAACGTACACTAAGTTTAAGCAGCGTACGCCTAGGTCAGTCTGAAACTATGTTGAAGCTAAAAGGTGGTGAGTCAGAACTGGCGAGGTTGCTTTGTAGACCCAATCCAACCACCGTCTTTGGGGTTTTGGTTTGGTCACGCTCCCTATAATGTCTTTCCTTGCGGTGGCTGTCTGCATGGGTCACTCTCGTCCCTCTAATATGGTCGAGGGGAGTGAAAGCTGTTCTAGTAGTCATTCTCGTGAACGGGTGCTGGTTCTGGGGACTGGTCCATCTGAAATCCTTTAGACTATCTTTATAAATAACTTCATTAGTCTCATATCTCGGTCGTACGGCATCACTCTGGAGCTAGATCGTAAACTATTTAATTGTAATTCAATATGAGCAAAAATAGAAAGGTAAAAAAGAGAAAGAGAAATAAATCAAAAAGACACGCCCGCTGAGTTTCTTCGCCGGATCTTCTCAGTAGAGGCCGCGTTCCGATCCGGTGGTAGATTTGTAGACGCTGGACTGGACTGGACGGGGCATTAACATCAACGGCGAATACATCTCACACCTTCGGTTTGCCGATGATATCGTCATCGTGGCAGAGTCACTGGAACAGTTAAGCGAAATGCTGCATAGCCTAAATGAAACCTCTCGAGGTGTCGGTCTCGGCATGAACTTGGATAAAACCAAGATCATGTTTAATGAGCATGTCACGCCGGGACCGATCTACATCGATGGTTCGATGCTCGAAGTTGTTCGGGAGTATGTCTACCTTGGACAAGTTGTCCAATTTGGTAGAAACAACTTCGAGAAAGAAATCAACCGCAGGATCCAATTGGGTTGGGCAGCATTTGGCAAACTACGTCACGTTTTCGCTTCGCCTATACCGCAATGCCTGAAGACTAAAGTCTTTAACCAATGCGTCCTACCTGTTATGACTTACGGGGCCGAGACGTGGACACTTACAGTGGGACTAGTCCACAAATTCAAAGTCGCACAGCGGGCTATGGAGCGAGCTATGCTCGGCGTGTCTTTGAAGGATAAAATTTGTAACGAGGTAATCCGACAAAGAACCCAAGTTACCGACATAGCTCGCAGACTCAGTAAGCTAAAGTGGCAATGGGCTGGTCACATCTGCAGAAGGACCGACGGCCGATGGAGCAAGCGTGTCCTAGAGTGGAGACCGCGACTTGGTAAGCGTAAGGTAGGACGGCCCCCAGCTAGATGGACCGACAACCTCAAAAAGGTCGCTGGGACAGACTGGATGCGGAAGGCGCAGGACCGTGTGCAATGGCGCGTGTTAGGAGAGGCCTATGTCCAGCAGTGGACTACGATAGGCTGATTGATTGATTGATTGATTGATTGAAGATTTAAAAAAAATGTAACGACTATTTGTAAGCGCCCCCGCAGGGCTTTAACAAAATAAATTGTTTGAGTTTGAGTGTGAGTATAAATGGTTCTATAATAACATAGGGTTGTTACCCTTCTTATATAGTCGTATATAGTCGATCACATCGGTTTCGATGACAGCGTCCCAAACATTAAAATATTATTTTCTGTCATGAACCCTAATATACCGCTTTGGTCTTAAACACACACACACGCACACATGCAAGTAGAATAAAGTTGGCCTCAAGTATTGTAAGTGTAAGTGTAGAAGAGCCTAAGCCTAGTTTTTTGAATTTGGCGCTTATGGTCAAGTGTTTGAAGGCGAGTTTTTTCAAATGCTCGATTGTTATTAGAGATGGTAGCGCACCAAGATGACTTGTGTGCTCCTCCCAATTTTCGGGGTTAATACCACAGGAGATAAGATTATCTTACCTCCATCTTCAACGTGATAATGAGACATTAGAATTCGCAAAGCCGCGCAACCTTGTTCATCACATCATCATTAGCCCATGTCTGTCCACTGCTGAACGTAGGCCTCTCCCATGGTCTTCAGCTCTCTTCCTCCAATCCCTGCCCTTTGCCTTACGAATCGCTATACGTTCATTACATATATGAAAAATATACACGAAACGCGCATTCTGTGATTCAGTACTGGATGGAATATTGTTTCTGATACAGTGGCTTAAATACTTTTTATGTATCTGCATACGAGTAACTGTAGAGTCTTCCGAAAGTTGTAACTATACTATTTTAAGGGTATAACAATTCATCGGAACATTTGTGCATGGATGACGTAGAGCCAACAGTATTTCTTGCGAAATAGTGCGCTAGTACATTTTTAAAAAATAAATACCATCACCCTTATATTCCTCAAGCGGGGTGGCAGAGGTGTACTGTGTACACCCAATTTTAGCTAAGGATGTTAAGTTCCATGTAATAGGGGGCGAGTCTAACGCCATTTCTGTTTTTAAATAAACGTAGCCCACACTAGGATATACTCCTGTGTCGTGGGAGCGTTTACAAACATGAAAATTCACATCCACAATTATCCAGACCGAAACAAATAATTGTGGGTCACACAAAGATTTGTCCCGTGCGGGAATCGAACCCGCGACTATTAGACACAGTGGGCGGAGCAGCTTAAGCTCTTAATCACTGCGCTAAATTGTCCGTCAGTAATATACATAGAACTTCTCCTACAAAAAAATTACACTTTTGTCCAGCCAAGTATTCGAATTCGATTTCTGGAGCCTTTTCATTACGGTGGAAAAAAACATAGCCACGGAATTCATAGTGGGTATAAAAATTTTGTTTGTCTTAAACCCCTATTGTTAGGGCCGCTAACAATATATTAGCTCATCACTTGCGCTAGAAGTATTTCATAAGGAGCATCGATATTGGTCTGCCGATATCGAACACAAACATTGGGACGTGACGAGGAATATGTGTTGTACAGGCGCTGTTTACATTGCTGAGACTTGGGGCCTCGTCTAAGTTTGTCACGCTGCGAAAATGAGTTTTGCTTATAAATTTCAAAATTTTGATAGAGAAGTTGTATCAGAGGGTTTAGTACAAAATGCCGTACTCTGTGGTACGCACAATTGACGTTAGCATACACTGTCGAAAAAAGCGAGCTGTAACGTTCATCGTTGCTGAGTAAATTTGGGAGTGTGAAAAGGATAGAATATTAACTCATTAGCATATCGTTAATGTCAATCCGTTCATGCTAAGCCCTCTGAATTTAGAATTATATCATCTTTAGATTAATTGCGTCAGATTTTATTCAAACATAGACCAGCTATGGCTAAGGTAATACTTTTCTTTCTTTCTTCTTCTTTCTATCGATAATACGACAGGTACGTTAAGTGTTGCATAAGTCGTTAGTACGACAGTCGCATCACCAGCAATAGGTATTTAATATAATGTTTAATATGATTTTCGTATCTTTTCTTGAATTTCAAGTGTTTAGATTTTTTTACTAAATGATTTCACACGCATCGCTTGACATTACCATAACACCTGTCGTGTCATAAGTAATGAATCGGTCGACCTGTAGCTGGGTAAACTGATGGCAAAGAAATTGCTGAGTGCGAATCAGACACTCGAGATTCTGTTACTAGCTACCAAAAGTAGATTTTGGTTTGATATATCTTTCAATATGTAGGACTATGTTATATGCCTAACACGGTGGTCTAACCAGATTCGCACCACTACAGTTTACAACGCACTGCATGTCGCCGAGGACAGGGAAAATGGCGAATCATTACAAGAGCCAGGCCCTTTATCTTAGACATGAGGAATACGACTCGAGGAGGAGGAAAGGTATGTTAGTGATTTATTCAGATAAGTCTAGTGGGAGGGATATTATTCGTTTTTAACGTATGGTATGTTTTTTAACGCGCTTTGTAGAACATCTCTTTCTTTGTTACTTTTTTGTTTCTGTACGCAACCATCTCACTCACTCCTTAAGTAAAACCACACTGGAACGAGAGAGACATAAAGACTGTAAGGATATAAAAAGAAATAAAAATCCAACACTAAAGTGCCACAAACGTGCTTTATTGACAAACTGTAGATCCATTATCCGTAAGTATATTATATACAGCGGGCTAAGCGATCGGCTCCGTTTGCGAGCTACTTCAAACAAACCGAGATCCTACCGGGATTGAATGCAGAATGTAAACATCGAATAGGCAATAGATAAAACATCGTATACAGTAGCCACTTCGTATTATTTCATTACCATTTCAGTAGCTTCATGAAGAAATATGACAGAAGTGTGCCCAAAATTTCTTTATGTCTTTAAAAACGTTATCCCACGCTAGGAATCATTCCTGTGTCGTAGGTATGTCTAAAAACATAAAATTTACATACACAAATACCCAGACCGAAACAATTACTTGTGGACCACATTAAGACTTGTCCCGTGCGGCTATCGAACCCGAATACCCGCGATTAGTAGATCTAGTGGGCGAAGCGACATAAGCTGAAGTAACATAAAACGTCCATAGAGTCGGAATAATTTCAGTTACAAAAATATATTAATTCATCATCAGTTGATTGACGTTGACGTCTGCTCGTTGGTCTAGTGGCAAAGCGCATCGCTTTCTGATCATGAGGTCTTGGGTTTAATTCCTAGGTCGGACACATACTGGGAATTTTCTAACAAAAAATTCCCAGTATGAGTCCGGAATCTGGAATTGTGCCCGGTATATGGCAATAGGCTCGCCACCTATTATATGAGACCTAACATTGTCGCCGAGAAGTGGATGTAGTCAATACACCTCTGCCATCCCCGCTTGGCGAATATAGGCGTTACGGCTTTTTATGAAAGACTTACACTGCAGGACTAAAGTATCCCCGAAGAATCGCTACAACGACAGGCTTTGGGTTGTACGCATACGGTTTCTACCTGCGACCTTCACCAGGACATGGGTCCACCTTGTGAGAAGCCTGCCCGCTCCCCCTCTTTCAACCTTTCTGCCTGTAGCACTGATAGGTCTTTGACCTACGAGCCTATCAGCTCTACGAGCAATGTACCCTCTACCACTTAGATTTAGCAATTTCAAACGATATGTTGCTAACATTGGTTATTTTTCAAATTATTTGTTAATTGTAACAAATTTGTACTATAATATTAACACACAATCCAAGTCTTCTTCTTCTTTTAATGAATAGCCCTACACTTTAACAGTGTATTTTACCAATCTCTAGTAATAATAAAACATAACAGTGAATTATAAAAATTGCCTTTTGTCGCCATTACGGCAAAAAAAAACCAATGCCAAGTCGGATCTCGGTATTATTTGACAAATACATTGACAATTAATGACATTTACACACAAATTATAACATTTAAGACCCAAAAAGATATAATTCGGTACATTTACACTTCATTCAAATCGATTTTATTCATCGATATTTTAAAAAAGAACAAAAAAATAAAAATAATAACATGACATTAGCAGTCAGTTGCAATTACGACCAACCAGAAAAATAAAAACAGTTACTTTTTTAAAAATAAAACTATTTTTATTTTAATTCTATCGTGTTTTTTTTGTTTTTAATTTCCCGACGTTTCGTATGCTATTTTACAGGACCAAATCAAGATAAATCGCAATGAAATTCTTGTGTAATATTCGCGAAAATCTAAGACCTATCCGAGGCTTGATTTCACGCAACGAATTTTGAAAATCCAAGGCTTGATTCTAATAATAAAACTCCACAAAAACCAAAACTTAACCGCCACCAATCAACATTTTCGCAGACAAGTAGATATAAAAAAGATATCTTTAGATATGGTTTTTAAAATTGGGGACAGGGGGAATTACCACAACTTTTTAACCATAACTATTTTATCATGATACATCGCCGTGAAAGAGACCTGCGTATATCCACATCTTTTTCTTACAGCATAGTAAGATTATAATAGCCATATCCAGGGCCAGATAGCCAGGCGTTTTATTCGTTATGACCAGACGCGGTGCGTTACGATAACTTGTAATTAATTATTTATAAAAAGGCATTTTATTCCAATCATTCTTTATTTTTCTGGTTCTGGTATAATTACTTTTTAATACAACTATGGAAATCGGAGGCAATAAATTCGTTCTTAATCTGACTGCGAACTCACGTTAGGAAAATGAAACGAAAATGTTCATTTGATTTGATTAACGTCACTTCTGAAGAAAATAAATGTAATCTACTTAATTATCGACATTAATTTATGACAGTCAACTTTAAGATAGTGGTTATCAACTGACAGATAATGTGTATTTGACAAGTGACAGTAGTACAAAATATACACATTTTTTTAACTTGTTACTTCTTTGTCAGAACCATATTGAACCCGTAAAGACCTAGACATATTTCAGAAACTGGTAATTTGATAAACAGAACTAATGTAGGGTAAAACGTTTAAAATCTGTAATTTTCCGTTCCCAGGAGTAATAATTTCGCAGAATTGACGTCACTCTAATCAAATTATTATTTATAAAAACGGTATTAATTTTCATCTACCACAACATTTTATTTGGAATTATTCCAAAGTATATCTGTAATGCCTTATTTTATCTCACTCTTGTTAAGGACTGCTGCCACCGTATACCCATTTCTCTACATCGCTAACGAATTCCCCATTAAGTGTTCCTTAAAAAAATAATTGCAGAATTTTATTAAGCAAAAAAACTGAATTACTTAAAAAATAAAAGCATCACAAAACATTTTTGTTACTCGCCTATTACTTAACTAAAAATGACAAACTTAACTCGTTAAAAAAAAGAAATAACAACGACTATCTTATAAAATAATCACATTGAACCCATTTTCTATTCCAAAATATTACTCATTTATATGAAGCACAAATTTGTTGTATTTCATTTCGAATAAAAATTCCAAAAGAAAATTATAAAATTGAAATGTTTGTAATAATTATTCTTAATATTTTATTACAATTTAGGTCAGTGGTCTAAAATCAATAATCAATCAGCAAAATTAGTTTAATACCAAACTGCAGCATTAAATTTACCAGATTTTAAAATCAAATTACCAAATAAATCTAATCACTAATAACTTTTTCCCTCTTTTATTATTCCGGAGAACATTAAATGTTAGTTCATTATAGCCATCGAAATTTTGTATCATACATTCTATTACTAATTAAAATCATAAATTCAGTACACCTAACATTGCATCGCCTAATGAAATTACATACAAATACATGACGCGAAAAATTTGACTTTCATGTAACTTTTATACAAATACACAAGTATGTCCATTCTGACGGAATACAAATCTATGGCAAGATATTAATTTACACATGTGCTACAAATTTGTATTTATTTATATTCGGTGTACACTTTCACAAAACCTTATTCCAGGGTGGCTACCACGACCATATTAGGTGTATTATTGCAATATTACTTCAGCCTTAGAAAGTGACGTCCTTTTCCAACGGCAAAGTAAGATTAGAATAATACTGCTTAGACGACCGCTGGTTGCCGACTGTCAAAATAATATAACATAGTAAGTGTACTGTGTTATAATTAAAAAAATGGGACTGCCTCGTTTGTCTAACGGCAAACACTGCGCGATAACGGGGTCCTGGATTCTGAATCCTGGGTCAGACAATGTGTAATTTTTCTAAAGATAAAGTCCGGAGTGCGGTATTGTGGTATTATGTCAATAAGCTCGCCCCCTATTACATCGGAACCTTACATCGTTGGCGAAAAGTCCTCGTGCAATCTTCGCTTGGGGAATAAAGGCTGTACAGTATTTTTTTAAAGTTAGGGGTGGGCTACTGTTGATATTTTCTTCTTAATAAATTATTTTAATATAGTATTAGTGAATTGTGTTAATAAAGAAAGGCTAAAAGGCACACTTGAGACATTGATATTAAAATGAATGTAATAAGATATGATCTATTCTCTATTACATTATGGTGAAGTTTTGTGATTATATTTTTATGTAAATTGTGCTTTTTATTCGTGTTTTAATAAATCATATTATACTGAAAGCGAGGGGGTCTGAATCAGGTCTACTTTTAAAATTTAAATCAATTTTTTATGATTCCTGCACGTTGTATCTATTAAGAATATTATGCAAATAACAAAAAGATTTATTGAGACCAGAAAAAATTATGAAGAAATATTTTTTGAAATTTCCTGTGTGTGAACACAAAATTCATCCTTCAACCACATGTCAAAGAATCAAATGACAAAAATTTATATATTATTAGTCCACTCATGAGTGTAGTTTTTAACCTTAATACATAAATACGACTGCTAATGGATTGTTATAAAATTGTTCACCCGAGAAAGCAATAATTAGGAACTAATAAATTTCTTTCGCAATTGTTCTGAGCCCCAATCCTGTTAACGCCGCCGATTAATAATTCCATGAAATTTAACTATTTTTCGAATTTTATCGTGATTTATTTTAAGTTCCTGACGTTTCGTGTGCTTTACAGCTCCCATGGTCACGAGAGGGACCTTTTTTTTAGTCGTAGCCCCACACTAGGATTTATTACAGTGTCATGGATGCGTCTACAAACATGAAAATTTATATCCACAAATACCCAAACTGAAACAAATAATTGTAGGTCACACAAAGATTTGTCCCGTGCGGGAATCGAACCCGCGACTATTCGACCCAGTGGACGGAGCGGCTTAAGCTCTTAACCACTGCGCCAAATCTTTCGGCAACTTTAGTTAACGTGTAATATTTGTAAATCTAAGAACTCAATAATGTTTTCATACTCTAGGAGTATATAAAAACTGCTAAATGTGTTGATCGGCGACGATTAAGATTTGGTTATAGCAGAATTTATTAGGCATAATCGGGGCCCTGTTGAATAAGGAAACTCAAGTGTGGTAATTAAAATTAGGCAAAAATTCCCTCAGATATTCTTTTTCTTTTAGTTTTAAACATAAATTTTTCGTGGATTAATTAATTTAATAATTAGTTTACCTTACAAATATACCGATTCCCTCAAATTTCACATTTTACCACATCAAATGTATATTATGTACAATTTTGTATGTTTTTGATTATTTACTTTTTAGAATACAATAAGCTACAACAATATAAGCCTAGGCACTTACGGCAAATATGTTTTGGCATATTCATTTACATAGTAATTTTATACCACAAAAACACATACTCATACATACATTAGTTGGATATTCTGTACAATAGCTATTAGTGCTAAATATACTTTTGACTAAACTAAACTAAAGTTAGTTCTTCTATTTATTTATATTCCAATAAAAAAGTGACAGAACAATAAATTCAAGTTAAATCAAGTTATACAAATCGAAACTAAAGTTTGTAAATAGTAAGAAACAAACACACTTAAATTTAGTTTAGTCAGACTTGTAACATTAGCACCTCTATATCTAAAAGGAACGATGCCACATTTTTAGTTAGAACAAAAACGTGATACTTATCAGCTATTGTTATTCTTAAATTCACTTACGACTAATTTAGACATCGATAAAGGTGTTGC
Source organism: Phalera bucephala (assembly GCA_905147815.2). Classification (NCBI taxonomy): domain Eukaryota; kingdom Metazoa; phylum Arthropoda; class Insecta; order Lepidoptera; family Notodontidae; genus Phalera; species Phalera bucephala. Next base: position 31,267,174 of record LR990620.1, read on the forward strand.
TGTCCGGAAAACGACGATTACAAAAAAGACAATTAGACAACTGCAATTGCGACTAAATTCCGGATAATTGCTAATTTTTCACATATTGAAAATATCGTACATGATGCTAATTTAGCTTGTGATAATAGCAAACGTCGTCATATGCACTCGCTTTGCGTGAATATACCCTTTTCCGTTCCCGAAGAAATAGGAGTAAGTGAAGACATAGGTTTTTGATCAACATTTCTTCAAGTAATCCATTACAAAAAGTAATTTCTTATAAGAAAAAAGCAATTTAGTCGCAATCGTGATTAAATAAAAGCTCTCTGTTTCAAAATTAAAAAGCATCCAGGTGGAAAAATCGCTCCGATTTCCATAGTCGCTCGTGATGTTCTTTGAAGTTATACAATTAGATTAGAATTTTTCTAACTGGATTTCTTTTTGGCCTTACCATGAATCTAACTTACAAACTGTAGAAGTATAAAATGTATTACAGTTGCTATCGGTATTGTGTTGAATTTAAAAAGATGAAGCGATAGGTAAAATTCATGGCAAGGGTTTTTTTCAACCGCCAACCGCGGCCAACGATTCCCATTTCATTTATTTAGAATTCTCGTCACGGGCTGACCCGAGAATTCATCGTATAAAATTCGATTTTTAAAATTCAAAACTTCGAAGCGAGAGGATCTGATTAAATATACGTGGAACGTGATAAAAGTGTGAGATAAAAACTCGTCTATTTTTTTTTATTGTCACAAGAGTTTTGAAATTTGGTTCATCGCGAAGCACATGTACTATGCTAAGTTTTTTTACTTATATATTGACTTGTATGTCACAGCACGATTTGATTTACACATTAATTAGTGTTGAAAACATAAGTCCTGTGAATTTATTGCGTTGCAACTAAATTGCATTCTTAAAATATGATAACAATTCAGTTGCAATTGCGTTTCAATGATAACCTCGAAGTGCTATTTAAGCCTATTTGTAGATATAAAAAGCGGACTTACGTATCCTATCACTATATGAAAGTGCTTAATGGTCTCACAGTGCTCCGGGCACTAAACAATCGAGCGATAACTCGATATGTCAAACTCGAGGTAACCTCAAACGAACTTACTAAAACTTAAAAAAATAATTCTAAACTATAAGTAATTAAAATAAAGAAATGTACTTCCGCCATGCACCTATTTAGGAAGAGCCCAAAATGGTTTTGAATATTGACCATTTAGACTCAATGTATTTTTGCTACCCCGCAAGGGATCTGGCGTGATGATATAGATAGATAGATGAATGAGTTCATGGCATTGTAGTTTGGTAGGTGGTATGACTAATATAACACCAACCCTTAGAATTTGCATAAGAAAATTTAATGAGCTAAATTCTTTATCCAATATGGAAAAAAATATTCGGATTCCTCATTCTTAACACAAGCCACAAATATCCTATTTCTCAAGAAAACAATCATAAGGTTTAACTAAATAACACTAATTAAGTCATGAATCATGTAAAATGATCAATATAAAAACCATTTCTTATCTTCACAAAAAATTGCTCGAAATCAGACGTGACTAAAGCGCCATCTTTTGGCAGTTATATCAAAATAAATTGAAATATTTTTAACACCCGAATTGTTTTCAAAATGTATCTTTCGATTTTACAAAAAACTTCAAATGGGTCCAAAATCAGTTATATATTGCTTTTGCGCCAATAAAACCCAATGTAATGGTTTCTAAAAGAAATATAATTATCATAAATATTACGAAGTAACATAATATTATTTCCTTGAAGCTTGAATACGGATAGAAAGATCTAACATATTGCATGAAAAGCCATAAAGGTTTTATTTTGGGTAATGAAATAACTTGGTCACTCTTTAGCGTACAACAATCTACTGAACTACTTCTAGATAATAGAATACTCTATAAAAACTCCTGAATAATAGTTATTCCTGAATAATAGATAGATCATTAAAAAGATTAGAAATAAACTTGCAAAAAAATGGCACTGCTGCTAATCGCTAATGCAAATAACTAAAAGAGAGAGATATAGAGTTCAGAATTGCTGATAAAAAATTTAAACTCGTAAAGAGCACAATAAAATCAGCAAATCCAATCAGGTGTGCTAATGTTCTATTTCTTTATTAAACATTCAAGACCTGGATTTACATATTTAAGAAGTCCTAATTCAGTGCCGTTAAAAACTGAAGAGTTACAATCAAAAAATAAAAAGCCTTAAATTCTGATATGTTTATGAGTTCTTGCAATTATTTCGGGGGAAACAAATAGAAAATTAATCTGTCTCTTCTATCGACTTCACGTCTGATTTCTTTTAATTCGGTTACCATAGAGTGGTCCAAAGTGAATGCCAGATCACGAATTGTAAGTAAGTGGACGCTATGAAGAAGGTATGAAGGATAAGGTATCTAAGGTTGTCTTGTCGTACTTGTCTAACGACGTCTGTTCCTGTTACAGGAAACTTGCCTGTGCGATAGAATTCTTCTAGCATTTTGTCCTTTTCTACGAATCTGTCATAGAGCCAGTTGGTCATGCCCTCGGTGTCTTGTGGTACCTGTTAGAGACACATAACGTAAGTTTACTTCCTGTAAGTATAATAATAAGCAACGTCTTGGTCCAGTGGTTAATAGCTTGAGTCGCTTTGCCCACTGAATCAAGAAGTCGTGGGTTCGATTCCCGCACGGGACAATTCTTTGTGTGATCCACAAATATTTGTTTCGGTCTGGGTGTTTGTGTATGTGAATGTCATGTTTGTTAACACATCTACGATATACGAATAATTGCTAGAGTGGGGCTACGTTAAGTTAAAAAAAAACTAAATTAAACATAATACAATATAATCGATTAGGTATCCTTTCATGGTAATAACTTTACCCCTATTTTGTGGAGTGTTTGAAACGAATTCAATGAGAATGTTTGTTCGAGATCTTGGAACATTTTCAAAGCTTGCAATGATGGGTAAATTTGAATGAAAATAATTTTATATGTACTTTTTTCAACGGATGCCACAAAATGTATACAATTGCAAAGCTAAAGCATTGCTATGTAACCAAATTTGCTAATCAACACCGTCACGCCTATATTCCCCAGAGGGGGTGGCAGAGGTGTACTGAGTACACCCACGTTTCGCCGACGATGTTAGGTCCCATGTATTAGGGGGCGAGCCTATTGCCATATACCGGGCACAATTCCAGACTCCGGACTCGTACTAGGAATTTTTCGTTAGAAAAACTACATTTGTCTGATCTAGGATTTGAACCCAGGACCTCATGATCACAAAGCGATGCGCTTTGTGATCATGAGGTCCTAACCAACGCCACCAAATCAACACTTTTTTAAAATTTAGAATGCCACATACTCGTTGTAGCTGAATTTATTTAACTCGTTGTAACAGAATTACAAACTCAATGAGAAATAAATTTAGTAGCTAATATACAATAATGACCTATTAGAAACTAGGTTCAAGTACAGAAGAAGCATATCTTAAAGTAAAGCTAGTAAAGTAAGATTAATATAAGGCTATACCAACCTCATTGCTAGGATACAGTCTGTAATGCAGATGGGTAGTGCAAGCCGGCCGGGTGCCACAAACCACATCTTGGAGATGCAGCGGGATCCTGTCCGGGTATGCGATGGTGACGTCCAAAATCCACTCGATGCTGTCCCCGACTTTGGAGTCGGCGATTAATTTACTGTTCCCGGAGCTCTGGTTGAAGTTGTCGTCTAAGGACAAAATGCTGGAGTTAGATTTGTTGTTTGTATAGGAAGAGCAAGTCAAGAGTCTCCGTAACGTGTATGAGACTAACTATGAGAGTGGAGGAAGCTAGAAACCTCTCTGGCTTCCTTCCCTCTTATAGTTCGTCTCATATAAGCTGTAGACCCTATTGGAACCCTGTACTCTATGGCTGCCCCGCAAGGGATCTACCGTGATGATATAGGTATATAGAAATTTGTTACGCCAAACACGTTTTACCAACGTATTTTGTCCCTAATGTTATAAGAGGCATACACACCCCAAGTCTTCGAAGGGCTCTTTTCGGAGACGTTGTATTGCAATAAACAAACAGGATTGGAGGAGTGGTGTAAAAATCTTTAAAAAAAAAAGGTAAAACTACTTCAAAAACCTTAAAATAAATATTTGAAGTCGGTGCTGGTTGGTGCAGTCGGTTACTTGGCACCGACTTCAAATATTTATTTTTTGCTTTTTGAAGTCGGTTTACCTTCTTTTTTTAAAGATTTTTATTTTACAATTTTAGGTGACGAGTGAATTATTTAATAATATTTATATACCGATATTATGTTATTTTGCTGAGTTGTACCTACAGGATTAATATAATGACTATAATAACGGAATCTATACATTCACGCTGTTCGCCGTTAGGGAGTTCCCTCTTGTATCTTCAAAGTCCAAGGTCCAATACCAATAACATTAAAATAGGACCACCTCAAAACTATACTTAACCCAATGCAAAAAGAATCATCAAAATCGGTTCATAAGCAAAGGAGTTATAAAAAAGGACGAATTATGAACCTCCTTTTTTGAAGTTGGCTAATATACTGCTTAGTTCTATAGTAGGGTACCTATAGGATTGACGTAATACTATAATATCTCAATTTACACATGCCTATTGTTTGTCGTTAAGGAGTTCCCTGGTGAATCTTCTAAGTCCAAGGTCCAATACCAATGAAATTAAAATGGGACCACCTTGGAGATATACTAAACCCAATGCAAAAACAAATCATCAAAATCGGTCCACAATTGACGGAAATATCGCTGAACATACATAAAAAAAAGCATACATACAACCGAACATAGAACCTCCTCCTTTTTGAAGTCGGTTAAAAATGAGCGCCGAAGTCGAGCGTTTAGCGCTGAGTCGACGCTTACGAGCGTTGAAACACCTAGAAGACGCGAGCGTTTAAAACGCCGACTCGAGCGTTTTTACAATACTATCATGGACACACACACAGGATTCTCCAAGCGGGGCGGGGTTGGCAGAATGTACTTTGTACCATACATTTAGTTAACGATGTTAGGTCCAAATATAATAGAGAGTGAGTCTTGTCATTATACCAGACTTAAAAACAGACTCCAGATTCTTATTGGGAATATTACAATTGACGAACGTCCAAAAAATTATTGTCTGACCTAGCATTTCCTTAAATATGAATATAATTTAATTATAATAATATCAGCCTCTACTGCCCACTGCTGGGCAAAGGCCTTCTCACAAATCGAGGTGAGAAAGATTAGGTCAAACTTCACCACGCGGAATCAGTGCGGATTAGCGACTTATCAAGCCGCCGATAAGGCTTACTAGGCTTACCGCCTACCACATTAAATGGTAACCGAGACTAACGGCTTAACGTGCCTCCCGAAGCACGGAGACGCTCAAATATAAAAATGCCACAAACGGTCACCCATCTCAGACCGACCGAGTCGAACCCTGCTAATCCTTGGTGATCGGTAAGAACACCGCGGTCGTACAGCGCTACGAGCAACCCTAAATATGAATAGATTGTAAGAAACAGCTACTAGTTACCTTTCTTGGTGTCTTTTTTAGAAGTACTAGCACCTTGCTCTCTGTTAGGTCCTATCTCCTCCATGATGACCTTCAAAGCACCAGCTCTTGGCAGTGATACGTATTCCAGTTTGGGTAGATTGTTCTTTTCAGCAAATCTGTAAAGGTTGGTTATCTTTGAATTGCATATGTTAGGACTGTTTATTTAGTATTCATCATCATCATCAGCTGAAAGACATCACCTCCAGGACAAAGGCCTCCCCCAAAGATCGTCGACTGACCGACGACGACCGACTTTATTCTGGACGCTATCCATTCATTATTATGTGTTGTATACAGGTACGAATTATTATTTCACAGAGAGTTGCATCTTAATCAAACCTTATGTACACTGCCACGCCTATATTCCCCAAGCGGGAGTGGCAGAGGTGTACTGAGTACACCCACGTTTCGCCAACGATTTTAGGTCCCATGTAATAGGGGGCGAGCCTATTGCTATATACTGGCCCCAATTCCAGACTCCCGACTTGTACTGGGAAGTTCTCGTTAGAAAAACTACACTTGTCCGACCTAGGATTTGTACCCAGGACCTCGTGATCACAAAGCGATGCGCTTTGCCACTAAACCAACGAGGCAGTCAAATCTTATGCAGTCAAACCTTATGTAGATTGGAAAATACGATTAGCACGAAATAATAAACACCTGTAACGTCAACAGACGTCAACAAACGAAGTCGACTGTAACAACAAATTAAATGGGGACTATTGGTCCCCATTTAAATTGCAATCTTAATACCTTATGGCAGTTATAGTCGAAAATTGCTTTAGACCAAAAAAAATGCTTTAACTGAATTATTTTTATCATGAGCTTACCCACTTGACCACTGCCCCAAACCGTGTTTCATTTATGTAGTCCAAATTTAGTTACGTTAGTCAAGAAATCCCGTTCTCAACTGATGAACCTACGAAAATCTACAAAAACACGTAACAAACCAAACATAAGGTTGATTATTCACATACCTTTGACTAACTTCCCTTCTCTTGTGCAAGAAGCCGCCTTCGGGAAATAGCACCATGAACTGCCTCTCCAAAGGCATGTAGTACTTGTGTATGTGGTGCCTCAGATCCTCCAAGGATTGCTCGCGTTTCGCCTTGCCCTGAGAACAAGAGTATTTCATTAGTTTTTCTAATACAGTTGCTTAACTATACTTGGCTTCGCTAATTTATTCACTGTCGTACTTTAAAAATATGCTTACCCAAATAATAATACGCTTCATTTCAAAGACGTATGGCGCATGTTATAAATGCTTTCGTGGTATTTCGAAATTTGAGCGTCTTCTTAGAGAAGCCAGTGACACGGTTGATTCAAATGATCAATTCACGTGATAGTCATTATGGCAAGTTACAAGACTCATGAATGGTTAAGTTCCAACAGCAGATGGCTACCAACATGCCTTCACCAACCACCACCGACATTCACTGCTGGCCTTTGATCAGGGTAATTTGATAAGGCCTTTACCTACCTTTATCTACCTTTGATAAGGGTATAAGCTGATAAATTTGTAGCGACCTTATACATTGTTACATAGTTGCGACTACCTACCAACAGATGGCGCTGACATTCCGCAATACATGCCTAGAACGCGATATGAAAGTTAGCACAACGTGTTGCATATATATAACTCCCCGCCTTAAAATCTCGGGTGATTGGCAGGTCTCGTCTGACACAATACCTGTCTGGCTGGAAGATCTTCCCTTTACTATAATAATAATATAATATTAGCCCTGTTAAGAAACTGTCCCACCGTTGGGCACGGGTCTCCACTCAAACTGAGAGGGTTTAGGCCATAGTCCACCACGCTGGCCCAGTGCGGGTTGGCGAACTTCATACACCTTCGAGAAACTCTTAGGCATGCAGGTTTCCTCACGATGTTTTCCAACGCCGTTAAAGCAAGTGATCATTAATTTTTAATACGCACATGCTTTCGATAAGACATGCGTGATGCGAAATGCCTGGGTTTGAACCCGAGACCTCTGACTTTGCAGTCCAACGGTCTAACCACTAGGCTATCACTGCTTTTCTTCCCTTTACTAATCCTGCCAAAACGTTTCTGCGTCAACGTTCCCGCCTCATATTATTACATAAGATGCACATCCACCATACTTGTACCCTTAAAATAGTTACCGCAAAATGTGCACAGCTCATCATACGCTTTACGATCAAGGAGGAATAGTTTCCTATGTCTGGTATATATTTTAATGAGTATTGCTAATAGCACGTAACCAGGAACTAGCGGGGCTCAAGAGGGCGTGCAGTCGCCGCCACAATGTGTTCGCTATTAACGTGCGTTTCATACGTCATTATCGAGATTGGGGGGCGGTAGGGTTGTCGAGAAACAGGAAAGAGGGAATATAATCAAGAACACTTACTTGTAAGATTAAGGATGTACTTGTAAATAATGGAAAGTAGTTAATTTTTGTGTATATTATATATTTTTGTGTAAATGAAATATATAATGTGATAAGTACAAGATTTGAGGGATATTCTGTTTTAGAAAGCAGAATTTTTTTTTTCTTTTTACAAACCAAATTTTTAGCCGTACGCTTTGCTTACTCTAATTTTCAGTAAAAAACTATTCAATTTATTGTATTAAATATATTTAATTTATTAGACACATCACTAACATACATTAGTTCCGCGTGGTGGAATTTGATCTCGATATGTGAGAGGAAAAAACCTGTGCCCAGTCACTGCTAAGCACTGCCTTGCCACTATGCTCCACCACTGTACGGTAATAATATCACAAAATTAGTTTTTTTACCACTTCAATACCACAAAAATGCCATTTTCTACATGCAATTTATAAACCTACATAAAAAAAAACAAATATATACTTGTTGATTGTTTGACTGCTTCCTTATTCTAGTGGCAAACAATGTGTTTTGCGGTCAAGAGGTCCTGCTTTCAAATCTTAGGTCGGACAAATCTATTTTTTCTATCAAAAAAACTCCCAGTATCAGTCCGGAGTCTGGAATTGTACATGGCAATAGGGTCGTACCCTATTACATGGGACCTAACATCGTCAGCGAAAAGTGGGTGTACCCAGTGCACCTCTGCCACACCCGCTTGGGAAATATAGCCGTGTTAATGTTTTTTATTTTAAATTTATACTTCATATTTTCAACGGCCACACTTATTTAACTGAACAAATCCGTCCAACAAGTACCACTCACAGCCCTACCAATATCCCGTCTAATGGATATTGTCGATATTGGTCGGGTGATGAGCTTGCAACTTTTCGACCACCCCCATGATTGGCCGGAAGGCGGTCGAGTCGACACGCCGCCCGATGTTTTAATTAAACATTGTGTTACTTTTACGTACAAAAATACGGGATGCGATCACGATTTTTCCTTACGCACCGCGTAAGTCTAATTTATTTTAGTTCATCCTTTAGTAGGAAAATTGATAAAAAAGAATTAGGCAAATATTTAACATGATTGAAAATATCCTCCTTATGACCACGGGTACAGTGTAAAGCATTAAAATGTCAGTGACTTCAAAATTGTAATAGAACGCGACTATAACCAAAACATAGATATATATCGGGCACAATTCTAGACTCCGGACTCATACTGGGAAGTTTTCGTTACAAAAACTCCATTTGTTCGACCTAGGATTTGAACCCAGGACCTCGTGATCACCAAGCGATACGCTTTGCCACTAGACCAGCGAGACAGTCCTAGACCAACGAGGCTGTAAAAAAGTAGTTTACTATTTTATTTTTAATAATAAATAGTTCTACTTACCAAATACTAGTCACGAATATTTGGAACTGGAGAATATTTTTAATTACTTATTGATATTATTCTGATTTGTGAGTTGAATGAATAAATAAATTACATTGATAGATGGTTCCACTTGTTACACGTAATAATTAAATTAATTACATACATATGCATTACCTATCACTTGCTTTAACGGTGAAGGAAATCATCGTGAGACGCCTGCACGCCTAAGAGTTTCTCGAAGGTGTGGGAAGTTCGCCAACCCGCACTGGGCCAGCGTAGTGGACTATGGTGAGGCCCGTGTTCAACGATGGGACAGTTTCTTAACAGGGCTAATATTATTACTATTATTATACATATGCATGAAAACAGAAATAACCGGGACAAACCAAAGAAGTCGTCAAAACTTTCAAACAAAAGACCACCCCTTATGCGGCTATCAAATGTTCCGTAAACCGTGTAATGTGTAACGCTCCATTTAAAACGCTATTACCACGTCCTTGAGTATATTATCGTTAAGCTGTTACGTACTCTATTATGATAGCATAGAACATAAAACTCTATAAAAGCGCATACAGCCAACTGCATACAAATAACATAGTTATAACACAAACATTTAAGGACCTAACTTTAAAACGTGTTTCAATGTTCAATTCCCTGAGCCCTTATTCGCTGTGACCAATTAAACACGTAGCGTTATGATAACTTCGTGAAATTATCGTTTACATACAGGATACCATCAAACGATAGACATGGCAAAAGTTACTATTCAGATTCAATCATTTGTATCTGAAACAATGCAACGCTTCGAAACCCAATATGCTTCATTTAGAATCAATATTCAAAAATCAAGATCAAGATCCAGATACAAAAATACATTTGTTTTAAACAACTGTTTCGTATGTTGAAGTTCTCATTCATGTTTCATATAACTAAATCGTTTCCGAATGGATAGATACAGGACTAATACACGAAATTACCGTAACACTACGTTTGGTCATAGCTAATGAGAACCCCGGAGTATAAACTTGGCGATTTTTTTAAGCTAAACGGTACCTCAAAACCTAAGGAAGATCCTGGCAAACACAAATAGTGGCTTCTCACGGGTGCAATGAACCGAACTAAGCAGGGAATGGTTCACGAGATACGATTGAGAACCATCGGCAGGACTTTTGAAAACACTAACGACCGTACGATTGCTTTGTGTTTTACCATTGTTGTCGACACAGAGTGATTATAAAAAATTTATCGAGCGATGGTTATAAATACACCATTACACAAAGTTACCGTAACAAGCTACGTTTTGTCATGGCGAATAAGGACCTTAAGTAAAAACTTGGCGAAATTTTAAGCCAAAAGATACCACAAAAGCTATAAAGAAAGTTCCTTGTAAGGTCCAAACGCAAATAGTGGGTTCCCACGGGTGCAATGAACCGAACTAAGGCGAAAATGGTTTGCGAGATGCAATCGGGAACCATCGGCAGGACTTTTGAAAACACTAACGACGGTACGATTGCGTTGTGCTTCACCATTAGTGTCGACATAAATTATTTATGAAAATGTTATCTAGCGGTGATTAGCTACGTTTGGCCATATCAAATAAGGACCCTGAGTATAAATTTGGCGAATTTTAAGCCAAACGGTACCAAAAAACCTAAGAAGGAAGTACCTTGGAAGATCGAAACGCAAATAGTGACTTCCCACTGGTACAGAGAACCGAATTAAGCCGGGAATGGTTAGCAAAATCCAATCGGCAGCCATCGCCAGGACTTTTGAAAACACTAACGACCGTACAATTGCATTGTGTTTTACTAAAGTTGTCGACGCAAACTGTTTATGAGTATACATATACTAGGAGGGATCAAAAAGTAGTGAGAACGACATACTCCTTGGTAAAAAAAAAAGTAAAAAAAAATGGCAAGCATAGCTCAGATACATATTTGTAATATTAATAAAAAAAAATCTTCGATTCTCTTTTGTTTTTTCTAAATGTAGTCATTTGTTTGCTTCGTGTCGGAACGTGTTCTCGAAAATGGAGAAAAACGAAGTGCGAGCCGTTATTAAATACCTCTGTTTAAAAAAGTTAACGACGCAAGAGATTCATTGCGATTTGGAGGCAACATTAAGAGAGTCTACTCCGCCGTATTCACTGTCGCAAGGTGGGCTTCTCAATTTCGAGTAGGGTGAACGAGCACGGAAGACGAACATCGTTGCGGCCGTCCATCGACGTCAGTCACCCAAGAAAATGTTGCGAAAGTCGAGAAAATTGTATTGAGCCATCGAAGAGTTTGGCATTTCAAAGTCTCCGCAAGATGGGTGCCGAGAATGTTAACCGACAGTCAGAAACAAAATTGAGTTGACATTTCGAAGATATTCATCATCACCGACCCCGAAGAAATTTCGTATCGTGGCATCGGCTGGCAAGGTTATGGCTTCAATATTTTGGGATTCAGAAGGAATATTGTTGATTGATTACCTGGAGCGTGGAACTACTATCACAGGCCAATATTATGCAGCTTTAATTCCCAAGTTGAGGAATGCCATCAAAGAGAAAAGGAGAGGGAAACTTCGAAGGGGCGTGCTGTTTCATCACGACAACGCACCCACGCACAGGTCGACAGTTGCGATGGCTGCCATTCAGCAAGCTGGCTTCGAATTGGTTGACCACCCCCCTTATTCACCAGATCTGGCGGCTAGCGATTTTTATCTGTTCCCCAAATTGAAAAAATACTTAAGGGGAAACAGGTACGAAGACGATAACGAGGTGATGGATGCCGTGGAGAGCTTGTTGCAGGACCAAGACTTTTTTTCTGAAAGGTATTGAAGCCTTGGAAAAGCGCTGGACTCGGTGTGTAGAGAGACTCGGAAACTATGTAGAAAAATAAAATATTAAGTTATCAATAGTCATTATATTCTATCTCATTCTCACTACTTTTTGATCCCTCCTCGTACTTATGCATCATTCGTATAATGTATGAATATAATCATTTGTAGATTTTACACATTGCTGCATAAATGTTGCTGTAATGGGTATGTAATAAAATAAACGACCGCATACTAGGCTAATTTAAGGTCGAGCAAAGGGGGTTTCTTATTTAGAAAAAAATTATATTTCGAAGTCTGGAATTATGGCCGATTTAATGGCATATAGGTCATCCGGTGACGCTGTTTATTTTTCGTTTTATTTATTTATATAGTCACAAAATTTAATATGGGATTAACATTGGTTGGTAGGTATGTATTTATTATGGGATTAACATACCCAAATCATGCGTACAAAAATCTCGACCATATTATGCAGGGCAGAAACACAAAATAATGTACTTATAAAATAGTTAATTTGTTTCACTTTTAAATGTATTTAGGTTACAAATTATAATTATGTAATATATATATATATCTATCTATCTATAACCTCACGCCAGATCCCTTGCGGGGTAGGCAGAGAGTACAGAGTTCCAACAGGTTCTTTCCTTACATACCTCTCTGGCTTCCTCGACTCTCATAGTTTGTCTCATACACGCTCGCCGGTTACGTTATATATATATATATATTACATAATTATAATTTGTCCAATGGTATCTCTTATCTGAAGAGCAAAAAAAACTGCCGTAAAAAGTGTCGACACCGGTGGTAAAGCACAGTCGTCGTGAGCGCACTCACGATAGACGTCCCGGTGCACTGAGGCGTTCAACTCGCAAGGAAACGCTATCCGATACTTATTTTTTTTACTTCTATTGTTAATTACAAGATTAGTAGCGTTCGTTTTGCATCCAATGTAGTTAAGACTGAAGGAAAATTGGAAAAGAAAGCTACTGCAATTGAAGAATATAGAAGTGAAGGCGTATATTTTAGATTTTTATAATAAATAAATAATAATATTAGCCCTGTTAAGAAACTGTCGCACTGTTGGGCACGGGCCTCCTCTCGAACTGAGAGGGTTTAGGCCATAGTCCACCACGCTGGCCCAGTGCGGGTTGGCGAACTTCACACACCTTCGAGAAACTCTTAGGCATGCAGGTTTCCTCACGATGTTTTCCTTCACCGTTAAAGCAAGTAATAATTAATTTTTAATACGCACATGCTTTCGAAAAGACAGAGGTGCGTGCCTGGGTTTGAACCCGAGACCTTTGACTTTGCAGTCCAACGGTCTAACCACTAGGCTATCACTGCTTATTTTTATAATAAGTAAAGTAAATGCCTCGTTGCCCTAGTTGGGCACCATCGACCTCGTGGCCGCTAGCTAGTAGCGGCTACGAGGTCTTCGATTCAATACCGAAATTTAATCAAAACCATATGTGTTTGTATAAATAAAGATATTAACCAGCAAGCTACTACCCAAACTAATAACAACCAACTATAACAAAGACGACAGCAGCTCGAATGCGCTAATTAGTAAAAGTCCCTAGTTGGGGGCACATGGCTCCGTTTGAATTAAGTTTCACTAACAAACTGAGTATGGAATTAAGCTGTTACTAAGTTTTGAATACAGAATAGTGTTTGAATAACGTTCGTGAGCTAGGAAACAAAATATAGTAACTGTATATAAATCAGCCGATACCTTTTTTTTCTTTCTCAAAAAACGAGCCCCATACTAGGATATACCCAGACCACATACACACATACCCAGACCGAAACAAAAAATTGTGGGTCACACAAAGATTTGTCCCGGGCGGGAATCGAAACCGCGACTATTCGATCCAGTGGGCGGAGCGGCTTAAGCTCTTAACCACTGCGCCAAATCGTCCGTCAATACATATACTGTCCCACATCTAGGCTAAGACCTCTCACCAATCGAGGTGAGAGAGATTAGGCCATACTCCACCACACGGTTTATGACCGTCTGCTGTTGGAACTTATCAAGCCGCCTATAAGGCTCCGAATACGGCTTAAAGACGTTCCCATGTGTTAACCAGGAACAACGGCTCAACGAACCTTTCGAAGTACGAAAACGCTTTCTCCATTAAAATGGGATCTACCATCGTCAGCGAAATGTGAGCGTCAATAGTACACTTCCGCCGCGTTCGCTAAGGCGTAAAAGTGTCTTGTTGTTCTATTGATTCGATCACAAGATCCTGGATTCGAATCGAATCTAAATCGAATCCTAAATAAATAAATATCAGCCTATACTGCCCACTGCTGGGCAAAGGCTTTCTCTCACAAATCGAGATAAGAGAGATTAGGTCATACTCCACCACGCGAACCCAGTGCGGATTGGTGGAGGCAGGTTTGTGGCCACCTGCTGTTGGAACTTATCAAACCGCCTCTTTAAGGCTTCTAACCCGGCTCACGACTACCACATTAAGTGGTAACCGGGACCAACGGCTTAGCGTGCCTTCCGAAGCACGGAGAAGCTTAAATATGAAAATGCTATAAACGGTCGCCCATCTCAGGCCGACCGAGTCGAACGCTGCTTAACCTTGGTGATCGGTAAGAACACTGCGGTCGCACAGCGTTACGAGCGTCTCAATCGAATCCTACTTCAAACTGAATATTATTGAGAGTTTTCTAATAAAACACACACACCGTCACGCCTATATTCCCAAAGCGGGGGTGGCAGAGGTGTATTGAGTGCACCCACGTTTCGCTGACGATGTTAGGTCCCATGTAATAGGGGGCGAGCCTATTGACATATACCGGGCACAATCCCAGACTCCGGACTCATACTTGGAAGTTTATTCGTTAGAAAAACTCTAATTAATAAATAAGTAAATAAATAATAAATAATATTTTTGGCATTTAATACTTTTTGTCTCATTACATTTTTACGTACAAACCATATTATTGCACTTACAGTATTGAAATTTTAAAACAAAAAAAGCTAATAAAAACATCACATCAGATTCCATAGATAAACCATAAGCCACAGAATTTACAAAGCATATATAATTATAAAGCACAATTCGGTAGTAACCCGCGGCACGCGTCAAAGCACTTGAACTCGTACAAAACTAATTAAGCACGCTTCACACCTACCCATTGTTCCGCGGCCTGGCTTGTGAACATGACTATTAAACGGCGGATATCAGTCCGCGTCCGGCGACACACAATATATAGACTCAAAAGGCTAACTCTGCAGATATTCGCAAGATTTTTTCCCGAAGGGCATGTTACTATACAAACTCAGAGAGAGAGAAATAGAGCTTGGATTTTCATTCGGTATTCATAATGAGGGATTGAGTGTATAATTTTGAATATTTTTGTGCAAATTGGGCGAACTATGATGACATTTGTATGTTCAAAGTTGTTCAAAATCGGGCGGGGTCGTAATTATTTAATAAATCAGCTTGGGTAAAGCACAAATCGAGGTGAAATAAAATAAAAATAGGTCGTGGCCAACTACTCCGACCCAGTGCAGATTACTAAGGTATAAAATAGCGCTACGTAGCGCTGTGTGACCGCGGAGTTCTTAGCGACCACCAACGTTAGCAGCGGTCGATTCGGTCGGCTTAGATAGATGACCGTTTGTGGCATTTTCATATTCGAACGTCTCCGTGCTTCAGAAGGCACGCTGAGCCGTTGGTCTTCTCTCTCACCTCTCTATTTGTGGGTGAAGGCCGTAGCCCGGCAGTGGGACAGGATAGGCTGATATTATTAAATTACTCATATATATATCCATGAACTGCCTCATTTGTCAAGTGGCATATGAGGCGAGTAGCGACCACGAGGCGCTGGATACGAATCTTAAATCGTATCAGTATTACCGACGGCTTTTTAACTAAAAATTCTAAAAGTGCAGTAGTCTAGAATACTGGTATTGTGTTTAGTATTATAAAAATAGACTCGTGCTCTATTATATTGGAACCTAAGATATGCAGAAAAACGAGGGTGTACACATTACACTCTGTGACCTTCGCTTGGGAAACGTAGACGTGACAGGTGTTCAGTATTATGGAAATTACATTGGAACCTAAGATGGTCACAAAAATGTAAGTGTACACAGTATATGGCTACCATTTCCGGTTGCAAAATATAGAAACGTGTCACGGTGTTCATTTTCACAAGCTTTTATTTAACTTGCAATGTATGTATGTGATTCTGTCTGTGTTTCCGGTTCAAATCTTGTGATCCATTTTTCAAGCACTTGCACAATCGGTTACCCAACCGATTGAGCTGAAATTTCGCATACCTGTGTAAGTCCGATGACAATGCAAAAATATGGAGCTGGCCTGATGATGGAGTCGGAAGGCGGCCATAGGAACATGTGAACTATACAACGTGACCCCCTCGCGTTTAGACTTGTTAGATTGGTATTTAGGAGTACTATACAACTAGATAGTGTTCAAGGTGTAATGACGAAGCCGAAAAGTGGCCAATGGAATCACAGAAGTACTCAGTATATGCCCGCCGTGTTTGGGCTCGTTGGATTTGTCTTGACGAGTATTTTACACCCGGATGGTGTCCAGGGTCTGATGATGGAACCGGAAGGAAGCTATAGGAACTCCACAACTAAGCAAGATATATTCGTTGCATTTTTTGCTACATAAGCTTGTTTAAGATAAAATAAATATTTTCATATCGAACTGCAGTGAGACTTCTGGTAGTACTTGTTTTGCGTCTAGTCCAACTCGGCGGCGCGCCCCAGCCTGTACCGAGCATGTTCGCTCGCGATCCTTTTGTTATCTCAAACTTTTAATTGAACGCTTCATAATGAAGATGGTGACATGCAAATGTGGACTTTTGAGTAATATGATTTTTTACAGATATATTTGAGTATAATAAGAAAATCCTACTAATATTATAAACTTTGGGTGGATGGAGTTATTCCTTTACGCAATAACTACTGATCAGAATTTTATGAAACTTTACAGTTATAGACACATCAGGATAACATACGCAGGCGAAGTTGAAGTAAGTGATAAATCTTCATGTGTTACAGTTTAGGTGTTTATTAGTAAAAATCATGTTTGTAAACGTATCTACGATACAGGTAATGCAACGATTGTTTAATTACTTTGGATACAGGCAATAGATATCTTTTTTTCATTACTGACCTATCCTCTCTATAATTTATATAAGATTGTCTTTATTCCTCCCTGCCTTCCCGTAAAGAATCTGGCGTGAGGATATAGATAGATAGTTTCATTTAGAGTATTATGTACTTTGTTGGTTTAGTGCCGCATGCAGCTGGCGATTACAAGGCTCTGAATTTGGATCCTATATCGTGTATATCCTATGTGGTTATGAGCGAATTGCCTAAAACTCAAAATGCCTAAGAAGGTCGAAGCGAAATGCCTGGCAGGTTGAATGTACGCGAAGCAAATTGCGTAAATAGTATACCGCCTACAAAACAAACTGCCTAAGTAGCTAAATATCTAAGCAAATTGCTAAGTATTCTATCGTTTAAGAAGTAACGTTTGAAAGTGGTAGAACTGAACTATGATAGAATTACGTCACGTAACGTAATGTTTGCCCCACACTAGGATTTATTCCTGTATCGTGGGTGCGTTTACAAACATGAAAATTTACATACACAAATACCCAGACCGAAACAAATAATTGTGGGTCACACAAAGATTTGTCACGTGCGGGAATCGAACCCGCGACTATTAGACACAGTGGGCGGAGCGGTTTAAGCTCTTAATCACTGTGCTAAATCGTTCGAGAATAAATGGCGTTTTATTTAATGATATAGCATGTTTTGATACCCTACCCGTAAAGTTACCTATTTTATTTTAGACATACTGCTTCTTAAACCTGCATCTTAGACATCCTGATGGTTAGCCATGATGCACTTTAGGTATTCCACATTCTTAGGCATTCTGCTTTTTAGGTAACTCGCTCATAACCGATTCCATGGAAACGAAGTCCGGAATCTAGAATTTTTCCTGATATTTAGGCAATAAATTCAAGTAATTTCCCTCTTTGTATATTTAGCACCACAGAATACACAAATCTTATTAAATTATAGTAATTTTTAACCTAAACGCATACAAAAACATGCATATTTCAGGCTCTCCCCTATTACATTAGCATCTTACATGTTCGGTATGTACACAGTACACTTTTGCCACTCCCGCTTGGAAAATATATTCTTACCTATTTTTATGTTGTATAAGCAATATTAAATCCCTACAAAATCGTATTATAATGAACATACACTTATAATGGGATCAACTAAAATCACATTACACTGGCGAGCAAAGTTATTCGGACACGTGTCCACTTAACTAAGTTAATCCGCTTTCAGTAACCGTCACAAGTTGAGCTTCTTGATAGCTAAAACAGTTTCAAGATTGACGTACGAAACTTTCACACTTTACTTGTCACATACCGTCACACCCATATTCCCCAAGACGGGTTCATCATTCCAGTATCACTTGCTTTAAAGGTGAAGAAAAGCATCGTGAGGAAACCTGCAAACCTAAGCGTTTCTCGAAGGTGTGTGAAGTTCGTCAACCCGCACTGGGCCAGCGTGGTGGACTATGGCCTAAACCCTCTCAGTTTGAGAGGAGGCCCCGTGCCCAACGGTGGGACAGTTTCTTAACTGTGCTAGTATTATTACTTATATACAGGGCCAAATTCCAGACTCCGTACTGACCCTGGGAACTTTTCGATAGAAAAATTACATTCGGCCGCCCTAGGATTTGTTTTCAGGGCCTCGTGATCGGAACGCGCATTATTCGCCACTAGACTAACAAGGCTAACAACTTTACTTCTATTCTGCAATATATCTTATCATCCTCATTAAAGACGTCTACTACAGGACAAAGATCGCCAACAGGACCGGCTTTGACCACAGCGGTGATCCAGCTTTCACCTGCGACCTACATCAGGTCATCGGTCCACGTTGTGCCCCCACTCCACGCCTTCCGGTACAAGGTTGCGCTCGCCACATGTCATATACAAGGTGTATCGTAAATAACGCAAGACCTCAGACACCCCGATTAGATAATTGCTTCACAAATTCAATACTCCAATTAACAATGAAAATTTTACGTGTATATTGAGCAATACGTTTTAGAAATGCATTCGAAATCTCCATATTGCTTTGAATCAATAATAAATTTAGTTACTTATAGCTCACTAAAGGAGTAACAACATTTTTTGCAAATTTTGAAAAAATATAAGATACATTAGAAATAGTTGAAATTCTGTTCAATCAATTCAGTTATCGATTCAGAACAAACTACTTTCAGGTCTTGCGTTTATTATGTTAAACACTGTATACAACACAAAATTAGCATCTGCCCCACTCACTATTAGGCAAAAGCCTTTTCTAACAACTCGAAGAGAGAGAGTTTATATTCCACTACGCGGATACGGTGCCTATTGGTGGCGGCAGGTTGTGACGATCTTCTATTGAATCTTATCAAGCTGACTATAAGGCTTATAACTTAGCTTGACAACTACCACATTAAGTGATAATCAGGGCCCATAACTGACGGTTCTTTATATAAAAAATATACAAACGGTCTCCTATCAGAGAACGATCAAACACCGCGTTCGCAAAGCGCTTGAATATAAGATTTGACTTCAGACATAAGACGTCTACTGCAGGACACAGGCCTCCCCCAAAGATTCCCATCACGGACAGCTTTGTGCTGCACATGTAGCGACTATACATCGCTACAAAGATCTGAATACCTACCCACAGATGGCACTGAATATAAGTTGACAACAATTTCCCATTCATGTCTAGAACGCGATATCAGAGTTTGTACGGCGCGTTGAATATAAACAAGCCCCAGAAAACAACTCTCGGGGGAGTGGTAGGCCCCGCCAGACGCAATACCCGACTGGCTGGAAGATCTTCTCTTTGTCAAATCCTGCCACACGCGCATCTAGCTTTTACGCACAACATTCACCAGGTCGTCGGTCTATCTTATAAAGGAGTGCCCACTCCACGTATTCCTGTACATGGTTGCCGCTCATTACCCTCTCTGCCCTAACGGCCGTCATTGCTACGAGCGGTGTGCCTTACTACCTGACTACTTATGCCTAACATAAGCAGTATAATGGTTGACATCAATAAAGAATATTTTGATTCCAATTCCAAACATTTCCCTACACCATTACACAAAAAAACCTACTGTACCCCAAACCTGATACTCCAAATCGAGCGTGAATCAAGCAGTCTCTGCCTCCACTTATAACTTAACCAGGCTAATAAAATGTTTCCAACTACCAAGTTTTCCCGAAAAGTCTTACCAAACGCCTGTCCGGGGTATTCGTTAAAAGAGAAAAACTACAGTTACAAATGTCCAAGGAACACTAACGAGGGTATCTAGCTGTAACTTTCGCCTCGTTGCCGCCACTACGGGAGATAAGGGGGAATCTTGCTGTAGCGTTTACACTGCTGGCGCAATTATAGGGGACACCGTTACAGATTTACTGCCGGGTTATAAGGAATGCTACAGTACGAGTTATTTTACTTCTATTACTGCATAGCACAGTTATTATTAGGAAATTGAAAAATGGTTTCTACAGGGGAAGAAGACAAATATACCGTGTGACGGGCAAGTCAAAAGTATCAAGTCAACTAAAGGAAGCCAGAAAGATATGTAAGGAAAGAACCTCTTGAAGCTCTGTACTAGCGGTATAGGTAACCTACCCCGCAAGGGCTCTGCCGTGATGATATAGATGGATAAATATTTCTTTAGATATCTGCTTAATTTTTCTTGAAAATCCAAGACCATCCGCCTTGTACGACACCCGATGGGATGAGATGGGTTGGTCCTATTCTAAGCCGGGAACCACGCGGCATATTATACAGCGGCACACGGCAGTTTATACAGATAGCGTGATAATATAGATAGATAAAGATGGTTCATATAAAACTATTTATGGGGCACGTGTGAGATGTGTGTGTGTGTGTGTGTGAATGATCTACGCTGTTGGCCGCGGGGCCTTTACAGCTTCACAGGACAAGAGGGCGAGCGTGTAACCACTACGTTCGAACCAGAAGAGCAAGGGGGCAACTAGCTCAAGGGCGCCTCAAGGAGGAACGGACTCGGCTTGGGCAGTCGCTATGGGGGAGGGCGTATACTAGGTGTCTCGCCGTGGTGCTCTGCACCGGCCGGCACATAAGGGATTCTTCGACCACGCCGGCGATGGCGGTGTCTGATCCTGTGTGCGGTATCTGTATCCGAAAGAAGGGATGTAAAGGCATCGGGAGGGTAGGTGAGAACATGTCGCGGACGGCGGTAGCGGCTCATAGGGAGTTAGGTTCGTAGTCGGCGGCGGCTACGATTAGCGGATTACTATGATTGGATGCGTTCACAAAATATCGTGTTGTCGCCTTTTTAATGAAGGCGCGAATAGGTTCGAGACCGAGATCAGAATGGAGATCAACATTCCGTATGAACCACTGGGCTCCGACGGCTTTGCGGAGGAAATGGGATTGCACCGTTTGGAGTCTATCGATGTGAGAGCGTGCGGCGCGCCCGAACTCCTCACAAGCGTACGTCATGATGGGATGTTTATGGGGCATGGCGTCAAGTTTATATGAACAATTGAAAAGGCCAGTGAAAATTATACTGAGGTTGACTGCTTGATTAAATTTTGGTAATATTGATTAAACAACTCATTGTAACGTGGAAGCTTTAAACATATCACCCGTCCTCTTCAGAATAAGGGTCATCATTATATGGTTAGTTTATAACTAATGTACTTGGTACTCCTAACAATCAAATTCCGGATGTTTTCCTAGAAGTTCTAGTCTAATAAAGCCCCACTACTAAACGTCCCAAAAGTTTCTAAACTAGACCCACTTAATTAAGAATATTCCAAACCGAGTTTTGGTCTTATTTGAAGTATAAACCTAATTTCGGTTGGGAACTAACAAGTTTATCGAGCCTACTATGATCTCAACTAAATGAGGTCAAGTTATTCCAGTTAATACCTTTTTATTTTCGTGTTTTTCCACAGAGCTCAATTTAATATTCTCGACGCACGTCGAGGTTTGCTGTGTGGTGTTTTCGTCGCTAAGTCTGGGATATCCTGGATTATGAGAGTCCCAATGTTTGGAAGCGTTCAGTTAAGACCCGTACTTTTGTTACCACAAATCGTGTAGGGTTTTGTAGTTTCTGTTCGTATTAAGGTGACTCCTGTTATGTTTCTTTTGGAAATTAAGTATACGTTCGAAGTAAATAGGCTACTTGCTGTAATAATATATTCCCCATAAGAAATGATGTTGCTGTTTGAAGTACAATGCAATAT
Organism: Phalera bucephala; assembly: GCA_905147815.2. NCBI lineage: Eukaryota > Metazoa > Arthropoda > Insecta > Lepidoptera > Notodontidae > Phalera > Phalera bucephala. The sequence goes on from LR990620.1 coordinate 31,289,641, forward strand.
AATGCATAATATTCTTCGGTCTCAGGTTTTTTATCTCGCCATCTCATTCAAGTCGCTAGTAATGTATTTGGGAATTAATAAATAAATGGAAGAAAATCTTTATTTTGAATATTAAGCATCTGAAACTGAATGGACACATATTCTATTCACATATCAAGGGAGTTTTGGCCATTTTTATAATTCAATTATGACTTTTTTATCTACATCCGTTTTTCCTCAAACAAAAACCTCTTTCAAAATGCTTTTTAATGTATGATCTAGAAACATTTGGTCATTTTTATATTATAACATGTTTCAGTTATGACTTTATTCGACTATTATTTCTCAAACCAAAACCTCTTTCAAAAAATATGCTATTTTCTTTCTAAATAGAAAGAAAGAAAGAAAAAATATTTATTCAGAACAGCAGACATATGAACCTCAGAAATTATATGAACAGTTACAAAAAAAGAAAAACGAAGAAAGACAAATAAGCTGTTACTGCTACATGTGACATTTGCCTCGATGTGGGCCCTGCCGAAAGGCATTAGGCTCAGCATGTATTGGAAGGGAAGTCTACCCCAACGCCGGTTTTCAGCCAAAGCCTTCTCAGTTACCATTAATTGTTCATTAAATACATGTACCTATAGATTTCAATGTCCCCAAGTGTACAGTTAAACTGGCTACGTGTGCTGTTCTCATAGAAAGCAAGCCTAATTACCTGCGGCCGACTTCCCTTTTTTGTTTTTTGCTTTAATTGCAGGGGTGGTTATTTTTCTTCTCGCTCACTCACCGCAAAAACGTGGATGGTGTTGACCTGATTTTACTTAAAGCCCATGACACGCGATTCAGAAGTGTTTATGTGATCTTTCTAGAAGGAACTTAGGTTTGATTTTTAATCTTAAGTTTTAGTAAGTAGAAAGCACTGTTACGCATATATTTCTCATGTGGGGGTCGCAGAGGTGTAATATACCTACATGCTGGCAATCTTAGGTTCTAAAAAGTGCGAACCAATTGCTACTACACTGGGTTACCTACACGTTACCAGAGCCCGGTTTTTTAATCAGAATTTTCCGATATAAAAACGTTGTCGAACTTTGCCGGATCCAGGATTCGAATCCAGGACCTCGAGATCGCCATTACAGACCAACAAGGCAGTGCGTTAAAAATCGCCATGTTCGTGTATGTGAATTTCATGTCTGTAAACGTACCCACGATACCTGAATAATTCCTATTGCGGAGTTACCCCTGGAGAAATATGATCGAATCCCAGATAATGGAGGAAAAGTGAGGAAAATGATGTTGCCGTACTTCAATGCGTATACATAACAAAACGTGTAACTATACACAAAAAATGTTCACACTTTCCGCGTCGTTTAGAAACCGTATCGTTAGGTCGGAACTTAACTGATGTAAGAACAATTACCTATGATGTACATAGGAAATACACTCTGAAACTATCGTAACAAGACGTGTTACCGTAGTAGAGGAATTAATTCAAGAGTTAAACAAGTTTTAAAAACCTTTTTTAATGAATCTATCTATCTATATCATCACGCCAGTTTCCTTGCGGGGTAGGCAGATAGTACAGCGTTAAAACAGGTTCTTTCCTTACAGATCTCTCTGGCTTCCTCCACTCTCATAGTTCACTTACGGTTACGTAGTAACCGGTTACGGAGACTCTTGACTTGCCCTTCAGATAAGACGCGGTCTATTTGGTCATGGTAAGATAGTCTAGGTCTTCCCCGGTACCTACATCATTCCACTTTCGCATTGTATATCTGTGTTGTCATTCTTTCTTCTGGAATTCTTTTTATATAGAAATCTGTATCCCTAACCAACGGATACGGGAGCATACCCTTTCTCATTAATTCCATTTTTTCAAAAAACATATTTTTTCATCAGCCTGTTCTGTCCCACCGCTAGGTAAAAGACCTCCTTTATAATTAAGGTGAGAGAGATTAAGTCATTCTCCACCACGTGGACCCAGTGCGGATTGGTGGAGGCAGGTTTGTGGCCACCTGCTGCTGGAACTTATCAAGCCGACTATCAGGCTCCCTTCCAACTCGGTTTAACGACCACCACATTAGGTCAAAAGCGGGACCAACAGGTTAACGTATTTTCTGAAGCACGGAGACGCTCGTATTAGAAAATGCCACAAACGGTTACCCATCTCGAACGTTGTTTAACCTTGGTGGTCGCGCACCATCACCAGTGCCTCAATGAATGATCTATTTATCCAGTTATATTATCACTCCAGAACCATTGCGGGATAGGTAAAGAGTACAGAGTTCCAACAGGTTCTTTCCTTATAGACTACTATGGATTTCTCGCTTGAAGCGCTCGGCTACGCTCGGTCGGCGCATACGACGCACTACTGGAGCGACGTCGCGCCGGCCGGCCCACTCGCACGCGTATTGGCCTCTCCCTCCACCCGTGCTTCGTTTCTTATCGCGTCGAGTTCGTCGGTGTCGGGTCGTGACGTCTGCCGTCGCGCCGAGCGGGTCTCCGCTAAGTGGCGTCACCCATACGTTTCAGTACATTACAACTGCCCAAACCGCACCACCGTCGCGCTCCCGTCGCGCTGCGTCGGCTATGTGGCGAAACCTTAATACTTTTTTGATACCAAACCATACAAGAACAATAGTGCAGTAGACCATATGGCTCTCATAGAAATAAAACACCACAGTTGGATAGTTTTAAGGAAGGACGTAACATAGTACTACGGCCGGATATAAGCATCGTTGAGCAGAACACGTGTTGCGCACGCGCCGTCAGTGGCTACACATTGTGTAATGGCCACGGTCATTAGGTTGTGTTATACGTGAGGTTGCGATGCTATAGGTAGCTATAATACAGCCACGTGACATCTACTCTTAAATTTACTCTAATTTCTTTGAAGTAAAATGATTAATAGTAAAAAAAAACATTTTTAAAAACACAGCTTTCATGCAGCTAGGTAATGGTGTAATTAAAATGGCCAAATAAAATGTCGTGTTTATTGTTGGCCGTTGGGAGTGCCTTCGTCTGGAGCCAATACCGATCGTAGAATCAGGTCATGCTTATCATATAAATGGATTGTCATCAGAACTAAACCAATGTCAAATTCCAAAGCTTGTAAAGATGACGAGTGAATAGACTCTCTTTTAACACTTCATCATAAGCATATAGCTGTCCACTACTGAACATAGGTTTCTATTAACTGTAAATTGCACTCCGCTGAGTACGATCATTCTTAACCATTTAAAATATAAACATACTAAAAATGCATTCGGGAAACTGCGCAACGTCTTCTCATCCAAGATACTTCAGTGCCTCAAGACTACAGTTTTTAGTCAATATGTGTTGCCAGTGATGACATACGGATCAGAGACGTGGTCTCTTATAATAGGTCTCATAAAAAGCTCAGAGTTGCTCAGCAAGCGACGGAAAGAGCTATGCTCGGCGTTTCTCTAAGTGATCGAATCAGAAATGAGGAGATTCGTAGAAGAACCAAGGTCACCGACATAGCCCTTAGGATTAGTAAGGTGAAGTGGCAATGGGTAAGCCACATAGCGCGAAGATCGGAAGGGCGTTGGGGCAGAAAGATTCTAGAGTAGAGACCACGTATTGGCAAGCGCAGCGTGGGACGGCCACCTACCAGATGGAGCGACGATCTTGTGAGGATCGCAGCAAGTCGTTGAATGCAGGTGGCATCGGACCGGCTGCGCTGGAGAGCGATTGGGGAGGCCTATGTTCAGCAGTAGACAAGAATAGGCTGATATGATGATGAAAAAATGCTTTTGCAAAAATGCTCTTTCATGCATTTCGTCGTTATGACTTTAGACTGAACAAAATTGCTACGAAAATAATTCACATTCATTTGTAACATTTTTATAGCTTTTATAGGTCGATGTAGTTTTCAGTTAGGTGGGACAGCGACCTTACCGTCACGCCTCGTTGGGTCATGTTTATATTATGAAGACAAATTGCATTAATTAATAATGGCATGTTAAAAAATGCACATGATAAGTGCATTTAAGTTATGTTATGTTGGATGTATGTACAACAATGGTTAGTGATTACATTTAGGGATGTATTCAATGTAACTTTATTTTGTAGTTTGACTGCCCGTTGGTCTAGTGGCAAAGCGCATCGCTTTGTGATCACGAGTTCCTTAGTTCAAATCCTACAAGTCCGACACATGTAGTTTTTCTAACGAAAACGTCCCAGTAAGACTCCGGAGCCTGGAATTGTGCCCGGTATATGGCAATAGGTTCCCCCCAATTACATGGGACCAAACATCGTCGGCGAAAAGTGGGTGTACTCAGTACACCTCTGCCCCGCTTGGGGAATATAGGCGTGATGGTATTTATTATTTTTTTATGTTGTATTTTTAAGGACTTATTTATCCTTTGTGGTGGAAATTTGAGAGCCTAGTCCAGATAATTTGGTATACTATTCCCAACCCTATATATATAATATTCCTAACCCAAAAGGGGTTGGCAGAGGTGTATACACTGATATAATTATCGCCGAAGATGTAATGTTCCTTCATAAGAGAATGAACCTATTACCGAAGACGATTTCAGAATCCTGATTGTTGCAAAAGTTATTGTAAAAATAAAACTTTTGACAAAAGCACCTTTCGTTACTAGTCCAAAAGGCATATCCTACTAATATTATAAAATTAAAAGTTTGTGTTTGTATGTTTGTTACTCAATCACGCAAAAACGGCTAAACGGATTTGGATGAAATTTGGCACCACATAGTTTATTACCTAAATTAACACATAGGATTTGAAATAACTTTTTAATCCGAAAAAATGTAGGGTTCCTGTCTATACTCAACGCAGACGAAGTCGTAGGTAGAAACTAGTTAGGTTCATTTCACTATATACTTAACTATTGTTTTCCAGGATAAAAATATTATGATGACGTACTTCAATCCAACGGAAGTATCTGCAAATAATCTCTTATAAACAAAAAATCTAAAAATCTGGCACAGGGCTATGAACATCGTCGAAAATAAATCAAGATCTAACCAAAAGTAAACGAAAATTTTGCCACAAAACATTGGCGGACGAAATAAAGATGGGCCGGTGGAATATCACAGCGGCGGTTAATTTCCTAGAGGGTGGAAGTTCGCAGGCTGTGGACACTCCGAAACCCATTGCTAGTATGGCTAAAAGTTAAGTAAAAAATATGGGATAAGGGTAAATTTCTTCTTCTTCAAGAGCCACTCCATTACCAGAGGTTGGCCGGCAGCTTTGCAAATCTGCCTCTGTTTTAAGCCACACGAAAAACTGCTCTCCGCTGGCGATTCCAGTCTACTCCCTAATGTTCTGCAACTATAATTTCTTCCGTTGTCTACGCGTCTTTCGCCCTCAATTTTGTCCATCAGTATCAATTGAAGCCGTTGAAATTTTCATGGCGCAGCAAGAGTCCAAGGTATCCGACTTATAAATATTGATGGTTTGCATCATTATTCGGATGATACCAATTCGCTTAAAAACTTTATCAATGCTGACCTTGTGTCAGACCAATCATTCCTATACGAGGCATGCCTTTTAAGTTTTGTCGTTTGAAGAAAAAAAACACAACTAGAACCTTATAGTACTTTTTATTGTTTTTCAAAGTATTCACCACGTAGCTTAATACACTTTTCCATTCGCTCAAACCAGTTATTATAACATTTATTCCACGTGTGTGTGTGTGTGAATGATGTACGCTGTTGGCCGCGAGGCCTTTACAGCTTCACCGGACTAAAAGGCGAGCGTGCAACCACTACGCTCTAGCCAGCCAGAAGGGCAAGAGGCGACATACTCGAGGGCGCCTCTTCGAGGCGCCCTCGGTTGGGACAGTCGCTGTAGGGGGACGGGTGCACTACTAAGTGCACCGGTCAACCGCCGGCTATGGGAGGGGATTTACTACTACGTCGTCGTCGTCGCCCGTATTCTGAGCGGAAAGAAGGGATGACAAAGCATCGGGGAGGTCGGTGAGAACATGTCGCGGCCGGCGGTGGCGGCAGGGGTCGGGGGGGAGATCGTAGTCGGCGGTGGCTACGATTAACGGATTCGCATGGGTAGATGCGTTCGCGAAGTGACGTGTTGACGCCTTTTTAATAAAGGCGCGAATAGGTTCGAGACCTAGATCGGAGTGGAGGTCGACGTTCCGTACGAACCAGGGGGCTCCTACGGCTTTACGGAGGAAGCGGTTTTGAACCACTTGGAGTTTATCGATGTGAGAGGGGGCCGAATGCCCGAACACAACACACGCATAAGTCATGATGGGTCGAACGCAAGTTTTGTAAAGTGTCACCTTATTTCTAAGGGACATTTTACTCCGCTTGCAGATTAACGAATGGAGACGACCGAGCACAAATGATGCTCGGTGACGGACCCGCTTGATGTGCGGGCCGAAGGACATGGTACTGTTTAGGGTGACCCCTAGATATTTGACCTCTTTGACCCAGGGAATAGGTCGGTCGAACATGGTCACTTGGCCGAGATTACTTCTAGGGCGGCGCAGGGAGTGGCGCGGGGTGGCACCCCTGGAGAAGAACACCGCAGCGCTCTTGTCCGGGTTCACCTCAATACGCCACTTCCTGAACCAATTCCCTAGGGAATTGGCGGATGCCTGAAGGTGTCTGGTAATGAAACCCTTATTCCTATGCGAGACGTAGAGAGCGGTATCATCCGCGAATAGGGCTAGATGCGCCTTACTCAAACGAGGAATGTCGTTCGTGTAAAGGCTAAACAGGAGCGGAGAGAGAACTGAGCCCTGTGGGACTCCAGCACTGATGGAGTGGGAAGTGGAGCGCGTCATTTCGACGCGATAACGGAAGGCGCGATTCGACAAGAAGTCTCGTAAGATGAGCACGAGTCTGTCCGGCACACCCAATTGGTAGAGCTTGTAGATCAAGCCGTTGTGCCAGACTTTGTCGAATGCCTTCGCGACATCTAGGAAGAGGGCGCCCGTGTAGATTGGTTTGGGTCTATTGAGACCGGAGAGGATGTGCTCCGTGATGCGGTGCACTTGGTGGACGCAAGAGTGTTTGGCTCGAAAGCCAAACTGCTCGTCGATAAGGATACCCCTGGAAGTTACGAAGTCCTTGAGCCTCGCCAGAAGGAGGCGTTCGTATATCTTGGCCAGGGAGTTGAGGAGACTGATAGGGCGGTAGCTCGCGAGGAGATTGCGAGGTTTGCCGGGCTTGGGAATGCCAATGACGTCCGCCTCCTTCCACTTAGCGGGGAAGGTGCAGTTCGTCATGGCGGCGTTCAAGATGGCCACCAAGAGGCAAATGAGTTGGGCGGGCAGGCATTTCAGAACGCGATTCGAAATACCGTCAGGGCCGGGGGCTTTTTTAGATTTAAGACCCATAATCACATCTTCGACCTCCGTTTGCGTGATAGGAGGCAAGGAATCGACGGGGGGGAGGGATGCCCTGCGCTCGACTTCCCTGTCTACCGCGTCGACGTGGGACTGGTCGACGGACTGAGAGCTGGGGGCGCACTGGCTCTCTAAAGTGGGGGTGTTCAAAATGGCTAACTTGAAAGCGTCGACTGCTTCTTCACCGGACTGTAATTTCTTAATTTTAGGAAATGTACAGAAATCGTTAGGGCTTAGGTCAGGACTGTATGGAGGATGGTCAAGAATTTCTACTTTTTCCTGCTTCAAATACTCAATCGTTTGACGAGCGCTGTGTGAGCTTGCGTTGTCGTGGTGCAGGATGATGCGTCGCTTTGAGTTAGATTTTCGAAGTTCGGCGATGACTTGTGGTAAACAAACTGTGGTATACCTATTAAACGCAGAGTGCGTTAACCGTTCTACGATCTTCAAGTGCAATAGCCGCAACATGGCCGGTTTTTCCAACGAACGTGGCCACCATCTTCTTTGAAGTGCTTCGAGAACGAACAACTGTAGTCGGCTTTGGCTGGTCTTGAAAGACCCAGATTGTAGATTGTTGATTGGAATCAGGATCGTAGGCATAGATCCAAGATTCGTCACCACTGATGATGTCGTAGACGTGATTTGACTCCCCTTGGTTGAACCTTTGCAGAGTTTTCTTACACCATCTGACGCGGGCCGCCTTGTGATCGTCGGAAAGCAGGTGCGGTATCCCACGGCAAACTAGCTTTTTCACACCAAGCGCTTCATGCAAGATCTTCTGAATGGTTGTCCCTGAGATGCCTAATAGAGCCTTTATCTCTCGATACGTCACATGACGATCTTCGAGAATAAGTTGTTTCACAGCAATGATGTTATCTTCAGTGAAGGCGGATTTTGGGCGTCCTTCGCGAGATTTGTCACTAACACTAGTATGTCCACGCTGGAATTCTAAATACCAGCGTTCGACAGTCCGCAGACATGGGGCTTCATCACTGAATACAGATGTTAGCTCTTCAAAACACTGAGGCCGTGTCAGGCCTCTTCTAAAGTTGTAGAAAATTATTGTACGAACATTTTCCTTAGAAAGATTCAATTTCGTACGTAACCTGACAGATTCCAATCGACGCTGTGACTAAACAATAGCATTAATCCTAATACTTTGAACTGTTTTGAGATTCAAAATTTAAACACATTCGAATATAGAACAGTTCCAAATTCAAAATTGCCGGGAAATATGGAAACGACAGAACTTAAAAGGCATGCCTCGTATGTCCAATTACGTGGAACCTCAAGTCAAAACAGAAAAAACATCGTCGCGCCTATATTTCCCTAGAAGGGCATAAAAGGTGTACCGTGTACATGAATATACCTGTAGTGTAGCCTTAGCATATAAGTGTGTAAGTCTATATAACCATAACTTGGTGTTTTATAATAAAAAATGAGTGAATACCGATGAAAAAAATACTTTTATGATACATGCATGTAATGATAAAGAAATAATTAAAAATGTGCTTGCTACAATAAATATATACTTGCTTAAAAAATATATATAATGTAATGCTGTTGCATTTTGGTAAAATTAAATCATATACCCTATACTCATATTATAATTAGTGCATAATTTCATATAATCGATACTCATATAATCACTAGTGCATAAATTCATAAACTTTTACTTTTGTTTCAACTTGAACTGGAAAAACAAGTGAAGGTTTTTTTTGCCCTTTTAGATGGAGATGTACTGTAGCCTAAGCATATTAGTGTGTAAGTCTATATAACATGGTGTTTTATAATGTAATTAATCAGTGCATACCCGATATTGATTGTTTTCACTCATCTCTCGAACATCGCACCCTACATACCGCCTACAATGGTAGGTTCCCATACGAACGAGCCTATTTTCATTATATGAGCCATTTTTCCAGACTTCAGATTTTAAGTGAGAATTTTTTCATAAATACCTTTTTCCGTTCTAAGATTCGAACCAAGGCCTCATGATCGTTAGCCCGCTACTAGACCAAAGAGATAGTATATATAACGACATTATTAAAAAAGGATTGTCGGCGTAAAACATAATTTACGAGAAAAAAATAGTTTTATTAATTAAAGTTCGTTTCAAAATAGCAACAAAACAGCCCTAAAAGCTTACCAATCTATTACCTTCTTTATCTCTCTATACCTCACGATAAATCCCTTACAGGTAGGCATAATCATGTCGTTAATAAATAAAAACAGTTATCTCCTAAAATTTGGTAATTTTTGGCTCCCCTACAGACAGGCCAGCATCAAATTGGAGCAAAGTTTGCGGTCTTCATTTCCTGGCCGCGGCATCCGCGTCGTTCCCACTAGATGAAAGGATTTTCCCTACTTTTCTTTTTCCCACCACTACTTTTAAGATGAATGCTGTTTAATCTTTCTTGTTTCGGATGAAATTGTTAGCGGTTGGTTGGGTTTAGCGAGGTGATAATTATCTAGTGAAAAAACGTCGTTGAATATAGTATAATCTATCTATTCATAGCCCTCAAACGTTAAGCTTTCAAGCAATGCGTTATGACTGTCATGGTATACGGGTCAGAGATGTGGACTCTTACCAGGCAGAGTAACAAAAGCTACAGGTTTCGCAGCGGAAGATGGAGCGAATTGTATTAGGGATCACCTTATGCGACCGTGAATAACTCTAAAATTCGGGCACGCCCTCAATTGACCGATATTGCTCGTGTAATTGCGAAAACAAATGGTAATGGGCGGGACATGCCAATCATAGGAAGGACGGCAGATGGAGTCGAAGATTCTAGACTGAAGACCAAGAACAGGACGCAGAAATGTGGACCGCCAGCCGTCCAGATGGTCCGATAATATAGTCAGAGCGATAGGAAAGCACTGGATGGGTAAAGCTACCAACAGACAAGTATGGCGTGCTACTGAGGAGACCTACACTCAACAGTGGGTGACTACGGGTTGACATTATGATGATATATTCATATCGTCACATAACGTAACGTGTAGGTCGAGAGTACATAGATCCAACAAGTTCTTTCATTATAAAACTCTTGCTTTCCCCACTCTTATTATTTACGCTAATATTCATTCGAAATTAACTCTGTCTGTCTTTTACCTTTCACGCCCAAACCGCTAAACTGATTTTGATCAAATTTGGCAAGGACATACATTTTATCTAGGGGAAGGACACAGATACATGACTGAATATTACGCCAATGAAGTTGCGGGCACATCTAGGTTTAATATAAAAATAACTAGCCAGTATGGGCTACATCAAGGGGGTGGCAAAGGTGTACTATATACACCCACATTTTGTTGAAGATATTTGTATGAGGCGCGTTTATTGTGATTATACCGGACATGATTACAGGCTCCAGATTCTTACTAACTTTCGATAGCATAAACCTACCTACTTTAGTATTTTTCGATAGAATCTTTTTGTCTGATCTAGAAATTAAACCCAGGACCTCATGATTACTTCTCCTAATATTCGTCACTAGACCTACGATGCAGTCACACATAAATGTTCTAGCTAGTCATAATAAATCCACAATGTATAATATACGGGTTGATATTAACTCAATCACCTATACCCACCCCAGAGCGCACAATACCGTAAATACCGCCACTAAACAAGCGTCTATTCCGCATAACGACATTTAACACAAAGCGTCGTCAAGCGAAGCATGAACCGGTTAATTGGGGGCCGACAGTTGTACGGAATCCACATCGAGTGTTGCTAATAGTTTCCCTGGCACAACCCTACTGCATGCCACGTAGAAAGAGACGCAATATGCTTTTCTTTTCTATCAATCACATGAAAATATTTTCCTTTCCTCTTTAAATATAACCCGGATCTTGGGTGCGTTTACAAACATGAAATTTAAATACACGAATACCCAGACGGAAACAAATGCTCGTCACACAAAGATTTGTTTCGTGCGGGAGTCGAACCCACGACCACTCGATGGAGCAAGTTGTCGGTCAGATAAAATATAAGCTTCTTATATTTACGAGAATATAACAAAGGAAATAAAACTATTTTTCGGATTTGATCGCGGTTTATTTTGGTTTTTAAGGTCTCGAGTACTTTGAAGCACCCATGGTCCAACCCATGACCGTACTGTAATTAATTTCTTTCTTTCTAATCATCATCATTACTAGCCGAAAAGCATTCATTACAGGATATAGACCTCCTGTAGACAATCGCCACGACGATTGGATTTTGGCACACCATCGATACATGTAATTCTATCTATATCATCACGTCAGATCCCTTGCAGGTAGGCAGAGAGTACAGAATTCCAACAGGTTCCTTCCTTACCTCTCTAAGACGCGGTCTATTTGGTCATGGTAAGATAGTCTAGATGGACCGACGATCTTGTGAAAATCGCAGGAAGTCGTTGGATGCAGGTGGCATCGGACCGGTTACGCTGGAAAGCGATTGGGGAGGCCTATGTTCAGCAGTGGACAAGTATAGGCTGAGATGATGAAGATAGTCTAGGTCTTCCCTGGTACGTTAGTTTGTAAAAGTACCGTAATAAAAATACCGACGTAAAATTTTTTTGTTGCTCTTTGAAGTCGGTTTCCCTTTTTTTAAAAGTTTTCATTTTACAATTTTAAGTGATGAGAAAAATAATTATTAATATTTATATACCTATATTATATTCTGCTCTGCGATCTGCCCCCGAGGCTCGCGGAAGTCCTATACAGGATTTTCCCAAGGAAAAAAAGGTGATGTATCCAATGTCTAATGTTTACTGATACTAGTAAAAATAAAATAAGAAAAAAAAACACCGTCACGCCTTTATTCCCCAAGCGGGGGTGGCAGAGGTGTACTGAGTACACCCACGTTTCGCCGACGATGTTAGGTCCCATGTAATAAGGGGCTAGCCTATTGCCATATACCGGGCATAATTTCAGACTCCGGGCTCATACTGGGAATTTTTCGTTAGAAAAATTGCATTTGTCCGACCTAGGATTTGTACCCAGGACCTCGTGATCACAAAGCGATGTGCTTTGCCACCAGACCAACGAGGCAGTCAACAAGAACATTTTAATAAGTAACATCTCCATAACAATATCAAATTAGTCCATTAAAAAGCACCTATACCAAGCCCAAAATGGCATTGAGGAGCGGCGTCAGCTAGCCGGTAGATACTTTCGGTGTTCCTGATTGTCATCCTAGCTATCATATTCTAATAAGTCAGTAGGGATGTTACATACTGAAATGTTTTTTTTATTTATTACTAGTGAACAGTAGGCATAGAATACCTTAGCTGGGCTTTCTCCAACAATTACACCGTGTATATCCATGGTGGACACATAAACTTCTTCTATTAGTGATAAACTAAACATAATCTATCTCTATCTATCTATATCATCACGCCAGATCCCTTGGGGTAGAGATGGGTCGTATTAGGTAAATCAGGTACTAATTACACCTGTTCCTAGTCTGCATAAATACCTGATCCAAATACCTATTCCACATAATCTCAATGATCTTATACTCATACCGTTACTTGGTGATTTCAATCCGCCTATTCTATATTTAAGCCTGATATCGAATTATCAATATTTGAATTAATTGAATGTTAAATTCTTTTGTTAGTTAAGTGCGGGTGCAGTTATAATCACGCTTTTAAGAAAATGGAAGTCATAATCAAAATGTATTTTATTAACCGACTTCAAAAAGGAGGAGGTTCTATGTTCGGTTGTATGTATGCTTTTTTTTAAATTGAGATATTATGGGTATTACGTCAATCCTATAGGTGCCCTACTATAGAATAATTCACTGGTCACTTAAAATTGTAAAATAAAAATCTTTTATAAAAAAAGGTAAACCGACTTCAAAAAGCAAAAAAATAAAAATATTTGAAGTCGGTGCCAAGTAACCGACTGCACCAACCAGCACCGACTTCAAATATTTTTATTTTTTTTCTTTTTGAAGTCGGTTTACCTTTTTTTATAAAAGATTTTTTTTATTAGAGATATTATTGCACGAAATTGGTTGAATAAACTAATACTTGTCTTCAATTTTATCATTCAATGATATACTAGTGATGAATTGGTATCTTCTCTTCATACTTTTTACAAGGTTAAGACTGTTCGTTACCTTACGAATGTACTCGTATTAAGTTTTGAATCTTGCGAAATTAAATATTCCGCGAAAGTTTAGCGTTCGCAAGATGGCGTATTTAAAAGATTTCAATTCATCATATTTATATTGTTTTATATAAATACGCATTGTATAGCGCTGTCTCGCTCCCTCCGCCCTAACACGTATGCGGGATAGCAAAAACGTTATAGCATATGAGTAAGATAGCGCGGAAACAGGTGTGAGTGAGCGCGCTAAACGGCTAAACATTAGTTTATAGTTTTTATTGAATATGAATATTAGGTGGATTACGCGAAATGCTGCATAGCCTAAATGGAGCCTCTCGAGGTGTCGGTCTCGGCATGAACTTGGATAAAACCAAGATCATGTTTAATGAACATGTCACGCCGGGACCGATCTACGTCGATGGTTCGATGCTCGAAGTTGTTCGGGAGTATGTCTACCTTGGACAAGTTGTCCAATTTGGTAGAAACAACTTCGAGAAAGAAATCAACCGCAGGATTCAATTGGGTTGGGCGGCATTTGGCAAGCTACGTCACGTTTTCTCTTCGCCTATTCCGCAATGCCTGAAGACTAAAGTGTACAACCAATGCGTCCTACCTGTTATGACCTACGGGGCCGAGACGTGGACACTCACAGTGAGACTGGTCCACAAATTTAAAGTCGCACAGCGGGCTATGGAGCGAGCTATGCTCGGCGTCTCTTTGAAGGATAAAATTCGTAACGAGGTAATCCGACAAAGAACCAAAGTTACCGACATAGCTCGCAAACTCAGTAAGCTAAAGTGGCAATGGGCTGGTCACATCTGCAGAAGGACCGACGACCGATGGAGCAAACGTGTCCTAGAGTGGAGACCGCGACTTGGTAAGCATAAGGTAGGACGGCCCCCAGCTAGATGGACCGACGACCTCAAAAAGGTCGCTGGGACAGACTGGATGCGGAAGGCGGAGGACCGTATGCAATGGCGCGTGTTAGGAGAGGCCTATGTCCAGCAGTGGACTGCGATAGGCTGATTGATGATGATGATTAGGTGGATTAGGTATTGTCAGAATTGGATTAGGTGCCGCCTATTCTCGAAAAATACCTGTTATTCGGATCTGTTCTAATAAATACGACTCATCTCTACCTTGCGGGGTAGGCAGAGAGTACAGAATTCCAACAGGTTCTTTCCTTACATGCCTCTCTGGCTTCCTCAACTCTCATAGTTTACCAAACAGAAAATGCATATAAATATGTTAAATATGGCGTCCGTCCACATTATGCCGGCCGTATTATTTGTATGCCACCGCAGTTTCATATTTAAATTACGCGGGTAACACAGCGTCCGCTCTGCGGTTTCATTCCACTAAGCATTCACAAATATATAAATACCTAAAGCATGCTATTTCAATAATAATCAAACATTTTGAATGTTCATATTATTTTACTGAAATGATCATGCAGCAGGGAATGAAACCAGGGGGTTTTGAAGTAATAACTGATTGATGATTAATGATTTTCACTAAGTATTTTATTTCCGTTTTTAGTTTGTTGTGTTTTGCTGAAATTGGTGCACACCGTCACGCCTATATCCCCCAAGTGGGGGTGGCAGAGGTGCACTAAGTACACCCACTTTTCGCCGACGATGTTAGGTCCCATGAAATTGGGGGCGAGCCTATTGCCATAATACCGGGCACAATTCCAGACTCCGGACTCTTACTGGATTTTTTTCGTTAGAAAAATTACATTTGTCCGGACTAGGATTTGAACCCAGGATCTCGGGATCATAAAGCAATGCTCTTTGCCACTAGACCAACGAGGCAGTCTTAGTATAATTCTGGTAAAATGTAGAAGTTAGAAATGTGAATGCGTTTCTAAAGTTTTAATAGACCCTTTAGTCATCTATCTTTCAATATCATCACACCAGAGCCCTTGCGGGGTAGGCAGAGAGTACAGAGTTCCAACAGGTTACAACTGCGTTTCTCAACTCTCATAGTGCGTCTCATACAGGTTCGCCGGTTACGGGGACTCTTGATTGCCCTTCAGATAAGACATCTATTTTAGTCATAATAATAATTAATAACTAAATACTAATATTCAGTCCATCGATGACCATTGATGATTTTACCTCCTACTCACTTATAGTCTATAGTCCTCCTAGTATTTATACAGGTCTATAGGACCCCGGCTATCACCTCCTACAGTCCTCATGCAATGGCATGAGTATTTCTAGTTTAATACTGAGTGTCCATTGAATGCAATGGACACTCAGTATTAAACTAGAAATATAAAAAAATCTATGCCTGTTTTCGTCAAAAAGAGACTTGATACATAAGTTATCAGACTATTAAAAATACCAGTAACTGAAATAAAAAACAAGCGGAATAAGTATAGCAGTGTGACAACAATAGCTTGAAATAATCTTCTTCTTAAGGACCTCGTGACGTGGTGGATTCATACCTCGGGCTAGCTATTTTAAGGCCCGGATAAACCCGTGAATCTAAGCGAGATACATACAATTATACTAATAAAACCAGTAATGAAATTAACAAAGTTTAAACCAAAAAATTCAGAACTATTTTCAATAGCAAACTCCAGTTGAAAGCAGCCTAACACAATCTGATGAACCAGTCCAAATTACGCCACCGGAATTCGTTGACTCAACAAAAAAAACACACTACCGAACCAATACAACTAGACCTCTCGTCACACCAGAGCACTTGCAAAATTGATACTGTAGCTTCAAATTTGGGGGTCTTGCTCGGCTGGATGTTTTACAGGGAGGTATTTGGTAACAATATCGCAATTTATCAAACGAGGCGCATTGTTGGGCGCCCCTCTCGACTTCGGCCTGGCGACCTGTCTCCCCAGTACTTCCATCTACATACAAACATGGTACAGGGACGGTTGTTGGCAGATTCATTGAAAAATAATTTTCAGAATCCATAAGAAGTAAACGAAAACTCATTAACATAAAAATGCGTGTGTGTTGGCGAACGGGCTTTTACAGTTGTCAAGAATGCGAGCTAACAACTGCCCTAGATGAAATTAACATTAGAAAAACAGTGTCCGAATTGAATTATGCAATGTTCAACGAGCTTATATTTTATGACATTCCTGTATTTGTACTGTACAAATTAAACTTTATATATTTGAATATCAAGTTTTAATTATAAACAGTTTCGTTGTAAAATATGGTCATACAATCATGTTTTAAAAAGCACAGGTGTACTGTGTACGCCCACTTTTTGCCGATGATATTAGCTCCCATATAATAAGGAAATAATATAGATTCAAATCACATTATTGAAATTATTGATTGAAATTGATACCTTAACTTATAGGTTATTCTAAAATAGATTACGACTTAAATAGAAAATTCTAAAATTTTCGCGGACAAATTATGTAATAGGATTGTCAGAAAACCAAAAAAACAACTTTATATCCTAAGCGGGGGTGACAGAGATATTCTGTGTATATTCATATTTCGAAGACGCTAATATATTGGCTGTAATTGGGAGCAAGTACACCTATTTCTATGAAATCGGGAATAATTCTAGACTCCAGATTATATACTTTTTTCAAAAGAAGAACCCTAATACCCTATCATACGACCTAAGATTCCAATCCCTCATAATCAACGAGGCAGGCAAAAAATTTGGATAGTAATAATTATGTAGTTCTTAGATTTACGCGAATATTACACATGAAATAAAATTATTTTTCGGATTTTATCGCGGTTTATTTTTAATTTTGATTTTAACTCGAAACGTCGGGAACTTAAAAATCAAAAATAAACCGCTATAAAATCCGAAAAATAGTTTTATTTCATAGTAATAATTATACTAGGCATGCCTTTTAAGTTCTGTCATTTCCATATTTCCCGGCAATTTTGAATTTGGAACTGTTCTATATTCGAATGTGTTTAAATTTTGAATCTCAAAACAGTTGAATATATTAGGATTAATGCTATTGTTTAGTCACAGCGTCGATTGGAATCTGTCAGGTTACGTACGAAAATGAATCTTTCTAAGGAAAATGTTCGTGCAATAATTTTCTACAACTTTAGAAGAGGCCTGACACGGCTTCAGTGTTTTGCCCCATGTCTGCGGACTGTTGAACGCTGGTATTTAGAATTGCAGCGTGGGCATACTAGTGTTAGTGACAAATCTCGCGAAGGACGCCCAAAATCCGCCTTCACTGAAGATAACATCATTGCTGCGAGACAACTAATTCTCGAAGATCGTCATGTGACGTAGCGAGAGATAGAAGCTCTATTAGGTATCTCAGGGACAACCATTCAGAAAATCTTGCATGAAGCGCTTGGTGTGAGAAAGCTAGTATGCCGTTGGATACCGCATCTGCTTTCCGACGATCACAAGGCAGCCCGCGTCAGATGGTGTAAGAAAACTCTTCGAAGGTTCAACCGAGGAGAGTCAAATCACGTCTACGACATCATCAGTGGTGACGAATCTTGAATCTATGCCTACGATCCTGATTCCAAACAACAATCTACAATCTGGGTCTTTCAAGTCGAGCCAAAGCCGACTACAGTTGTTCGTTCTCGAAGCACTTCAAAGAAGATGGTGGCCACGTTCGTTGGAAAAACCGGCCATGTTGCGACTATTGCACTTGAAGATCGTAGAACGGTTAACGCAGAGTGGTATACCACAGTTTGTTTACCACAAGTCATCGCCGAACTTCGAAAATCTAACTCAAAGCGACGCATCATCCGGCACCACGACAACGAAAGCTCACACAGCGCTCGTCAAACGTTTGAGTATTTGAAGCAGGAAAAAGTAGAAATTCTTGACCATCCTCCATACAGTCCTGACCTAAGCCCTAACAATTTCTTTACATTTCCTAAAATTAAGAAAAGTCTTCTTAGTCAAAGGCTCCAGTCCGGTGAAGAAGCAGTCGACGCTTTCAAGTCAGCCATTTTGAACACCCCCACTTTAGAGTGGAATAAATGTTATAATAACTGGTTTGAGCGAATGGAAAAGTGTATTAAGCTACGTGGTGAATACTTTGAAAAACAATAAAAAGTACTATAAGGTTCTAGTTGTGTTTTTTTTCTTCAAACGACAAAACTTAAAAGGCATGCCTCGTACAGGTATGTGTATTAATAATAGAGCATTCACACTCCGTCCCTGTGTTTATTAAATACAGGCGACGCAGGTGATGTTTTTTTTTATTAATTTTTTTTCAGCAGCCTCCCTCGAAACAAAATTAATTTTGGCTTGTTTGTGCCACTCTACTAGTTGTTTTTCCTACCGAAAGATTCCGCACCAAACTCATTTTGGATTTAATGAAAAGTTTAATTAAAAACAATATTGCGAAGTTGCACTTTATTGCGTCGCTGAAGTTCTTAATACTACGCTTATCGTGTCGGAGAATCTAATTTGGATATCTTGTAAGAAACTTAAGTTAAGTTTACACAGAATTTAGTGGAGTATAACAAGATGGATATTATTAATTGAAGATTGTAAAATCTCGACCTTTTCCATTTCCTTTGACAAGTATATTAGACTTTAAAACTTAAGTATGAAAATAGGCCTGGCAAACAATTTTATGCTAGTTATTGGTACATCAAGTCTTTTAATGTGGACTGGGGTATATTAAGAACATTATTTTTAATATGGTTATGGCCTCGTTGGTCTGGTGGCAAAGCGCATCGCTTTGTGATCACGAGGTCCTGGGTTCAAATCCTAGGTCGGACAAATGTAGTTTTTCTAACGAAAAATTCCCAGTACGAGTCCGGAGTCTGGAATTGTGCCCGGTATATGGCAATAGGCTCGCCCCCTATTACATGGGACCTAACATCGTCGGCGAAACGTGGGTGTACTCAGTACACCTCTGCCACCCCCTCTGGGGAATATAGGCGTGACGGTGTTTTATTTTTAATATTGGATGATGGCATCAGCATATCGCATACAACGTCGAAGTTATAAAAAGCATATTGAGGATTTTATCGTTAAAATATAGTATTTTAATAATGTTATTAGGCTACAAGTTAAAATGCAACGCCGGAGACAAAAAAAATATTTTTTTTTTTAATTCCAAAGTGAAATATGTTTTTATTGTTCAAGTTTATCATTATCAGTTGGCCGTTGGCATAAAATCGATTGCAAATTTTTATGTACTTAATAAACATACAACCAATCGTACATACAAGAAAGCGAGTTAATACATGCATGGTAAGTAAAGTATTCATGATCCTCATACTCATTTCTGATACAGAACGCACTCAAAACAAATACAATTGAAAAAAAACTCCATTTCCAATCCCTTTTAACAGTCCCATAGACTACTGACGTTACAAAATGAGAACGCACAAAAAAAATACATACAAATTAGTACTGCGGAACAAATAAGACCAGAGACAATATTACAAAAAGAATGGAGACGAGCTTTCAATAATAAATTATCAAAGGAGGGTGGGAGCCGAGGCGGGGAGGAGTATTGAGGGACGACACCTCCCGGCGTCTTCCTTATTGTGTGTACTCGACTTTATGCTGTGGTATCAGTGATAAGCGTCTGATGGCTCTAGTGCCCTAATGCAAACTTCTTAGGGATACTTGGAGGATATTAAAGAATAAAATGCGTTGGCTGTAATATTAATGAAATACTTTGTATAAGCGAGTTTTATAACAAATAATGTTAAAAAACTACTAGTAATGTGAAAAAGCTGATCGGCGCGGCGTGGGAGGCGGCTGCATGCGTCCCCCCACACCTCAGTAGCGCGCGCCTGTATTGGCGCTAACAGCGGCTTAAGATCTTGAGTAAAGCATAATTGGTTTATTATTAAGTGGTTATTGGTTCTTAAAACTGATTTTAAGTATCCATTCTTATTATTATTAATCATGCTAATATAATAAACGCAAAAATTTGTTAAAATGGATGATTAAAAGTTTGTTATTTTTTTAGGCAAAATCTACAAGGATTTTGATTACACTTGTCAGTTATGTAGCGAATACATCAAAATAACACATAGGCACACATTTATAAGGATACAGATGCAGACGTAGTCGCAGACGCCTGGTAGTTTTATATAAGATCCTTGTCCAGCAGTGCGACAGTATTATAAGTAGATCAATCAGCTTATAGTATTACTAAAGGACTTGTGCCACAAATCTAGGGTAGAGAATAAGTCATACTCCATTGTAAGGACCCAGTTAGCATTGATTATGATAAATACTGATACTTAAATAAGTTTTGATGTTTGTTTCAATTATACACACATGCAAAGACAAATATATCGGTGTTGACGATATTTTACTGATCAAGGCAAAGAAGAAAATGGGTTAAGCTATCACTTGGCTTACATTTAGTCAATGTCTGTTACAATAATGTCTTTAAAGTAGACAAATAAATCAAAAACTTTTATCTGTCTCAGTAGACGAAGCATAAAATTACAGTTTAAAAGTTTGTAAGCACAATTCGTCGGTGCCAAATAAATTTGGTTTCAAATTTGTTTAGAAGATACTGGAACTAATAAAGTTGGTACCGAGCTTTAAGTCAAAAGTAACTAAGTATTTTACTGGTCCTAGATAACTATCGCTCTCATCGATACGACAGAAAGTAAACAGTCTCAACAGGTTCTTTCCTTACATACCTTTCTGGCTTCCGCCACTCTCATAGTTCGTCTTATACACGCTCGCCGGTTACGAAGACTATTGACTTGTCCTTCCGATAAGACTTGGTCTATTTGGTCATGGTAAGATAGTCTAGGTCTTCACCTATCCTTCCACATTCGCATTGTATATTTGTTTTGTCATTATTTCTTCTGACATATACAATGGATACAGGTAATGTTAATTTTCTCTGTAATTAAGATAATTTTTATTAGCAAAATTAACGTAAGCTATTCTGATTTTGGAAAACACTCTATTAATGGACATCAGACCCAATTTTTTAAATATTTGTTTCGGAACTTAGATTCTAGTGGCCTCAATTTACAAAATACGACCTCGAATTTCACCTTGTACCACACCTATGTACGCGTTCACATAGAAACTCGTCGATACAAAATTAGCGTTAGGTATAAAACAAAGAAATCGCCCGGAGGGATTCCATTGAGTTCCAAATCAATGTCATATGGGTTCCTGTCTATGTAATCACTGAGTTTCTTGAAGTAACTGAATATTCAAAAATAATACCTACAAAGATGAGAGATGAGATTTTGAAGGACGCCAGAATTAGTAAGGAATTTATGCTCGTTTTTTTCATGGATTATTATTAATCCTAAGACGAACTAAATGTTATTGTGATTTCGTTGGGGTGACTGCCTCGTTGGTCTCGTGGCAAAGCGCATCGCTTTGTGATCACGAAGTCCTGGGTTCAAATCCTAGGTCGGACAAGTGTAGTTTTTCTAACGAAAACTTCACAGTACGAGTCCGGAGTCTGGAATTGTGCCCGGTATATGGCAATAGGCTCGCCCCCTATTACATGGGACCTAACATCGTCGGCGAAACGTGGGTGTACTTAGTACACCTCTACCACCCCCGCTTGGGGAATATAGGCGTGACGGTTATTGGGGTAGCAGTCTGGGGCTTATAAAATAGGAGAATCATGAACGAGCTCGGATGACTTTCTTACCGGACCTTCTCAGTAAAGCCCGCAGTCCGTAGTACGAATAATTAAAAAAAGGAATATATTTGACCATTTGTAAGTATAGTGTTAATTGAAAATAAATGATTTGATAAGTAGTTACACCATTCTAATGCCGGTTGCTCATTACCAATTATCGTGATTCCCCACGAAAGAATTCCTTCCTTGGTGATTCCCCCACCGCACATCCGATTCCAAAAACAAATAATTTCAATATCGCCCCCTCCAGAATATTTCCTATCACCGTTATTATATTTATTTGAAAAATTTTCCGCATTTACGTCCGTCCGGTATTCCCGTTATTTAGCGCGGAGCGAACGCCAGCCATTCGTCGGGGTAGAAAATATTTAATAAAAACCCCCGGATTTTCTTTGAAAACGGTCGGCGATTTTAACGTGCCTCCGGGCGCGAGTTATTGTTCGTAATAACTGATGGATTTATGGGATATTATTTTCTGGATGTTGTGCGATTCAGAAATGTGTGGTTGCTACTTGATGGTAAGAATTAACACCGCCAGGGCTATATTCTTCAAGAAAGGGTAGTAGGGGTGAACAATGTACACCCACATTTCAATGATGGTGTTAAATTACAATTTAATTATGGCAATAGGCTCGCCTCCCGCAACATTGAAATTAAACAGAACACAATTCAAAGAACACTTTTTAGAGGGTAAGCAAATTGTCGTGGTAGAGGACTTGAACGAGGTAAAGCTATTTTTTATTTAATTTTGTTCGTATATCTGTCTTTGCGGTTCAAAATTTGCTATCTATTTTTCAAGCACCTTTTGGAATCCGATTGAACTGAAAATTGGCATACTTACGTTACTTCAGAGACAATGGAATAATATGGTATTACGGAACTAGTCTGAAGATGGAAGCGAAAGGTGGCCAGAAGACGTCCTCAACTAAATAAGATAGCGTCATTGTGTTCTAGCTCGTTCGGTTTGTATTGATAAGTGCTGTAGTTCTAAGAGGCGTTCCAAGTCTCATGATGGAGTTGGAATGTGGCCATAGGTACTCTTTAACAAACCATTACCACTACTACTACATTCCACACCAGCTCCGTCGCGTCTGGGCTGCAAAAGCTTGTTCTTAAATAAAACATATCAATAAATGTAATAGGGCAAGTGTTATAGTGTTTTATAATTAACCAACCAGCGTGTATGAGACGAACTATAATACGGGCCTCCTCTCAAACTGAGAGGGTTTAGGCCATAGTACATCGCGCTGGCCCAGTGGGAGTTGACGAACATCACACACCTTCGAACAACTTTTCGGCATGCAGGTTTCCTCACGATGTTTTCCTTCACCTTTAAATCAAGTAATAGTTAATTTTGAATACGCAAATGCTTTCGAAAAGACAGACTTGTGTGCTTGGGTTTGAACCCGAGACCTCTGGTTAGACTGTTGAACTGCAAAGTCCGTGGACTGCAAAGTTAAGAGTGCAAGAAACCAAAGACTTCTGTAAGGGAAGCACCTGTTGGAACTTTTTACTCTCTGCCTACCCCGCAAAGAATCTGGCGTGATGATATATACAAGGTGTAACATAATAAACGCAAGACCTAAAAGTAGTTTGTTCTAAATCGGTTACTGAATTAATTCCAACTATTTTAATGTATTTTTTTTTTTAAATTGCTAAAAATTATTTTATTCCTTCAGTGTGCTATAAAAAACTAAATTTATTCTTGAGTCATAGCAATAAGGAGATTTCCAATGCATTCCTAAAACGTATTTCTCGAAATGCACAAATAAACGTACAAGTTTAATTGTTAATTGGGGTATAAAAGTGCTTAAGAAAGGGGTAAAAACCTTTAAATTTGAAAATTTGGTTTTCGTTTTGAATATATGAAGCAATTCTCTAATTGGGGTGTCTGAGGTCTTGCGTTTATTATGTTACACCTTGTATAGAGGTAGATTTTTTGAGTTTATAATTTTGTTAGCTATGGTTTATATTTTTTGTGCAAAATGATGTAACCTTTGCCCAGCAGTGGGACGAAATACGTTAACACAAGACAAAATATTACATCAACAATTTCTTTTAAAGAAATTATTTCATAAGAGAGTGGCAGTACTTTACTACCCATATTATTGCAGACATTACTTATTAGATAGTAGAATAGCAACCCCATAACGAACTTAACACAAGAACAGACTCGCCTAAGGGTCATGGCCGACAGACAAACGGCAGGGAGTCTTCGATTACCTCAGCCCTTTCTGAACCCTACAGGAGTCCCTTCAAAGGGACTTTCGGGATCTACGGGAAACTAGTACCTTTTATCCGTAATGGGATAGATAGGACCGCCTAATGTCCAGACATTTGTACTTTAGGTTAATGATTAGTTTAGTGGTGCTTCTCCCGATGGGTTCGGATGAGGGTACTTGAGTTTTTAGGATGGCTTTGTACGAATCGGCTTTGGAAGCTGGAGTTTTTATATTTGATCCGTTTGAGACGGGTTCCTTTTGTAAAGTGCGATTTACGAATGAGAGTTTAGGTGACTGGATAGTTTGAGTGCATTCGTGGTTTTTTGTTGCAATATTGGTAAGAGAATGTTAATGAATATGGAATAATAAAAATAAAATTAACCACCGTCACGCTTATATTCCCCATACGGAGGTGGTAGAGTACTAAGCATAGTAGTTTTTGGGGTGCTGCGGTCGGGTAACCTCCTAGTGTGCCCGGCCCATTGCCAGTCCCGCGGATACGTCCAGAGGAACGACAATGGGAGCGGGACGGTGCACCCCGGGTATCGTCAATAACTTCCCTCACGGGGGATCTTGTTGGCGATGGCGGATGACCTGACATGGCGCGGTGCTTGGGATTGGGTGCTGCGGCAGGGGGTAGGGGGGGGAGGGAAGGGGGGGGACAATCTCCTGCGTGTTTGTGCCGTGCGCGGTGACCCGTACAGCAGGGTGAAGGAGTCCTGGGGGTTGAGTTGGTGATGGACCGGTAGTTGTTGTCTGTCGCCGGCAACACGCCTCTTTGGTCTGGATCTCTGTCCAAACGGGAGGCTGTCACGTAGCCGCGTGGCAGTCAATCGGCTGAAGTCCATCCTTCAGATGGGCTAGGCTAGGGTTCTGGGGTGAAGGGGTCCGCAGGCGGCGGTGTGAGCCTACACTACGCGGGAGTGGAGGTGAACACCGTTAGTCTCGTGGACAACTCACCCTGGAACCCTATACTCTGATGATAGCCCTGGTGCTTATAAAGCATCCCCAAAGGTGAGGACTCCGTGGCGGGTGGGGAATCATCAGAATGAAGAATAGTATTAAGTCATATGGACAAAAAGAGCAAAAAGAACCCCAAAACAGTCCCCAAAAAGGGACAAAGTGCGTCATGCACACAAGGCCCCTCGGGGCAAAATGTAAGGCCCTCGGGCATAAAAAAGGCAGCGGGACAAGTGACGGCAGCGAACCCCAGTGGTGGCGCCAGTCTGGTCCCCAAAATTGCACCTAAGAGTTGCGGATCTGGAGGAGACACAGTGTCTTCCGGTCTGCCCCCGGCTGCCAAGGTGGAGGCGAAGGCGTCCGGCTCTGCTGGACCCGGAAACCAAACCACCCAGGCGGCCGGTGCTGGCGGACTGCGTGACCATGTCCCCCCTAAGGGACGCAAAAGACTCAGCGGGCTCGCTAAGCGGAGGAAGCGAATCGAGCTCGCAAGGCAATCAGCTGTCTCTCAGACGCCCGTACAGGAGGCGACGCTCTCTAAACGGGCGAGAGAGGTCAGCGATGAAGCTAGGGATGCGGCAGGGGATCTGAAGCGAGTTCGCCTCGGGTCCTCCTTTAAAGAAGCCCTAACTATGACAAGGATGGTCATCATTGCTGATGACTATCCCAAGACGATGATTGATGAGGAGACTGCCTGGAGCATAAAGGACGTCATCTGGAGGAGGATGTGGAGTGATCCTGTCCTCACCATTGATTGGAAGGGGGTCCAAGGCGGCATCATCAGCATAACTTGCTCCAGCGATGAGGCGATCACCTGGCTGAAGCACTACGACGGTCAAACTGTCGGTGGTGTCAAGGTCAAGGTGATCAGAGATAGGGACCTACCCCGTCCTGTGAAAATGGCGTGGAAGAGGACACGCGTGAGCGAGAAGGTCCCTCTGTTAATGGAGCTTCAGATGCTCCAGCGACTCCATAAGGTTATACTTACGGACCGCTGGAGGGTCGTGAACACGACGACAGAGGGAAGACAGGCAAGGAGCATCATCCTGATGGATCAGTCCTCGGCTGATGCCATCAAAGAAGCCGGGTACATGCTGCACGCCGGGCTTGACCGCAGCTACTTCAAAGTCCTTGAAACGTCGGAGGACAAAGAGGAGGCTGCGGTTGGGTCCGATAAACCAGCGGTAGTACCCATTACTACTCCGGTGGAGACACTACCAGATCATCAGCAGGGGGGAAACACCCCTGCAACAGATAAGGAGGAGGCACTGCTCGCGGACTGTCCGGTCCCATCGCCAGCCATGTCGGTGAGATCGGATGGACTGGCGGGCGGCTTCGACAACCTGGGCATCACGTCTTCCCCGATAGGGGAGGACGATGAAGCCCCAGATAGCAGCGAACCGGAGGAGAGCTGCAAGGTAGGTAGTCCCTAATGTGGACTACCAACTGAACACAACCAAGCAACAAAGGAGCTTGGCCTAAGGTGCGTACAAATCAACTTGCACCACTCTAAGGCGGCTACGGCGATGCTAGATCGCCAGCTGCGAAGAGCTAAATTTGACTTAGCACTTATTCAAGAACCCTATATTTATAGGGGACAGATAAAGGGCCTTGATGGAGCGGGGGGTAACCTGTTTCACAATTGCACAACTAATGACATGAGGACCTGCATTTTTGTCAGGAATGGCATAAACGCTTTGCCTCTGTCCATTTTCTGTTATAGGGACCTCACCACGGTGAAGTTGAAATTAGAAGGTAACAAGGGTAGCCGAGAAGTCATCTTCTCGGCTGCCTATCTGCCCTACGAAAGCGCGGACCCTGTTACAACGCATCTGCGGGACTTGGTTGAATATTCCTGCAATAAGAAGGTTGAGCTAATCATAGGATGTGACGCAAACGCGCATCACGTCGTCTGGGGCAGCTCAGACACTAATCAAAGAGGGGAAAAACTTCTGGACTTTCTGGTAAGTACTCCTTTACAAATTCTCAATAGAGGAAAAAGGCCCACGTTTGTTAATAGACGTAGGGCAGAAGTTATTGACATTACAGTTGCCTCTAACAGAGCGAGCAGACAGGTAAACAACTGGCATGTCTCCAATGAGATCTCATCCTCCGATCACAATTATATATGTTTTCAGTATGGGATGGAAACGTTTAATATAAATCCAAGAAGGCGGAACCCAAGGAACACTGATTGGGCCGCATATAAAAGCGACCTTAAAGCAGAGTTAGGGAAGGTCCGAGGCAGACTCAGCTCTGTATTAGATATAGAGTTCGAGGCGGATAGCGTAGCTCGGGCAGTAAAGACCGCCTGGACTAATAACTGTCCGGAGAGCAGAGTCATAGCGAAACGTGACCCATGGTGGACACCAGAGCTAGCGCGGTTAAGAGTAGAAACTCGACGTGCATTCAACACTGCGAAAGCAACCAAGAACTTTGGGGAATATTCTACGATACTCACGAGGTTCAATACAGAAGTGCGGAGAGCAAAAAGAAGGGCTTGGAAAAGACACTGCCAAAGCATAGACAGCCTCCCTGAGGGTATGAGGTTAGCCAAGGCAATATCCATGGCCAAATTAAATTCACTTACTACAGTGAGGAATGAGGTAGGGGAACTTACAAACAATGGGGAAGAAACACTGAAAACAATGTTCAACGTGCACTTCCCAGGTTCGGTGGCAATACAGGGAGAGGACACCATGTGTGATGTCCAAATAGATGAGCTAAGCTTAAAGACAACTAGAGCTGACTGGGAGACGGCAGGCAAAGTCGTGGAACAGAACAAACTCAAATGGGCCTTAAAGAGTTTTCAACCATTTAAGGCCCCTGGTCCGGATGGTGTTTACCCCATCCTACTACAAGAAGGGGAACCAGTACTCAGCCAACACCTGTGCAGACTGTTCAGGGCGTGCGTGGCATTTGGGCATACCCCTAATATCTGGCGGCAGGTGACGGTGACGTTCATTCCCAAACCAGGGAAACCCAACTATGAGGATGCTAAATCCTACAGACCAATCAGTCTATCCTCATTCTTTTTAAAATGTCTAGAGAAAATGATAGATAGGCACATAAAGGATGGTCCACTAAAGGATTATCCCCTACATAAGATGCAATGCGCTTATCTACCTGGTAAGTCTACGGAAACGGCATTGCACTATGTGGTGAATCGTGCAGAGATGGCTCTGCAGCAAAAGGAAATTTGTGCTGCAGCTTTTCTGGATATCGAGGGTGCATTTGATCGCACAACATTCTCATCCATAGAACTAGCTGCTATAGAGCATGGGATAGAACCAACTCTTGTCAGATGGATCAAAAACATGCTAAAGAACAGGATAGTCCAGTCCACTCTATTAGGAGAAGGGCTATCTGTAAGAACCACTAAAGGATGCCCGCAAGGAGGGGTCTTATCGCCGACTCTGTGGAGCCTGGTAGTGGACTCCCTCTTGAAGATAATCAACAAAGGTCCGTTCTACGGAGTAGGATATGCGGATGATATAGTGATAGCAATCAATGGGAAGTTTCCAAACACAGTATCGACACTGATGCAGGAAGCTCTAGATAAGGTAACAAACTGGTGCACAACAAATAGCCTCTCGGTCAACCCGACGAAGACTAATGTCATCCTGTTTACAAGGAAAAAGGTACTGACGGGCTTACAGGACCTGTACATGTACGGAAGTAAAATTAAATGGGCCACTGAGGTCAAGTATCTGGGGGTGACCCTGGACAAGCAACTGAAGTGGCATACACATGTTGATCTAACCATAGCCAAAGCACTGAGAGTGCTGAACATGTGTAGGTCAGCGTATGGAAAGGCATGGGGACTACAGCCCAAAATAATGCACTGGTTATTTATCACTATGGTAAAACCGATAATAACGTATGGATGCATCGTGTGGTGGCCTAGAACCAAGACACAGACGTGCAGGGATTCCTTAACAAAACTGCAGAGGACAGCCTGCCTGGCCATCACAAGTGCTTTCAAAACAACACCGACGGCAGCTATGGAGAGGCTACTCAACCTAACTCCATTACATATCGTCATTGAAACTGAGGCAAGGAAGGCACTCTATAGGCTAGAGAAAGCTGGACTATGGAGCATAACGGCGCCAGGCCTCGAACACACCAAGCTAGAACCGGATAAGGAACTAGATGACATAAGGAACATGAGAAGTGACAAGATCATAACCACATACATGTTCAATAAGAGATTTAGCACTCATATCCCAACCAGGGAACAATGGAAAAGTGGTCTAAATAAGCAAGGCAAGGAGCAAATGATATGGTACACTGACGGATCCAAAACCAAGTTTGGAACAGGAGCCGGAGTATACACGGAAGGATATAGCCTTAGCCAAAGCATGGACAGGTTTACATCAATATTCCAGGCAGAGACCTATGCGATAAACATTTGTGCAAAAGAGATATTGGACAAACGAATCACGGGCAAGAAAATCTACATTTGTAGTGATAGTCAGGCTGCCCTCAAGGCCGTCGGCTCCTATGAGCTAAACTCAGCACTGGCTGCGGAGTGCGCATACCTTCTTGACAGATGTGGAGCGCGCAACACGGTCAGGTTAGTCTGGGTCCCTGGGCACACGGGAGTTGATGGCAATGAGCGTGCGGACGACTTAGCCAGGAAGGGAGCAATGGGAAAACCCGTTGGTCCAGAACCGTTCATAGGCATACCAGACGGCGCCTATAGAGGCGCACTCTTTAAATATGCCCAAGAACAACATAAGAAAGAATGGGAAGCACACACAGGGCTACGACACTCAAAGGAATTCCTTTCCACATGGTGTGAAAGCGACTGCAAGAGACTACTAAAATATAGTAGACTACAACTAAGGCAAATAACGGGAGCATTCACAGGCCACTATGGCACGAAAGAACATCTACACAAGATGAACCTATGCGGCGACGTGGTATGCAGGTGCTGTGGCACAGAAACTGAAACCATGAAGCACGTCATCTGTCACTGCGACGCTCTGGCTGCGCGGCGAATGGAACTACTGGGAGTGGCCTATCCAAACCCAGAAGAACTACGGCTCTGTCCCCCTGCTGGAATCTACAACCTAATACAGGGAGTACTGGACACCTCAGGTACGTAAGAGCATTAGGGCAAGGACAGCACAAAAGATCCCATGGGTCGAAGTGCGCCAGAGGTTTCCTCGGTCCGGTAAGCCAATTTAAGATAAGATAGATAAGAAGCATAGTAAACCCACTTTTCGCCGGCGAAGTTAGGTCAAATGTAATAGTGAGCGAGCCTATAGCCATATGCCGGGCACAATTCCAGACCCCGGACTCATACGAAGTTTTCGTTAGAAAAACTTCATTTGTCCGACCTAGGATTCGATCCCAGGAGCTTGTGATTACCAAAGGATGCGGTTTGCCACTAGACCAACAAGGCAGTTTATATGTTTATACAGGAATAATATGTTTGGAAAAACTGTATTTATATATACAAATTAAAAAAAAAATATAAGATACATTAAAAATTGTTGGAATCAACTCATTTACCGATTTAGAACAAACTACTTTCAGCTTGTATATAAAATGTATTTCATCCCGCCAGACCCCTTACCGAGTAGGCAGAGTTCAATTTTCCCACAGGTTATTTTCTCATAGATTTCTCCGTGTTAATCGGAAATAACCATTTCTTATATATTTTTTCTATCATGTTAAAATTCTAATAATTTTTTTTTAAAAACGTAGCTCCTCTCTACAACAATTTATTCCTGTGTCGTGGGTACGTTTACAAATATGAAAATTCATATACACAAATACCCAGACCGAAACAAATAATTGTGGATCACACAAAGATTTGTCCCGTGCGGAAATCGATCCCGCGACTATTAAGTACAGTGGGCGAAGCGGCTTAAGCTCTTAACCACTGCGCTAAATCGTATCGTAAGTATATTTACAGATAATGATGACTCTAAAGTTTATAGAAATTTGGCAAAGTTGAAAGCTCAAATTAGTTTATCGTTGAAATTAAATGGGCCTTAAATTAAAAACGAGTAAGTATTATAAACTATACACAAAATAAGAATCAGAAATTTCGCAATACCAATAAATATTTTGCAAAATATTTGTAAATCAATAAAAGCAGTAACATTGTTTAAACGCAATAATATTGGACAAGGCGGTGATTACGCTTTCCGCTTTTCCGTGTAATTATTAAGATAATCCTTTTAAGCTTAAAATCCGTATTATTTGAAACGCTGGACTATATCCGCGGAAACAATGCAAAGACATTAGATATTAATGGTCATACGCTTTAAATACACTATCTAATAAGTAGGTAGAATTTGAGACAGTTTTAGTGGAGTAAATTGGCATACAAAAGAAATTTTTAAATCTGTGCAATGTGCAAAGCGCTATACGGTTCTCTTTACTCGATAAAACTCGTATTAATACAACTTCAAGTCAAGAGTATCCCTAACCAACGAGCGTGTTTAAGAAGAACGATAAGAGTAAATAAAGCCAGAGATGTCAGTAAGGAAAGGACCTGTAAGAACTTTATGCCTACCCCGTAAGGTTTCTGGCGTGATAATATCGATAGATTAATACCACAACCTATCAACTGCTGCCTATTATACATCGTAGTTGCCCAAGCATTGTCCAACATATCATTTATCGTCACATTTCACTAGCAGAATCGGAATCGGAATATTTTTATCAATATTTATAAATCGTCAAGAAGGTAACAGAGGCTCTTATCACCGCACAGATCGTCATTTCTGTAGAAATTTATTTTACCATTTTCTGTCCACATTAACTTATTACACTCCCAACTATCCGTACGGTATCGACTGAAACCCACCTTTAACATATCTTTTCCAGGGTAGTTATTCAAGCTATCAATGAATAACGTGAATAAATTCAAAAACCAACACATACATTTAGTTATTTAAAAAATGACTCTAATATCCATAACAAGAAGGATAGATTTCCGCTGTTCTTAAATTGTAATGTGTCAATGTTCAATTCGGTCAACGAATATGTAATTCAGTAGCCATTTGCCCTGACTACTCCTTGAAAGGCAGTTTTTTAAATCCTTTGCTAATAGCTATCAATTGCCATTGCCAATAGTCGTCATGATTCCTAATGGTGTACGAATGCGCAGTTAAAACGGAATTCATGACCCAAACACTGCCGACCCCAACAGGTAAACTAAAACCATCAACATAATTTAGTAAACAAATTCAATCCTTATATCGCTAGCAATAAAATCCATATCGATAGCATAATATAAGTTTGTCAAAGTATTAATAACTTAGCAAGTGGGTATAAGGAATGTTAAATTTACTAAGTTAGTGAATTCAATTTAAATGAATCGAATGGATCCGTGCTATGGGCTTTGGAGAATTGAGGGCAAAATGTGAGGGTTGATGTTTTAAATTTAATAACTGTTAGGACAACTAATGTAAAGGACATAAGGAATAGAACTAAAAAACTGCACATTTAAAGAACTACTACTAATATTATAAATGTCAAAGTTTGTATGTTTGATACTCAATAACGCAAAAAACGGATGAATGGATTTAGAAGTAATTTGGCGCACAGATAGTTTATTACCTGGAGTAACATCATCATCATCATCTCAGCCCATACTTGTCCACTGTTGAACATAGGCCTCCCCAATCGCTTTCCAGCGTAACCGGTCCGATGCCACCTGCATCCAACGACTTCCTGCGATTTTCACAAGATCGTCGGTCCATCTGGCAGGCGGTCGTCCCACGCTGCGCTTGCCAATACGTGGTCGCCACTCTAGAATCTTTCTGCTCCAACGCCCGTCCGATCTACGCGCTATGTGGCCCGCCCATTGCCACTTCAGCTTGC
The DNA here is from genome assembly GCA_905147815.2 of Phalera bucephala. Lineage (NCBI taxonomy): Eukaryota > Metazoa > Arthropoda > Insecta > Lepidoptera > Notodontidae > Phalera > Phalera bucephala. The sequence goes on from LR990620.1 coordinate 31,322,703, forward strand.
TAATCTAAAGGGCTATGTCGGTAACCTTGGTTCTTCTACGAATCTCTTCATTCCTGATTCGATCGCGTAGAGAAACGCCGAGCATAGCTCTCTCCATAGCTCGCTGAGCAACTCTGAGCTTTTTTATGAGACCTATTGTAAGAGACCACGTCTCTGATCCATATATCATCACTGGTAACACACATTGACTGAAAACTTTAGTCTTAAGGCACTGAGGTGTTTTGGATGAGAAGATATTGCGCAGTTTCCCGAAAGCTGCCCAGCCGAGTTGGATTCGTCGATTGACCTCTCTCTCAAAGTTGGACCTACCTAACCGGACTACCTGTCCCAGGTAAATGTATTCGTCGACAACTTTAAGAGTAGAGTTCCCAACGGTGAGTGCGGTGGGTACGACATGGACGTTAGACATTATTTTAGTTTTGTCCATGTTCATTTAAAGTAACATATAAGATACTTTTTATCCCGGAAAAATGTTAGGTTAATAGTAGGCTAATTCGGACGAACGCGGGCAGAAACTAGTTGTAAGCTAAATAGAAGTTGCAGAGGTGTACTGTGTACACCCACATGTTGCTGATAATGTTAGGTATTAAATAATATTAGCCCTGTTAAGAAACTGTCCCACTGTTGGGCACGGGTCTCCTCTCAAACTGAGAGGGTTTAGGCTATAGTCCACCACGCTGGCCTAGTGCGGGTTGGCGAACTTCACACACCTTCGAGAACTTTTTCCTTCCTTCCTTCAACTCTTAGGCAAGCAGGTTTCCTCACGATGTTTTCCTTCACCGTTAAAGCAAGTGATAATTAATTTTTAATACGCACATGCTTTCGAAAAGACAGAGGTGCGTGCCTGGGTTTGAACCTGAGACCTTTGAGTTTGCAGTCCAACGGTCTAACCACTAGGCTATCACTGCTATGTTAGGTATTAATGTAATAGAAAGCATGCCTATTACTATCATACCGGGCACAATTCCAGATACCGGAAAACAATAAAAAAATTTCGATAGAAACACGCATATCATTTTGTCTGACGATACATATCAAATCTTAAGTCAGTACTAAAATATCAGGGATAACATTACTTCTGCCTCTTGCAAGAACTGTTACACCCAGATACCCCAAAAAGCAAACACTATTTTGAGAATAACGAGATCATTCTTTTTTAAATAAATACATCAATCTTTCTATTTCTCTTAGCCTTAAACTTAAATACTCATATTCTACTTGTACTGATTTAATAGCAGTAACAATAGCAAAAGAAATAGAAACAAAATGGGTTCCTTTAATGAAAATTTACCGACGCCTGTAACACAGTAACCCTCCAAAACATTAAATCACCTGATTTCATTGTTCTCCCCTATATCTCCACCATCTACTGAGATAAACTATGAACAACACATTTAGAATATAACACGAATAAAAAATATGCTTTGTAAATTGATGACTAAAGTACTCGTAAAATCGAATTCAAATAATTGATCACACGCCTTATAAGCACACATTCTAGAGTTTAAAACTCAGCACGCAAGCACGCAAGATTGAAGCTAAAATGTAGATTTTATGTCCTATAAGTAAAGATTATGGTTGGTAACGATGTGCTGGAGCAAGTGAATGAGTTTGTATATCTTGGATGCGCATTCAGTAAGGATGGGAAATATACCGCTGACATAGAGAGAAGAGTGAGTGCAGGGAACAGAGTAAATGGCGCGATGGGAAAGCTACTTGGGAGCCGACACTTACATAATGTAGTCCCAACGCTGTTATATGGCAGCGAGAGCTGGGTATGTAAGAAGGAGAATGAAAGTAGGATAATACGGTGGAAATGCGAGCCTTGCGGAAGATGTGTGGAGTGAAGCTGACCGACCGTATTCGCAACAGCGTAGTAAGAAAGCGAATAGGTATGAAAGATAGTATCGGTGTAAAGTTGAAAAAGGGTATGCTCCGTTTTTTCGGGCATATATAGAGAATGTCCGAAGAAAGAATGACAAAACAGATATACAATGCGAAAGTGGAAGGATGTAGGTACCGGGGAAGACCTAGATTATCTTACCATGACCAAATAGAGCGGGTCTTATCTGAAGGACAAGTCAGGAGTTTCCGTAACCGGCGAGCGTGTATGAGACGAACTTCAAGAGTAGAGAAAGCCAGAGAGGTATGTAAGGAAAGAACCTGTTGGAACTCTGTACTCTCTGCCTACCCCGTAAGGGATCTGGCGTAATGATATAGATAGATAGATAGATATAAGTAAAGTAGTAACAGGGAACGAAATCGTCGTAAGGAGACTTCTACATCAGAGAAAACCTAACACGTATTTGAAAAACATGACGAAATAAGGTCAAAGTGTCAACTATATACCTGGGTACGAGTTCTCTATCTACTTATATCATCACGCTGAAGTAAGATTTGAGTGTGCTATGTAGTGTTGTAATAATGAGCGCTGATGTCGAGCGTTTAGCGCTCAGTCGACGCTCACGAGCGTTGAAACACGTAGAAGACTCGATCGTTTTAAGCGCCGACTCGAGCGCTTTTACAACACTAGTGCTATGTATCTAACTCTTTGAGGAGGAGGAACTAAGACACGAATCCGTTTATATTATAACAAATTATATTCTTTGGAACGATTTTATATACATTATCGCTCTTCCCCCCGGACCACCTCACGAGGTGAACGTTTCACTAAATCGACGCTACTCAATTGTATTATTCTATTTAATTAAAACATATTCAATAAAATCAATATAAAAAAATAGGAGCGCAGAAACCGGAGGATACATCGCGAAGAAAACGTGAGTACCTCAACGTTTTATGCTGCCCTGGTACTCTGTAGATACGATTATACACCTGCGACGCATCGTTATCTGGGATCTCCCTATACAGCGGCTGCTAGTACCGCACCAATTGATGTTGCCCTAGTACTCCATACATACAACAAAACACCTATACCAACAATATTGCGCGTGCATATCGACAATCCTGACTTTGTTAACGCCCACTTACTACTAATTGGATAATCAAGCTACCGGCCATAATTTCTAATTAATACTAACTGACCAATGACAAGCGCTTAAAATACGTCACTCTTGCTAGTGTGACAGTTGTTGCGTATCCATTGCTCCATTTTGAAATTAATTTGTTTGAAGTACATTGACGAGCTTAGAGCAAGATAAACCTCCTCGGTACTCATATTACCCTAGTAATATGGAAGACACGATGGAAAAAACTCTCTCCGATCCAAATTTAAATTTGATGAATAAAACTTCGGAAATAAATTTCATAACACAACGACAGATTAAGAGAAAAAGAGAACACGATTCGGGAGTAGAAGAGGACTCACTTAAGGAAACCATTAGGGAGCTAAAATCAATGTTCAAGTCTCAGGAAAATGAGCTAAAGAAGATTGCCCCTACCCTCACAGAAATACAACAAAGTAATCGAAATATTGAAAACTCTATTACGTTTCTCACACAACAAAACGAAGAGTTCAAGAAGATTATTGAACAATTCAAATCACAAGCTAAAAAGGACCGGGAACACATTATAATGTTGGAAGAGAAGATATAAGACCTGCAGCGAGGCAGTAGAAAAACTAATTTTGAAATCAAAAATGTACCAAAAGCGAAGGAAGAGACAAAAGAAAATTTAATAAATATGGTGATGACCTTGTCACAAAATACTGGTAGCAAAATTTCCAAGACAGACATAAAGGATATTTATAGAGTAAGGAGCAAGAAAGAGGGTAACACCAATTCACCTATAGTGGTAGAAGTTTCGTCTACTACTCTGAAAATCGACTACCTCAAGCGATGTAAGTCATTCAACATTAAACACAAAGAAAAGCTTTGCGCTAAACACCTGGGATTTACCAAAAATACAGATACGCCAATATTTTGCCGCGTGGTTCCCGGCTTAGAATAGGACCAACCCATCTCATCCCATCGGGTGTCGTACAAGGCGACTAAGGGAAAACTAGGGAATGGGCAGCAGCGTTCCTTTAACACTTCGACGACCAATAACTGCGCTCGCCAACCCGCCTGCCAAGCGTGGCGAGTATGGCAAACACCCCCAATTATGGAAGAAAGTAGAAAAACCAGGCCCCTAGTCCCCGGCGGTCCTGTTCGTCCTGGCCACGGTAGCAGCCATGGTAACGACAGGACAAGGGGTGCTAAGAATCTCCGGCAGAGATTCGGCTACCACCAAAACCGAAAATTGGCCCTGGTGACATACAACGCACGCACATTGAGGACAGATGAGAAGCTAGTTGAGCTGGAAGAAGAGTTAAACAAGTTGCGGTGGAGTATTGTTGGTTTATCGGAGGTCCGAAGAGAGGGCGAGGACACGATAACCTTAAAATCCGGCAACTTGTTTTACTACCGGGAGGGCGAACAGCAGTCCCAAGGTGGTGTCGGATTTATCGTCCACAAGTCACTCATAAACAACGTTGTGTCCATCACTAGTGTGTCGAGCAGGCTAGCGTACCTGATACTCAGAATATCCAAAAGATATTCGCTGAAGGTCATACAGGTCTACGCACCGACCTCGGCATACTCAGATGATGACGTCGAAGTTATGTATGAGGACATTAGTAGAGCCATACATACTTCCAAAACACACTTTACAGTGGTTATGGGTGACTTCAATGCGCGGCTGGGCAAACGGGGCGATGATGAGTTGAGAGTGGGGCAATTTGGATATGGGCAGCGCAACCCCAGGGGTCAGAGGCTGGCCGAATTTCTGGAGAAAGAGGGACTCTTTATGATGAACTCTTTCTTCCAGAAGCCGCCTCATAGGAAATGGACCTGGATGAGCCCTGATGGTTCCACAAAAAATGAGATAGACTTCATCATGAGCACCAAGCGACAAATATTTAATGATGTCTCCGTGATTCATAGGGTAAAAACCGGCAGTGATCACCGAATGGTCAGAGGCACATTAAATATTAATGTCAAAATGGAAAGATCGCGTCTGATGAAGTCTACGCTCCGACCTACTCATGCATATATCCAAAACCCCGAGAACTTTCAACTCGAATTGTCAAACCGCTTCGAATTGCTAGACAGCAGCGCATCAGTGGACGAAATCAACAACAGGCTGGTAGAGACTGTTCATACGGTCGGGTCCAAGTATTTTAAGACCCACCGTAAAAATAGGCCTCAAAAACTATCTGACTACACCCGAAACCTCATGGCTGAGCGACGTTCCATGACGCTCCAAACCTCCGATGATGCTAAGTCCTATAGGCAGCTTAATGGACAGATATTGAAGTCCTTGCGACACGACTTACGGTCCTTCAATGCAAGGCGTATTGAGGAGACCATAGAGCAGAACAAGGGCTCTAAAGTGTTCGCAAGAGACGCGTCTATTGGGCAGAGCCAGTTGACGAAGCTGAAGACGGAGGACGGAAACGTAACGTCAAATAGGTCAGAGGTGCTCAGGGAGATAGAGAGGTTCTATGGACAGTTATATACCTCAGTAGCTAAACCTGTTGTTGACTTGGTAAAAGACCCAAGAGCCAAGCTAACCCGACACTGCACTGAAGATATCCCGGACATCAGCCTGTGCGAGATTAGGATGGCTCTCAAACAACTAAAAAACAACAAAGCGCCGGGTGAAGACGGAATTACTGCAGAACTTCTGAAGGCGGGCGGATCGCCGGTACTTAAAGTCCTTCAGAGGCTATTTAAGTCCGTCTTGCTTGAAGGGAAAACGCCGGAAGCATGGAACAGGGGTGTGGTGGTGCTGTTTTTCAAGAAAGGTGATAACACCTTATTGAAGAACTATAGGCCCATCACACTGCTGAGCCATGTTTATAAGTTGTTTTCGAGAGTCATTACGAATCGTCTCGAACGAAGGCTTGATGACTTCCAGCCTCCCGAACAAGCCGGTTTCCGGAAAGGTTTTAGTACCATAGACCACATACATACGCTGCGGCAGGTTATACAGAAGACTGAGGAGTATAATCGGCCACTATGCTTGGCGTTTGTGGACTATGAGAAAGCCTTTGATTCGATCGAGACTTGGGCGGTTCTTAGATCTCTCCAGCGATGCCGCATTGACTATAGGTACATCGAAGTGTTGAAGTGCTTGTATAATAACGCCACCATGTCAGTCCGAGTACAGGGGCAGTGCACGAAGGTGATCCCCATAAAAAGAGGAGTAAGACAGGGAGACGTCATTTCTCCGAAACTGTTTACGGCCACCTTAGAGGACGCCTTCAAGCTCTTGGAATGGCAAGGACTTGGCATCAACATCAATGGCGAATACATCACTCACCTTCGATTTGCCGACGACATTGTGGTCATGGCGGAGTCGCTGGAAGATCTAGGACGAATGCTCGGTGACCTCAATAGAGTATCCCAACAAGTGGGTCTTAAAATGAATATGGACAAAACAAAAATAATGTCTAACGTCCATGTCGTACCCACCGCACTCACCGTTGGGAACTCTACTCTTGAAGTTGTCGACGAATACATTTACCTGGGACAGGCAGTCCGGTTAGGTAGGTCCAACTTTGAGAGAGAGGTCAATCGACGAATCCAACTCGGCTGGGCAGCGTTCGGGAAACTGCGCAACATCTTCTCATCCAAAATACCTCAGTGCCTAAAGACTAAAGTGTTTAGTCAATGTGTGTTACCAGTGATGACATATGGATCAGAGACGTGGTCTCTTACAATAGGTCTCATAAAAAAGCTCAAGGTTGCTCAGCGAGCTATGGAAAGAGCTATGCTCGGCGTTTCTCTACGTGATCGAATCAGGAATGAGGAGATTCGTAGAAGAACCAAGGTCACCGACATAGCCCTCAGGATTAGCATGCTGAAGTGGCAATGGGCTGGCCACATAGCGCGAAGATCGGACGGGCGTTGGGGCAGAAAGATTCTAGAGTGGAGACCACGTATTGGCAAGCGCAGCGTAGGACGACCGCCTGCCAGATGGACCGACGATCTTGTGAAAATCGCAGGAAATCGTTGGATGCAGGTGGCATCGGACCGGTTACGCTGGAAAGCGATTGGGGAGGCCTATGTTCAGCAGTGGACAAGTATAGGCTGAAATGATGATGATGATGATGAATATTTATCTCAGAGCAATTAACAGCTAAGGGTTCCCGTTTATTCTTCTTAGCTAGAGACTTGGCCAGGACTAAAAAACATAAATTTTGTTGGACTAGTTTTGGAAAAGTTTACGTCAGGAAAGACGAAAATACACCAATCATTTTGATCACAAATGAATCACAAGTTCAACAACTAATGCAAGGAGCATGACTAGTTTCGGGTCCTTACTGTTTTAATAACTTTTGTCTACTACTAATAATATTATGCACTCGTTTTTATTATTATTTTAATTATATACACTCTCAAATTATAAATATGCACATCTCTATCACACATACACTTTCACACACACACACACACATACATATACTCTACTCAAAAATTACTTACGCCAAAATATATAAATTAACTAGTTTTGACATAGCATACGTATATTTATGCAGTTGTATGGGGTGTATCTACGTCTATTGTACACTTAACCCAATTATATCTAAAAATCTGTATCCTTTAATGATTTCACCATGAATACTTCCCTAATTAATATGAATGAAATAGATGGCATTGAGTCTGCGCGGGCTGTTCAATGTGAAGTAAGCGAATTGTCAAAATTTATACACAAAAAAAACACAGACTTATCAATTGCTACACAAAACATTAGAAGTGTGTACAACAATTTGGATGACTTGCTAATAACCTTATCACAACTAAGCTTTAATATTGACATACTTATTTTAACTGAATGCCGTTTAAGTCCTTGCAAATCTATTCCCCCTATTATAAATTATAACTCATACAGAACAACTAATCATTTAAATCAAAATGATGGTGTAGTCGTGTACACAAGCAACCAACATCAGGCCAAAGTTAAAGAAATCAATCTATTGCATGCCTCATGTCTACAGATTTCTATTTGCAATCTAGTGATTATTGGCATATATCGTTCCCCATCGAATTCCAATGCAGAACAATTTATAAGCTCATTGAATACCCACTTGGATACTCTCCAAACACACAAAAATATTATAGTGACTGGGGACATTAATATAAACTTAATACCTAGACTAAGTGAACAAGCACAGGATCGCAATAACCGACTTCACTACTTAAATATGCTTTCTACTCAAGGGTTTCTCCCTGGCCACAAGTTACCTACAAGGCATCATAACTGCCTAGATCATTTCATGGTAAAACTTGAGGTCAATAAGATGTCAGCATTCATAGCGGTTCTTAATACGACGGTTACAGATCATTGTTTAGTAATATTTACACTCTCTAATATAATTAATTTGAATAATATTTACAAAAAATCTAAGATAACTATAGACTACAACGAGGCCCTCAATACACTTCGACAAAATGACTTCTCTGATTTACTCAAATGTAATGACCCTACAATTTTAATAGCTAAAGTAATAAAATTAATTCAAAATTCGTTAGAAAATAATACAAAAACAATCAAAATCACTAGAAGCAAACGGATAAGCAAGCCTTGGATTTCTACAGGTATTTTACGATGCATCAAAAATAGAAATAAAGTGCAAATGAAACTACGTTCAGACCCTAATAACGAGATTTTAAGACTTACCTATAGAAGGTATCGTAATTTTATTAACAATTTAATAAAAAAGTTAAAACGTAAATACGAGAGAGAACAACTTAGTAAATCAAACAAAAGCCCTAAGTTGCTGTGGAATTGCATAAATAGTATAACTCACTACAAGTCCAGAAATGAATCAAACTCTGATTTACTTACTATAAAACCTACTGCGCTTGAGTCAGTTAATGCAGTTAACAACTATTTTTCTAATATAGGTAAAGAATTAGCTCAACAATTAACTTCTAAGCACTCATCAAAACAAATTCGATCTAATTTACTATCTCATCACCATTCTTCTAATTCTTTTGTTTTACTGGAAACAAATCCTAATGAGGTATATAATGTGCTTATGAGCCTAAAATCGGACAGTTCTCCTGGTTGGGATAACATACCAAATCGTTTCCTAAAGATTGCACACGAACGGCTTGTGCCAATTCTCTGCCATCTCACTAACCTATGCTTTCAAAAAGGAGTTTTCCCTGCAGAATTAAAACGTTCTATTATAACACCGGTGTATAAGAGTGGTGACAGAGATGATGTCAGTAATTACCGTCCCATTTCAGTGTTGACATCTATTTCAAAAATTTTAGAAAAAATTATTAATACCAGGTTAGTTAATTATATAAACAAATTTAATATTCTTACACCTTCGCAATACGGATTTCGACAGGGACTGTCGACTGAAGATGCGGTTACAGCACTCACTTCCTGTATAGTAGAACACGTTGATAAGGGGAAAAAATGCGTAGCAGTGTTTCTAGACCTAAAAAAGGCATTTGACACTGTCTCTGTCCCGATTCTGATACACAGGCTTGAAAAATATGGTTTCAGAGGTACCCCTCTTTCATTATTAACTGATTACTTACACAATCGTATACAACAAGTTAAGCTAGGTAACAACCTCAGTGATACCGCAAACATTACCTACGGAATTCCTCAGGGAAGTGTACTGGGTCCTACGTTGTTCTTGCTGTACATAAATGATCTATCTAATTTGAAGATACCTAATACAAAGATATTTTCCTACGCAGATGACACTGCTGTTGTATTTACAGGAGACTCATGGACAGAAGTACAAAATACAGCTGAAAAGGGGCTTTCTATAATTGCTAAATGGCTAAACACTAATCTCCTGACCCTAAACATTACAAAAACTAATTACATAAGTTTCAATATTGACAAAAGAACACAACCTAGCAATGACTTTAAAATTACCATACACAATTGTGGAAAGCCCCCAAACACAATATGTCCCTGCCCTTGTATCAATAAAGTTACGTCAACTAAATATTTGGGAGTCATTGTTGACCAACGCTTATCGGGGCACCCACACATTGAAATGGTTATGACTAGAATAAGGAAACTAATGTGGGTCTTCAAAAAACTAAGACATGTCATCCGTAAGGAACTCATTAATAAAATTTATTACGCACTTGCTCAATCTATATTAGGTTACTGTATCCCCATATGGGGTGGTGCAACAAAAACAAAATTTTTGGATATTGAGAGAAGTCAAAGGTCCCTTCTTAAAATTATGTACTTTTTGCCGTACAGATATTCCACTAATGAACTGTATATCTACGGTGACGTTCTAACAGTCAGGAAACTATATATTTTAAATTCTATACTTAGACTTCACAAGATTATAACATACCACCCAAATAAGTTAGTCACCAGGAGAAAAGACAGCGCTATTCAAATTAAAACAGTCAGAACAGCCTTTGCCGCTAGACAAAATGAGAGACAAACTGGCTATCTATATAATTTAATAAATAATAAACTTAATATCTATCCCCTAAACCATTACGATTGTAAGAGGACTCTGATGACCTGGTTAAAATCTCTAAACTATACTGAAACAGAAAATTTATTAAAGAAAATAGCATAGTCATATTTATCTACTTATACGTATATATCTATATTTTGATTTAAAATATATAGACCCTCCATAACTAGTTTTAATTACACACACATACACACACACACACACACACAAAAACACACACATACACATACACACACACGCGCACGTACACACACACACACACACACACACACACACACACACACACCCACACATAAACATATGCATGCTTTTATATTAGATAAATTTAATGTTCTTAATATAATATAATTTTATTTTATTCTATGTGCAAACACGGGATGAAAGAGCGGTGGCTTCCTGCTACAGGTATTTCATACTTACTAGGAAAGTCACCACAATATCATTGTTAATATCTAGATTTTTAATGAAATAAATATTTTTGATTTTTTTTTTTTTTTTTGATTATAATGTTGTATAATAGTGATTCTAAATAAAGATTTCTTTTCTGCTATTTTCGGCAGATCCATAAACGTAATGATTTTAATATGCTCTCTGCATGAGGTGGTTTCGATACCCACTTAAAGCGATAAAAATATTTCTAAATCATTTTTCTTCTTGCATGCACCTTCTTAACGAGATCATTTTATTGTTAACTACCATACCATGCTACTATTAACATAAGTCACTATAGAAATACTCTCCGAGAAGGTACTCGGAGAGTTGGTCTCCGGTTTTTTTGTTAAAGAGTAGATACTCTTTAACCAAAAAACCGGTTTAACTCCAAAAATCAACGCTCAAGACCTCCTTAGAATAAAAGGTTTACATTAAGATACCGAGCACGTCTCTATCGCTCCACTGGCCCGCACCGTGCACGATATTAGGACGGAAAAGGGCCGGTTTTTTAACTTATTATTGCCCCCAAAAACCCATTTTGTCTTCTCCAGTAATAAAATAAGGCCTCTTTATGGACGAATTATGTGACGTTTATTAGAATGTTCTGAATCCGATGGAGTTGTGCATCTAATTAGGGTGCCGCGAGATGAATTTAATTACTGTGACGAAAGAAAATTGAGAGTTAAAAAAATGAAATCTCGGAATTAATAAAAGGAAGAATATTTTTAAAAAGCTCCTCAAGCCCTAGTATTATTTAAAAATTTAGTTTAAGGACAGTAGAATAATGATCAAGACTTGATCTAGTTAGTGGTCAGAGTGCAGGACGCACCGATTACTGAATCTAGTCTTGGTGTAAAAAAAACTGTTTTTTTGTGCAAAAATGATTTTTATGATGATGTTAGAAATAAAACCATATATTTAATATTGAATTGAGTCCAGCTGTAAAGTCATTGCTTTAGTTATATCAACATTTTGGTTTAATATAAGCGGACTGAATACATTACATACAGTTATGATGCTGCGGATAATATTATAGTTATTATTATTATTACAATTTTTCCCACTCCTAGGCTAAGGCTGCCCACAATTCCCGTCAGTTAGTTGTCTTTATTATGACCAAGGTGAAAAATTTAATATAAGTGTCCGGAAGGATCATTGAAATTACACGCTAAAAAGCATAAAGCAAATTTTGACCCACATCATCACCTGATAACCAAAACATCTCAGAAGAACCACCTTAACTTTTTGCCCGAGGTGCGTGAAGCGATCTCGTTATGTCACCGGATATTAATGATTCCGGCCGATAGCTTCGGAGAATATTCACATAAATTATCAATATAGTCGCCCTAGAATGTTTTTATATGCTGTGAAAGATGTTCTATCTGTTTGAAACATTAGAAACAATTTGAATGAAGTTATTGGTAATTTTGATCTTAATACAATTATATAGCTAGAGTATTAAAACATTATTACAAACAATAGATTTAGACAATTCTCGAAATTTTGATGCTTCGCATTTGGCACGAATATTTCAAACTCGGTTGGTATACCATACAGAAAAAAACATATTGACTAACCATATATAATTGTATAGCTATGATGTTAGTATATAAGGGACACATCAACTTACAGGTCCCAAATTAGATCCTAGAAAGTGTCGTTGAATCAAGGGAAGAAAATGACCGCCTAGCTTAAACTAAGATAAAACCTGCCATTACCGATACTGCAACCCTCAATTGTCGAGTTGTCAACTCATATTGAAATGCTAAGGGAAAGCACACAATTTAGATCTCTATTCGGGATGAAGTCACTGAAGATAATATTTATGCCATGATTTGCTCTAGTAGCGCACAGTCTGGCTTTAAGCCCTAGGTCAAACAAAGTACCCAGTGTGGATTTTTTCTTCACGTCGTCGGCGAAATTGAAGTGTATAGAGCGCACCTCACAGGCCCACCTGGGTAATATATAAATATATAATATCAGCCTATACTGCCCACTGCTGGACAAAGGCCTTCTCGCACAAATCGAGGTGAGAGAGATTAGGTCATACTCCACCACGCGGACCCAGTGCGGATTGATGGAGGCAGGTTTGTGGCCACCTGCTGTTGGAACTTATCAAGCCGCCTTTAAGGCCTCCAACTCGGCTTAACGACTACCACATTAAGTGATAGCCAGGACCAACTGCTTAACGTGCCTCCCGAAGCACGGAGACGCTCTATTATGAAAATGCCACAAACGGTCACCCATCTCGGGCCGACCGAGTCGAACGCTGCTTAACCTTGGTAATCGGTAAGAACACGCACAGCGCTACGAGCGCCTGGGTAAGCTGTAAGGGTATTATTAATATGAACGTGTAAATAGAGATTCATTTCCCTGAAGGTGCCTCTGCAAAAATATATTTTCAAGATTTTCAACATCATTAAACACCAGTCAAGGTAAGTAAGGGACGAGGTCACGAAGGTCCAGGCAAGACTTTCAAAGCCCGCAATGAATGGATGGGTCCTGAATAAACAGATAGGTATTCCACTATAAAATAACCATAATCCGCTTGCAAAGAAAAGCTTTTAGACTTTATCGCACGAAATTTACATGTCAATGTCGCTTTATGAAGAACAGGGTGACGCGACTTAAACCCCCTGAGGCACTCCTGATAGTCAACGTTTGATGTAAAGTTTTACATTTACGTCTACTTTTATTTGCTGTGGCAATAAAATCTTTATGGACGGTGTTCATCATAAAGTTGAGTACAGGTGATTGCTAGAAAACCTAGCTCAGACGTTAGAGTTGTATTTTTTTCTATGCGCACTGAATAAATAAGTATAGCACGTTTCGAAGTCAGTGGTCTTTCTACAATGGAAGTAAAATAAACAATATCAAGTGGATAATAAGTCAAAGGAAATCATCGAAAGAAATGAATTTACTTGCGACTGTAAAACGGAAGACGCAGCTAAAACACAAAATAAGAAATAATCATTGAAAAGCAATGTTGTCAGTCCGAAGAAAATAAGGCTCTTAACAGATATCGACAAAACGCGAGCGGGACGAGACGAGACAAAAAAAATATCGCATCGACAAATAAGCGAGATGGTATAAAATGAATAATCGGGCATTACGAGAGCTTTTGTACATTTATTCGTCTGTTTATTCTGTTGGGCGGTGGGGCTGCCAAGTTGCCAATAAAAACATTTTCATAGCTCGCATTAAAACACTGGCGAAAGTGAACGCCCTCGAATAATCAATACAGAAACCCTCCACGCCGGGACTCGCCCGGCGCAGGTACGCCCCCCGCGGCCCGCGCCTCCACCCGCCTACGCCCGCCTCCCCGGTCGGTTCCGCGGTCATAGAATACACAGACAGACTGTACAGTTCGGACGTCAATATTATATGGCTGATGGCATTTCGGCATTAGCGCTCAGGTGCTCACGTCAACTATAACGTGAAGGTACTGGGTAGTAAAATTCTAAATGTATGGAGCTTTTAGTTATAGTTTGCTGTATGTACTAAGTGTTTTGGATTGCTTATTAAAACATTCTCGCATATAGACTAGACAAAATAATACATGATCTTTTCGTAATTTTTTTGATTAAAATCATTATCTTGCTAACGTAATTTACATGAAGTGAGATGTATCATATTATAAAGCCATAAAGAGTGTTGTGATATCTATGATCACAGAAATACAGTTAATCTATTTAATTTTATTGGTGGACCTAAGTGAACTAACCTATTTTGCTAAAGGCACTTCCAAATCAGATTTTTCCAAAGATGTTACAAGAAAAGAAAACTTTTTCAATTTACCTCTATCAAAAGTTACTCCACTTACTATCCAATTTTTTTATTCTATGATCGCAGCATCCAGTCGGCGTGCTGTCTGAACCGATTGATGCAACTGAACACAGTTCCTAAAAGGAAATTTTGTTCCGCACTCAAAGCGCTTTGCAAAGGTCGCCGACCTTTTATTTACTTTGTCCTCTGTTTCACTGAAATTCACTTACTTAACTAGCAGTAAAATAACACCACTTTTTTACCAAATAAGACTTGAGACAGGTTATATGGCGGTCTTACTGTCAGTCAGAAAAATACTATTACGTGTTAACAAGAGAAGCATTCACATCTTTGTCAGGCTGACAGTAGTAGAGACAATCGTAGATCAAGCACCCAGCTACGGTAATGGGTTGTCCGGTGAAGCTGTAAAGGCCCCGCGGCCAACAGCGTAGATCATTCACACACACACACAGACAAAAGGTAATAGGTTGACTACTGATCAAGCGAACTGCTTTAGATACTTTTTGTAGAAATTTAACATTACAGAGGATTGCTTATGTTTGAACTAAAGAAACCATTTAAGTTTTAGGTATAGAAATTATTACTCTATATAATCTGAAGACAATTTCCAACAAAAAATAGCGTTTAAAAGCTTTAAAAGGGTCGCTAACCTTTTTATTTACTAAAGAAATGCTCCCAGGTACTCCCGACCACCAAAAAAGAATTCCCAGCGGAGTTGGTGTTCGTCCTTAATAATCTGGTGTCGGCTGTTAATTTTATGTTTATATTTTAAATAAGCGAATTATGCTCAGAAAAACGTTGGTGATTCATTTACTGGATGGTTCGTTAATTTTTATACGCTGTACCTTTTTAAAAATATGTACCTACATTTTATGAAATATATGTGTAAAAAGTTGGCCTGTTGTGTGTCCTATATGATCTGCTTATCTTAAATTTAATTCAGTTGTAATAAAATCGATCGTCGAAAGATTTAAATCAAATTCAATGTTTTTTACCTTTTATATTGTAAAAGAAAGAAGCATATGCTAACGTAGTTAAACACGTGTAGATGGAACAGGATAAGCACCAATTTTAGTCTCTACAGCGTTAGATGCAAGCTTGAATGCAGACAAAATTGCATCTAGAGACTTCAATTTCATGTATGATTTTGTTGGAAATAGAACTCTATTAGCACAGACCAAGGTTTAATTCACGTCCACACATCAAAAAGGAGTTTGTTTAATTAATCATCGCCGCTAGCGGAAAATTGAGACGTTTCCAACAATATTGTCTAAAAAGTTTAACGGCTGACAAAGATTCTGACAGGCACTGTCTATCTGCGTCGTTCAGTTTTCCCTCCTAATTATGCTTAGTGTCACCAGTGTTTTGTCAGTTTATAAATCATTTTAAAACTTTCTTTTGGTAAAAAATATTTCACTTCTTGAAGATTAAAGTCACTTTTCTAAAACACGTAGTTTTATTTTATTTTACAAATAGCACAACAAAATTAAACTAAGAAAAATATTATTACAGACATATATTTATTGTCATCTCACAGTTCATTAAGTCTTTTGATATAAGTTAGCTTTTCTAATTTTACCTACCACTGTATGATTTTATCTTTAAACGACATCTTTATATGAGGTTTTGAAAAATCCAGAAGGAAAAATCGGCAAAGTGCTTAACTAGTCTACTACTGATATGACTGGTCCTAAGTTCAAATCCTAGAAAAAAATTAATAATAGAGTGAGTCTACAATTGTGCCTGATATAATGGCAATAAGATCACCTCTTATAACTATTGGGATATAATATCGTAGGCGAAACGAGAGTGTACACAGTAAACTTCTACAGGAGTGATTGGGGAACCAGGTGTAACGGTGTTTTTTTATTTAAACCTTTTTATTAAAACCTTGGGGTCTATGCTTAAAAGATCATCAATTGACCAACTCTCACAGCACTTAAAAAATATAAACATGTAAATTAGCTTATATTAAAACATTATATTGCTCATAGCTGATACCCTGGAAGACCTCAGTACCATGCTCGACGACCTCAGTAGAGTCTCTCAACAAGTAGGTCTTAAAATGAACATGGACAAGACGAAGATCATGACAAACGTCCATGTAGTACCAACTTCTATAAAGGTTGGAGACTCTACGCTCGAAGTTGTTGACGATTATATATACCTGGGACAAAGAATCCAATTAGGTAGGTCCAACTTCGAGAAAGAGCTCAATCGTCGAATCCAGCTCAGTTGGGCGGCGTTCGGGAAGCTACGTAACATCTTCTCGTACAAAATTCCGCAGTGTCTCAAGACAAAGGTCTTTGACCAGTGTGTGTTGCCAGTGATGACTTACGGCACTAAGACATGGTCGCTTACGATGGGCCTCATAAGACGGCTCAAGGTCACCCAAGGGCGATGGAGAGAGCTTTGCTCGGAGTTACCCTGCGGGATCGAATCAGAAACAAGGAGATCCGCAGGAGGACGAAAGTCACTGACATAGCACTCAGAATTGCTAAACTTAAGTGGCAGTAGGCGGGGCACATCGCTCGTAGAACTGACGGCCGTTGGGGCAGAAAGGTTCTCGAATGGCGACCACGAACCTGAAGACGTGGAGTGGGTAGGCCCCCTACAAGATGGACCGATGACCTGGTGAAGGTCGCGGGTAGAAGTTGGATGCGTACAACACAAAGCCGGTCGTTGTGGCGGTCTTTAGGGGAGGCCTCTGTCCTGCAGTGGACGTCTTTCGACTGAAGAATATTACAAAAATGCAATTACAAAGTTATTTTACCATTTAGTCAATTCACAAACAAACGTTCAAACAAATTTGCAAGAAATATAAAGTTCCACGAAACCAATTCAAGCGGTTTAAAACTTAAATTACAGAGTCTAAGTCTAAATAGTAGGCCATCGCAGCGATAAATTTAATCAAATTACCCAATTTAATTAATAGGAGAAACCGCGAATACCTCAGTTCAATAATTTACGTTCAACCAATGAATTCATCAGATAACTTAGCTATTAGTTAAAACCGCATTGTTCTAGAAGCAATAGACGAGTTATAGGAGTTATATAAAAGCACTTTAGGACAGTCAACTGAGGGTTTGGGTTTTATCAAGTAAGATTATATTTTTATCTATATATATATATATCTTTGCTCCTAGTAGCTTTGTGATTACACGGCTACTGAGAGCGAAGACACACATAGGTAAGTATCCTTTTTGGATTCCGAAATATCATTTTATATGGACGATGTAATATCTAACGAAATAAATTAATTCAGATTAATATTTTTTAAGTAGTCTTGTACGATATTAAATAGCTAATACGTATACAGATTCTCTAGGAAATGTCTTTTTTCGCAATTTCTGACTACGTCTAGTACTCGAACACCAGTTAGTAAAGCTTTTTAATCATTATAAGAAAGAGGATCGATTTACACCAAAAAAGGGTTTTTATGTAAATACCCCATTTTCGCTGACTGCATATTTTATTCAAAATATGTGAATGCAGCTCGAAATGTTTCAAAAGTTAAGTAAGTCTCCTAAGACCGTTTTCTTGTAGCTACAACGGCTAAGGTAACGCATATCAATTAAAATGAGGTTCTTTAAAATTATAACGTCAACGAATTGCGGGTTAGGAGGGGCCTCGCACTCGTCTCATATATTTTCAAAATTTTGAGAGGCAAGATTGAAAATGGTGACATGTTGGACAAAATAAAGCTGTGTATCCCGGATAAGTATGTGTGGCAACGCCGGCGGCCGCCGCTAGTGGCTGTGCCGCGCGCGCACCAACCTTCTGCAGCAGGCTCCGCTGGCGCGCGCGCTGCACACTCTCAACCGGGTCGCCGTCGAAACGGACTTATTTAACTGTACTCTTAGTGAATTTACAAGAGTAACAACATATATATTGTGTTACAAATAAAAATTATCAAAATAAGATGTCGACACTACTGTATTAGGGTCATATCCTGTAAAAGTAGCTGTAAGAGTGGAAAATAAATCGTAATGGCGCTAATGTTACCCTCTTGACCTATCTTATTAACACCATTAAGTAGCCGACCCTTACCTTTCTTATGAAGATTAAAAATACAATAAATTACAAAGGATATTTTTAGACCCATGGTCATAAATTAATAACCGTTGAGCCCATAAAGTGGTTCACGTGCAGTCCTAAGCCTCGGCATAAGCTTGGGCCTGGGTAGGCCATTCATTAAAACTTACAACAATGGAGTGAGATAAGTATATAATTCAATAAGCAAGTGACCCGACGCAACCTTTGCAACTTGCCCAATAATTTACAAGTATGGACAGGAATATGTGCAGTGGGAACAAATATACGAAGATTTAGTTTTGTCGTATTTTACTGCGGAATATTGAACTGTTATTGATAGCAACTTCGTGATGTTGGTTCTTCATTGGTGGAATGTGGAAGTGATCTTAATAATAACACAAAATTGGCTTATAAGTACCGAATCGTTTCTAATGTGAAGGAGGTATTTATTTTATAGTGACTAGGCTGTTGTGTTGGCCTTGTGATGCGTATTGCAGCTGGCGATTACCAGGTACTGTGTTCAAATTCTAAGTCGGACGAAATATTAGTGATGTTTTAACGGCAATACCAATATGTCGTAAAGATTACGGTACCTAAAGATATTTTACAATAGAAATGTCTATTGTCAAAATATTTATATTAATATTGTCTTTCTTCTTTTCAAAACATAGCCCCACTCTAGGATTTACTCCTGGGACGTGAGTGCATTTACAAACATGAAAATTCGCATGCACAAATACCCAGACCGGAACAAATAATTGTGGATCACACAAAGATTTGTCCCGTGCGGGAATCGAACCCGCGACTATTAGACACAGTGGTCGCGGGTTCGACCGTTAGAGTTCTTTGACAGTATCTTCCTCCGAAGTCGTCTTTTCTCATGAGTATATGTCTCTATCTCTCTCTATTTTCAAGACATCATATCCTTCTCTTTTAAAATTAATTATCACTTGCTTTAACGGTGAAGGAAAACATCGTGAGGAAACCTGCATGCCTAAGAGTCTCTCGAAGGTGTGTGAAGTTCGCCAACCCGCACTGGGCCAGCGTGGTGGACTATGGCCTAAACCCTCTCAGTTTGTGAGGAGGCCCGTGCCCAGCAGTGGGACAGTTTCTTAACAGGGCTAATATAATATCCTTCTCATCTAACCACTAAAGAAATATTCAACTTGCTTCCACCAGAAATAGACCAAACACTCCCCATAAACTCCCCAGCTTTACACATGTGCCTACAACCTCCTATGCTAATATAACACACAATATTATCATTTCTCGAGCTAAAAGTCCAGGAAACTAACCCGTGCCGGCGAAGCTATCGCCGGCCAATTTCAGTCGTAACTTAGCGAATTTCATTTCAACGCGTTTTAGAACTTAGCTTTTGTTCTAGAACACGTTACCGTAAAGAGCTTTATTCGGGTCGACGTAATCTAAGTTGCGAAGTTAGACAGCTGTATTTCGACTCGAATGAATGAATAGCAGTGTGAAGATATGGTTTTTTGATTTTTATGTGGGCAATTAGGATTGATATATTCTCGAAAAATACTTATTGCTACTTCATCAAAACGTTTTAAGAAACAAAATCTGAATTAATCATTATATCAAATACACCGTCAAAATAGATAGCCGAGGTTATAAAACATTAAACTAGTATAGAAGAGTTTATCTAAAAGACTAAGTATTCTCAAGTTAACGTTTTAACTGTAAAAAAGATATTTATCTGCCTGCCTTACACCAGGCCCCTTGCAAGGGGCCTGGTGTAATGATATAGATTTATTAGCTAATAATATAATGAGAGCAAACATATCATTGCTAAAATTACAAGAAGCTGGAACGATGTTAAATAGTTTTATTCCTTAAACGCTGTTTAAGTACAACCTAATAAAAAAGGCTTTATTCTTCTTCCCAATACCTAAAGGATCTGATAGTAGCAAAATACTAACCGTACCCAATCGACGATCCAACGCAACATATTCCAAAAATCCAAAAACATAAACACATCCCGCTAACAAGGGTTCAGTAAGCACGTACTTACCTAATCCCGTTCCCCAGCATTATAAATACTATTAGGCATCCCCCTACCCCCACCGACCCCGGGGGATTCCCGCAGCCCCCGCGCAAGACCCCCGAAACTATCCCACGTTAATCCCACAACGCGGGTAAGGTAAAGGTTTTTATGATCCCAATGATGAAACAATTGATATGAAAAGACCCCTGGTGGCCTTTATATGGAACGATTATGGCACGAAAAAAATATAATGTAACAGCCATAACGGTCCATAATCGTCGAAACATAGGGGGTCAAATATGTTGCAAATTTTATAGATGTTGAATGAGAAAGTATAAGCACGTTTGTTTTATATTTAAGTGAAGAAACTGAACAGAATCATTAACGCGTGGGAAGTGATCTGGACGAATATATAAATAGCATAATTCAAAAACTTGATTACTACATCAAGCTCTCTAATGTTCTTATAATTAAAGCTTAATTCATTTGATTTTTACTTGTGTTTGTAGGTATTTTATTTGGCAAACTAAGTGTAGGTAGTAATCGTTAAGCCAAGTTGTTAGCATTATGGCTAGTTTTATACGTTCCAACAGCAGGTCGCCACAAACCTGCCTCCATTAAGACGCGTGGTAGAGAGACCTTTTCTCTCTCACCTCGATTTGTGAGAGATGAGAGAGAAGTGAGATACTATAGAATGACTTAATAAAAATGTTCGACGTGTCCAACGAACAAGGTCCTATAATTCAGTATTTATATTCGGCATAACCTGAAATAAATACCTTATTGACGGGCACGAAAGTTGAATATGCTATTTATTTTATTTGGCATATGTAACTTTGTTCTATTGAGACGTCGTTTTTTCTCGCTTCAGAATATAGATTAATCCGTTCGATTTAAATCATCGTTACTTGTCTGTACTCGGTTAGAGTATCAAAGAAAATAAGCGACCCATATTAGGTTAGATAGCAAAGGACTCACATGAAAACTAAATTTATCAGAAACCTTTCACAAAACTTCCCAGTACGAGTCCGGAGTATGGAATTGTGCCTGGTATATGGCAATTAGCTCGCCCCCTTACATCGTCGGCGAAACGCGGGTATACTCAGTACACCTCTGCCACCCCCGCTTGGGGAATATAGGCGTGACGGTGTGTGTGTCTTTCACACCTTGATAATTACCAGACAATAAAATTGTTGAAGCAGAAAATTAGTCCTACATAAATACTGCAAGGAGTTTTCCCCGGATATACGTCACACTACTGGAAAATAATAAAACATTCATACTGTACCGTTAACTGAATCACCCGCCTACACCTAAATACCGTATTATTTGCCTCACGTACCTATTCACACATATATATATTCGAATGACTAGGGGCTAGGGATGGTCATGAGTCGAGCATTTATGTTAGGGATCGATTGATAAACAATTATTATGAAAAACACTGTCTTCCGCCATGTTCCATATACTACAAGTAATGGTATGGTATATTGGATAATGGTAATGGTGGTGCACTGTCGTACCCGTGTCAGTTCCCTATAAAAGGGGGACGAGCGTATTGCAAGTAGAGTGGGCATAAACTCCTAGCTAATCTGATTTTTGAGGTGATTTCACGTGTTTCCGCAACCTGCAAAAATCATTTTGTTGTAAAAACTGACGCTATAGGGCCTGGTCTATATTATTGGCTAATTTACAGTTGCCAAATTTACTTTTTCTTAAAAAAAGTTACCCTTCACAAATCATTATTATTGTATCGTATCATCACCACATATCGACTCAATAATTGTGATTCACACAAAGATTTATCCCGTGCAGAGCTCGATCCAGTTATCGGCCCCGTTTTAAGCATTAGACGAATCCATTGTCATAAAATTCATACAACACACATCCTCATAATAGTCTATACCACCAAGACAACAACCAACAACAATCCCAGAAGGGGGTAATACACTCACCAGTTACTTAAAAGCCTCTAAAAATATTATCAAGTTCTTATTCCAAAAATACCTTTTCTGTATATTATTTTTTTATTTTCGTTCTGGGATACGAATAATTTCGTATTCGGAGCATCCCTACCGCAGGCTCAGGTAGGTGCCACACCTCGGCAATATTTTTCCGTCAACTCCGCATTTATATGA
Organism: Phalera bucephala; assembly: GCA_905147815.2. Classification (NCBI taxonomy): domain Eukaryota; kingdom Metazoa; phylum Arthropoda; class Insecta; order Lepidoptera; family Notodontidae; genus Phalera; species Phalera bucephala. Next base: position 31,345,519 of record LR990620.1, read on the forward strand.
TAATGCGTACCCCGGTACGTTCGGTGCTGATCCGATGACTTCCGAAAATTTCCGAACTCGTAAATCTAATTTCGGGACGCGCCAACTTCGAGCTCATATTTGCTAGCAATTTGATGCCTTGCGTTTTGTTTAAGAATCGAGAATCCTAGTTGAGGATAGTGGCGTTTGTTATATCGATAGATCCGTCATACTTTATTTTAATCAGTGGCTACATTATTTTAGGAATAGTTCAAGTAGTAGTTAGTATTTAAGGGGATTAGTTTGATGGATTTTGAATCAGGAAATGGACTTGTTGATTTTGGGTAGTCTAGATTAAATTATGAAACGTTATTATACTTAATTTTCCCCTAAAGGTATTGAGTCTAATATTTTTCAATAAGATCGCTGCCTTAGTTGTCCCACTGCTCCTTCATAACCTTCTAAGTTATACCTAATTATGAATATTAAATATATTTATCGATAGCAACAGAAGAAGTCATAAAATTTTATTGCACCATTTCGATACTGATAGGAAATAACCAGTTCAAATAAAGAAATAACGTAATGTTGGAAACTTGAGATTTTTGTTTCTTCATACAACTGTCAATAAAACTTAATTCGAAGAAGTGATTTATATTGATCTATTAAAAACAATGAGTACACTTAAAACCTCTTTTATTACGCATATCAAAAATATCGATACATCTGTTTTCTGTATATTCCCAACACTATTTAAGTACAAAAAGTATGTAGATCCTGGGGCTTTTTTGTTTGGGAGATATTTTGCTTTTAAATATACACAACATAACATTTTCATACTTTATAAGGATAGGTGGTGAACAGGTAAAATGAAACTTTATTCTGCTTTTGTGGTTTGTTGTATAAATCTACGTTTTACTGTGATATACTTGTAATTTTAGGGTTTCGTAGCCAAAATAGTCAAGATACTTTAAAAATATTATTTTAGAATTGTTCCTTCTATAGCTGATTATTTTCTAGGATAGAACATTAGATCGATACTTTTGGATAAGGTAAGCGAATTTAGTCATCCTATTCAATACTCTATTATGTATTGGAATCCATAATTATTACATAGTAAATATTTTAAATAGAAAAATAGATGTAGGACTCATCAAAATGTGAGAAGAAGGGATTTAATTAAATATTAAATATCAACAGTAGGTAATTCATTAAAATTTTATTGTACATGAAAAAATAACGAATAAAACTGACATTTATTAACCATGAAAAACTTATTCAAATCTCTAAAAGGAAAATTTACTAAGAGCACTATAAAAAAAAGTTTTAAAAGCTTTTTACGCGGCCCAATGAAGCATGAAACAGACTTTATGAGACTACTAGAGCAGACAATAAAGAAGTTTTATTATTAGTTAATCGACTGAACAAACAATAAGTTTGCTGTTATTAAGCTATTGTATACTTTAATGCAAAGTATAACGAATGAAAATCGAGTACAAGTCTGTCAGATTGTGAGGCTTTAACAAAGAATTAATCATTAGGAGAAGTTTGGCTCATTTGGAATATGAAACTTGTCGGTTTGTGTTTAAGATCGAAAGTAGAATATCGTGAAGCGAGTATCGGAAGATGAAATTGTATTCTGACAGTCTTTACCAAGTCTTTTCTTTAAAAAGATAGCCATCTATATTATCATATCAAATCCTACAAAGGTAAACAGAAAATACATAGTTCCAACAAGTTATTTCCTTACAGTCCTTTCTTGTTTCCTCGACTCTCTTAGTTCGTCTCATACACGCTCACCGGTTACGGAGGCTATTGATATGTCCATCAGATTGATACTGTGTTGGGACAAATATTGTATATTTGACTTAAAAAAAGTTTTATGTAATTTAATGGTTTACGACATTCCCCGATAGATGGCGATGCACCGAAAATGAATAATGAATAGAGAAAACTAGCCCGCGGTTTTGAGTTTTTCCGAAGATTAATAACTACTGGTCAGTTTCGGTGTAGCGTCAACCTTGCCACAGTGAAAGAGTTCAGTTTACTCCTTAGTACACGGACCTCCGTAAACTTTCGTTCACACGGTCTATTTAATAACAGTAGGATATAGCTTCAGTCGTTCCCTGGTACCTACCTACATCCTTCCACTTTCCCATTGTCTTTTACTATTCTTTTCTCTGATATTCTTTCAAATGTCCGAATCACAGTAGGTACTAGCGATGGGCGATTGTCACGAAAAAAACTATCGAATGAATCGACAATTGTAGTTACACACATTCGATTGTCAATTCATTCGTTATCACGAAAATACAATCGAATAACAATTGACGAACGAATGAAAATCGACGGTGCGTTGCTAACGCGCAGGGTACAATCGACACAGGGGACCGTTTCAATTGTTAGCAATAATTTTTAGTTGATCAGTAATTGATGTCGGTAAAGTTCATGTCAATAAAGGGCTTAGGTTAAGTTGGAAAAATCAATTGAATTATAGACAAATATAAAAAAATCTAACCTAGTTATAATCACTAAATCTACCCTGCAGGAGATCTGGCGTTATGTGATAGATTACCACAAATTTCAAAGTATTTTTTATGAATTATAATTATTTACTAAAATAAATAAGTATAATTAATAAAAAAAAAATTGGAATTAATTTTCTATAAGTACTTTTATGTATGTAAATTATTATATGAAAAATTTAAAAAACAAGTTCCGATTCAAAACTATTGAACCATGTTAAAAAAATCGACGATGCGTTTAATTCATCTGTCGATTGCATACTCGTTACTAAAGTTAGGCGCGCGCGGTCGAAACGCTGAGCAACAATCTAACAATCGACCAACAATCGAAGAATTATGATTGTCATTCGATTGTATTCGAATAAACGGAACAATCGAATGATTTGATTGTTTTTAGTAATAATCGCCCATCGTTAGTAGGTACACCCTTTCTCATATTTACGTTAACCCGCATAAAATATAAATTTTCATTCACCTTCACGCTAATATTCTCTAAGCGGGGGTGACAAAGGTGTACACCCACTTTTTGCCAACAATGTTAGATCCCATGAAATAGGGGGTAAACCTATTACCATTATACCGGACACAATGCCAGACTGGAACTAAAACTGAAAATTTTTATATCGAAAATTTACAAATTGTCGGATCTAGTATTTGAATTCACGACCTCGTGATACACTAGACCAATAAGGCAATCAGGCAGGTAGTAAATTTACATTCATGGAAATATTTTTGAATATTTTAGAGAAAAGGTGCAGTTGGAATATATTTAATTAATAAACACATAATTCTTCCTTACTGGGCTGGAAGCGAAAGAAAAACTTAGAATGCCCCAGTAGCCATACTTTTGCTTGGCTGGTGGTAAGAGTCCACCAAAGGTAGTAACGTCATCCGATCAACGACCAGAAAAGGAAAATTTGAAACAAACCCTATACCAACCCGTCTGGCCAGCGTGGTATAGTAGGCCAAAAACCTCTTAATATGTTAAGACACCAAACGCAAAGGCCCCCAGTTCCCGGTAGTCCCGCTGTCCGCTGCCACGGTAGCGGTCGCGGTAACAGCGGGGCAGGGGGTGCGAAGAATCTCCGGGCTACGACACAAGGCTACCAAAAACACCTGACCCTGGCTACGTACAATGGACGCTCTCTACGGCTGGACCAACACCTCGCTGAACTCGAGGTAGAACTAGGTCGCATAAACTGGCACATATTGGGGTTATCCGAAGTCCGAAGACAGGGCGAGGACACGATAACCCTTGAGTCAGGCCACCTGTTTTACTTTCGGGAAGGTGATCGGCCCTCTCAGGGCGGTGTCGGTTTCCTGGTCAACAAAGCTCTCACTAACAACGTTGTGGAAGTCAGCAGTGTGTCGACACGGGTAGCGTACCTCATAATTAAAATCACCAACAGGTACACCCTGAAGGTGGTACAGGTATATGCGCCGACCTCGACATACTGCGACGACATAGCCGAAGCCATGTATGAAGACATAGCCAAGGCATTACATGGCACCACCAAGGCTCACTACAACGTTGTTATGGGGGACTTCAATGCCAAAGTGGGAGTACAAGAACGCGGCGAAACGATAATCGGACCCCACGGCGTCGGGCGCCGAAACCACAGGGGGCAGATGCTGGTCAACTTTCTGGAGTCGCAGGGGCTCTTCTTGATGAATTCGTTCTTTAAGAAGAAGCCTCATAGAAAGTGGACATGGCGAAGCCCCGACACTGTGACGAGGAACGAGATAGACTTCATCATGACTGACAGGAAGTCTATATTTAGAGACGTCTCCGTGATCAACAGGTTTAATACCGGCAGCGATCACCGACTTGTCCGAGGCGCTCTAAATATAGACTTCAAGGCCGAAAGACGTCGCATGATGAGGTCTACTCTCAGACCTACTGCGCCTCAAATAGCTTTAGGGTCCGAAAAGTTCCAACTGGAGCTTCAAAATCGTTTCGACCTGCTGGAAACCGAAGGCAATGTTGACGAGAAAACCGACACAGTGGTCAAAACGCTACAGGATGTGTCTCGAAGGGTGTTTCCCGGCAAAAGCGGTAACAGAGAGTCTAAACTCTCGCTCGAGACTCTCGAACTTATGAGGCAGAGACGGGAAATGTCATCCACGCAGGCGTCTTCGCCGGATGGGAGGAACCTCAACCGGAAGATCCGGAAGCGGGTGCGACGTGACCTCCGATGTTCCAACACCCGCGCCATCGCGGCTGCGATTGAACAGAACAGAGGCACCAAAGTCTTCGCTCGCCAGCTAGGTAGATCCCATCTGACGAAACTTAATACAGCGGATGGCAAAACCGTGACCTCCAAGTTCGAGATACTCGAGGAAATTGAGAGTTTCTACAAAGACCTGTACGCATCACGGATGGCTAAACCCTCGAGACCCAGCGATGACGACCACAGAGCCCCACTAGCACGCCACGATACGGAAGACATCCCTGATGTCAACCAGGACGAGGTCAGAGTGGCTCTCGAGCAGCTCAAAAACAACAAGTCGCCAGGCGATGACGGAATCACCACTGAGCTCCTAAAAGCAGGCGGGACTCCAATCCTGAAAAAGCTAGCGAGTCTCTTTAATTCCGTCATCCACCAGGGCTTAACACCTCAAGCGTGGAGCGGGAGTGCGGTGGTTCTGTTCTTCAAAAAAGGTGACAAAACCTTGCTGAAGAACTACAGACCCATCTCACTCCTGAGCCACGTCTACAAGTTGTTCTCGAGAGTACTCACAAACCGCCTCGCCAGAAGACTTGACGAGTTCCAGCCACCGGAACAAGCCGGGTTTCGAAAAGGCTACAGCACCGTAGACCACATCCATACTGTTCGGCAGATTGTACAGAAGACCGAAGAGTACAATCAGCCGCTGTGTATGGCTTTCGTGGACTACGAGAAAGCCTTCGACTCCATCGAAACCTGGGCGGTTTTGGATGCTCTGCAGCGATGTGGCATCGATTGGCGCTATATCGAGGTGTTGAGATGTCTGTATGATACCGCCACAATGACCGTCCAGCTCCAGGGCCAAAAGATCAACCCGATCGAGCTGCATCGAGGGGTAAGACAGGGGGATGTAATATCCCCCAAGCTCTTCACCAATGCACTCGAAGACGTCTTCAAGACGCTGGACTGGACTGGGCGGGGCATTAACATCAATGGCGAATACATCTCACACCTTCGGTTTGCCGATGATATCGTCATCGTGGCAGAGTCACTGGAACAGTTGAGCGGAATGCTGCATAGCCTAAATGGAGCCTCTCGAGGTGTCGGTCTCGGCATGAACTTGGATAAAACCAAGATCATGTTTAATGAGCATGTCACGCCGGGACCGATCTACGTCGATGGTTCGATGCTCGAAGTTGTTCGGGAGTATGTCTACCTTGGACAAGTTGTCCAATTTGGTAGGAACAACTTCGAGAAAGAAATCAACCGCAGGATCCAATTGGGTTGGGCAGCATTTGGCAAACTACGTCACGTTTTCGCTTCGCCTATACCGCAATGCCTGAAGACTAAAGTCTTTAACCAATGCGTTCTACCTGTTATGACTTACGGGGCCGAGACGTGGACACTCACAGTGGGACTAGTCCACAAAGTCAAAGTCGCACAGCGGGCTATGGAGCGAGCTATGATCGGCGTCTCTTTGAAGGATAAAATTCGTAACGAGGTAATCCGGCAAAGAACCAAAGTTACCGACATAGCTCGCAGACTCAGTAAGCTAAAGTGGCAATGGGCTGGTCACATCTGCAGAAGGACCGACGGCCGATGGAGCAAGCGTGTCCTAGAGTGGAGACCGCGACTTGGTAAGCGTAAGGTAGGACGACCGACGACCTCAAGAAGGTCGCTGGGACGGACTGGATGCGGAAGGCGGGGGACCGTGTGCAATGGCGCGTGTTAGGAGAGGCCTATGTCCAGCAGTGGACTACGATAGGCTGATTGATTGATTGAACACATAAAACATCCCGAACATAATACCCATACTCTAAATGGACGTCTTGGGACTTATAAAAGACTATAAGTTTTCAGTCAGAGTTGATAAAATATATTAATATATGTGCTTGTGTGTAACAAGGCAAGTCGAATTTTCTATATATACTTCGCTATACCTACTAGTTTCTTAATATTTTTCAATAAAAATGTAGCTCCACATTTGCTATAGCTATTATAGCTAGAAATTATTGCTGTGTCGTGAGTGCCTTGACACATAAAATTCACATACACAAACACTCAGACTGGAACAAATATTTGTGGGTGACTCACTGATATGTCTCGTGCGGGATTCAAACCCGCGACTACTCGCTCCAGTGAGCCGAGAGGATTTGGCTCTTAACCACTGGACAGAGTCGTTCGTAAGTTGAATTCACACTTTCTATATTAAGATTTTACAAGAAAATGAAATGACTCGTCGGTCTAGTATCGCATGATGAGGTTTCGAATCTCGAGGTCTTGGCTTGAACTCCTGGTAGATAATGTTATGAAGGTTATTCTACCAAAAAATAACAATTGCAGTTCAGAGTCTTGAATTTTTTCGATATACTTATTGAAATAGTCTCGCTCCCATCACAGGTCATAAGGTTTGTTTTTTCTGTTTTTTTTTTTTAATAAACATAGAGTCAAACTACCTAACGTTTGTGTCGTAAGTGCCTTGACACATAAAATTTACATACATAAACGTTCAGACCGGAACAAATATTTGTGAGTCACACACAAAATTTACCCATTTATCCCTTGCCAGGATCGAAACTACGACTACTGGATTCAATGGGTAGAGCGGCTTGAACATTCAACTCCCGGACCATGCCGTTCCTTTGACCTACTTAGGTACTTTAAGTACTAATTTTTCGATTTGAAAATTTAGGGAGCAAACTTCCAGAACCTTCGCAATAAATTACATTAAATGTCAAATTAATTAAATCAAGATGAGGACAGTCCACGGAAGCCTTTTTGCGGAGAAAAAAAAACTAATAAAAATTCATAACTCGGTTGAAGTGCGGCTAATTTGATTGTGGCTTAATGAGATAATACGACTTTGGGGAGAGGCTTCTGACATACAATGATCTTAATTAATGAAATTAAAATTAGGAAGGGTTAGTTAAGGTGGTCTTCAGATTAGGGCTTTTATTCGCTATGACCATTAAACTCGTAACGCGGTGAGTTGCGATAACTTCGTCAATAATTCACTAAAATGTCTTTGCTAGTGGCGGCTCTGTGGAGCGGGTCACTCTTTTTCCTCTAATATGGTTCAGAAGAGTGATGGCTGCTTCTCGGTCATACTCGTGAACGGGTGCTGCTGGTGGGGACTGGTCCGTCCCCTGCCCTTTGTCTGACTGAACGTGTACCATAATGCTGTTGAATTTTGTCTCGTTCGGCATCACACTGGAGCTATGACCAGTTGTTTTGTACGCACTCTTTACATATTTTATAGTTACCCTTTCTCTTACTATTATTATTATACTTTTTATTATATACCTCTACAACATTTCTATTTTGTAAATGCGAGGACTATGTCGACACTGACCGATACCATGAATATAAGTACACTTATGATTAATCTATACTTAAGCACATCTATTTAGCTCGTTCTGCATTGTTCTCCCATACCCCATGAATGCAATGTATACAAAAAGAATTGTAAAATTCTCATGTTTAAAAAGAGTAACCGTGGAGTTTCTTGCCCTTCTTCTCCACAGGAATGACTTTTCGAACAAGTGGTAGAGTCTTAAGTAGTCAATAATTTTCTCTTTTTGACTATTCATAAGTGCCTTTTAGTCTACATAAATAAATAACTTTTGATTTAGATTTTTTGATTTGGATTTTATTAAGTCAACGCCTTATTAGGCGTCGAAACCTGGACCTTGTGGTTGCTACTACGGTACATGTTTGATCAGTCAAAGGATAGAGGACGGACCAGTCCCCACCAGCAGCACCCGTTCACGAGTATGACTTGAGAAGCAGCCATCACTCTCCTGGACCATATTAGAGGGATAAGAGTAACCCGCTCCAAGGAGCTTACAGTAATTATTGTCTGTACTATAATCACGGGTATTTATAAAAACTTTGTATTCCGTAGAGGACAGATGATATCACGTGTTACTGGCGACGTCAGACGAAGTCGAGGCATGTTGGGCGACGTCACTCGTCTATATCTGTTTGGGCGGTTACAAAATATCACCTGAAATGGTTTCATTCATTTTTCGTTCATATATTGTTTCACAACGCTCGTTTACATTCTGTAACCTGTGTACCTAAGTGCTTTTTTTTTACAAAATACGATTTTTGACTTTGACTAACTTCTGTTCCTTAAAGGTTTTGCCACATGGCCGAGACGCAACGCGACAGGGGCGCGATGGTGACGCGACTCATGTACTAAAATGTACGGGAGACGCCACACAGCTCCGCCACGCTCGGCGCGACGGCAAACGTCGTGACCCGCAGCCGTTGCACCCGACGCGATTACAAACGAGCGGTATACCGTTGTATCGGCCTGCTGCCCAGCCAGCGCGACGTCGCTCCCGCTGTGTGACGTACACGCCGCGCTTCCGAACGTTGACCGAGCGAGCGCTTCTATCGCGCTCCGTCGGCTATTTAACAAAATATTAATGAAAGTGACGCGGCGACACGTCGGACAATATCACGTGTCGCGTGACATTTTTCCTCTAATGAATACGAGGCTTAAACATGACACTAATTTGTCAAAGTATTCAATCTATCTTTATCTTGTCGCTATATCCCTTGTTCCAACAGCTACGGATATAATGTACTCAATCGTATAGGTCGCGATTATCCTACTAGACCAATCCAATGAAAAAGACCATAAATCTTTATAATTTTCTCCAAGTCGTAAAATGAAAAATAGATCGATCGATCTTTAATAAGTAGTCGGGTCGCCTCTCGTAATAAACGTCTCATTTGTCAAGTTTTATGAGAGTAGGTACTGACCTAGATGGAAAATTTATAGATCATCACTTTGCACTTAAATCGGTGGCATACGGCGTGAGGAGGTTAAAAATCGTACTGCTTATTTTAATTCTTTCTTTCTGTGTACACTAACATAAACACCGTCCTGCCTAGATTCCAAAAAACAGTCTGGCTTTGAGTACACCCGAATAATACTGACGATATTATTATAAAGGTCTCATGTAATAAGGGACGAGCAAGGCACAATTCCAGACTGCAAACTAACGCCAAACATCTCGTTAAAAACTTTAATTTCACTTTGTCCGCCCAAAGATGAAGCCGCCGGGCCTCGTAACCGCTATCTAAACTATTCCCCACTAGTTAAAGGAGGCAGTCTTCTGTTCTATAATTAAGTTACTTAGTATTCACATTCTAAATACTTAAAAATTCAAGGCTGTAAATGTTTTCTGATCTGAATAACATTAAGTCTAACCTAAGATTCGAAGCCAGGACTACGTCATCGCTATCTGCACCATTCACTATCAGATCAAGGAAACAAGCAAAAATAGACTGAATACTATTTATGTAATCCTATCATACATCAAGTGAGCCTTTCAGACCTAGGCCTCAGACCCAAGTGCCTCCCTTAAGCCAATTCGTTCGATTCCGCATTATTGATGGCCCCAAGATTACTAACCGCACAGACCAGGTTAAACAAATAGACTGTCAATAACCACAAAACAAATCAAGACCATAGATGGTGTTGACTCGTAGCATACAAACTTTCGTATAAGTCACTGAGATCAAGAAGTAAAAACCACTAAATAAATATCTAGGTTTTAGAATCTGTACATGGAATATTTTCAGGAAATAACAACCCAGGGGTCGTATGATAATATTATCGATATAAAAGCCAATTCTACAATTTTTGGCTTTCGTGTCTGTTTGTCCGTCTGGCTGTCCGTGTATGAACCATCATCAAGCAAAAACTACCAGGTGGATTTTGATAAAACCTTGCATGCGGATGTACCTTACATTGTTGGCTAACATATTGTATAGTATTTATCCTTGACGGACGATTTAGCGCAGTGGTTAAGAGCTTGAGCTGCTCCGCCCACTGTGTTGAACAGTCGCGGGTTCGATTCCCGCAAGGGACAAATCTTTGTGTGATCCACAATTATTTGTTCCGGTCTGGGTATTTGTGTATGTGAAATTTCATGTTTGTAAACACACCCACGATACAGCAATAAATCCTAGTGTGGGGCTACGTTTTATTTAAAAAACAAAAAAAATAAAAAGTATTTATCCCGGAAAATGAAAGGTTTTTTTTAGAAAAGACAAAAATAAGCGAAACATGGAATTTTTTAAAAGACTACTCCAAACCGTATTGTAACCGTAAACCAAATTGTAGTCTGTACGATACGGTAAGATTCCAACTCTGTGTACTTATATTTTTTTTAAAATCGAACGCTTTCTGAGAAAAGTCCATTTTGATAAATCATCCATTGTTTCAAAATTACTTCTCAGATGTTAACGAATTTAACACGGAGATATTTCATGTTACAGACAATACAGTAAATACTTATGTTTTTTTGGAAAATCGAACGGTTTGCAGGAAAAGCAAAACACAGTCTAACTAAAGTAATAAACCTATGACGAAGTTGTGCCTGGATAGGGAATATTTTTAACGAATAATAATTTATGGGTGTTATATATATAGCCTTAGCCTAGTAAGCAGTGATAGCCTAGTGGTTAGACCGTTGAACTGCAAAGTCAAAGGTCTCGGGTTCAAACCCAGGCACGCACCTCTGTCTTTTCGAAAGCATGTGCGTATTAAAAATTAATTATCACTTGCTTTAACGGTGAAGGAAAACATCGTGAGGAAACCTGCATGCCTAAGAGTTTCTCGAAGGTGTGTGAAGTTCGCCAACCCGCACTAGACCAGCGTGGTGGACTATGGCCTAAACCCTCTCAGTTTGAGAGGAGGCCCGATATATATATATATATATATATATATATATATAACACCCATAAGTTATATATATACTATTAATGTCGGTAGAATCCAATTCCACGATTCTTTACACTAATATTTTGTTTCATACCTACACGCCGTTGCGAACGCGGTCGGTCAGTTTGAGTCTCCATACCTTCTGTACAGCTCGCATTTTGACTGCCTATATTGCCTTTCATTGTGTTTGTTGCACCAAAAACGACATCGTCAACAAAATGCCTAAGCATGCCCGAAAATCACCCGAACGAAGTCGCGGCTACAACTAGTATGTCGTACATTGTAAAATGTAAAGAGTACAAAGTTCCAACAGGTGCTTTCTTTACAAACAAGATTTTATTTGACGTTGATAAAATTTACCACCTTTACGATATTTTGTGTTTTCCGGATTGAAGTTCGCTTTTCCAAGCAGTTGCATAGTCGCTAAGGATAGACTTATTACAAAAAATAATTTACTCACTGTGCGTGAATCGCACATTCCGATCAAAATTCAATCGGGGATACTGTAAAATATTATAAAAATATAAATTCAGTCTTTAATTTTATTTGACTTTGATCATTAAGCAACTTTTACTGTAATAATTAATAATCTTTTATGCGAGGTCTGTAAAGAAAGAACCTGTTGGAACTCTGTACTGTCTGCCTACCCCGCAAAGGATCTGGCGTGATGAAATTGATAGATAGAGATTTTTTATGCGTTTATCAACAGATGGCGTGGTGAAAACAAACGACGATATTTTGTAAAGCATTTTTGTCTATTGACTTGTACTGGTCTCTATTCGTCGGTAAAGTCGTTTGGTGATTGATACACCCACTCGTTAAGGCTTTTATGTATTTTCCTGGAAGGATGGAGTTAGGCCCACCTGGAAACCACCTGGTTATAGCGATATTGATTTATTTTAACGTAAGATGGATGTGTCGTGGGTGTTTATGGAAATGAATGATGTGAGGGTATGAAATAGGTTGAGGAAAAAAAGATATTATATATAACGCATTTAAATGATAGGTCTGCCTACCCTGCAAGGGATCTGGGGTTATGGTATAGATAGACAGATAAATGATAGATAATTATAGATGATTACTGCCTTGTTAATCCGGCGGTGAATGGTGCAGCTGACGATCACGCGGTCCTGGGTTCGAATTATAAGTCGGACAAAATGTTATTAAAACACCGTCACGTGTAAGGGTAGTAGAGTTGTACTGAGTACACCCACTTTTCGCCGACGATGTTAGGTCCCATGTAATAGGGTTGCGAGCCTATTGCCATATACCGGGCACAATTCCAGACTCCGGACTCACACTGGAGAGTTTTCATTAGAAAAATTACATTTGTCCAACCTATGATTTGAATCCAGGAATTTTATTGAAGTTTTTCTATTAAAATAATCTTAGCAGCAGTCTGGAATTGATCCCGGTAAAAATGGAACTTAACATCGATGCAGAAATTATTGCGTACACAGAACAACTCTGTAGCTCTACTTGGAGAATATAGGCGTAACGTGATGTTAGTTTCTTTTTTTCTAAGCAAAACGGTGACCTTAAAATATAAATTATATTTTATTTTTTGGCAACTCGTTAGGTTTCCAACTAAATGAACAAGAAAATTCTGTCTAAAATTCACAGAACAATTTTTACGAAAAAAAGTACCCTTTTTTACGACACGCTACGACTAAGTCTGGGATTTCCGTTAATTGTCGAAATGGAAATGGAATTTTCTAGAAAATATGTTTGGCGCGCCAGTTTTAGGGAACTGAATTCTTTCCCAGAGTCGGCGTGTTTTAAAATATGCAGAACGTTTTAGAAGGCGAAATTTTCATTATACGTCATGTTCTGTATTTATTATGAATATTATTCTGACTACTTCCTTGTTGGTCTTTTGGGCTAAGGTGCGGATGGCGATCACGAGGTCTTACGTTCGAATCCTAGATGAGAGTCTGGCATTGTGCACAATATTACGGCAATACGCTCAATATAATGACAATACACTCGCCCCAATTAAATTGTATTTTTTTTTGTTTTTAAAAAACGTAGCCCTACACTAATATATATTCCTGTTTCGTGGGTGCGTTTATAAACATGAAAATTCACATACACAAATCCCAGATCGGAACAAATAATTGTGGATCACACGAAGATTTGCCCCGAGCGGGAATCGAACCCGCGACTATTAGACACAGGGACGGAGCTGCTTAAGCTCTTAATCGCTGCGCTAAATCGTCCGAAACCTAACATTGTCGGCAAAATTTAGGTGTATACCTCTATGATCCCAGCTTCGATAAAACTAAGTAACGGTGGTCGGCCCGCCCTATATATGTTTTTATATTATCATCATTTTACAAATATACAATTGCACAACAAGAAAACCAGATTTACCTTTAAAGCTATTAAATTCTCTGGGATAAGAAGGATTTCTCAATAAAACTTCTTCTTTCCCTTCTCAGGACTTAACCTTCAGCAAGAGATGTACATACTTACATATACAAGATGTATCGTAAATAACGCACCCAGATTAGATATTTGCTTAACAAATTCGAAACAAGAACACAATTTCCAAATTTAAATTTTTAACCCTCTTTGTAAGTATTTTTATCCCCAATTAACAATGAAACTTGTCATGTATGTGATTGAGAAATACGTTTTAGAAATCTTCGTATTGCTTTGAATCAAGAATAAATTTAGTATATTATAGCGCAATAAAGGAGTAACGCAATTTTTTGTAAATTAACAAAACGTTGGTCTAGTGGTATAGCGAATCGCTTGATGATCACGAGGTCCTGGTCGGACAAATGAAGTTTTTCTAACGAAAAAACGTCCCAGTATGAGTCCGGAGTCTGGAATTGTGCCCGGTATATGTCAATAGGCTCGCCCCCTATTACATGGGACCTAACATCGTTGGCAAAACGTGGGTATACTCCGTACACCACTGCCACCCCCGCTTGGAGAATATAGGTGTGAAGGTGTTTTTTTTTAAATAAAATACATTATAAATTGTTGGAATCAATTCTGTTATCGATTTATAACAAAGTACGTTCAGGTCTGGCGTTTATTATGCTACACCTTGTACAGTTATAAAACGAAAATAATAAAGCGACGAAAACATTTCTCTCTCTATAAATGGCAGCTGTCCATTCAAAGTAAACAAATGACAGGAAATATTTACCCCTTGTCAATACAAATAACAATATTCATCATTCAACGCAACGACACATCTGTAATAATATAAAATCAATACAAAAATCTGTCCGTTTCAATCATTTGAACGTGTCACATAGAATAACATGAACATATAAATTAAACATGTATTACAGCGCTTTTATCTTTTGGCCCCTGGATGATATTAACAGGGCATTGGTGTGAAGTTAGAGTCAATACTAGCTAATTTGTATTAACTTCCCAGAAGATATTTTAACAGGTTGGTCCGCACGGTTACGAATTAAAAAAAAGAACTTCGGTAAATTTGATAGCAAATGGCAACTCTATGAATGTGATGAAGTGACGTTTCACTTCATGACAACGTTAGCTCCTATTTAAGCCGCGGGCCAAAAGATCATTATACGACTGTCATAAGTAGTATTACTTTTTTTATTTATTTATTTGGTGCAGTGTTATTACCGATCATAAAGGTTAAACATCATTCGACGTGTCGATCTGAGATGGATAACCGTTTATACAAATTGTATGTTTGAGCGTTACCGTTTTTCAAGAAACCCAGGTTTCACTTAATGTGGTATCTACCACAACCAAGCTAAACATCTGTTTAGCTTGGTTGCATGCCTTATAGGCTATGTTTAGCAGGTATATGTTTTAGCAGGTTACTCTAAACCTGCCTTCACCAATCCACACTGGGACAGTATGGTGGAGTATAACACATTCTCTCTTATGATAATTTGTCAGATCTTGACACAGCATGGGAACAGTACAGGCTCATTTATATAAACACAGAAACAAACATTTATGGGTAATAAAAAGATCTGTCCCACACGCGATTCGAAACTGTGACTAGCCAATCCAAAAACCGGAGCGGTTTTCGCTCTTATCACAAGAGCAAGCCGAGGTTATTTAGGAATAGTCTAGGGAATGATGGTATTTCTCGAGATACAAGATTGTAACCTCTAATTCCAGTGAGAAGAGAACTCCAAAACCAATTACTTACAAACCACTGTGAAAAAGAATGCGTTATACAAAAACTTCTATCCCTCAAAACACCCGCACAGTAGGACGGAATAAATAACTAAAAGCCGAAACCCCACAAAGGGCTTGTCAGAAACATCGAACCTTTGAAATAATTGTCGTTAGATTAACCGCTGTGCCAAAGAGAAATCTACTTTGTGTTACTGTCATTTATTATATTGTGACAAAACATTTTTGTCCACTTAATCACGGCATCGGCCACAGTGGGTCGTTTAGATAATGATTGGGTTATGATGGATGAGATTTTACATTTGTTTTTGATTTGTTTTATTGTTATATCTATGGTATTATATAATGAATACCTCGTTGGTCTAGTGGCGTATAACGCGCGTAGCGATCTCGAGGTCCTGGGCTCGATTCCTAGGTTGTAACAAAGGTTGTCTCACCCTCTTCCTGTTTCTGTCATCACGCCAAACCCGTTACAGGGAAGGTAATAGACTTTCGATAAAAAAATCCAGTATCTGTTCGGAGTGATAGGCATTGTGTCCGGTATAATCACAATGGGCTTGCCCCTATGGAGCCTAAAATCCTGCGCGAAAACTAGGTGTACGCAGTACACCTTCGCCACCTCCGTTTGGGGAATACAGGCATGACGATTTATATTTATTTTTCAATTATATAAATTTAAATGTTGCTTACTTTTATTACAATAATCTAAAGTTGTATTCTACAAACAAAAAAAAAATTTAATAATAACGAATGTCTAAATAACATTAAAATAATATCTCATTTGAATACAAGACACAGCCATGTCAAAGGAAAAACCTCGTATTGAAAAATAAAGTAAGTAGCGTAAAATGGAATACTCTTTATGAAAATAATTCTACGTAGAGGCGTAGACACGCGTAGTACGGAGCTACGAAGCTACGGCGTAGTAACCGTAGAAATGAAACGTTTCTGGTTATAATGTTTATAGACGTGGTCAAAAATATCAGGAAAACTATAAGTACACTGAAAATTAACTGCTTCGTACAATGCATGTAGCGTGTAGCGATTATGAGTTCTTTGGTTCAAATCCTACCGGGCAAAGTTTCTATCGAAAAATTCTCAGTGTCAGTCCGGAGTCTGGCATTTTGCCGAGTATAATGGCAATAGGCTTGCCCCCTATTACATTTGAACCAAACATCGTCGGCGAAAAGTGGGTGTTAATAGTTTTCTTTATTTTATTAAAAAAAGCTACATGGGTCGATATTCGACCTACTCTTTCATCGTTTGCTGGTTATGTTTGACATTCAGTAAGACTATAGATAAATAACATGGTAGTGTGTGTAATGTTTTTTTCATTGATTTAATATATGTTTAATGCATAATTTCAAAAAAATATTAGCATTCTGCACTCCTTCTCTATATAAACCATAAGTGTGAGAAATTTCATACTCCTCCTATGTCCACGCAATTTTCGTATAAAGGTGTACAACATTTTTGCTTCACGTATATAGATAAAAACTACCCACTCTAAAAAACATACTTTTACTGTAGGTAAGTTGCCTAACCTACAGTAAAGCATGGATTATAGGCATAAGCATCCAGACTGGAACAAATAATTGTAAGTCACACCACACAGATTTGTCCCTAAATCACTAGAAAAGCCCACGCAAAATTTCTTCGAGACATATTTCACCAAATTCATCTCGTAAATCTATCTCCGTGTGACAGATTGATTGATATTAAATAGTTTTTCCGTTCTTTAGGAGCCTCTTAGGACATCTGGAGCAAGAATACCGTTATTCTGCTATTCAATACATGTAAATAACGCAAAAAAATTAAAGAAAAATAAACACCGTCACGCCTGTATTCCCCAAGTCGGGTAGTAGAGGTGTACTGTTTCACCGTTTTCCCCTTTAACTGAGTGGCTAGCATTTTTTTCTTCTTTAAAATAAAACGAAGGCTCACTCTAGGATTTATTACTGTGGCATGGGTGAGTTTAAAAAAAAACACATACACAAATACCTAGACCGAAACAAATAATTATGGGTGACACAAATATTTGTCCCGTGTGGAAATCGAACCCGCTACTATTCGACCCAGTGGGCAAAGCGGCTTAAGCTCTTAACCACTGTGCCAAATTGTCCGTCCACTATCGCACCGTCCATGGCCGCGTAGTTCTTTCCTTACAGCTGATGGGGCACAAAGGGCAGACCAGCAATTGCGACACAAACTGTGAGGTCGCACCACTATCACAGGCTGTTGAATTTGGATCTCTGAACCCCCATGTGCACAGATTTTGCCTGCATCTTAGATTAGTGCGGAGCCGATTTAAAGATTTCCACACCGGCCATGGTAGTTGGTGCCCTGGCGGTAGTTGCTCCTGACATGGGACAAAGAAAGACTATGGGGATTTCTTTTCTCTCCATTGTCTAAGTCTGGCCGCTGTTGGGAGATCTTGCACAGTTTGAGTGGACTTTAAACATCTTTTGCGGCATTTGAGGCGGACTCGGGGGATTTGATGCACCCACTTTTCGCAAACGACGTTAGGTCGCATTTTATAGGAAGAGGACCTATGGCTATTTTACCAGGCACAATGCCAGACTCAGACCAGAAATTACATGTTGGAGTAGGAATTATAATAGTAATTAATTTCTATCCATCTATCTATCTATAACACCACGCCAGATCCCTTGCGGGGTAGGCAGAGAGTACAGAGTTCCAACAGGTTCTTTCCTTACATACCTCTCTGGCTTCCTCGACTCTCATAGTTCGTCTCATACACGCTCGCCGGTTACGGAGACTCTTGACTTTTCCATCAGATAAGACTCGGTTTATTTGGTCATGGTAAGATAGTCTAGGTCTTCCCCGGTACCTGCATCCTTCCACTTGCACATTGTATATCTGTTTTGTCATTCTTTCCTCTGGCATTCTTTCTATATGCCCGAACCAACGGAGCATGCCCTTTCTCATCTTTACACCGATACTATCTTTCATACCTACTCGCTGTCTTACTATGCTGTTGCTAATGCGGTCGGTCAGCGTCACTCCGCACATCTTCCGCAGAGCTCGCATTTCTACCGCATTTATCCTACTTTCATTCTCCTTCTTACATACCCAGCTCTCGCTACCATATAACAGCGTTGGGACAAGAACTCCGTTATGTATGGCCAGCTGCGCCTTATGGCTTAAGTGCCGGCTCCCGAGTAGCTTTCCCATCGCACCATTCACTCTGTTCCCTGCACTCACTCTTCTCTTTATGTCAGCGGTGTATTTCCCATCCTTACTGAAGGCGCATCCAAGATATACAAACTCATTCACTTGCTCCAGCACATCGTTACCAACCACAATCCTTACATTCGTTCTGGTTTCTTCCCTTTCAAAAACCATAATCTTGGTTTTCTTCACATTCAAGTGTAAGCCATTGATCATGCAGTCGTCTTTCATAACTGTGAATAGTGTTTGCAGATCAGTGGGTTGGCGCTATTAAAACCGCGTCATCTGCATAAAGTAGATGGTTTACCACTAAGTCACCCATTTGTACACCTTCATTCATCGCTTTCAGTCTTTGAAGACTTTTGTCCAGATATTTTTTTTTTTTTTTTGCAACGTGACCGTCAAACCAGGGTGACCTGTTATCACCCACCCGTACGCATGCCTTGCAGTCCACATAAGTGGACTGGACGGCTCGCAACAGAGTGCCATCTATACCATACTCTGGCAAAATGTCCCAAAGTCTCTTTCGCACAACTCTGTCAAATGCCTTCTCCAGATCTACAAAACCGCAGAAACCCTTCCGCCCCACTGCCAGATGCTTCTCTACGATGTTGCGGAGTGAGAAGACTTGATCCGAACATCCTCTTCCAGACCTGAAACCCCCTTGTGCCTCGCACAACATTCCATCGGACTTCACGTCATTAATTTCATTTCCATAACAACACGTTCCAAGGTACAGAACAGACAAAACACACAACAATAGGCAAAACCTATCTAGTGGTGTTGTTTGTTTAAAAATAAAATATAAGACGAACTGCGGTATAATTACGGGATAAGAAAACTATAATAAATATACCATAAAAACAAAGCTATATAATTATGAAGTTAGAAACAAGTACTAGTTTAAGTTTAGTTAAAATTCGGGCATATAGAAAGAATGCCAGATGAAAGAATGACAAAACAGAATATACAATGTGAAAGTGGAAGGATGCAGGTACCGGGGAAGACCTAGACTATCTTATCACCACCAAATAACCCGAGTCTTATCTGAAGGAAAAGTCAAGAGATTCCGTAACCGGCGAGCGTGTATGAGACGAACTATGAGAGTGGAGGAAGCCAGAGAGGTATGTAAGGAAAGAACCTGTTGGAACTCTGTACTCTTTGTCTACCCCGCAAGGGATTTGGCGTGATGATATAGATAGATAGATTATCTATATAAGTATTTAAATTATTATCTGTAAATTTTCATACAAAATATCTGTTAATTTGAACCTGAAAATATGGGATCGGCACAAAAATCGGCATCGTGCTGTACGCATCCAGCACGACCTTCACCAGGTGATCCAGCCATCTTGTGTGATGATAACTTAGTCGAGTAATATCCAAGGTCTTTATTCTATATGACCAGACGGACGATTTGGTGCAGTGGTTAAGATCTTAAGCCGCTCCGATCACTGTATCGAAGAGTCGCAGGTTCGATTCCCGCACGGGACGAATCTTTGTGTGACCCACAAAATGTTTGTGTTGGTCTGGGTATTTGCGTATGTGAATTTTCATGTTTGTACACGCATCCACGACACATACGTTTAAAAAAAATGCGGCGCGTTACGTCAACTTCGTGAAATGATTGTGTGATGATTTTCTGTATGCCATTGGAGTACCCAATAAAATGAGTACCGAATAAAATGCTACGTAGCATTTAAAATGCTACGATGCCGCTACGTGATTTCGTAGCTCCCGTGCTACGCCGGCGTACGCTACGAGAAACGGATGCAACTATACATAACAGATACATTGCTGGGTATAGTATGCTTGTCGGTTATTATCTATGTTTTTTTGTTGTTTTTACTTTTAATTAACTATGGGAGTAAAAATGTAATAAGAATCTAATGGAATGCCCGCTTCAGAGTTATTTTTCTTCGTTATAGACTGCAAGCAATTGCTGGCTCGGTAATCGTGTTATAAAAATAACTACTACATACATAACAGTATAACATCAAAATTAAATTCTCGAACATTTCTTAATTATCGTGAATTTCAATTTAGATAATCATTTGTCTTTGGTTACAAAATACATTAGGAAGTTTTTAAAAACATGTTTACTAGGATCGCTAGATGAACACGCATATAGAGTATTCTAGTAGAAGTAACATTTGTCGCACCACTACTATCAAAAAAATATATATATCAAAAAATAATAGAAAAACTTCCTTGTTGGTCTGGTGGCAAAGCGCATCGCTTTGTGATCACGAGGTCCTGGGTTCAAATCCTAGGTCGGACAAATGTAGTTTTTATAACGAAAAATTCCCAGTATGAGTCCGGAGTCTGCAATTGTGCCCGGTGTATGGCAATAGACTCGCCCCCTATTACATGGGACCTAACATCGTCGGCGAAACGTGGGTGTACTCAGTACACCACTGCCACCCCCTCTGGGGAATATAGGCGTGACGGTGTAATAATTAAAAAAATACTGTTGTCGAGAATTTTCAATAAAAAATCCAACAACATTCTTATACTTAGGACTTATATATTTAGGATTCAAACCCAATAATTCAAAGTTCGTCGCTACGCATCACTTAAGAAACGAGGTAATCTAGTAGTCTTCTAAAACAAGAACTAAATAGTCGCACTATAAAAGGTCATATACAAATCTAAACTACCCATAACATGCCTGAACCAATACCAATGTATGTTGTACCTTTAACCGAACGGTTTGACCTGACAACGATGATTGCATCAACAAACCCTTATATATCTGGACACATCAACCCAACATTTACCATCTCCATCACACCTATCACTATCACCATAAAGTCCATTTTCAAATTCCCCAGACGAAGTATTAAATTTGTACAAATACGAACCAACGAATCTAAAATTTGAATTTTAAATTCAGAAAGTTAAGGTCGATAGTTGTTTGTTTGCGAAATACTTTTTGTTGAATACGTATGTAACTGCCCTGAAGGCAATGGATATTGCTCGGATCGGTTTTTTGCACGATTCTAGTATTTGGGAACAGTGAATGATAAGGTATTGGTTTTTTTTGGGTAAACTTTTGATGGAAAATAAATCGGTTCATACATATTTTGAGATGAGTTCGGAAGTTATATTACGGTGAAATATCGGCCTGAAACTTTATAAACTCGAATATATTTAAATAAAAAGAGAATCTATCTATGTATATCATAACGAGCGATCTATTGCGGGGGCAGAGAGTACAAAGTACCAACAGGTTCTTACAGATGTCTTTCGCTTCCTCCCCTCTCATAGTTCATCTCATACAAAAAGAAGAGGGAGCTTATTTAGTAAAAGAAAAGGAGAGAATGTGATCTAAGAAAGGCTATAAATAAGATTTGGGAAAGGAAAACAAAATTCAAAAAGCATAATAATCTATATATTAATACGTGAAGCAAAAACTTTGTACACATTTTTACGAAAATATAGTGAAGAAGTGCAGAATGATAATATTTTTTTTTTTAAATTATGCATAGAACATACATTATATCAATGAAAAAAACATTTCACACACTATCATGTATTTGACACAATGCACGTGAAATTGATTTTTGTCTTTAATATTATTTGTCTATAGTCTTACTGAATGTCAAATATAACCAGCAAGCGGTCGAATATAGACCTATGGGCGACCACTAGTATTTTTAATAACGTACAAAGTCAATATTTCGTTAATAGTTGATTTTTACACAAATACTTAAATTGCTAAATATAAATATATCCCGTCCAAAACCTCAAAGTAACCGGCTTAAAAATACCTAATCCAAAAATATCACAGCTCGATACCAAATTTGTTTCTAAAAATAAACGAATGCTCGACACAGTAACGGGAAACGTTTACAGTAACAACTTCCGGTTCAGCTATTCGGTGCTTTCAGGAATTGTGACAGTTAACAGAAGTTCAACTTTGCAGAAACGTATTATAAGGCAATTCCTACTACATTCCACTGCAATCTCTTATTAAACCTTATACACAAATATTTATCTATATTTCGTATACTATTATTTGAAGATCACAATTAATGGAATGTCAAAAAGTTATTTTCATTTTAGTAATCTTTTAATCTTGTCTATAGATATACAGTATGCCTTGTATAATTGCTCGAGTGTGTTTAGTTGCGTAGCGATGACAGATGACTGCTGTCAGATGACGATTGGCCGATGACAGAAAGTCGATGTTAGATGGCGGATGGTGTTGCATTGTCATTCAGCTGGCAACGGGGCGAGCGGTCGGACTTGTCGTGGAGCAGCTAACCTCACTGTATTCCATGAGACAATATTAATCTCCAACTATTGTGCGCATCCACTAATATTAAGGAAGATCAGTGTACCGGACAAGACCCGAGCGTTAATTCAAGATTTCCTTCATGTTCGACCACCATGAAAACTACTATGAAAACGAAGATAAATCCGCCATTCATCGTTACCAACATAGAAACGGCCACCCGAAAACCTGGAGTCTGGAGTCTGGCATTGTGCCCGATATAATGCCAACAGGCTCGCCCCCTATTACATGAAACCTTACATCTACGGCGAAAAGTGGATGTATACAGTACTCCTCCCACACCTTCGCTTGAGGAATGTAGTCGTGAAGGTATAAAGTTCTATGTAAGTGAGCTTGTATGTTTGTAGGAGGTAATATCTGGAAATACTGACCAGGTTCTGAAAATTCTTTCATTGTCAGAAAGCTACGTAATCCCTAAGTGCTATAAATTAGTTTATTGTTATGAAACATAGCTAAGTTACTAAATAACAGCGTGCAAACGATTCTCGGGCAACAGCTATAGTTACAGAAATCACGAACATAGTGTTAATTTAACCTTTTTGTCCATCTCAATCTACTAATCTACCGTTGGATCGGAATGCGGCTACCACGTAAAAAAGCAATTGTGTTCTGTTATTTAATATCTCTCTATATATCCACCCTTTCCCTTCTTTCTGTTTTTCTCTTACGATATCATATATAGATACCATGTTAAGGTCTCATATAATTAATATACAATTTAGCTATAATGTACACTGTGCACGTTACCTACCTCATAGTGCACAAACGAATCATCAAATTCCATACAAAACGCTAACTAGTTCGAACAACTATTTCTAAACTGTCAGATGTTAAATATTTTCACCAGAAAAACGTGAAAAAAGCCGACTACACGGTTCGCAGCAATAACGTTCAAAGGCATATTAATTTTCATGTTTCGATTGTAGCCTGAGAGACCGAGTGCAATAAAACAATCGCTCGTTTATGGGAAACATTATTGCTTGTACTTTTATACATACATGCCATCACAACCGTTATTCTATAAAGAGTAATAGTCAGATACGTTAGGAACGGAAAACATTGCGAGGAAAACTCCATATCCAAGAAAAGTTGAAAACCATTCAAAGTATATATTAAAATGATGTGCCCGAAGATTGCCAATGTACCAGACATCGGCATAAAACAAATCTTGGCGAAATTTAGATGTACTTAATATACTTCTTCCTAACTCTATTGAGAAAACTGAGATGAGAAATATTTCATAGTGTTCAGAATACTTTCTAGGTTCTATAAGTGATTTTTTTAGCGATATATTTTTTTTGACAAAATACATTTGTGTGTCATTCAATTATTAATTATCAAACATTATAAATTATTACGTTTTTTTCAAGTCAAGGATAATATTAATAATAATGTCAAAGAATAACAAAATAATATAAAATGTATGAAAAAATCCAATGTAATCAAAAATATTAAAATGAATAAGTTGAAGTAAGCACTTTATTTCATGTCGTTTACAAACTCCTCTATACTACGTTACATTGTTTTTACATTTTTATTGAAAAATGCTAACACTATAAATGCCCTTTAGTTCAATAGGAAGTTTGTGATGAATATGTACAGTCTGTACCTTCGAATAGTGTTGCACAATATTTAGCTTAGGGTAGGTATTACTCGTCAGATCTTTTCTACGACTTTTCTCTCGAGTTACCCTTTCAAGTATTTTTTGCGTTTCAAACGTTTCCCTTTTGTCTCAAACATATCTAAATTTTTAATTAGATTTGTCAGAAGGACCGAGGAGGAAGGAAGGAGGAGGAAGGAAGGAAGGATATAAAGACTTTGCACTGTCAAAATTTTTAAGTCGGTGAAGTGATTCCTACACGAATCTGTTTGTTTCAATCTAAGCATAGTTCTGAGTGCTCTTTTCTGTATCGCGAGTGCTAAATTAATGTTGTATTTGTAGCTATTTCCCCAAAGCAAGATACTATATCTAAGTTTAGATTCAATCAATGCAAAGTAAACCATTTTTAATTGAGTAATTGTCACCTACTCCCTTAAAACTCGTAAGGCATAGCAAGCTGAACTTATAGATTTGACTAGTGTTTCTAGCTCCGGTTTCCAATCCAGCAAGGAGTCTATCCGAATGCCTGAGAAATTTATATTATCTGTCATCTCAACATAATTGCATATATCTTCAAACATTTTCTAGGCCGACAGAAAACACTTTCGCGAACCAAGTTGAGTATATAGTGTGATATTATATAACGTATACTATTTCTTGGTCGATAGCAAACATTTTGGTAAATCAAGTACGTGTATAGCAGTTGTGGCAGGATTTGGCAAAGGGAAGATCTTCTAGCCAGACAGAAGTAGTGTCTGACGGTATGGAGTATAGAAGAAGAAAGAAAAGAAGAAGAAAGAACACTTATTTATTTGGATTAACCACATAGTCCAAAAACAACAACAATAAATAGTATTAAATTCTAAATTATATAAATAAGGACACATGTCGTCATCAAAATGGGCTCACCATTCAGCTAAAAGCTGTAACACGTTTGTAACCGAGCTACAGCGCTGATTTTCAATGAGGGCCCCAAGTGACGCATTGAGTCAAACCAAAACAGGTATTTCGCAGTGTTAAAATTATAGCTGTATAATACTGTTGAAATAAAACTATATATATATATATATATATATATATATATATATATATATATATATATATATATATATATATATATATATATATATATATATATATATATATAATTATGTGTCAGGAGTATGTAATACTTATTAGAGAAGACACACAAAGTAAACTTTTGTAGCAAAAGTTAGATTACATTCACTCTAGCATTCACATTAATGCTGTTATCAAGTTCAATGTCACTACATGATAGTCGCAGAGTTACCGTTTACTATGAAATTTACTAAAGATCTTTATTTAATTAGTAAATTGTCGGTCAAGTCGTATAAGGAACTCAAAGAGTACGCTTTAGGAAGAGTTGAATGGATAAAGATGCATAAATAAGCTGCACCGACAAGAGTACAACTCTTAAATTAGAATGATGATGAACGGTGCGGACCCACCTGTTAAAATATGTCTTCAGAAGTGGGAAAATTTTATTAAGTGGTAACCCTCACTTTACACCAACGCCCCCCTGTCAATGTCATCTAGAAGTCAAAAGATTTCTGTCGCACTGTAGATACTATTTCAACAACTTAAGAAACAAAAGAATATATTTATCTATGAACACACAACACAAACATCTTCGGTAGACTCCCGGACATCAAGTTGCGCTCCATTTTTTTCATTAGATATATCATCTTTAGTAAATAGTACATAATAACCCAATGGGCCTGCTACTCCTCGAGAAAAGTTCTCAAGGGCTTTTATATATATCACGCTCGTGCGAACTCTCATATCGCGTTCTAGACATGTATGGAGAATCGGTATTTGATATTTAGCGCCATCTGTTGGTTGATAGTCGCAACTTTGTAGCGATGTATATGCCCGCTACACGAGTGTATATCCAGTGTGATACTAGTATTATGTAACATGCACTAGCTCTTGGTCTAGGTGACTAAACACTCCCACCGATTGGTTTTTCCGGCCAATTAACACAATGAGCGCACACCCTAGTGTACTGCTTTTATTAAAATTAACTCACTTTACGCTTTGGTTATATTACTACTAGAGCGGATAAGTAGAAAAAGGGTGGGCAGGCCTTCGTTAAAGTGGGAATGTTAGAAGCTATTATCTTTGGCTAGGGATGGCAGTGGTCAGGATACTGGATATCGAAATCAGACTATTTTTTATTCATGACAACCACTCAACTGCCTAGTTGTTCGAATGGCGCCTGGTGTGGTTAGTGATCAAGAGATCTTGAACTCCAATCCTAGATCGGACAAAGAGTGACGAGTTTTTTGTAAAAAAATTTAGTGGCAGTTCCGTGTCCAGAATTGTGCCACTTACACACATACTTCAGCTACCTCCGTTTCAAAAATGTAAGCGTGAGCATTATGGCTAATAAGCCATGATGCATTTTAGATACCCTGTTTATTTTTTTTAATTTTAATTTTTTTTTTGTTTTAAAAAACGTAGCCCCACAATAGGATTTATTCCTGCGTCGTGGGTGCGTTTACAAACATGAAAATTCACAAACAAATACGCAGACCGGAACAAATAATTGTGGATCACACAAAGATTTGTCCCGTGCGGGAATCGAACCCGCGACTATTCGACACAGTGGGCGAAGCAGCTCAAGCTCTTAACCCCTGCGCTAAATCGTCCGTCAAATTTATTGACCATGATCTGTCTATATATCTATATCTTCACGCCAGATCCCTTGCGGGGTAGGCAGAGAGTACAGATTCCAATAGGTTCTTTCCTTACATACCTCTCTGGCTTCCTCCACTCTGATAGTTTGTCTCATACACGCTCGCCGGTTACGGAGACTCTTGCCTTGTGCTTCAGATAAGACTAGACCATGATGCGATTTAGGTATCATGACTACTTAGGTATCTTGCTGTTTAGGCGACACGCTTAAAACCGATATATTTATGAAAATTACTTTATCAAGACCATCAAACTAACCAATAAACCGCAGACCTCGAACAGGTGCAGCTTAATCATAATAATCGATAGCTATATAATGAACCGCGGCATATTATTTTGCGGCTCAAACTCGCCGATTCAATGTGGCGGGTGCGTTTCATTAACAAATGCATGCATGCGACGTTATCAGTGGCGGGCAGGCGACGCGACCGACGCGGATGTGTAGAAACAGTAGGACAAGTTCGCACACTGTTATTTTTATCTATTATTCTGTAATATTACACTGTTTTCGAGTAAAAAATTATAGGTTGGTTTTTGAGGTGAATGAAAATAAAGAAATCTTGAGATATTAAAATCACTAATTTCAGAAGTCCAGAATTCGAATGTCATGTCGGACAAAATGTTACTAGAGTTTTTCTGTAGACCAATTCTCATTAACAATCTGGGCCCCAAGTCTGCTATTTTCTACGTACTTCGTAATTATGACATGCTACAAAAATTATTTGATTACAATTGTGCCAAAAGTCGGCAATTGTTTGAACTGGTACCTACGACTATGGAAAACCATAAGATTTATTGACAGGTACCATAAGAATTGGTCTATCTATCTATATCATCACGCCAGCTCCCTCGCGGGGTAGGCAGAGAGTACAGAGTTCCAACAGGTTCTTTCCTTACACACCTCTCTGGCTTCCTCCACTCTCATAGTTCGTCTCATACACACTCGCCGGTTACGGAGACTCTTGACTTGCCCTTCAGCTAAGACACGGTCTATTTGGTCATGGTAAGATAATCTAGGTCTTCCCCGGCACCTACATCCTTCCACTTTCGCACTGTATATCTGTTTTGTCATTCTTTCTTCTGGCATTCTTTCTATATGCCCGAACCAATGGAGCATACCCTTTCTCATCTTTACACCGATACTATCTTTCATACCTACTCGCTTTCTTACTACGCTGTTGCGAATACGGTCGGTCAGCGTGACTCCGCACATCTTCCGCAGAGATCGCATTTCGACCGCATTTATCCTGCTTTCGTTCTCCTTCTCACATACCCAACTCTCACTGCCATATAACAGCGTTGGGACAAGCACTCCGTTATGTATGGCCAGCCGCGCCTTTTGGCTTAAGTGCCGGCTCCCAAGTAGCCTTCCCATCGCACCATTCACTCTATTACCTGCATTCACTCTTCTCTCTATATCAGCGGTGTATTTCCCATCCTTACTGAAGGCGCATCCAAGATATACAAACTCATTCACTTGCTCCAGCACATCGTTACCAACCACAATCCTTGCATTCGTTCTGGTTTCTTCCCATTCAAAAACCATAATTTTGGTTTTCTTCACATTCAAATGTAAGCCATTGTTCATGCAGTCGTCTCTCATAACTGTGACTAGTGTTTGCAGATCAGTGGCTGTTGGCGCTACCAAAACCGCGTCATCTGCATACAATAGGTGGTTTATCACTAGATTACCCATTTTTACCCCTTCAGACATCGCATTCAGTTTTTGAAGACTGAATGCGATGACTTGGTAAGATTGGAAACTGTCAAAACTAACAATTTAAAATTGCAATAACGGACTTGAGCCTGAAATCGTGCCCATATTGAGCTCGAATGACACCTCCACATCCTCTATTACATCCAGACAGGGCCTAGCATCGTAGGCTAAATATAGGTGTACACAGAACACCTTTACCACTCTTGTTTGGAGACGTAGTCATGACGATGTGTACTCAATTAAACATAGTATTTAATCATTCACAGAACATAATAAGAAAGAACCTGTTGGAGCTTGTATCTATATATCAAGGGATCTAACGTCATTTATATTGCGGATAGATAGATAAAATATGATTATGATTACATTTTTGTCTTACTGATGTGTTTTTACTGCGACACAAGCGCTAGACGGTAGTGCAATATCCGCTGCGACCACGCACTCTGCTAATTGATTCCGACTGTGTTCAATAGAAAACAAACAGCCAGTGAATCGCATTTGAAATAGTTATATCTTTATTATCACGCCAGATCCCTAGTAAGCTAGGCAGAGAGTAGAGAAAGAGAGTGAGAGATCTCTTAGTTTCTTTTCTTTCAGACGTCGCTCCCACTTCCTTTACTTTCATATTCGTCTTCACTACGTATTCGTCTACACGGTCGCCGCTTACAAGGAATTATTTAAAATTCGGCGACAATACAATAATAAGATACCACGGAGCTGGTCTGATGATGGAGTCGGAAGGTGGTCATACGAACATGAAGAATATACAAAGTAGCTCCATCGTGTTTAGGCTTGTTAGATTGGTATGGACAAGTATTATACAACCAGATAATGTTCAGGGTCTGATGATGAACCCGAAAGGTGGTCAATGGAACCACCCAACTACTCAATGTAACCCTGCCGTGTTTGGGCTCGTTGGATTCGTCTTGACGAGTACTTTACACCCGGATGCTGTCCAGGTTCTGATGATGGAGCCGGAAAGAAACCATCGAAACTCCTCAACTAGCAGCAAGATATCTTCGATGTGTTTTTACTATAAAAGCTTGTTATTAAAAAGGGCGTTTTAAATTAATTTCGATAGGAAAAGCACTATCCGACCTAAGATGAATCCAGGAACTTGCAATTGATATCATGAGCTACTTGACCAACGAGGTAGTCAGATAACCAACAGCAAGAAAATTATTAGCCCACACAAAACAAAACCAAGTTAATTCGTCCGCAAACGAAACATTCTAATAGCCTCCTCCCCAATTTAATGGCAGTATAGGGGTTGTTTCTTCGTAAATAATTACCCCGGCGCAGTTTGCGTAATAAATAATACTTATACAGCGATTTCTGCTCATATTACTTCGGAGAGAGCATTAAAGTCTCTCGCTTTGCGAAGTTACTGGATACTATATTTCGTCCGAATTTTGGGGTGTAAAATTCAATGTTTTTGATTTGAATATTTTATTTTTGGATTTGAATGATGGAGGAAAAAGAACAAAGTGTATATAATAATAATAAACAGTTATTTTTCTCTTTTACAAAGTAGTTACGAATAAGTAGAGAACTTTCTTTAGACTATATCTAATTACAATAACAGCATTATTTAAAACTTTGTAAGAGACTGGTATCTGTACTAGGTGACCCTGTTTTAGAGATTACCAGGACCTTGTTCAATGGACTTGCGTTAGCTAGCTATTAGGTAATAATTAGGTATATTTATTTATATAACATTAGTTACTTGAGTTAAAATAGGCGCAAGATAAAATTAATCTACGTACAATCTGTAAAAATGTGTCTTCTGTAAAAATATAAAAACACGATCGATATCTTCGGTGTGCAGGGATGTTGAGATGAGTTAATGTTTCAAACGTTCACACCACTTCAAAATTCAAACTCTTATTAAACAATACAGACACGGTGTAATCTTAGTCGTCCTGGAGCGATAGGGTTATCGCTCCAGGACGACTAAAATTACACCGTGGTGATGTAACTAATTCCTACTGTTCACTAGTACAAAAAAATGATAAAAGAACACTTCAATAAGTAATATCTCCAGAACAATACTAATTTAGTACATAAAAACACCTATAACAAGCGAAAAATGACATTATGGGCGGCGCGGCTCGTCAGCGAGCCGGAAGATATCTTCGGTGTTCCGGATTTTCACCCTAGCTATGATATTCTGATAGGTCAGTAGGTAGATGTCACTTATTGAAGGATTCATTTTATTGATTTCTTTATTAACGGTGATTAGTAAAGATTGGATACATCACCTGGGCTTTCGCTCCAGGCCGACTAAAATTATACCGTGTGTGTTAAAGGTTATATTTTTGTTTAATCTGATTTGTTAATACCTCTTTAAACAAAGATGTACCCGTAGAATAGGCTTAAAATACCTTGGTCAATGTGCACTATGTACACTTCCACAAGTCGGCGAATACAAGCGTGAGAGATATTTTATACCTACCCTTTCCTAAATATAAGTTCAAATTTCTGTCCACAGAAATCCAATTTCTTTAAATGAGTATTTATTTATACAAGGTGTAAAATAATAAACGCAAGAACTGATGGTAGTTTGTTCTAAATCGGTAACTGAATTAATTCCAACTGTTTTTAAAGTATCTTTAATTTTTTCAAAATTTGCAAAGAATGCTGTTACTACTTCAGTGCGTTATGACAAACTAATTTTTTTATTGATTCCAAGTAATATGGAGATTTCAAATGCAATTCTAAAACGTATTTCTCAATATGCACACATACACGTACTCGTACAAGTTTCATTATTAATTAGGGTATAAAAGTGCTTAAAACAGGAGTACAAAGCTTTAAATTTGGAAATTTGGTTTTCGTATTGAATTTGTGACGGAATTATCTTATCGGGGTGTCTGAGGTCTTGTGTTAATTACAATACATCTTTTATATGATTTGTACACTCGTGTACACAATCAACCTTAGGGATGTAGAATGCGAAAATACAATAGCCTGCAAAAAAATAATCCAACATGGCAATCAAAATGACTATCTATTTATCTACATTATTACGTGAGACCCCTTCTCCAGGGTAGGCAGTGAGTAGAGATCCAACACGTATAGTATTACACAACCTGCTGCTTTATACACACTTTAAATGACATCCTAAAGATAAGCATCAATATTACGATCGTCAAAAAGCGGATAACACATCATCGTCGAATCAATCAGCCGTGGATCAACATTTTTGAAACAATTTCCATTGCGAACGTCATTATTTGAGGATTATGCTCGTTTGTCTTCTACGAAATGATGTCATACTGGGATACATGGGAAACTGACGTATTGAATGGTGGATATTGAATATCACCGACATAGCTCTCAGAACTGCCACACTTAAGTGGCAGTAGGCAGAGCACATCGCTTGTAGAACTAACGGCTGTAAGGGCAGAGTGGTTATCAATAGGCGACCGCGTACTAGAAGAGGTGGAGTCGGCAAGTCTTCTACAACAGCGTTTACAGAACTTTATTATGCCTAGTTTAATTTTAATTTTTCCTCATCGTGTTCCATCACAAGTTTTTAACCCGTCTAGTGCATATAGGGAAAATTCAAAAAATACATTTCAATGTCCATGTGGTAGCGGGCGGGAACTAGTGTTGTAAAAGCGCTCGAGTCGGCGCTTAAAACGCTCGCGTCTTCTACGTGGTTCAACGCTCGTGAGCGTCGACTCAGCGCTAAACGCTCGACTTCAGCGCTCATTTTTACAACACTAGCGGGAACTCACTCCTTAATGCAACAGCGACGCGAGCGTTCGCGGTAACACAAAAGCAACACGTCTCTTGATCGTGAACGATTATGATAGATTGTGAATAATGAGACAATGCTGCGACTCGGTACTTTATTTTTTATATGGAAAATGCTACTCTACAGGATTCTAATTTGTACTGTCATCCTCTCTAAGACATGAATCATTTTTACAGGCTTTTATTATTATAAAAATATTTTCAATACAAAATTGATCAATTGAAAACTTAGAGCATATGCAAGAAATCTATATAGCATATTTACATAACATACATTCGTTAACATGTACCGATGATCACAGAATCAAACGAAGCGATAGATCACGCTTCGTTAGATGAGAAAATCGAATCTAGAGTCACTCGTGTATACACAACACTCGTATTGGTTATTAATTAAGTAGACATATAAGACGAACACGGTGAATCGAAAATAATTCGATAAATTGTCATTGAATAGCTTATTATTACATAGAAGCCAAGTTGGAAACCTAAAATAGGCAGTTTGATAAGTTCCAACAGGTGACTACAAACATGCCTTTATCAAGCTGCCATGTGTCCGCGTTAGTAGAGTTTGACCTATACTCTCCTCAATTTGTGATGGAGAGCCTTTGCTTAGCTGTGGGATAGGATAAGCTGAATTATTATTATTATTTTAATGATTATATCTAATAATAAACCAAGAAACAAACAACCATATTTCTCTCTCCAGGTCTCACTCCGATATCCCTTCCAAAGATATATATTTCTACAAAATCGGATGTACATATAAATTGCCATCTGACGTCAGCACCGAGATACCCGATTATACCGCAAGATGACGTCACCTTGCTAGGGTTGTCAACTCCCGCTTGTTTCGTCACACTTGCCGACGCGCGACAAGGGCTCAGATTTTCATATCATTAGCATAATCCGCGGCCGGAGCCGTCAAATTTACAATCCCTCTAATCATAACATCAGGACAGCCCTGGAGTTTTATTGTTTTACAACATTCAACGGAGTTTTACGGGCGTATGAACAATAGGGTACAAGTTAATTGCGACATCAAAGGGGATACTGTGTGCTGGAGTTACTAGCGTTGTCGAGATGTTGTTTATAATGATGTAGAAATATTTAGATTTTATAGATTACATTTGTATATCGGCGCTTAGGTTTTCACTAATAACGGTGAAAGGTGGAAGGATTTATCTTCGTTTTATAGTCATCTGCATGGTGGCTGCACATGAATGGAATCTTGAAATCACAAAAGGGTCGTGTCCGGTAGACTGATCTTCCTTAATATCCGAGGATACACACAATAGTTGGAGATTAAGTCACATGGAATGCAGGTTAGCTGCTTCGCGATACGTCCGACCGCTTGCCCCGTTGCCAATCAATCACAACGCAGCGTCGTCCGCCTTCTTGCATCGACTATCTGTCATCGGTGATTCGTCATCTGACAGATGTCATCTGGCATCGCTTCACAACTAAACACACTCGACCAATCATAGAGTATGTCTATGATAATATTAAAAGGTTACTAAAATAAAAATAAATTTTCAAATAATAGTATACGACATGTATAATTTGTAGGGATCTGCCGTGATGATATTGATAGATGGACAGAAATTTGTATGAAGATTTAAATGGTCCTTATCATCATAGTTTCTCTTACAAAATAGCGAAAGCCGTTCAAATTATGAATGAAACGTGTCAAAAACAATGACATTAACCTAATGTTTAGTTTGATATTAGTGGTTGCAAAAAAAAAGTTCTACAAATTGACGTCTTCCAAACAGTAAACACAAATCTCGAAACAAAATTCAAGTTGTCAAAAATATATAAAGGAAAGCCTTCACATGTTACATAGTTTCATTTTCATTAATAACCCAACGCTTATAGCTTAATTCCCAAGTTAAACGCTAACACTAAATTACAATTCGACAAAATTTATACAAATTACAAAGTATGAGAATTTTACACCCTTACCCTTTTGCGTACATAAAAGGCCAAAATTACCGGCCGCCTGTTATAATACCCGTGCAACCCTTGTCAGGACCACTTCGACAAATTAAAAAGCACCATGTACTCAAACAAAATTGTCAGAATACCAATTTGTAATTTGCGTTACGCGAGAACCCTAACGAGATGTTATCCATCGAAGGTTTTAGTAAAAAGTTTGCAGCGTAGCCTATACTAATATTATCAAGAGGAACGATTTATTGGTTTGCTTGTAATCGATAGCCTCTGAAACTACTGAACAGATTTTAATAATTCTTTCACCATTAGAAAGCTATCCAGATCCAGAAGTGAAATAGGCTATACATATAATTTTAATTTAAAAACACCTTTTTTAAAAACAAGCTTTTATAGCAAAAACATAACAAAGATCTTAATTAGTTGAGGAGTTCCTATATCATTTCAGGCTCCATCATCAGACCCTGGACAACATCCAGTGCTAAAGTACTCATCAAGACAAATCTAACGAGCCCAAACACGGCGGGGTTATATTGAGGAGTTAGGTAGCTCCATTGACCACCTTTTGGCTTTATCATCAAACCCTGAACACTATCTGGTTGTATAGTGCTTGTCAATACCAATCTAATAAGCCTAAACACTGGGGGGTTACGTTGTATATTTGACATGTTCCTATGGCCACCTTCGGACTCACATCAGACCAACTAGATGACACCATATTATTGCATTGTCACCAAACATACATACCTATGCCAAATTACAGCTCAATCGGATACCCGCAACTGCTTGAAAAATGGATTACAAGATTTGAACCGGAAAGACAGACAGACATACATAACATACGATCATTGTAAATTAAATAAAAGCTTGTAAAAATAGACCGAGTACGTGGCGCTGTTGTCCACCGGGTGCAAAGCCCAAAAACTGGTAGTCCCATATGAACGGAAAAAAAAAGTTTCGTTTAATCCTGCCTGTCCGTGGTATTTTTAGCAATAACCAAAATTAAGTAAAGTTCGACTCGGTTAGTCCGAGATGGGTGACCATTTGTGATGATTCTATATTCAAGCGTCTACATTCTTTGGAAGGTACTTTAAGACGATGGTCCGGTTACCACTTCATGTGGTAGTCCTTAAACTAAATTGGAAGCCTAAGGTGCTTAAAATTACTAATATACAAGTACCCAAACGACATAAACACAAATACCAGCATACTTAGCATTCCTTTGCTCTAATTTCATT
Source organism: Phalera bucephala (assembly GCA_905147815.2). Lineage (NCBI taxonomy): Eukaryota > Metazoa > Arthropoda > Insecta > Lepidoptera > Notodontidae > Phalera > Phalera bucephala. The sequence goes on from LR990620.1 coordinate 31,381,532, forward strand.
CCCTTAAAACCCACAATCAAAGTTGAAACCCGCTAACTCCATTATAAAACATTTCGCGTTCTCAAAAGTTGTCGCGGCGTTAATGCATTTCGGATAAAGCCAGTCGCACGCTACGTTTTCGTACGAAATCCATTTCGTATGGATACGTACAAACATTTCCTTATCACAACATATTTCCCATCGGTAATTTGTAACTCCTTTACGGGCGGCATTTTAAAAATTCATTCTTAATGTTCAACAAAGTTATACTAGGAACTTTTGTAAACAAAAAAAATGCTTTCAGACCCACTTGTATGCAACTGCGTGTGGTTTGTCATTCAGTCAATAATAGAGTCTTATTTAGGTATTTTTTAAAACCTGTTGAAAGTTTGTACTCTCTGCCTACCCAGCAAGAGATCTGGCGATATAGATAGATCGATAGAACTATATTAATAAAAAATATATTTCGTTTTTATTTCGTAAAAGCTTGCACGCCATGTACGCCTATTCATTTAAGATCCAGCACCGAATAAAAGTATCTCCGTATTTGCAAGGGCACGTCAAAATATTGGTTTCAGCTGTCATCACTTGACAGTATTTGGCTGAAGAAAAGAAGACCTCCTTCTTAAAAGAATCTCGAACGTTCGTACGTAATTGTACGGACGTTACCAAGGTGTGGCCGGCTTTACGCGACACGGTGTCAGCGCGACTCTTAATTCTGCACCGAGTGGTACTTTGTGACACTAAATAATTCTTATTCAGTCGCCAGTCGCAGATATGCGCGACTGTAAAGGCATGCTTGCAAGAAATTTCGGAGTCTTTATTTTTATTTTTATCTACCACACACATTTCACACTTGTTGTTAAGATACATTTACGGATGTTAGAATTTTACAGCTGCTACGAGGGAATTAAACCTGTATTCGATCATAAGACCACATTATCGTCATCTTAACATGGCTAATTAAATTGGACTACTACAAAAAAGAGTACTCCGTGTGGTGCTGGGGCCGCGATAGTTTTGTTTTCAGATAGTACAAAAGTGTAATAACTAATTTTTAATCCTTAAAATGCGATTAATGAGTAAAAGTTATTCGTAATCAATAGCAATACGTAGGATATTTGAGATTAATGTTGCCGAGCTTCAAATCTCTGACTATCCTTTCTGGGATGACAAACATTATGTATAACAAAGCATACACACCCATATTCTTGGCAAAAACAACATTTTCTTTTCTCAAAGCCATATAAAAATAAGTCAAACTTTATACAGCGTTATAAAACTAGCTTTACAACAAGTCTAGAAGTTTCCCTCAAAAGGAAATGAGCGCGCAAGCTTACTTCCACACAGTTCCATTTCCTTTGAGCCGGCTAAAGATTTACAACCTAGTTAAAGTAATTGGATGTGCGCCATAGGTGCGAAGTGAACGTGAAGCTTTAAGAACTAAATCTAAACTTGATGAACGTGTTTGTCGCAGGCAATAAGCTTAATAATATATCAAGAGACGGCCTTGAGCATTTAAGGTTGCGTAGGTATCTAGCTCCTGCGGATCGCAGACGCTTGGGGTGTGAGCTCTTTGTACTCAGTTATCCCCTCGAAAGATGATGAGCACCATCAGGGTGTAGGGAAATGATTTAGTGTCTCCTAATATATGCTGAATGGATCAAAGCACAAGAAAAGGTACCGATGCGTTTGGCTTGGGAATCCCGGTGCCCCCTAAAGTGTTGAATGATACTACCATGGAGTTATTCGTAGCGGTAAAAGTGTCTGTCGTATCTATAGTTAACCCCACAGAGGACTAAGGTTTTTCCTCAAGGTATCGAACTCTTGGATTACTTCTAGCCCCCTGGTATGACAGTAAGTAGAGAAATGGACTTGTATGGTGAGCGAGAAAATTTGAACCGACAGATAACTTTGTCTGTTGTTATCTATCTTTATCATCAGACCAGATCCGTTGCGACGCCGAAATGTTGCCTACCCAGGGAGAGAGTATTATTATTATTAATTGTATTTATATTTTGCCTTAAAACCTGTTTGATATATACTCTCTGCCTACCTGGCAAGGGATCTGGCGTGATGATACATGTAGATTTTCTATTTTGCTTTATCAATAAGTGTATAGATATCGTCATGTAGCTACAAAATATATGTCATACCGACGCAGTCTAACTCAATTTACGGCACCGCACACAGGGCGAGTGTATCAAGTTCCGTATTCACCGGTATGAATGCACGCGCACTTGTGTTAATGAGATGCGGCGCGGGCGCGCGGCGAACTGTTCGTACGTAATAACGACGCGGGACAACCCTGACTTAGACTCTTGTGCTTTCAGAAACTGAACGTATCTGTACATTATTATAAAATTGTAAAGGGACTGTGGCTGTATATTAAAATATTAAGAAAAAAAATTGGATTATTTAGAGGTCACTCGATCATTAAGGTTAAACAGCGTTTGACTCGGTCAGTCTGAAATGGGTGACCGGTTATGGCGTTTTTTGTGCATCTGCATTCTTTCGAAGGTATGTTAAGGCGTTGCTCGCGACTGCCACTGCATGTAGGCGCTAAGCCAAATTGGAAGTTTTATGGGCGGCTCGATAAGTTCCAACAGCACGTGACTACAAACCGCCCTCCACGATTGAGCACGGGTGTGGTGATATATAACCACTCTTTTACCTTGATTTACGAGTGAACACCGTCTTCGTCCAAAAACAAGTTCTACCATTTCATGTCACTACGTTTAACGTCATTATTTACTTAAATAATAAAGAAATAAAACATAGGGATTAGGACGAACACTTTGACGTTAAAGTGACGTTAGCGAGTAATCGTACTGTTACGTTCATGTTTATTTAGTAAATTTGTAATGTGACAGGGATCGCATATCAACTCACTTTTATTACGCTAACGTCATTTCAGATATACAATATAAAAGTAGAGGGAAGAAGGTATCGGGGATTATAAAAACTATTTTACCAGGACCAAATAGACCTTGTCATTTCTGAAGGGCAAGTCAAGAGGCTCCGTGAGATTAGCAAGAGCGAGAGAAGTCTATAAAGAAGGAACCTGTTGGAACCCTGAACCCTCTGAGTACCCACCCGCAAGAGATCTGCCGTTGCCCTCTCTTATCGCCATTAAATATAATAATGCTACTTATATCTGCCTAGATTCCTTACAATGCCTCTAATTGGTAAGGGCTTCTGCACTTATAAATATAGTGCGCACTACCCACCCCTGTATAACACCACGCTTTGCTTTAATATACTACCGTTATCTACATAAGCACATAGTTTTAAATAACCTATAAAGAAAGGTAGTGGGGGCATTTGCCCAACAGTGGGATTTATAAACGGCAACTACTATTTACAATCACGAGTAACAACAAACTTGAAAATATAAAATAACAAACACCGCCTGAATTCTCCGACCGTGGATGGTGGAGCTGTACCATGTGCACTCACTTATCGCAGCCTATGTTCGGTTCCAATGTTATATAGAAGGAGCCGATTGCCATTGGACCCAATTCCAGACCCCGAACTGTGGCTGGAAATTTTTAGATAGAAACAGCATACTTGGAATTGGGGTAGGTGGGGTGACGATATTCGTAAGGCAGAGGGCAGGGATTGGAGGAGGACAGCTGAAGATTGAGTTCAGTGGCGTGCCATGGGAAAGGCCTACGTCCAGCAGTGGACTGACACGGGCTGATGATGATGATGACTTGGAATTGAACCTCACGCAAGGCAGATGCAGCCAAAACCTGTGCACATGAGGATTAAGAGATCTAAATTTAACAGCCTGCGAATGTGGAGCGACCTTTCAGACTATGTCGAACTTACTGATTTGCCTTTTATGCCTCACCACCTTTACAAGGGAAGAGCTGAGCGCGGCCATTGAAGATGCAATTAATTAACGGGACAATTAATATGAACGATTGGCAAGAACCAGAGGCACTCGTAGCGCTGTGCGACTGCGGTGTTCTTACCGATCACCAAGCCTAAGCAGCGTTCGACTCGCTCGGCCTGAGATGGGTGACCGTTTGTGGCATTTTCATATTCGAGCGTCTCCGTGCTTCGGAAGGCACGCTAAGCCGTTGGTCCCGGTTACCACTTAATGTGGTAATCGTTAAGCCGAGTTGGAAGCCTTAAAGGCGGCTTGATTAGTTCCAACAGCAGGTGGCCACGAACCTGCCTCCACCAATCCGCACTGGGTCCGCGTGGTGGAGTCGCCTCGATTCGTGAGAGAAGGCCTTTGCCCAGCAGTGGGCAGTATAGGCTGATATTATTATTGGCAAGAAAAGGATAAGAAGAAGGAATTGAACCCTGGACCTTATGATTGCTACTGTTTCTGTGCCCTACTAGACCAACTACGAACAAACTTGGAATTTCGCATCTTTTTTAAGCTTTTAACTTATTGGGACTCTGTACTCTCTGCCTACCCCGCAAGGGATCTGGCGTGATATACATATAGATAAAAAGTTTTAATCCTTTCTAAGAGAGTTTTTTTGCTATACGCATATAACGATATGTAAAGGGGTGTCAATAAAATATTTATTTATTCAAACCAACCGCGCCCAACTCTAAATTAACTTTCGGATTGTCAAAAGTCATAGGGTTGCCACTCATTAGCACATGAAACGCAAAACGGTGCGGTGACAATCAACGAGACAGTATAGCGGGCCCTTGATAATCGGAAGTTACATTCGGTGTTGCCAGTAATTTAGATATTTTAGGATATATGTGATGTTCTGTAAATCAAAGATAGGTTCACATTTGAAAATATTCGTATTTTTTTTTCTTTACGTCTTGTTAATAGACGAAAATTTTCGTATGGCTTGTGAACAAAATCATTAAAATGCGTTAAATCTTTTAAGGTATTATGGGTGTAAATAAGTTGAATGCATGATCTGATTTCAACACTCGACATAGCGGCGTGGGTAACTATTCTCACATATTTTTTACACTAACTCTCTGCTAGCTTAGTAGAGCATGATACATTCTCTCCTCGCCGCAGGTTATGCGAACGACTGGCCTACCGTTAGCATTCTCTGCCGGCAAATATGCGTGTTCTGTATGAAGTCGCTCCACCCATGCTAAGCTAGTGGATATAGCACTGAATGAAACTTGCCGGATCATCACGGTCTACCTCAAATTGACTCCGGTAAAATTGCTGTACCCATTAGCTGGCATAGCGTCCAGATGTTCGCAGGGCTGTGGCGAGCTCTGTAGAGAGACGAAACAATGGAAAACGACCCACGGCACCCCATGCATGGCCACACCCCAGTGCAGCAACGGCTGAAGAGTCGTAAAAGCTTTATCAAGTGTGTCGACCCACTAACTTTGGAGCCATCAAAAGCGATGTGTAACCTTTAGAGAGATAGAGTGCGTCTTTTAAATCGTTTTGTACCACCTGCTGAGAGTCTCCCACCTGGACATAAATTACCATGGCCGGTCTGGAAGTCTTTAAATAGACTTCGAAGTGTGGTCGGCCGGAGCAAGGAAAACATGTTCAGGTGGAGACTCACAGACAAAACCAACCTGAAGTGTTTGTGCGGTGTTACCCAAACGATGGCTCACCTTACATCGTACTCTGCCCGCCCCAACACCTGCACGCGGCAGGATTTGATGAACGCCACCGACAATGCGGTCGAGGTGGCCGCGTTCTGGGCCGCTTCTATATATATTTGACATGTCTACCATCGAAACGATAAAATGAAGATCCATGCTCTCTCATCTCGATTAGTAAGAAAAGGCAATTGCTCAACAGTGCGATAGTATACACTGATTTATAATCATATGACATAATATTTAGGCAAACAAAAAGCAACTAATGCCTCTGAATCAAGCCTCGACAAAAGTGTATGCAAATTTATAAACACGTTTGTCTAAAGAAAAACCATATAAAAATAATGTCACCTCCATCTGTCCCACCGCATCAAATCTGGCAACACCCAAGCCCCGTCTGCAAACATTTGTCTAGCGCTCGCCTCAGGGCTGTCACAATACAAAATTACGTCCATTTGTATGCAGATGCCCGAGGAATTAAGTCGGCACGCGTTCGACTCGATGCAAATAACTCTTGGAAATGAAGCCATCGATAACCAACCCTATCCTGTCCTAATGTTAATAGGCACAATCAGATATAATTTTTCAAGCGGTGAAATTTAATTTGGAATGGTTTATGGCTGTGCGTTAGTGAAACAGCTTGAGTTCTTGTTGGTAATTTGGTAATTCTTGACTCCTCAAGTTACCTACCTACTTATATATACTATATTACGCCAGATACCTAGCATGGTACACATAGAGTTCAGAATTCTTCTATATCTAATATATTCTTCCTTACAGACCTTTCTCGTTTCCTACATTCTCATAGTTTGTCTCACACGTTCATTATGCTCGCCGGTTACTGAGACTCTTCACTGGCTTATAACATACAATATGGTGTATTTACTTATCATGACCAAATAGACTGAGTCTTATCTGAAGAACAAGTCAAGAGTCTCCGTAACCGGCGAGCGTGTATGACACGAACTATGATAGTGGAGGAAGCCATAGAGGTACGTAAGGAAAGAACCTGTTGGAACGCTGTACCCTCTGCCTACCCCGCAACGGAGCTGGCGTGATGATAGAAATAGATAGATGGTGTATTTAGTCATGGTCAGGTGGTCAGAAGAATTTTGACTGCATCTTGACCAACAAATTAGCCAATAACGACTTCGAATAGTAGGCTGAACGAAGATCACCATTTTTTTTTGTTACGCATATTATTACAATAAAAAAATATCTCTCTATTTTATTTTCACGTCAAATCCTTCGCGGAATACGTCGATAGTACAGACTTCCAGGTTTCCTTAAAGACCTCGCTTCCTTCGTTCATAACGCTTACAGATTACAGATGCTTTTAAGTATTACCCTAACCAAATAGAGCGTGTCTTATCTAATGGTGTTTATTTTCCCAAAAACAAAAAGTATTAGTTTTCCATTAGCCCCTTAACCGCACTATATCAACCCCTTGTTCAGTCACAAAAATCCATTTATCCAACACATATTTCGTCAACGGCAGCTGTTTTCGTGCGTACCGCGGGTAGTGACAAATGGACCTTCTTGCGCGTGTCAGAAACGTATGGCCTCTGGTTTCGGCTTAATTATGGGCTTGTTTATTAAAGGCCGGGATTGTGAGGAATGTCCCGCGTGGCATTCGCGCCGCACGGAATCCTGGGACCGATGATTAATACGAGAGATGGAGGTTTGAAATTTTTCACAAGATTTTATTTTATGTGCTCGGTCGTGTGTCTTTCCAGTTGTGTTTTTGAAAACAGGTTTGTGGCCTCCTGCTTTTAGAACTTATCAAGCTGCTCATAAGAGTTCCATCATGATTTAACGACTACCACATTAAGTGGTAACCAAGAGCTATGGCTAAGCCTGGTTTTGAAAACACGGAGAACACCCTTCTCAGAATGGTCCAGCCGAACGTTACTTAAGCTTGCTGATCGTTAAGAATACCGTAGCTACGCATGCTATGAGTACCAACAGATTCGAACCAAATGATATTTATAAAAAAATTTGGTTCTGCAAATTGTAACATTGACTCAACTAAAAAATCCAGACTAAGATAAACAGGCTTTATGGTTTTTAGAATTAGAGTGCTTATTCAATTAATCCAATTTTCAAGTTGTAGCCTTGTTTATTTTAGCCAGTAATATGACGAAACAGCAGGTTGAAACAGGCTTCCGAATATTAAGACTAGAGAACGATATTAGGTTCCTATCATCAAAGGCTAGTAAAAATAAACACAGAGGTTCATAAGCTACGGGGATATGAACACGGATGGATATTACGCAGAAACGGACCCTCGGTGGACTTAATTAAAATAGTACAAGGGCAAAGATTATGAATTTGATTATTCAGATGGGACGTGGAGGAGACTATTGATGTGATTTATATTCTACCTAAAGAATCCATACGTAATAAATTAAAACTCATATAAATAGAGTCTACATTTTATGCCTTGTTTCAATTACTAAGTAACTCAAATTTAATTAAATAAAATCATATTCACCATTTTGTTATCGAGTCGACATTACAAGTTCACAATATTTCAGCCTAGAAAATGGCCACGCCGATATCATCACCGAGATTTGGTTTAGATCTTCCTATGTGCAAACGAGCGTGTATTATTTTGGATTTCCATATAAACTTCTTATTCATAAAGAGTACTTTAAAAATCCGAAAATAAAAATCAACGACAAACAAGACCAACCATAATATACTGGTCAGACTCTAATGAATAACAATGTAGCCATCATGTGTGTGCGGTTCAAAAAATTTTATCCAGATTTTATTTGTTCCGGTGTGACTAAGTAAAATACACCCAAACATAAACCCGTATACTAACTGAAATATTTCATAATCTATGCACGTTTCCACCGCGCTCAGAGCACGTAGGTTTAATAAGTGCTCCAGCCGAGTGACGCCGCGGGCGATCCGATGTCCGCTAACAAAATTGTGTCATTTACACACAACGTCTACCGCATACGGGAGCGTGTTGTAGTGACTTTAGAGCACGAATAGCTGCAGAGCTTTCGGTTTTCGATAACATTATATAATATAATAATAATTAATCGATAACATTAGTATGCTAAAATTTTGTAGTATGATTTTCACTACTACACCAAAGTGACAGATCTATCTCTGTTGTATTTATCTATCTATCTATCTATCTATAACCTCACGCCAGATCCCTTGCGGGGTAGGCAGAGAGTACAGAGTTCCAACAGGTTCTTTCCTTACATACCTCTCTGGCTTCCTCGACTCTCATAGTTCGTCTCATACACGCTCGCCGGTTACGGAGACTCTTGACTTTTCCATCAGATAAGACTCGGTTTATTTGGTCGTGGTAAGATAGTCTAGGTCTTCCCCGGTACCTGCATCCTTCCACTTTCACATTGTATATCTGTTTTGTCATTCTTTCCTCTGGCATTCTTTCTATATGCCCGAACCAACGGAGCATGCCCTTTCTCATCTTTACACCGATACTATCTTTCATACCTACTCGCTGTCTTACTATGCTGTTGCTAATGCGGTCGGTCAGCTTCACTCCGCACATCTTCCGCACATTTTCCGAGATTTATCCTACTTTCATTCTCCTTCTTACATACCCAGCTCTCCCTACCATATAACAGCGTTGGGACAAGAACTTCGTTATGTATGGCCAGCTGCGCCTTATGGCTTAAGTGCCGGCTCCCGAGTAGCTTTCCCATCGCACCATTCACTCTGTTCCCTGCACTCACTCTTGTCTCTATGTCAGCGGTGTATTTCACATCCTTACTGAAGGCGCATCCAAGATATACAAACTCATTCACTTGCTCCAGCACATCGTTACCAACCACAATCCTTACATTCGTTCTGGTTTCTTCCCTTTCAAAAACCATAATCTTGGTTTTCTTCACATTCAAGTGTAAGCCATTGATCATGCAGTCGTCTTTCATAACTGTGACTAGTGTTTGCAGATCAGTGGCTGTTGGCGCTATTAAAACCGCGTCATCTGCATAAAGTAGATGGTTTACCACTAAGTCACCCATTTGTACACCTTTATTCATCGCTTTCAGTCTTTGAAGACTTTTGTCCAGATATATCATAAACAGTCTAGCGGACAACACGCAACCCTGATTGACGCCGATTTTAACGTCAAACCAGGGTGACCTGTTACCACCCACCCGTACGCATGCCTTGCAGTCCACATAAGTGGACTGGACGGCTCGCAACAGAGTGCCATCTATACCATACTCTGGCAAAATGTCCCAAAGTCTCTTGTATTTATATTTTAAGATTCCATCTTTTACCATAATATGGCAGACCCAAATCATTGACTATGATTTATATATATTACAAGCCTTCAACTCATACTATACAAAGTGTAATATAAATGAAGCAAGACCTCAGACACCCTAATTAGATTATTGCTTTACAAATTCAAAACAAAACTTCCAATTTTAAGAAGTTATCTACCATTCTTTTAAGCACAAATTTACCACGAAACCTGTACTTTTGTGAACACATTGTGAATTTTGCTTTAGACATGCATTTGAAATCGCCGCATTGCTTTGAATTATGATTTAATTTTGTTTAGTAAAGCAGACTGAATGAGAAACTGCAATTTTTCCTAATTGAAAAAATTAAATACATCAAAAATACTTGGAAACGATTCAGTTGCCGATTTGGAACAAACTACTTTCAGGTCTTGCGTTAATTATGTTACACCTTGTATAAAAAGACAAGGGTAAGACCGCCAGCGACTATGTCACGTTTACTTCCTTATTATTAACGCTCTAGCTTTGTAACTATGATGGCAATATTTGACAATACGAGACATAATTTTTTGGTAATAACAAAACTTGTAAAGTCCATTATACTTGAGGCAAGTCGCAAATTGCAAGATTATTTATTTACACAGGTTCACTGAACATATTATGATCACTTTTGTTTTTAATAAATGATTTGAGCTACGAAATACCCTTAATTATTGTAATACCCAGCAAATACATCCTATAACATACATTTCATTTAACAGCCTAATCATTGGTGCATTTATAATAATATCAAAAAATAACCGAGACAGTATTACGTTTACAATGTTCATTTAAAAAGGCTTAAAATAGTCAGACTCATGTTAGCGGAAAGTGCAAAAATTAGAGATCAGCACACACCCTATCGCCACTGGATAACGGATATAAATACTTAATACGTCGACTGTGACAAATGAACATATTGCAGGATTATTCCGTCGGTCATCTCCGTCTGGGGGACGTGTTCTCATTTGTCAAACGATTCACCATGAATATATATTAATGTTGCTATTAGGGAATGATGTCGTATGTTCTAGATTTATAACATTGTCACGCCTTTAGATTGTCTAAGAGAGGTAGCAGAAGTACATATTTCGCTGGCCATGTTAGGCTCCAATGTAATAGGGGTAAGCCTATTATTACGTGTGTGTGTGTTTGTGCGTGTATACCGGACACAATTCTACACTCGGGACTACTACTAGACCTTGTATTTGAACAAACACACTTCGTCATGATCGCCTACCAAACCACAAATAGACCGAGGACCATACAGAAGTTTTTAAATTCTATCTATCTATATTAACTTTCGCATTGTATATCTGTTTTGTCATTCTTTCTTTGGACACAACCAACGGAGCATACCCTATCTCATCTTTACGCCGATACTATCTTTCATACCTACACGCTTTCTTATTACGCTGTACGAATACGGTTGGTCAGCTTGACTCCGCACATCTTTAGCTTCCGTTTTTAAATTAGTCTTGTAATTTTTTTAATTATTTTGACTGACCTAAATGGTGCATTAAAGCGTATTGGTAACTAAATAAATAAAAATCACCTCTCCTTTTTTGTATAAATCGTAAAGCCACTAAAGAATTAGCCCTTTGGAATTGATCAAGCAACATACTCCTATCCTGTAAATGAACTGTCTTTTATTATAAGGTATCCCCACGCTAGGATTTATACGTGTGTCGTGGGTGCGTTTACAAACATGAAAATTACGTACACAAATACCCAGACCGAAACACATAATTGTAGGTCACACAAAGATTTGTCGCGGGCGGGAGTTGAACCCGCGACTATTAGACACAGTGGGCGGAGCGGCTTAAGCTCTTTACCACTGCGCTTAATTGTCCGTCAGAGGCCATCAAACATCAACTCAACCCTTCTTACATGTATTATTAACATAATATTGCAACACGTAGGTACAATATTTTTACTCATCTAATATCCCATTGCTCGAAAAAGACAGACAAAAGGACTATCAATAATGTCCATTCTGTTCGAAAAGCGTCGAGGTCATCGCACCACCGGTTTCTAGGGCTTTAGTAAAAAGAATATATTGAATAGTTGCATCTTCAAAATTATCCAACATACTTTCTCCCCAGCTAATACAGGGGCACACATCCCCTGCCCCTACATCCCAGGGGAAGGACCCGGACGCGTGACTTCGGAATGCATTCATTAAGCTTGCATTGTGCTCGCATGGTCTCTGCCCGAACACGTGGCAAAATTCGTCTATTGCTGTTTGGACAGGAGAGGGAATGGTATGTGAATATAGACAATTATTCGACCCATGACGGTATATACCAAATAGGGGATCAAAGTAGATGAGAAAAAAAACCGAAGTAACAAAAAATTTGAAAACATCAAAACAAATAAAAATAAATACTATCGCACCTATATTCCCCAAGCGGCGTGGCGGAGGTATAATGTGAACACAATCTTTGCGCAGACGATGTTAGATCCTATGTAATAGGGTGCAAACCTATTTTTATCATCCTAGACTACGGATTGATAATAGAATCCTAGAATCGTCCGACCTAGGATTCGAACACAGGACCTCGTGATTACTATGCGCATTATTCGCGACTAGACCAACGAGGCAGTCTTAATAAAAAAATCTTTTACAAAAAAAGGTACTGGACTTGAAAAAGCACAAAATAAATATTTGAAGTCGGTGCTGGTTGGTGGTGATATTTATTTTACAATTTTAAGTGACGAGTGAATTATTTAGTAATATTTATATACCGATATTATATTATTTTGCTGAGTTGTAAAGTAAGGTACCTACAGGATTAATATAATGACTATAATAACGGAATCTATACATTCGTGCTGTTCGCCGTTAAGGAGTTCCCTTTTGTATCTTCAAAGTCCAAGGTCTAATACCAATAACATTAAAATAGGACCACCTCAAAACTATACTGAACCCAATGCAAAAAGAATCATCAAAATCGGTTCATAAACAAAGGAGTTATGAACCTCCTTTTTTGAAGTTGGCTAATATACTGCTTAGTTCTATAGTAGGGTACCTATAGGATTGACGTAATAGCCATAATATCTCAATTTATACATGCCTATTGTTTGTCGTTACGGAGTTCCCTGGTGTATCTTCGAAGTCCAAGATCCAATGCCAATGAAATTAAAATGGGACTACCTTGGAGCTATACTGAACCCAATGCAAAAAAAAATCATCAAAATCGGTCCACAAGTGTCGGAAATATAACTGAACATACATAAAAAAGCATACATACAACCGAATATAGAACCTCCTCCTTTTTGAAGTCGGTTAAAAAACTAATTTAACTTTCTTTTCTTGTTTTTTTTTTTAACCTTAGCCCCACACTAGGATTTATTCCTGTGTCGTGGGTGCGTTTACAAACATGAAAATTCACATACACAAATACCCAGACCGGAACAAATAATTGTGGATTACACAAAGATTTGTCCCGTGCGGGAATCGAACCCGCGACTATAAGACACAGTGGGCGGAGCGGCTTAAGCTCTTAACCACTGCGCTAAATGGTCCGTAGTTTATTTCACACCACCAAAGAGTATTCTAACTGACTTAATCATCACATCAGATCCCCTGCGGTACTAAAAAGTAGTACTACATATTAAGCTGTTAACAATTTAATAGACAGGATTAATTTAAATTTGATTTATAGTGCGACAAGGATCTTTTGACCCGTGGATAACATTAAAAGGCGTGCGTTGGTGTAAAATAAGGGTTACCATTTAGTAAGATTTTCTTACTTCCAGGGAAATAATTCAACAGATGGGTCAACGGATGGCACGGTTACTAATAGAAAAAAAGAACACCGTCACGCCTATATTCCCCAGCGGGGGTGGCAGAGGTGTACTGGGTACACCCACGATACGCCGACGATGTTAGGTCCCAAATAATAGGGGACGAGCCTATTTCCATATACCGGGCACAATTCCAGACTCCGGACTCGTACTGGGAAGTTATCGTTAGAAAAACTACACTTGTCCGACCTAGGATTTGAAACCCCGTGATCACAAAGCGATGCGCTTTGCCACTAGACCAACAAGGCAGTCACTAGACCAACGAGGCAGACCAAAAAAAAACTTGGTTATTTTTCGTATTAAACGGCACTTTGCGACTGTAATAAAGTGACACTTGATGACAGCTTTAGTTCCGCTTTTCTTTCTTCTTTTTTTAAAAACGTAGTCCCTCACTAGGATTGATTCCTGTGTAGCGTGCGTTTACAAACATGGAAATTCACATACACAAATACCCAGACCGGAACAAATAATTGTGGGTCACACATGGATTTGTCCCGCGCGGGAATCAAACCCGCGACTATTAGACACAGTGGGCGGAGCGGCTTAAGCTCGTAACCACTGCGCTAAATCCTCCGTCAAATCCTTGTATGACTATAACATAATTACAGTGCGTGATATATATGGCAGAGTAAATTATCGGCGGTATGTGAGTGTTAACAGTACACCTCTGCCACTTCCGCTTAAAGAATGTAGACAGCTTAATCCAGTTTTTTTTATAAATAATTGAACACTGCGGGCCCGGTTTGCCCCGTACCTTTTTAGGGTTTTATTTATTGTCATGTATGCTTGGTTTTACATTTCCATGCAGTATATGTCGCTTACTTTTGTTATTATATATATACGAGTATATTGGTGCGAGTGTATATATTTTATGTCACTGTTTGTTTTTTTTGTTTCCCAAAACGCCTCAGTCAAAGTTGAGTGATTTGTTGGTGTTAAGCGGTAATAATCTAGTAGTTAAGAGCTTAGACTGCTGCGCCCAATGCATCGAGTACTCGCGGATTTGATCGCCGCACGGGAATATTTTTTATGCCCATTGATTCGGTCTGGGTGATTGGACAAGTGAATTATATGTTTATGAACCCACCCACGGCACAGAATAATTCCTAGTGTAGGGCTACAGTTATTATAAGGGAAAAAAATATAGATCTGAAGTTGTTTATGTCTAATTTTACTTAATATTGAAGAAACTGTCCCACCGTTGCCTCCTCTCAAACTGAGAGAGTTTAGGCCATAGTCCACCACGCTGGCCCAGTGCGGGTTGGCGAACTTCACACACCTTCGAGAAACTCTTAGGCATGCAGGTTTCCTCACGAGGTTTTCCTTTACCGTTAAAGCAAGTGATAGTTATTTTTTTAAAACGCAAATGCTTTCGGAAAGACAGAGGTGCGTGCTTGGGTTTGAACCTGAGACCTCTGATTTTGCAGTCCAACGTTCTTACCACTAGGCTATCACTGCAATTTTACTGATACAGCATATAAAATTTAAAACACCTCCAATTTCATGAAACACGTCAGCTTTACGACAATAAAAAGCCTATTTTCTATTATAAAGGTATAAAACCATCGGAATGGGTTATTAGGACCGCAATTTCCACACGGGCTGGTGAAACGCAGAGGAAATTGTGTCGAGAACGCAGTACTTGTATTAATACGGACTATTTTCGAGAATCCCGTTTTAGATTTGTTTAAAGGGTGGTTTCAGGAAGTATAAAACTGAAATTCAAGGTATACTCTGTTCCAACTCACCTGGCTTAGCATAGCACCCCTCTTTTGTGCCTTGCTAACACTAACATTAGATTTATATACATTCCAACACAAATACATATATAACCCTCATATCTGAAATATTAAGATAAATCTTTACTACATAAATTCAGCGAGAACGTGCACAAGAATCATTTCCTAATTTTTAACAAGGATTTAAACCTATAAATTTCTCGTATCAAAAGTATTAGATGTCTTGCATAGTTTTCGAAATGCGTAATATAATAGAACTCAACCCACTGATAATCCAATTGTCTACGGTTAAAAAAAAAACTATGTGTCAATGTCACTCGCGGCGACATGAAGCGGCATAAAAATGTTCATGAATAGACTTAACCTAACATTTTAAATAAGTATTCTTTATTACAATAAAGAGTAAATAAAGACCTGGGTTTTATTTATTTACTAAAATTCGAAACATAAAATCTGAAACAAAATAAACTCAGCTTTTTATACGAAACTAAGAAAACACAGATAACCTTAAGATAAAACGTATTTTATACAGCCCATGTTAAAGTAAAAAGTCATCCCGAAAGATAAACATTTTTACTTACGACAGTCCTTTCAGAGTTCTACAAATATTTCAATAGAGAGCCGGCATAAAAATTATGCTTTGCTAACGTATAAAAATATAAAACTGGAAACGCGTACTCGTAGTCGCAGTGGCAGTAATGAAAATCAAATTTACACAAAATTCAACGAACACAGTTTCAGCTGTAAAGACGGTGATTCACCGCAAACGATTTTAAATCTTTTAGAAAGATATAAACAGCGATGACACTGAAATGTTTGTGGCACCTCGAAGGATATTTTCGAAGGCAGCCTAAGCCGATGGCCTCAGGTATCGCACGTGGCAATCATTAAACTGAGTATGTACTATACCTTTATGGAGCGCTCGATAAGTTTGAACAGCATGTAGCCACAAACTTACCTCCACCAATCCGCACAAGATCCGTGTGGTAGAGTATCACGCGTTCTTCCTCACCTCGATTTATAAGAAAAGGCCTTCTCCCGGTAGTGGGATAGTTTAGGCAAATTTAGTTTAGATTTAATTTATATTCAAGCTTCTGAGCAGAACTACGAAGATCCGGATCTACAAGACCGTTATAAGACCAATATTATTGTACGGGTGCGAAGTTAAGACACTAACACAAAAAGAGGAAAAGAAACTACTTGTGGCGGAAAAAAAGATTCTTCGGAAAATCTTGGCCCCCGTCCAAAACTCAGATGGAAGTTGGAGAGTCCGCAATAGTGCCGAAATCGAAGAACTCATGGCTGGCCCTAATATCATAGGAGAGACCAAAGCGTACAGACTCCGATGGCTCGGCCACATTCAACAATTGGGAGAAGACCGAAGTGTAAAGAAGACCCATCTGTGCCGACCAATCGGCTGCCGACCGGTTGGTCGTCCCAGGTTTGGAAATGGTTGAGGCGGATCTGCGTGAGCTCCAAGCCGAAAACTGGCAGAGGATCGCGCAGAATCGTTAGAAGTGTTGGAATCTCGTTTCGGAGGCCAAGACTCACTATGGGTCGCTGAGCCAACGGAGTAAGTAAGTAGTAAGTTTAATTTACATACAGAATTCCACAAAATATTAAAAATGCCTATATAGATGGATTTTTGAGACAAGACAATAAGGGCACTAGTAGGTTCTAAACGCTTATACCTTTATATGTTCCCGACATAATAAAGGATAGCAAACTGTTGACATGATAATACGTAATTCCACATCTTGCCTTTTTAGGCATAAAAAAATCCATTGGAAGAATTATAAAGCTACCATATGACTGCCTCGTTGGTCTAGTGGCTAAGCGCATCGCTATGTGATCACAAGGACCTGGGTTCAAATCCTAGGTCGAACAAATGTAGGTTTTCCAACGAAAAATTCCCAATATGGGTCCGCAGTCTGGAATAGTGCGCATTATATGTATATATGCTAACATTATCGGCGAAAAGTGGGCATACTCAGTACACCTCTGCGAACCCTTTTTAGAGAATATAGGCGTGACGGTGGTTTTTGTTTTCATATCATAAAGCCTAATACATTCTGGACCAACTGACTGCCTTAAATAATCGATTAATTATTATTTCGTTTTCCATTATTACTCAAACTTGCTCAATAACGCTGTCCATCGCCTCGCATCCACTGTAGCCTTAGCCTAACATCTAGCAAAGCGCTGTGAAACTAAGTATTTCGCAAAAATCCTGGGCTAAAAGCTCCAGCCATGTTGTATGCGTTCCCGCTGAGCTTTGAATGGTGACAAAGGCGGCGCTCGGCAGTCTTTTCTGCAAGCATTTTCTGTGCGAATTCAGATAAACAAGTGATCTGCTAGTTCTCTCTGTCGCAGCGAAATGTTATGGGACTGAGTTTTAATTTGTTACGAGCGACTGTTGGGAATGAGGAACTGAAGAGACTTTTGTAAAATGAAGGTTGATAAACAGAAAAGACACCGGTTCTAAGCAATCATATCTGAAAAAACTTATAGTAAAGAGTTGGTGTTTTTATAAATAAGATTGGTGGAAGTCGTAAGTTTGAACTTTACCACTATATTTTTGTGGTCCTTCGATCACAGAAGCAAATTAAACCGAATGAAATATATGATAAGCGCTAACGAGACAAGAAATGCCGCTGCGAGATATTACAGCAAAAAAAACCTGACAGAATATCGTCCGAAAAAATATATTCATCGATCTACATAATAGCTTAATAGATTTATGCATCATCATAAGCCTGTAGTACTTTGAAATAAAGACTTCTCCAATTTGACGCCACTATTTGATACTCTCATCCATTTCGCATTAGCCATCCTGAGCAAATCATTGCTATACCTACCTCTGCCTATCAGCAAACAAAAATACCCAAACTTCGTCCCAAGTACACAAAACAAAACCGTATTATCTAAAACAGAACCCATAGTTTTCAAGGACTACATACCAAACATACCAAAGAAAGTTACAATAATTATTTTCTTAAAGTTGGAACGTAATCTCCCCCCGCAGTTCCTCGTAATCGCCTGAGCAATATTCAACAGAAACCACTCCGGGAAGTTTAATCTTCAAACTTGGGTGCCCCGTAAGACTCCAATCTAAATGAATCACTCAGCCGTCTCCGAATTACTTCTGGATGCACTCATCAAGGGACTGGGAATGTAGGGCTGTTCTATGTCATAAGTTTAAGAGCTTTGAAAAGTCGTTAAGCTAAGTATGAAGTGGCTCGATAAGTTCCAATAACAGGGGGCACGCTGTGGCCCCACCAACCCACGTTGGATCCGCGAGGAAGAATACGACCGATAGTCTGTTTCAGCCCAACCCGACTCCAACGCAAATTTGTGGAGGCTGGTACAGACCGATTCAGTATAGTACGGAACACGTTAAGATCCAACAGCAAACATGGTCTACCTACTGTTGAAACTTATCAAGACGTCCATAAGGCTTCGAAGTTGGTTTACCGATTACCATATTTAGTGTCAGCCGGGACCAAGGGCGAGCTTTCCGAAGCACGGAGATCCATTCCTATAGAAATGCCGCAAGCGGTCACCTATTACAAGTTGACCTCGCAGAAAGCTTACCCTTGATAATCGCTAAAACACCAAGTATTCCAAACCCTATTATTATAATTCCGATTATAAGCCTATATTGTCCCATTGCCAACCGAAAGTCTCTCTAAGCCAAGTCCAATAACATCGATACCTTAACCAATCGCATTGGCAAGCGTCACAACCCTACCTAAGATACCTCTAGGGATGTTCTTTCAACCCTCGAAATTGTCATTGTGGCAATTTTTTCCGACTGTCAAACCGAATGCTCGTCGATGGGGCGGCACGTGCGAGTTGGTGTAATTGGATAATCTGGCAGATGTTAGTGCAATATAGTTCCTGTCATTTGTCAATCAAACTACGCTTCTTTAGAACTAATGTAACCGTGAAAAGATTTTCATGAATTACGTAAAATAATATATCAAAAAATGGGGGTGTGAGGTTTCTTTATTCTATTATCTATTCTATTGATAAAATTAAAATTAGTCTAGTTGCTTTTCATGACTCACTTTTCAGTTCACTCATTTTTAAGACTAAAGGCACGCGCCGTAAGTTTACGCAACTTACAATGTTCCAGTAATTTGGGAAATTTAATTACAATAAATTGCAATTTGCATCTATATTCAGTGCACATGACAGACTCCGGACTTATACAGGGGTCCTTTTTTTAAAGAAAAAGAAAATCTTTTTACCTAGGATTCGAACAATAATCCAATAATAGATTATTTGATCGCAAGCACGAACCTGTTGGAACTCTATAATCTCTGCCTACCCCGGGATCAGGGAGGACAAAGATCTGGTGTGATGATATAGATATAATAATCTAATATCATATTAGCCCTGTTAAAAAAGGGCCTCCTCCCAAACTAAGAGGCTTTAGGCCATAGTCCATCACGTTGTCCCAGTGCGGGTTGGCGAACTTCACACACCTTCGAGAAACTCTTAGGCATGCAGGTTTCCTCACGATGTGCTCCTACACCTTTAAAGCTAGTTAATTTTGATGATACAGAGAGATTCGCAAAATTCCAGCTTTAATAATAAGACATAGGACTGGCCGGCCTGGGATCTTACTCCACAATATTCACCTAAACGATTTCAAAGGTACTTCCTCAAACTATCACCGTACCTTATACGGCACATCGTCCCAGTTGCGCAAGCCATTGTTTAACTCTCAGTTGCATCAGACGCGCCCACAGTAGCCGCCTACGGCGCGAATCTATGTCACTTTATTGCTTGATTGTACTTTATTAAGCACAAACGATAGAGTACTGCCTCGTTGGTCTAGTGGTGAATAATGTGCTTTGCGGTCACGGCGTCCTGGGTTCAAATCCTAGGTCAGACCAATGTAGTTTTTTTATCGAAAATCTCCCAGTTTCATTCCGAAGTCTGGAATTGTGCTCGGTATATGGCAATAGGCTCGCCTACTATTAAATGGGACCTAAGATCGTCGGCGAAAAGTGGGTGTACACAGTATACCTCTGCCACCCCTGCTTGGGGAATATAGGTGTGACGGTGATAGTCTATCTATCTATCTATCTATAACCTCACGCCAGATCCCTTGCGGGGTAGGCAGAGAGTACAGAGTTCCAACAGGTTCTTTCCTTACATACCTCTCTGGCTTCCTCGACTCTCATAGTTCGTCTCATACACGCTCACCGGTTACGGAGACTCTTGACTTTTCCATCAGATAAGACTCGGTTTATTTGGTCGTGGTAAGATAGTCTAGGTCTTCCCCGGTACCTGCATCCTTCCACTTTCGCATTGTATATCTGTTTTGTCATTCTTTCCTCTAGCATTCTTTCTATATGCTCGAACCAACGGAGCATGCCTTTTCTCATCTTTACACCGATACTATCTTTCATACCTACTCGCTGTCTTACTACGCGTTGCGAATACGGTCGGTCAGCGTGACTCCGCACATCTTCCGCAGAGCTCGCATTTCTACCGCATTTATCCTACTTTCATTCTCCTTCTTACATACCCAGCTCTCGCTACCATATAACAGCGTTGGGACAAGAACTCCGTTATGTATGGCCAGCTGCGCCTTATGGCTTAAGTGCCGGCTCCCGAGTAGCTTTCCCATCGCACCATTCACTCTGTTCCCTGCACTCACTCTTCTCTCTATGTCAGACGTGTATTTCCCATCCTTACTGAAGGCGCATCCAAGATATACAAACTCATTCACTTGCTCCAGCACATCGTTACCAACCACAATCCTTACATTCGTTCTGGTTTCTTCCCTTTCAAAAACCATAATCTTGGTTTTCTTCACATTCAAGTGTAATTCCATTGATCATGCAGTCGTCTTTCATAACTGTGACAAGTGTTTGCAGATCAGTGGCTGTTGGCGCTATTAAAACCGCGTCATCTGCATAAAGTAGATGGTTTACCACTAAGTCACCCATTTGTACACCTTCATTCATCGCTTTCAGTCTTTGAAGACTTTTGTCCAGATATATTATAAACGGTGATAGTGTACTACAAATAGGCTACTAAATTAAAATGAAAAGCGAGTTTGAGAGAAAAGCTTTTGAGACGTCGTTAGTCCGGTCGTAGTCGCAAGATCCTGCTTTCGAATCCCAGAACGAACAAAGTGTGTTTTTTTCATCTGATGAAAAATTCTCTGCTCTTGCTTCAAATACTTATAATGTTACAAATGTCTTTAACTACCCTTAAGCAATAAAAACATGCCCCTATTTATGTACAAAATCGTGCAAAAATATTTTCAAAATCACACAAAAAGACATTTCAGTATAATGGCCATGGATTTTTATTGCTCGGTGTGTTCTGCATAAAAATGGGAGCATTACGTGTTTACGTACCCGGTTACTGCAATACTAGTAGCATTTGTGTATAACAACCAAATACAGCAGGGGGGCACAGCCATCAAGATTTCTCGCGCGTAGGAGATATTTTGTCGACCCGTAATTAGTCTTGGACGCATACTATGCTGAGCTAACATAGGCAGACACGAGAAAACTCGTTTCAAGTTTTGTATTGTATTGACATTTAGATAATACTATTTTGCGAACAAGACTCAAATCACAAGCCGTCGGCCGTGCCGCCGAAAGCTTGACAGCATGTGTTAGCCCTGGAGGTTAGACATACGTACCCTGTCTGTAAAATACTGACTGTACTGCGTCTTAGGATGAATTATTCCGATCTTTCCCCCTAGGGAGACATAAAGAAATAAAAATAGTTCCATGAGTTACTCTGTCACCTAGGAGGCCAATTTCTAGCCTATCTATACTCCTACTACTCTTAAAAATAACAGTAGAAAAATATTCATATTCAGCTACTGTTATGCTTATCCTATGAATGATATAAATCTGAGGAAATCCTTAGTCCAAAAACTAGATCTAGGAATAGTTATATAAAACTATTTTTCGATTTATTTTAAGTTGCTACTAAAACTACTGGTCAATAAATATTTCGTTAGTTTTCAAATTTTTGACACTAAAAATGATATCAGAAATCCATTATTCATCCTAAATAATTTTAAGGTATAATAGTTAATTTGCTTCAATGCCAAAGCCCTATTTAAAGAGACAACAAATGGACGAAACATTACAAAGGCGCGAAAACAACAGCGAAAACCTTCATAATTGTCACAAACCTAATGCATTACTTTTATAAAAGCCAAAACGAGGGGAAGCTCGTTCCAAAACTGGGTCCTTATTCACAATAACCAAACGCGACGCGTTACGATAACTTCGAGAAATGTATGTGTAATAGTACTGTTAGCAACATGTACACTAGCAACTGTCACACTAGTACGGTTACCAGCCAAAGTTGATTAAAATTAAGTTTTTTATAAATAGCTTGCACACTTTTGTTTTCCATCAAATCCATTATTTTTATTGATATCAGTATATTTAAATGTATTGTTAACAATTTGATTTTGTCATTGTTTGTTAACACTTGCAAAATAATGCGTATCATTGATTTGACAATCTGAGTATATTAAGCGACTTACTGTTATATATATAATCTATGTACCCAATACGACACACCAGACACCTTTACAATTCCGTCGTCGTCGTCGTCGTCCTTTTCTTTCCGCCGAAAGTCACATCCCATCTATCCAACTAGGCGGTTATGTTTAACGAAATCTGTGTATTCTTTTTTCAAAACCCTTTTTCTTGGAGACTTACAATATTACGTTGCTGACTTCACCATTAAACGATCATTACACGAAGTTATCGTAACGCACCACGTTACATATTTATTATATTGCGAATAAGAACCCTCAGAAATAAAGGTACACAACAATATTTTCGTTTATTCAAGTAGAAATCTTGACGGTGTTTGGAGAAATTATAACTTTTTGGAGATACAAAAAGTCCGGAACAAAAGTCCTCCAAATTTTAAGAGCATGTCAAACTGTAACTCCAGAAATGTTTGAAGGACCCCCCAATTGTTTCCAGGAGCGGTGAGGAAAAGTTAGGAGTTACAAAAATGATAACAGGGCTATTGTTGCACAGTTATTACTTTTTCTTCTCGATTGGGGTAAGGAGAGTTACTTTTAGTCGGTCAAGTTATTCAGACAACACACATTTTGCAATTATAATTACGATGGTTGTTAGGATCGGGGCGTCATCCGTGGATGTGGAAAAGGTTCCAGACAAAAATAAAAAATTTGAACTGGCATTATTTACACAATTCTGGGTCAGCCTTATTTATTCATTAATGGATTATTGCACTTGTCGCTGCACTTACGCCAAACGTTATGTTGTTTTGAAACAATTCTTCTTTCTAATCCGATAGAGTCACAACGTCACTTAATTTGTTGTTGATGCATATTGAATTATTGGGGGGGTGCTAAGAATCTCCGGGTTACGAAAGGCCGCCAAAACGCGCGCAACTAGAAGAGGAACTAAAACACATAAGATGGCACGTCCTTGGATTATGCGAAATCCGAAGAAAGGGAGAGGATATCGTAACCTTAAAATCGGGCCATCTTATGTATTTCAGAGAAGGAGACCATCAATCTCAAGGCGGCGTCGGGTTCCTTGTCAACAAAGTCCTCTCTGACAACGTTGAAGAAATGTCCAGTGTATCGACAAGGGTTGCGTACCTTGTGATTAAATTAACCGAGAGATATAAGCTTAAGGTCATCCAGGTCTACGCACCAACATCAACACACTCGGATGATGAAATAGAGGATATGTACGAGGACATATCCAAAGCCTTACACGACACCTCCAAGGCTCACTTCAACGTTGTCATGGGGGATTTCAACGCAATAGTGGGAGTACAAACATGTAGCGAATCGGTAGTGGGTCGACACGGATTCGGTAGCAGGAACCATAGAGGACAAATGCTCGTCAACTTCCTGGAAAAAGAGGGGCTATTCTTAATGAACTCTTTCTTTCAGAAACGGCCCCAACGGAAGTGGACGTGGCAAAGTCCCGACGGTAACACTAAAAACGAAATCGACTTCATCATAGCGGACAAGAAGCGCTTATTTAGAGATGTCTCAGTGGTTACAAGGTTTAAAACGGGTAGCGACCACCGGCTTGTGCGAGGCACTCTGGATATCGATTATAAGCTGGAACGTATCCGTTTGATGAAGTCCACACTCCGACCTAACCTGCTCCAACACGTAGTTGGGTCCGAATCGTTTCAGTTGAAACTAAAGAACCGATTCGCTGCTCTGGAAAACACAATTGATGACGATATCGATGAGGAACTCGACCAGGTAGTTGACATCCTAAGGGAAGAGGGAACAAGGTTCTGCAAGATGCGGCGCAACGGAAAGAAATCGAGACTTTCAACGGAATGTCTGCAACTCATGGAGAAAAGACGCAAAGACCCCGCAGTCACATCGTCAGAACAACGGGCATTGAATAAAAAGATCACGAAGCTGGTAAGACGAGACGTCCGACGCTCTAACACATGCCAAATAGAAAGAGCGATTGAGCGGAATCGGGGGTCAAAAGTCTTCGCACAACAGCTTGGCCGGAGCCATCTGACGAAGCTGACCACTCTAAGCGGAAGAGTCGTCGTGTCGGTGCCAGAAATTCTCGCGGAAGTCGAAAATTTCTATTCCCAACTTTACGCCAGGCAAGTTAACCAACCGGAACCCGACATAAGGGATCTAAGAGCCACCCTAACACGCCACTACACAGACGAGCTGCCAGAAGTCAGCCTTGACGAAATCGAGATGGCTCTAAGACAACTTAAAAATGGAAAAGCCCCGGGTGATGACGGAATTACTACGGAGCTCCTAAAGGCAGGAGGTACTCCTATGCTCAAACAACTTCAGCGTATATTTAATTCCGTTATCTTCTCTGGGAGAACTCCAAAGGCATGGAACGGGAGTGTAGTCGTTTTGTTTTTCAAGAAGGGAGACAAGACCCTTCTGAAAAACTATCGACCGATTTCCCTCCTAAGCCATGTCTACAAGTTGTTTTCTAGAGTCATCACAAATCGCCTTTCGGGAAGACTTGACGAGTTTCAACCAACGGAACAGGCTGGTTTCAGGACAGGATATGGCACTATAGACCACATTCACACAGTGCGGCAGATTATGCAAAAGACCCAGGAGTATAATCAGCCCCTGTGCATGGCATTCGTGGACTACGAGAAAGCCTTCGACTCCATCGAAACCTGGTCTGTTCTCGAATCCCTGCAACGTTGCCAGGTCGACTGGCGATACATCCAAGTGCTGAGATGCCTGTATGACGCTGCAACAATGACCGTCCAAGTACAAAATCGGCGGACTAAGCATATCCCCTTGCATCGAGGTGTGAGACAAGGCGATGTTATCTCACCTAAATTGTTTACGACTGCACTGGAGGATATGTTTAAGACGCTGGACTGGAAAGGACGCGGCATTAACATTAACGGTGAGTACATCTCGCACCTAAGATTCGCGGATGATATCGTCATTATGGCAGAGACATTGCCGGAATTACAACAGATGCTGTGCGGCCTAGCTGATTCTTCCCAACGCATTGGCCTCCGGATGAACATGAATAAAACCAAGATTATGTTCAATGAGCATGTCATTCCGGAGCCAGTAAATGTAAATGGAACTACTCTCGAAGCTGTACGAGAATACATCTACCTCGGACAAATACTACAATTAGGTAGAAACAACTTTGAGAGAGAGGTCCGCAGGAGGATACAGCTGGGCTGGGCAGCGTTTGGGAAACTACGTCAAGTCTTCTCGTCGCCTATACCTCAAAGTTTGAAGACAAAAGTCTTTGATCAGTGCGTCCTACCTGTCATGACATACGGAGCCGAGACTTGGACACTTACGGTGAGACTAGTCCACCAAATGAAAGTTGCTTAGCGGGCTATGGAGAGAGCTATGCTCGGAGTTTCTCTGAAAGATCGAATCCGGAATGAGGTGATCCGACAGAGAACCAAGGTCATCGACATAGCTCGCAGGATCAGCACGCTGAAGTGGCAGTGGGCTGGCCATATTTGCCGAAGGACCGATAACCGCTGGGGTAGACGTGTTCTCGAGTGGAGACCGCGGCTTGGCAAACGTAGTGTGGGACGCCCTGTAGCTAGATGGAGCGATGATATACGGAGGGTGGCGGGCAGCGGTTGGAGGAGAAGAGCCGAAGATCGGGCTCAATGGCGTGCCTTGGGAGAGGCCTATGTCCAGCAGTGGACTGATACGGGCTGGTGATGATGATGATTGATTGCATATTGAACAAAATTTACTAAGCTACTTTTAACCCTTAATTTGGCAGAGTAAAAAAATGTAAACATTGTAAATTTTTTGATCCATAAGAGATCACTGGACCTGGGAAAAATATATAAAAAGACTAGATCTTGAGAAAAACACCGTCCGGAATACTAGACATTACCTATTTTAGCCTAAAGTGACTGATAAAGGTATACTGAACATTGCCAAATAAAGGGTAACTCACAATAAACATATTCACATCGGGCATTTTTTAGAAGAAAAATATAACTACACGAAAACATAGTCTAAGATGTAGGGAGCTTACGCATTACCAAAAAAAAGGAACCGAATTTTCCAAATCATCATCTACGGTAACGACACCTAAACGCTCACATTTTCAGCTGAAAGTACAAAAAAAACCAGCAAAGGCTCGAACCAATAACGGCGAATAGGTACTGTTATTAGCCATAGTTTATTATAGAAGTATAGACGCGGCTGACTGAACGAGCAAGTTCTAAGTACCGGGGGGTGGGAGGCTGGCGGGGGAGGTAGGGGTCATATCGACATACGTTTACTGGCAATATCCGAGCCGCTTTCTTCAAGACGTCCGCTTCTAACTCAAGCTGTCAAAGATTAAGGAGCTATTTAAGTTTTTGTGGATAGTAAATCTTTACTTAGTTACTTAGTAATCCTTCGCAAATAAGCACAAGGTCCTTATGGTGTATGAACTGTTGATTTTCACCTAGGTTTCATAGGTTAGTGTGGTGGGGTATGACCAACTTTCACTTTGATCTGAGAGAAAGCCTTTGCCCAGAAGTGGGATAGTAGGACCTGATTTATTATTACGTCTTAGTTGAGATTTTTATAGGTACAATCTGTGGAGATAACACGATAATGGGTAGAACTGCATCTCAAATAATGAATGTAGTTGTTTACCAAAATACATGAAATTTATGAATAAAATGAAGCTTTAAAATTATAATTGATTATAAAATATTTGTTCTTAGCGAAGTAGGCAAAAAGTGTAGAATTCTAACAATTTCAAAATAGCGATTCTTATTTTTGTTTTATTATATCAATCTATCTATATCATCACGCCAGATCCCTAGCGGGGTAGGCAAAGAGTACAGAGTTTCAACAGGTTCTTTCCTTACATACTTCTCTGACTTTCTCCACTCTCATAATTCGTCTCATACACGCTCGCCGGTTACGGAGACTCTTGAGTTGTCCTTCAGATAAGACTCGGTCTATTTGGTCATGGTAAGATAGTCTAGGTCTTCCCCGGTACCTACTTTCGTATTGTATATCTGTTTTGTTATTCTTTCATTCTTTTTATAATATGAAATAGGTAAAAGGAAACCCAAATTTACTGAGACACATTTTTCTGTGAGTAATCACTACAACAAATTAACACTACAAACAATATATAATAAAAGTACCTCTAATGTCTCTAACCACAACATGAAAAATCCGTAATAAAAAAATCTATCTTCTTAGACCTCGCGGTGGCAACACTGTTGTAGGCATAAACTGCAGCTCACCAACATAAATCACCCGCACGTTACTCTATGATTTTATGTGGGGAAAATACGCGGGTAGAGCGTAGTTCAGTGTAACCATCTAGTTAAATCAACCCTCGCGTTCGGTGCGCCGACGATAACCAACGTAAATAGCCACCTTTTATTCCCTTTATATTGCCTGACTCACTGTTTTGTAAATAAAAATAGTAAGCACATAGACGGTTGGCATGTACTAGTCGAAAAATGTGAGCTTAGTTTTCTTGAGCTATGGGGAGAGTGGGTTTCTAAAAGGCCAGACACAACTAATAATGGTACATCCATTACACAGGTACAAAACTACCTTTAGAACGTAGTGAGCTGGTATAATTATTTTAATCTTTTTCATCACAATTGTGCTATAATAACAGCTGTTTCTTAAACGAGATGAAATGAACGGGGATACCGATATAGAAATATCTTCAAATTCTATTTAATTTTATTTATGCTCATTTTATAGTTAGAAAATTAATTTTCTACCTCAGGCTCAGAATTAATATGTTTAGATAGTGTTATAGGTTTAAATTTACTAAAACTCTCACTTATTACAACACTTACTGCATCAAGTACTTTAATTTGGAAAAACATAATCAATGTATCGGAAAAACAATCAGACGTCCCCCGCATTCCGTTACCTCCCAGTACACTCTAATCTTTTTTCAATTCCAAATTCGAAAAAGTAAAAAACTGGCCACACAGGAGCGAACGTTCGAAATTAGAAAACTTGCAGTGGCCAATCGACGCGGGCACGCGGGTTAGGCGCGGCGCACACTTGGCGCCCACTTTGTGCAATTGCAACCCCGTGCGGGTCGAACGTCGGTCGCCCGGGCGACGAGCTCGTCCCGGGCTGCCGACGGGGTGTAAACGACCCCTTATAACAAACCCCCTTTGCAGCGACGTGTCACAGAAAACACTACCTTATGTTGCAACAGAATAAGTTAGATATTGATTTCTAGTTAGTCTAGCAAACTTGAATTAGCGATTTGTATGCTATGCAACACGGAATAGGGTCTGCTTTTCGAACGCTAATTCGGTTATCTCTAAGTACAGTTACGTACAATGGATAGTACGCTTAAATCGTGGGATGTTAAAGTTGAAATTTCTTTGATGATGTGTAGTGCGTGTGGTGTGGTTTGAGAGGGGTGGTAGAGGGGTGTCCCCTCATTCATAATCACAGGGATGTCGAACGCTCAGGTGGTTTAGGTAGCAGATTTATCGTTTCTAGGTGAGGTGGTCCGCCGTTGAATAATCTGTATTGTTTATAGAGCTGGTAAGCTGGTGTATTGTTTTATTATACCGATTAATATGTCTGAAGTTTAGTGCGGGTCATACGATGCCTTCGTGGGGGTTATACGGCATTTATTTGATGAATATGAAGGGTGAAGTGCCGTAATTGACGCGCATTCGAAAACTGACGGAGGCACGTAGTTGACTGAAAATTCAAAATGGCCGGATTTCAAGCTGGAAGTAAGTTTGTGTACCTTTTGGTGTAGTCTGCTTCTTGTTGTAAAGGTAGAACTTACCTGTAACAAAAGAAAGATAAAATTAAAATAATATCTACCAATATCACCACAATAAACGCAGTATCTTATGCAGAAAGTAAAGTTCCAAAAAGTATAATAATAGTAATAATATCAGCCTTTAATGTTCCACTGCTGGGCAAAGTCCTTCTCTCACAAATCGAGGTGAGAGAGATTTGTGGCCACCTGCTTTTAGAACTTACCAAGCCACCTATAAGGCTTCCAACTCGGCTTGACGACTATCACTTTAAATGGTTACCAGGCCTAACGGCTTAGCGTGCCTTCCAATGCACGGAGACGCTCGAATATGAAAATGCCACAAACGGTCATCCATCTCAGGCCGACCGAGTCGAACGCTGTTTAACCTTGGTGATCGGAAAGAACACCGCGGTCGCACAATGACCACCAAAAAGTACCAAACAAAAATTATTTACGAGTTTCAATATTTTTTACACTCGTTATTTTTGAAGGGACGTGCTTTATTCAAAGTTACTTAGCATACCTCTGACCTTATTAACTATAAGTTTTTGTAAGCTATGTAAAATGGAGACTGCTTTGTTGGTTTATTGCCTCATTGTGGAACTGGCGATAACTAAGTCACGCATTCGAATTCTAGCTCAAAAATAGTATGGCATATTCTATGAAAAATTCCCCAAATAGAAGTACAGAGACTGAAATTATGCCCGGTGATACCAACAAGTATCAATGTAACATGGGCCTAAAATCGTCGAGGATGTGTAGGTGTACACACCTTTACGCGCTTCTTCAGGCAATATACATACATCGTTGAAATTTTAAAATAGGCACTTAAAATCAATCTACACATAAAAAAATCTTTTAAAAAAAAAAGGTAAACCGACTTCAAAAAGCAAAAATAAATATTTGAAGTCGGTGCTGGTTGGTGCAGTCGGTTACTTGGCACCGACTTCAAATATTTATATTTTGCTTTTTGAAGTCGGGTTTACCTTTTTATTTTAAAGATTTTTATTTTACCAATTTAAGTGATGAGTGAATTATTTAGTAATATTTATATACCGATATTATATTATTTTGCTGAGTTGTACAGTAAGGTACCTACAGGATTAATATAATGACTATAATAACGGAATCTATATATTCGTGCTGTTCGCCGTTAAGGAGTTCCCTCTTGTATCTTCAAAGTCCAAGGTCTAATACCAATAACATTAAAATAGGACCACTTCAAAACTACTGAACCCAATGCAAAAAGAATCATCAAAATCGATTCATAAGCAAAGGAGTTATAAAAAAGGACGAATTATGAACCTCCTTTTTTGAAGTTGGCTAATATACTGCTTAGTTCTATAGAAGGGTACCTATAGAATTGACGTAATACCCATAATATCTCAATTTACACATGCCTATTGTTTGTCGTTAAGGAGTTCCCTGGTGTATCTTCTAAGTCCAAGGTCTAATACCAATGAAATTAAAATGGGACCACCTCGGAGCTAGACTCAACCCAATGCAAAAAAAAATCATCAAAATCGGTCCACAATTGACGGAAATATCGCTGAACATACATTAAAAAAAAAGCATACATACAACTGAACATAGAACCTCCTCCTTTTTCAAGTCGGATAAAAAACAAATCGAATGCCATTTAAGCCGATTATGCCAATATTTTTGTCGGGCAATATTTCTTTAGGTACAATAATTATATTGCCTATAAACATGAAAACAAACAGACTATTGCAGGAGACTGGTGGCCAAGCTAGGTACAACCTGTATTTCAGGTCACCAAATCCTTCTCATGTTTGTAATTCAAGTTATTATTCTAGACACATTTTTAGTAGCATGTCACTTATGTGTGTGCGTGCGTGCTTGCATGCATGCGTGCGTGCGTGTGTCTAGGGGTCTGTTAATGACTGAGAAGACACTCTGCACGGTCATAGTCTAGGGAAATAATCCATTTGACGACGTGTTAGCGCAGTGGTTAAGAGCTTGAACCGCTCCGCCCACTGTGTCTAATAGTCGCTGGTTCGATTCCCGCTCGGGACAAATCTTTGTGTGACCCACAATAATTTGTTTCGGTCTGGGTATTTGTGTATGTCAATTTTCATGTTTGTAAACGCACCCACGACACAGGAATAAAACCTAGTGTCCCCACACTTAGCTTATTTAAAAAAGAAAAAACAAAAAGTTAGTGTTTTCTATATACATATATACAGTATACATCGAGTATCTATAAAATGTTTGCAATCAATAGCGCTTTTTTTCGATAATAGACTTAAAAAAACGTAATTTTCTTACATTTAACTGTTTTATATTAGCGTTAAGGACTGTAGAAAAATAACTTAGCTACAGGACCAGAATCATCTCTACCTACTCCACAACACCATAAACACGTATATCACACGTCATACCACTACTTTAAGGCGACCAATTGCAGCTTACATCCAAGACTTTACGACCCAGAATTACGACCACAGTAGCGTGGTAACTCACAGACGGCCTATTAAAGACCATCCTAGAACCTCATAAAACGCAACCCTTATTATTAAAGTGCTAAAGTTGATTTTTGTTCGAAACTTTTCTGTACGGTTTTCGCTGTTCGCCGTAAAAAGATAATAGCATTTCTGTAATTTTGCGGTGGCAACAAGTAAAATTAAACGTATAATTGCTTGAGAGAGGCTTTCGTTGTTGGTGTAATGTTGTGAGAAAACTTTTCTAAATAGTGTAGTGTAATGGGGTATAATATAAAAAAAGGTAAACCGACTTCAAAAAGCAAAAAATAAATATTAGAAGTCGGTGCTGGTTGGTGCAGTCGGTTACTTGGCACCGACTTCAAATATTTATTTTTTGCTTTTTGATGTCGGTTTACCTTTTTTTTATAAAAGATTTTTATTTTACAATTTTAAGTGACCAGTGAATTATTCTATAGTAGGGTACCTATAGGATTGACGTAATACCCATAATATCTCAATTTACACATGCCTATTGTTTGTCGTTAAGGAGTTCCCTGGTGTATCACTTAGAAGATACAAAGGTCCAATGTCAATAAAATTAATATGGGACCACCTTGGAGATATACTGAACCCAATGCAAAAAAAATTATCAAAATCGGTCCACAATTGACGGAAATATCGCTGAACATACATAAAAAAAAAAAAAAGCTTACATACAACCGAACATAGAACCTCCTCCTTTTTGAAGTCGGTTAAAAATCAGGCGCATGTAGCGCTGTGCATCCGTGGTGTTCTTTGCAATCACCAAGGTTAAGCAACATTCGGCTCGGTCAGTCTGATATGGGTAACCGTTTGTGGCTTTTCTAGTGCGATCATTTCCAAGCTTCGGAAATGCATGTTAAACCGTTGTACCGCGTGGTAGTCGATAAGCTATATTGAAAACCTTGTTGGCGGCTTGATAAATTTCAACAGCAGGCGGCCACAAACCTGCCTCCACCAATCCGCAAAGTGTCCGCTTTATAGAGTATGACCTGATCTCTTCCACCTGGACTTGTTTAGTCTTAACATTGTAGCGATGTATAGGTTCGTTACAGAGTCTTTAGAATTAATTACAATAAAATTCAAAACAGCCCATGAAAGAGACAGAGCTCTAAATTCGTATTATTTCTCACGCCAGAATAATATTTCAATAATACTGCTAAAGAGATTGTAGCTTACAACACGTACATGTACATAGGAAAAAATCCTGTTAAAGAGCATACACCTATACAATATTCTTCCCCTAGACATTACCTTTCTTACGTTTTAATAATAATAATATTAGCCCTGTTAAGAAACTGTCCCACCGTTGGGCACGGGCCTCCTCTCAAACTGAGAGGGTCTAGGCCATAGTCCACCACGCTGGCCCAGTGCGGGTTGGCGAACTTCACACACCTTCTAGACACTCTCAGGCATGCAGGTATCCCCACGATGTTTTCCTTCATCGTTAAAGCAAGTGATAATTAATTTTTAATACGCACATGCTTCCGAAAAGTCCGAAAAGTTTGCAGTCCAATGGTGTAACCACTAGCCTATCACTGCTTTTTACGTTTTACAAGGGGAGAAATAGGTATCTCATAATTTTACAAAGAACTCCATTCCTCCACAGGAACCGTTCACATTCCGGCGATCGTTCTATCTAGAATCACGGCAGGACATCTATCAAACGGCCGGCGATATAATCCTGGGCTGGCTCCGTACGAAACACAAAGCGACGGGCTGACCAATTGCAGTCATTTGTTACGCCGCGCGAGAACGCCGTATCGCTTTTGTGCACATGGACTAAGGGCCTTAGGATACAAGATTTTTTTTTATTCTAATTTAGAAACCAAATTTCGAAAGAATTATCTTTACTCTTCTTCGAAACTGGTTTGTAATTTGGTTCAGAAAACGGCCCAAGCGCTTTGCATAGGTAATCGGTGGTTTTCCGACTCCATCGGTGCTACATCGCGTTTTGGTCACTAACTTGGTTCGACCACGGTGTCAAAAGCGTGCAACTTAGCGACTGCATTGATATTGCGTCGCCTTTTGGTGACGCACTGCGTTCGGTCGTAGTATCAATCGGTCACACTTTTTCCGACCTAGAATACAAAGGACTTCGCACTTTATACGCCACTGGACTAACAAGAACTACTTCGTCGACGAAGTGTGGTTTTTCTATGGAAAGATTCAGTAACAGCCCAATGTGTGGCATTGTGTCCTATAATGGCGATAGACTTGCCGTCTACTACATTGAAACCTGACATCGTATGCGATATGGGAGTGTACTTAATACAACACTGCCACCTCGCTTGAATAATAAAGGTGTGACAATGTGTAACTATTTATAAGCACTGGCTTGTGAGAATAAACCCATCAACAAAAAATTGTAAAGTATTTTTTTTATGGTTATCCATGAGAAGTGGGAGTACAATGCAGGGCGATCTGCATAGGTGTGATGGTGTTCTTATTTTTATAGTTATTTACAAGTACGACTTCCAGACAAAAATGGCTTGAACGAAGAATTATCCAACGTTTTAGAAGAAGGGAAATAGCACTCGCATTTTATTATATTTTTTTTTGTTCGTTCGTCCGTCTCGACGGTACGAGGCGTCAGGGTGACCAATTGCATCCATTTGTTACAATGTCCAAGACCGCTGTATCGCCACTGCGCACTCAGACTTACACTAACATTTGGACTATACAGGCTGATTTGTATTCTTGCGAAATATATCCGCACGCTATGTTTGCTTTTAACTTTTACAATTTTACTAGGACTTATAAGACAGTGAAACATTATAAGCGGAGCGAGCTTTATAAGTTTAGTCTGGTGTTAGTATCAGTGTCTATTCCGATCTCGATCTCGAACCAATTCGCGCCTATATCAAAAAGCGACAACCAGGTACTTCGCGAATGCGTCCAACCATCAGAATTCCCTAATCGTAGCCGCCGCCGACTATGCACTTACTTCCCTTCTTTCAAATACAGATACCGAACACAGGATAAGACACATACCTCGTCGGCATGGTCGAAGAATCCCTAGCCTGCTGGCCGGTGCAGAGCACCACAGCTAGACACCTAGAATATGCCCTCCCGCATAGCGACTGGCCAAGCCGAAGCCTGAGGCGCCCTTGAGCTAGTTGCCCCCTTGCCCTTCTGGCTCGAGCGTAATGGTTGAACGCT
The DNA here is from genome assembly GCA_905147815.2 of Phalera bucephala. NCBI lineage: Eukaryota > Metazoa > Arthropoda > Insecta > Lepidoptera > Notodontidae > Phalera > Phalera bucephala. The sequence continues at coordinate 31,416,808 of LR990620.1, forward strand.
TGCCCTCTTATCCGGTAAAGCTGTAAAGGCCCCGCGGCCAACAGCGTAGATAACTCACACACACAAAAAAAAAAGATAGTATCAGCCGCTTGTAGCGCTGCTTGGCTACGGCGTTCTTAGCGATCACCAAGATTAGGTAGCTTTCCTCCGTACTCTGAAAGGCATACGAAGCCATTGGTCCCAGTTACCACTTCATATGTTTAATATTAGGCTAAGTCAAAAGTATAACACACAACTTGATAAGTTCTAATAGTAGATCACAAACCTCCACCAATCCACATTGGGTCCGCGTGATGGATAACCTAACTCCCACCTCAGTTTGTGAGAGTAGGCATACACAGTGATGGGGCAGTATAATAAGGCTGTTATTTATTTGTCATACCCTATTATTTGAAGCTCACAATTATTATTGTATTTATTATTTCTCTGATAAATCTTGGAGCATTAACAGGCCCCGATTCATCTCATAGATACTAAATAATCCAATTTTCTCCACAGAATTTAGAGACCTTTTTACAAGTTTCTCACCGCCGAACAACTCTCTCGCGTTTTATATAAATTTTCACAAACATCTCAAGCTTCTAAGCACATAAAGTTCCACAAGAAAATCTCACTACTATATTTAATAGAAACATCTGGGAACGTTATTAAACCGGCTCGGGAGCTTTCTGTTAAAGTTAGCTTGAAATAAGCGAATTCGTTTCAAATAAATGAAACTATGGACCACTGAGCTTTATCTCCTTACGTATAAACAATTTTGTTAAGTTCGCTTCGTAGTGGGAGCAATAAAGGCAAATTGAAATTTCGTGATAAACACAATTTATTTTCGTTGAAAAATATATTTAATAACGTTGTAGTGGCTGTTTCATTAAACATTTATTGAGTAACCGTTTATATTGTTTGTTTTATATTTATTGGTCTCTACGGCCTCGTTTGATTGACTTGTGTAGCTTATCCTCGGCTTTCTCTTTCTCTCTTTCTTTCTACTTTTTCCCTAGATACGTTAACATATTTTCTCTGCTATTTTCTATAGTTACCAATTAATAGTGTCACCAAATAGTTAAACTGTTTTTCAGCTCAATATTTAACAATTTATGAACAAATAAGTTCGAACGATTTGAAACAGAATTACTATGGCTCCAGTGTGATGATAAATGAGCTATTAAATTTAATCAAACAGATATTTATTTGTCGAAATTTAAATTAAATAGAAGTAATTTACCAAGTAGTGGCCTTTCTGCCAACCCCGCGAGAGATCTGTCATAATGATATAAATGTTAATAGTTTACCAATAGATGTAGCAATAGTGGTTAGACCGTTGGACTGCAAAGTCAGAGGTCTCGGGTTCAAACTCAGGCACGCAACTTTGTCTTTTGTCATTTTAAAAGCATGTGCGTATTAAAAATTAATTATCACTTGCTTTAACGGTGTAGAAAAAACATTGTGAAGAAACCTGCTATGTCTAAGGGTTTCTCGAAGGTGTGTTAAGTTCACCAACCCGCACTGGGCAAGCGTGGTGGACTATGGCTTAAACCTTCTCAGTTTGAGGGGAGGCCCGTGCCCAACGGTGGGACAGTTTCCTAACAGAGCTAATATTATTTTACCAATGGAAAGAAAGCGGACCAGTCCCCACGGGCACCACTCAGTCACAACTACGGACTTATGAAGCCAATTACTATTAAAACTCAAACCCATCCTCAACAGACCATATCAATATCATACACCAGTATATTCTACCTGTGAATTGTCCAAATACGCAGTGTCGCGGTATAAGTCCTGCGGATCTAAGGTGCGCAGGGTTGGCATAATAAGTGGCATTCCCGCGGCGGGCATAAGGCCCCCGCACGTGATGCGAATAGTGACGGCCACATTAGCGTGCCCGCACCGGCCTAATATAGAAGTCAAACGGACCGACACGTGGAGTTTGAGCAACGATGAGCTTGATTCAGATAAAGTATGGTAGGGTTGATGCTGTGCGGATATTTTTCCGGATATTTTTTAATAGAAGATTATTTAAAAGATATAAATGCCTAGATAGATGCTATTCCAGCTCCACTTGAATAATGACACGGTATTTAACTGTTATTAGTTAACATTCCCTCTCTTCCTTCTATTAATTTAGTTTCCTTTTTTTTTGTAAATGAGGGAACCGTGTAGATATTCTCATAAATAGTATAATTTGGTTTATTTTAACTTAGACCCACCTGATGGCCAACCTACATTGTTCTGCCGTACCCCACAATAAAATGTAGATGAAAAAGCTAGTTAAAAAAATATTTTCAAAATAATACCATGGAGTTTCTTGCCCTACCTCTCCACAAAAATGACATTCTGAAGTGGTGGTAGAGTCTTTGTTACCTTTCTGATGATTTATAAATACTATAATAATTTATATGAATAAAAATATTCTGATTCTGATATTCTTTTATTCACAGTTACAATTGGAACGTGATATTATTTAATCCAGTTAAAAGATAAATTTGACCACTATTAATAAAGTGACGACTGGCGACGTTGGTTATCACTTCTAAAACTTAATAAACAACTATTAAATCTTCAATAAGTTATTAAACTGTACCAAATGAAATTACATCTCCGTAAAGTCATATTGATAGTGTGATTGTTTATATTAGAAAAAAAACAAATCGAGTATGAAGTGAATGAACTAATGAAAAAGTGTAAAAAAAGTTATAAAAATTTAAAAGGCTAAAAAGTATGTAAGGTTATGGATGACAAATACTCAGTTTTGATCCCAATACCCTGAAAATTTAAAGTGTAAACAAAAAAATCAGTAGGCTAACAATAACTATTGCGACAAATTGGCAAACATTTTATGCCCGATTCGATATTATACACCGTTGTACGTTGTTCTACATATGACACAAAAACCCCCATTCTGAACCGGCCAGAGCTTCGGATATCTATCGTGCCAACCCTAAGACATGATAATATACTTTCCACAATATAAAATTCCGTAATAACTAGGTAGGTATGAACCACAACGTGACATGTTAAAAGCCAGACTTGCGGTATTCTGATATGGGACGTTTTGATAACATGTACCGCAGCGAAACATTTAAGACATTTTTTTCATTGTTTTATATCATTTTACTGCCTCGGTGGTCTTAGAGCGGATGGCGCGGCTGGTGATTACAAGATTGATCGAATGGTCTCGAATTCTAGGTTGGATAAAGTGTTGGATAAATTTCCATCTAAAAAAAATTAAGTAGCGGTCCGGAGTTTGGTATTTTGCCCGGAATTATGGCAATATGGTCGGTCGCCTTTGTTACATTGTTGCTCAGTTTTTCGATAGAAAAATCTAATATTCATCATACATTCTGGAGTCTAGAAAATACGTTCAGCCCTATCAAATTTACTGAGGGAGAGGAATTTAGGCGTGAGGGCGTTAAGATTTTTATTTATTGATATTTGATATCAGGTGCATATTTTGTTCGCGACTGCCTTGTTGGGCTAGTGGCGAATATTGTGGATCCTGGGTTCAAATCCTAGGTCAGAAAAATTTAGGTTTTCTAACAAAAAATTCCCGGTATCAGTCCGGAGTCTGGAATTGTATCCGGTATATGGCAATAGGCTCGCCCTGTATTCCATGAGACCTAACATTATCGACGAAAATTGGGTGTACACCACACCTCTGCCCGCTTGGGGAATATAGGCGTGACAGTATTTTTTTGGCGTATTTTAATTACACAAATACAAAAAGAGACAATAATCTACTACACCAATCGCCACACGAATCGCCACATATCCCTTTACAAACAAACACGATCCCAATAAAACCCAACGCAGAAATCACACGAGTAATCCGACAGGACACACATGATCCTAAACATAAATATACAGTAATTAAAAACAACACGATGATACAATGAGAGTAAACATTATACTTGGTACAATACATGGGTACAAAATTAGCAAGGGACCGTATGAATGCGTGTTTTGTAGTGCAAAAAAAACGGAGAAGTAAAAGAGTTTGTATATGGTATGGAAAAAAAAAACAATTTTACGAACAATGAAGGAAAAAAATCTATGGTGTTTAAAAGTGTAAAAAACTTTTATATTTGACGGACTATTTAGCGCAGTGGCTAAGAGCTTAAGCCGCTCCGCCCACTGTATCTAATAGTCGCGGGTTCGATTCCCGCACGGGACAATTCTTTGTGTGATTCATAATTATTTGTTCCGGTATGGGCATTTCTGTATGTGAATTTTTATCTTTGTAAACGCACCCACGATACGGAAATAAAACCTGGCGTGGGACTGCGTTTTTAAAAAAATAATATATATGGCCTGGAAAAGTGAAAACTTTTATATGGTACGGAAAAGTAAAATGATTTTATGCGATATGGAAACGTGAAAGAGAAATGTATATACCATTATATAGATATAACATAATAAATACAATACCTGTAAGTAGTTTGTTCTAAATCGACAACTGAATTGATTCCAACAATTTTGTTAATTCAATCAAATTCTTTTATTTTTAAATTTGCAAAAAACTTTGTTACTCCTTTAATGCGCTGTAATAAACTAAAATGATTCTTGATTCAAAGCAGTGCGGACATTTCTAAAACCTATTTTACAACACGAACATGTACACGTGTACGTGTACATGTTAGTTTCCTTGTTAATCGGGGTATAAAAGTGCTTAAAAAATGGGTTAAAAATTGTAAATTTGGAAAATTAGTTTTCGTATTGCATTTGTGAAGCAATTATCTAATCGGGGTGTCTGAGGTCTTGCATTATTTACGATACACCTTGTATATAGTGTAGAATAATAAAACCAATATTTATATAGTGTAAAAAAGAGAAAAATAATTTTATATGGCACGAAATTGTAAAAGAAAAATATGTGATGTGGAAAATTGAAACATATTTTTTATGGTATGAAAAATGTAAAAGAAATTTATATGGTATGGAAAAATGGGTTCTTATTACGTGGTACGGGAGTGGTTCTATAATTTGTTTAATATTATGGTTTAAATAACTATGTAACTGAACTTAACCCCTTCTTCTTCCGACTAGATCGTGTAACCTATTTACTTGGAGTCGGTCATCCTTGTCCTTTTATTCCACTGAGTAGGATTTTATGCTGCGTCTGTGACGAGTTGAGCATCTTTCAGGTCTTTTTCAGCCGTCGTCAACCAAGTAGCGGATGGTCTACCACGGGGACGTTTTGTCGTTGGCAAATTAAGGGCTAGCTTCACTATGTGGTCATCTAGGCGTCGCTGGAAGTGACCGACTGAGCTTAACCCGATCATGTCTATATTTCTTCAGCGAGAGTGGCAGAAGTGCATAGTACATCCACATTTCAGTAACCATCTTAAGTCCCAATGTAAAAGGGAGCGAGATTGTTGCCATTATACCGAGCACAATTACTGAAAAACAAAAGTAACTTACATTTCTAGCCCTAAATAATTCCCATTACATCCAAAATTATGTCCCAAACAGCAACACACACGCAAACATCTTAAAATATGCAGATTGATGAGCAGACACGACGCTCAAAACAATATGGTTCTCTCCTAAACTCCGCAGAACCCTGGAAATAAGTACGACGGGATGGGGGGGGTTGAAAAGTGGCGCGCGACGTGTTTTGTCACGCCATAATCAAACGTCACGTGACGCGAGGGGGTGATTCCACCCCCCTATGCTCTCCGCAAACATTCGTGTTACCTACATCGCGGATTAAGAATGTTTGGTGCAGCATCCACGAGATGAAATATTTAGTGCTGTTTTTGACGTTTTACGATGGGTGTGTAAATATGATTATAGAGGGTATTTTAGCCAGGTTCATTGCCATTTGTATTAACGGAATTGTTCTGAAATGTATGTAAAAAAGTCATAACTACAAGTAACACATTATTGGCTTATTTTATTGATTTAAAACTGAATAATAGAAGATATGTTAATTTGTTTTAACATTACAAGCCACTTAGTACCTTTACTATCATATTATTATTATTTATGTACTGTAATAAACTTATTTTATATTTTAAAACTTGAATATTATCTAAAATCGCTCGCAATGAGCTCGAATAGGGCAGCTTTCGTACAAAAAAAAATGTTTTGATTACGTTCGCATAACGCAAATCCAATCCAAGTGGGTATTCCAATTTTAGGCTCAAAACAGTTTTCAAGACATTTGTTTAGGACATACAGGACAGACTATGATACACGCATAATCTTTTGAGAGTTCTTTCTTTGGCTTTTTGAGGTGCAGAACCCCAAAAACTGTAACAATTAAACTCGCAACATTAAGCCTATACAACACTAAGAAAAAATTAAAAAAATTCTTCAGGTCGCGTCAATTCTCCTTATGGATGGGCGCCTACACTCGCTAACCCCAAGCCGAACTTCGACAAGGTGTTTGTACAGCATTAAACATTCTTTGTTGAAAATAATGAATGAGGAACGTGCAACTTCGTCCGCCTGGCGAATATTAAGCAATGTTGATCTTAGCTCTGCTCATTTTTAGGGTACAGCTATTCTAGTGTAAGAGAGTGTGAGATAATGCATATTTTCGTTTTGAAAGATCCCGCTTATTTAAATAATTAGCGGATGCGTGACTTTAGTAAAGTTGTTTATTTTTTATTGTCACTTTTGACAAACTTTCATCACTATGTATATTTGCAGTAGAGCAACCAGAACGTACAACTTCGCCCACCTTTTGAATATGAAGCAATGTTAATCTTGTCGCTGCTCATTTTTAAGGTACCTCTATTCTGGTGGAAAAGAGCGTTTGAATGAGGTAATGCAGTGTGTTTAGTGAATTAAATTTGTTTACAAGAAATGATTTTCGTTTTGGAAGAAAGAACCCGCTTTGTAAAATAATTAGTGACTTTAGTCAAGCTAAAAGTTGACTAAATATTGCTATCTACATTTACAAAGTTTCATGACTAACACTCGTCACACAGAAAGCTCATCTAAAAGTAGGTTTTTGTAGTAATTTTGTATTCTGCAACAAATTAATGATAGATTAGCGATCAATGCTATCTTTAGAGTTAAATCATGTAGAATGTTTTCTGATCGGTGAAAACGTGCAACGATATTTTACAGGGCAATGTAAGTCTATTCTCTCAGTCTGGTCTGTGGGACAATTTAAAGGACAAGTTTTACGATTCTTATCAGAAGGAGCGCGCCGATCGTTCAATAAGGGGATTAGGTAGGTAAATAAAGTCCCCAATTTGGCTTACGCATTCAGTTTTACAAAGGCTATTTATTTTTTAATTAATCCTACCGATACAATAAATGTGGCGTTTTTATTGTAAAAGGTTCAGTGGAAATTGGAAGTCTGGAATTTTTCCCAGTATAATGGCAATCAGAGCGGTAGAGGTATGCTAAGTACAACATTTCGCCAGCAATATTACGTCCCAATATATCGGCCCTATTACATTGGCCTAATGCCATCATGACCGGCACAATTTTAAAACTCAGACTATACGTTGTCCATCCTGAAATTCGAAACCAGTACCTCCTAATCGCTAGCCGAACCTATTCGTTAACAGACCAACATAATGGTAAAATTGATACCTTTTGCCAACATCGATCGGGCACAACGTTATAGGAGATGAGCTCCCTATTAGCCAAACATCGTTGGCGAAATGATGAAGTACACCGAACACATCTGCCATTTTCAGAATTAGGATCAGAATATTTTTTATTCATGTAAACCATTATCGTATTTATGAATCGTCAGAAAAGCAATAAAGACTCTACCACCACTTGGGAATTTCATTCCTGAGGAGAAGAAGGGCAAGAAACTACACGGTTACCCTTTTAAAATACAAATTTTTCCATTTAAATTTTGTTGTGGGGTATGGGAGAACAATGTAGTATCAGGTAAGTCTAAATTAAAGTAACCAAAAATATATAATAAATATTCCTCTTCCCTCAAATAATAAAAGATTAGAAGAAAGAGAGGGAATCATCATCATCATCAGCCCGTGTCACTCCAGTGCTGGACGTAGGCCTCTCCCATAGCACGCCACTGAGCTCGATCTTCAGCTCTCCTCCTTCAATCCCTGCCCACTGCCTTACGAATATCGTCGCCCCACCTAGGTACAGGGCGCCCTACACTACGTTTGCCGACACGCGTCTCCATTCAAGAACTAGTCTGCCCCAACGGCCATCGGTTCTGCGGCATGTGTGATCTGCCCACTGCCACTTTTACCACCACTTCCTAATTCGCTGAGCTATGTCGGTAACCTTGGTTCTCTGACGAATAACTTCGTTCTGGATTCAATCCCTAAGAGAAACTCCGAGCATAGCTCTCTCCATAGCTCGCTGAGCGACCTTGAACTGGCCACGTATCGGCTCCGTATGTCATTACAGGTATGCTGAACTGACTAATTTTTAATCAGTGCATCACGTTTTTGGGCGTTGGGGTATGGCAAAGAGAGGAAATTAAATAATAATAGCTGAACATGTTATCCATATTCAGGTGGCGCTGGAACAGCACCTATACAAGCGTTTTCGTATTGTATGTAAATAATCTTCTAGAGTATTTAATACAAGATTTGAATTTTTTTTTACAAAGTCGCGTGACGTCAATTGGGATTTTATTATAGAATCTAACACCATACCCTATGACTGACGTATGAATTTTAGACAAACGAAATTGAATTGAATATTATAATATATTGAATTGATATTGGCTTCTTTAAGTAATCAGAGTCACGACTACCTAAGTTATAGATGGCCCTAATAGCCCTTTTTTTTGTAAGATAAAAATAGATTCAATCTTAGCTGGCCTACCCCCTTCCTCTATGCCCTTCACCTTTGGAGCGTGGATAAATCAGTGTTTGTCCAAAAAAAGGTATCAAAGTTTATCCAAATAATCAGTTTTTTACTAAAATGGGTAATTTAAAACATACAACACTGTTGACTTAAGCTTATGAAGTCAACATACTTTATTACAAGATTATTCCAACACTTTTGACGAAAAGAAATCCAAGTACCCAAGTACTCGTTTTCCGCTTATTTACATAAGCTTATCTTTGAGACGAGAATTGCTGAGATTAAAACAAAAGAAAAGGTGAACATTACCTTTTGAAGGTACGCAACCTCTTGAAGATCAATTCTGTTATGCAAATTACTAGGTTTAAAGGAAAGCTGGTAAAAGCTACGACGGGAATAATTTCAAAGATGTGGTGAGACATATTGCGTTTGTCTTCAGCGTGTGCCAATATTGAGAATGAGTGAACGACACAAAATGTTTAATTTACATTTAAAAGACTTTTTTAAAAGGCCTTTTAAATGTAAATTAAACATTGTAAATTAAACAAACAAACAAGCACAACAAAGTTATCTTGCTCAGTTATGGAGCTTCTATGGCTTCCTTTAGCCTCCATCATCAGATCCTGAATTAAATTCAAGGAACCCGAACCCCAAAAAATTATGTTGACTAATTGGTTGATTCCATTGGCCACATTCAGGCATATAGGATCGATATCTTATCCCTCTGATATAGTTGAGGAGAGTGATGGCTGCTTCTCAAGTCATGCTCGTGAACGGGTGCTGCTAGTTGGGACTGGTCCGTCCTGTATCCTTTGACTGTATAAACATGTAATGTGGTACTGTTGAATTTTGTCTCGTCCGGAATCACACTGGAGCTATAACCAATTATTGTGTACGCACTCTTTACATATTTTATAGTAACCTTTTTTTTCTCTTATTATCCTTTTTATTATATAGCTTTACAAAATCTCTATTTTGTAAATAAGCACATCTATTTAGCTAATAAATATAATTAATACTTAAGCACATCTATTTAGCTCATTCTGCGTTGTTCTGCCATACCCTATGAATGCAATGTATACAAAAGAAGAATTGTAAAACTTATTTTTATAAAGAGTAACCGTGGAGTTTCTTGCCCTTCTTCTCCACAAGAATGACTTTCCGAACGGGTGGTAGAGTCTTAAGTAATCAATAATTTTCTCCTTTTGACTATTCATAAGGGCCTTTTGGTCTACATGAATAAAAAACTTTAATTTTGATATCCAAGCCAAGATGATTTTCTGCAAAATGTATGGGAAAAGTTTTTTGAGAATTCTGACTTTTCTAGTACTCCAACCTTAGTTGGTGTAATAGTTGTTTTTGGTCCTCATAAGAGGGTCGATTGGCATCAAAAAAAGTGTTTGTGTAAATTGTCCATTGTCTTGCCGACTAGTTTTTTTCATATTCTGTAAATCTATCTATCTATCTATATCATCACGCCAGATCCCTTGCGGGGTAGGCAGAGAGTACAGAGTTCCAACAGGTTCTTTCCTTACATACCTCTGTGGCTACCTCCACTCTCATAGTTCGTCTAATTATTCTGTAAATGCTCCTAAAACCATTTTTCTGTAGCTGCAATGGTTGAGGTAGTCTTACTTACTGTCCCTTACTGTCCCGTCCCAAAAATCCACCATGTATATTATAATGACAACTCAGACTAATCGAGGTCAGTTGCTATGAAAATACTAGTAGACGGGAGTTTAGGGGATCCAACAAAACTATAGTTTTGACCCGGACCATTTTTTTTTATAGTTACGGAAGTCCTCATGGATAGTTATGTGGGACTCCTAGCTGAAGCGACGGCCTGCTTAACTCCGGCCGTGACTTAAGCAAGTCCTACTCACTAAAAGCCCACCGTGTTCCATCGCCCGCTAAGAGTCGAGTTAGGGGGACGCGGACATGCTTCCGCGACCCGCCAGCGGTTGTCCGCTATGTCGGACCCGTCTTGTCAGGGTAACCCCACCCTGGTCCTCCTACATGGTGAGGATGCTCCCAAACACTCGGCGCGTCCTCCAACCTCGGGAGCCACCCGGACCAATTCCCCTAACCTCCATTAACTCTCGTTTACCCGCAGCTTAAGCTTAACTTGCGTGTACTTTAATATTTATGTAATTTTTATTTAACTGAGATTATCTTTTAGTATTCTGGTTTTTTCTGTATGAAGTCGTTGACAAACCTAGTTTATCTTTGTACATTTTTAGACAGACGAATTGATCCACTGGTTAAGAGCTCAAACCGCTCTGCTCAATAGATAGAAAGTATTCGCGAGGTCGATGCCTGCACGGGACAAATCTTTGTGTGACACAGAAATATTTGTTTCGGTCTGGGTATATGTTGGATTGGGATAGACCCGCCTTCCCAAGATATGTTATATGTGTGAACTTCATGTTTGTAAATGCTCCCGCGACACAATAATAATGCGTGGTGTAGGGCTATTTCAAAAAAATAACCCTTTGGACAAATTTGGAAGGTATAGCTACCACCCATGTACATGTTTAAGTTTTCAACATTGCTGATCGATAAGCTGTATCCCTAAAAAATCTCTATCGCTGCAAACAGCATATTATCATTCTCCAAGTAATATTGCTAGGAGTTTTCAAACTAGACTCAGCTAACTTTTCGCCGCAGACGCACCCCGAAGGCACAGAGTTCGAGTAACAACGTATTATCTACGTTTTAATTAACGATTATTTACTTTTCTTCTTGATTTGCTAGCGGGGATATGAAAACATAAAGTTTTGAATTTTAATAAAATTTTAACTGTATGCTTTGCGTTAGAATTCTGAGTAGGAAAGTGTGGTTTTCCGATCTTAATATCCAAAAGCAATCCGGAGTCTGTAATTGTGCCTAGAATCTATAACACACACACCCCCTACTGCATTGGGATAAAAACGCCTTGCGAATATTTGAGAAATACCCCTTCGGAAAAAACGATCTAAATGTAGCTAAATAATAAATATTTAAACAAAATCCACCATATACTTCCTACCTCCCATAAAATAACTTCAACAACCACGAAATAAAAACTCCAGACGATTCAGCTCCATTCACAAAGCAACATTTCCAACTTACATTTTCTTAATTAACTCGGCTCTAATTCTCTTCGCAGCTCTTAAAACCGTTAATCTACTTTTAAAAATGAGTCAGCCACAACATTCCCCCGTTTTCAATGGCGACCTGACGTCTCCAGAAAAATTCAGCACTACAAGAAACGTATAAGCCCATTCAGTAATAAATTGCGACTAGTCAGTCGTCAGTTGGCGAAAATAGTCGCAACTCCACAGCTCTTGGGAATAGAGAGAGGGACTATGAATATTGGAAAATAAAATGGGACAGACTATGGGGTATCGGGAGAACATTATAATGCTGTTAGTTCGTGTAGCGTGTGTAAACAATAACAAATAAATGTAAGAAAAAGTGTTGTTAGACAACACAATAAAAGTTATTCATTTAAACAATAGAAATATTATAACAACAACAAAAATATTCCATGGTATGTATAAGTAGTGAAAAATGTTCAAATGATAGTGATATATTCAAAGTATATTTCTGGTATTATATTGTTAAATATAAAATTCTTATATTTTAGGTTCATATCATGAGTATACATAACTATTTTAATTCTACGTTTGTGCTGGGTTTGTCTCGACTGCCTCAAATAAATCATTACTTGATTAAATATAAAGGTGAAACAATCAATTAAACTATTTTATTCATGCAACTGTATTTTTTTACGAATTAATAAATTACTAAAATCAGCTCTTATACTCAGTTGCAGAAACGTTTTTAAATTTAAAGACGAATTTAATCGTTTATCTATGTTTAAATTAAAGATAGATTATTTTTAAAATTGAAAGAACGTCTGTGCAACTTGGTGCTAGTTAAGCGGACTGTCCTCTAAAACCCGAAGTCATATCCATCCCAAGAATAAAGAATAACAGTAATAGCTCTTGCGTTTGGGAGAAATAACGAAATTGCCAAGGTATGAATGGTTAATGCTCGTGAGGGGGAGGGTTGGAGATTCATTTGCCGGGGAACATCATACTGGGCCCTTATTCATTATGACCAAACGCGGTGTATTACGATGACTTCGTGAAATGATAAATGAAAGAAATATCAATCTAATTATCTGCAGGACAAAGGCCTCCACCAAAGAACGCCACAACGACCAGCTTTGAGCTGTACGCATCCAACTTCTACCCGCGACCTTTAGCAGGTCATCGATGTTTCTTGTTGGGGGCCAGCCCACTCCTAGTATTTCAGTACGTGGTCGCCACTCAAGAACGTTTCTGCAATGACCGTCAGTTCTACGAGCGATCGAAGAAATAAAGAAAAATATTTATTCAACCACAAAACAAGGACTTTGGAATAAAAGTAATTACAAACAGACCAACAGTTATCAGAGGTTGTGTGGGGTGAAAAGGAAGGTGTCGGAACATGATGCTGCACTATCAAATAATCATGTAATGGTAATTCCATATGCCTCTGAACTGGAGTACCATTAAACAATCATTTCATGAAGTTATCGTAACGAGCCGCGTTTAGTCATGGCGAATAAAAGCTGCAGGGCTTTTCCCATCGGATTCGGTGGGACAAGGTAGGATATAACGTGTTCGGTTAGACAATGAACATGTTTTTAATGTGGGGGAAATATACTTTCACCTTTGTGTTGTTCGTATTTTGTTTTGGGTATAAGAAAACTAAATATTTTGTTAACAGACTGAAAATTTTCATGGAGATTTAAATGATTCCAACAAGCGTTATTCCTAAAAGAATGGTTAAAACCTTCGTGAAATTGGCACATATCTAAGTCGTTTTTTTATTAAACTGGCTTATGATAATATTTGAGTAAGAACTATTAAGAAAGAAATATCGATATTTTGTAATACTTTTTACCTTATTTTTAAACAATAAACAATATTTGTGGCTTAAATCTTGCATCACTAAGATGGCTATAACCATACCTTGTATCTATTTAAGATTAAAATCAAATAGGTATTATATTTCAACTAGGGGCGACAGCCACACAGCTAGGGTCCTAAGGACCTTGCCTAATGAAAGTAAAGAAGAATCAGTATGCCCTTTTAATACAGGATTATTGGTGATCAAGTCAAGAGTCTCCATAACCGGTGAGCGTGTATGAGACGAACTATAATAATAATAATATTTATTTATATAACTATGAGAGTGGAGGAAGCCAGAGAGGTATGTAAGGAGAGAACCTGTTGGAACTCTGTACTCTCTGCCTTCCCCGCAAGAGATCTTGATGATATACATAGATAGATTATTGGTAATGAATTAAGAACCTTTTGAGGGCAACTTCTGTACAGCATGAGAAACGACGTGTCTACGCAAATTTTTTCATTGTAGAAAAAAAATACTGGTCAATAGACCAAGCCTGCTCTACCTATAACTCGGTTTACAAGAGAATGTGTACACATACCTAGCAACAGACATAACACTCCACAGCAGAGAGCATGCCCTTCTCCATACATAGATATTGATCGATTGTTATTAGCCAACTGGGGCTTAGCACCAAAAATTTCACAAAGACTTCGTTCGCACGGGCGATTTTTCAACGCTTTGTACTCAAAATCTGTAAGCGTTTTTTCAAAAAAATTAAATTTAGGCGTTTGTTTCTTTCTAGCGCTTGATTACCGCGGGTTGATAAAACGCTCGTGCGAATGTAGGGTTATAGTAACGATGTCGAGAAAGCTTGATGTCCCGTTCATTTTTATTTGGTAAATAGGTAGTGTGAAAAGGATGGGATATAGACTCGATAGTGTTACATTTACGTATGTTGGTGCTAAACCTTCTGTTTCGGGTTTTAGGAGAATACGGTGCTGGTGCGAAAATGCAAATGATATAGGAAAAAATAATGTAAACTGAAGACACCTTTGCGGTGTAGGGTACAAAATAGCGTGAATGCTTGGTTTAATGGTGGTATATGGATATCATAAGGGAATAGTGAAGACCATTTAACATTTCAGAGGTAAGAATGAATAAACTTCTTAGTGAAACCAGTAAATTATTAGAATCAGAGTTCGAAAAGGTTATTCTGACCAACCTCTCTAGCTTCCTCCACTCTCATAATTCGTCTCATATACGGACCGTCCTTTTACATTATTAATGTACAAAAAAACACGATCACACACACCTATATTCCCCAAACGGAGATGGCAGAGGTGTACTGTGAACACCTACTTTTCGCCGACGAAGTTAGGTTCAATTTAAAAGGAGGCAAGACTATAGCTATCATATCGGGCTCAATTCCAGAATCCGTACATTTTTCTAAAGAAAAGTATATTTTTGTCCGACCTAGGATCCGAAAGCAACCTTCGTGAAACGACTTAGTCTATACATACACCATTTTTCAATTTTCTAAATAACATAGTACTTTTATGTATATTTACAATTCACCCCCGAACAATTAATAACACACCAACGCTAAAAACTTTTTAATCTCATTGTAAAATCAGACTCCCCTAAACTTAAAACGCTACAAAAGGTGGGCCATCAAATCGATCCTGAATACTCCCTAATACATCAAAAACAACCATATTACCATTTCATTTACTTTTGAAAGTAACAACCTTATATCAGGTTGATAAAGGTTATTTTATTTCAGTTGGGTGGAAAATTGATCATTGTGCGAATACGCGTAAGAAAAGTGGGTCTTTGTTAGTAGGCGTATAAAAAATTGGACATTATTACAATCTAGCCGAAGGTTAGTGTTGAGAAATCTTTTTTTGGACTGAATTCACAATAAGATTCCCTAAAATAGCTTTTCTTTGCGTGTTGTAAAGATTGAAATTTGAATGTATTGATTAATCTGAATGATGGTTTAATAACGTTAAGTGTTTTCTGAATTTGCCATAAACAGCGTTATTTGCGAAATTTTGTTTATTGAAATAAGCGAGTGTAAGAAAAAAAAATTCTATCTCAATCCATCTCATCACACCAGATCCTTTACGGAATAGGGAGAGAATAGAGAGTTCCAACAGGTTGTCTCCTTACAGACCTCAGTCTTTAACCTTTTTATATTTTCTTATTATAGTTTGTATCCAAATTGTCGCATAAGCTTTTACTTGATACCCATATTGTTTTAATAACCAAATATTATTTTATCCTCCCTCTCTTTTTCGATTCACTGATGGCATACAAAAGTATTATGCAACATAAATCTAAAGTATGGACCCGCAAAGGTGGGCAAACATCGTCACGGTATGGACCCCTGAGGACGGTCACAGACGCCGTGGTCGGCTGAGACGAAGATGGCGTGACGACTGGAACTTATGTGGGAATTACATGGATTTATATTGGCCTTTGCCCAGCAGTGGGATACAGAATAGGCAATTAAAAAAAAATCTAAAGACATCTGTTACGTTAGCAACTATCAAGCCTTGTAGGCAACACAGCATGCTAAAGAAACAGTTATATAGTCTTTTCTAATCAAAGTTTACAACTTTGTGAACAAACCATTACCATCTTTAGATGTTTCAATTGTGATTGAAATCTATAACAAGTGTAATATTAAGGCGACAGTATTTTAGAAGACATCTAAATTAAAAAGGCTGTTAGCAAGACGCTGTTCGCGGACGATTTAGCGCAGTGGTTAAGAGTTAAGCCGCTCTGCCCACTGTGTCTAATATTCGCGGGTTCGATTCCCGCACGAGACAAATCTTTGTGTGATCCACAATAATTTGTTTCGGTATAGGTATTTGTATATGTAAATTTTCATGTTTGTAAACGCACTCACGACAGAGGAGTAAATCCTAGTGTGGGGCTACGTTTTTTAAAACGAAAAAAAAGGATATCGACCTTTACGTCGAGTGAAAAAGTTTTAAAGTTTGATTTCTTTTGTGCGTGTGTGTGAAATGATTTACGCTGTTGGCCGCGGGCCTTTACAGCTTCACCGGATAGGAAAAGTTTGATTCCAATAGACTATACATACACATACAATTGAAAAGCACCTCGCTTCTTTTAGGGTAGACGGGTAAAAACACAGGTAAAAAAACGCACACCGATCCACCCAATTGAATTCGGCGTTTCTTAAAACAGCCCCTATTTCAAATCATGGGGAATTACTTTCGTTTCAGTTCGGGCAGATCCTTATAATTGGGGGGTGAGCCGAGACCTCAGGGGCACAAAGCGGACCTTTTTAAATCGCCGATAAGAGTTAATGAGGTTGAAAATCTAAAATTTATATTCAGAAAATGGTTTCTTTGATGATTGAAAGCGATATCTCCGGAGTGATTTAATGTCTTGGAATAATGGAAATGTTTAATTTAGTTTTCAAGGTTTAATATCTGTTTTAAAAGATATTTATTTATTTTTTAATACACGTAGCCTCACATTAGGTTTTATTCCTGTGTCGTGGGTGCATTTACAAAGATGAAAGTTCACATACACAAATACCCAGAAAAAAAACAAATAATTGTGGATCACATAAAGATTTGTCCCGTACTGGAATCGAAACTGCGACTATTAGACGCAGTGGGCGTAGCCATAGCCTTAGCCGTAAGCCCATAAAATAATCAAAGCCCTAAAAATAAATCCAATCCTTACACAAATATTGACAGGACATGGAGGCTTTTCCGAATATTTACAGAAATTAAAGATAAAAAACAACTCGGCATGTGAATGCGACCTCGATAAAGTAGAATCCATACAACATATCAATGTAGACTGCCCTATACACAACTACGAGAGATATAATACAGAACACATCTTAGAAACGGATATCACAATAAAAAAAGCACAAAAAATTACAAAAGACTCAATAAATAAATTTATAGAATCTATCTAACTATATCCTCAAGATCCCTTACGGGGTAGGCAGAGAGTACAGAGTTCCAACAGGCGCTTTCCTTACATACCTCTCTAGCTTCCTCTACTCTCATAGTTCGTCTCATACACGCTCGCCGGTTACGGAGACTCCTGACTTGTCCTTCAAACCCGTTCTATTTAGTCATGATAAAATAGTCTAGATCTTCCCCGGTATCTACATCCTTCCACTTTCGCATTGTATATCAGTGTTGTCATTCAGAATATTGTACAAAAATAGCAACAACAAGTTATAAGCAGAAATAAAACAAAATGAAAAATTTAAAAACAAACAAATATAACATAAAATGTCATAATACAATAAAAAAGGCTCTGATCCCGTCAGAGGAAAGTAGGACCACCGTCAAATAGACGTTTCTAAAAAAAAAACCACTAGCCTATCACTGCTTACCTTACTAAAAATCTAGCTATCATGATCTGATCAGGTATAAATTTGCAAAACTAAATGCCAAGCCTATCGCTACTACACCGGAAATAATTACAGACTTTAGACTGTTAGTGATTTTTTCCGTACAAATATCCTTACTACACCTTTGTTCGACCTTGTATACAAACCTAGAACTTAGTAGATATTTGCCAGATGCTCCTTCGCTATTAGACCGACAAGGCAGTATTTAATATACTGCCTCATCGGTCTTCTTCTTCTTCTTCAAGTGCCTCTCCATTACTGGAGGTTGGCCATCAGCTTTGCGTATGTGCTTCTTTCTTGAGCCCTACGATACAACTGCTCAACGCTGAAGTCTAATGCAGTCAAGTTTAAGAATGAGCACTGGGTCCGCGTGGAGATGGACATATTCTTAAGTCTTACTCAGGTTTAATAATATTACACCTCACAATAAATAAGCCTATCAAATTATGAGACTGACGATAGCGAGAAAGGTCCGTAAGGTCTTTCCTTACAGACCTCTATCACTTCCTTCACTCTCTGCATACCCCGCAAGGGATACGGCGTGATGATATAGATAGATCAATTTTGTTATAGCTATACATACCATTACCACCCCATATATTCCGAGAGACAAAGCCGTGTGTACGCACCTGTGTTAATTGATTGATGTTGCATACAGGGGGAGTTTATTGGAAAAGGTCGCATTTTCAATTTCACCCGCGGCGGCGCCCCCTGTCGGTGTATCGGCGAAGTTGATCGGCGGCATGAGCGATGATGTGTTCTTCCACAAATTTTGGCTTTTCATCATTTTTTCCGTTAAAATGGTGTTCTTTGTGATAAAAATAATAACGGTGTAAGGGTATTTACTTTATATCAGCCAAAAATTGGACTCATAATACACGGCAATTTGACTCTAATGGCAAAATACTCAACTCATGCAGTACTTCAACGACTTTTTTATTTGTAAATTTATAAACGTTTTATTTCTTTGGTACATCAACAACATACATATTATAACACTTTTGTCATATATATGTGGTAACAATATAGCCTTATATGCACATCAATAACAGACGTACACAGCATTTGCAAGAATAGTATGTGGGTAAGTATATTGAGCGTTCAGCCACTTATTGATATATATAAATGTCTATGAACTTAAGGCGGTCTCTATTTAATTTTTTTATGAAAATGTGCTCTATTATTAATGGAAAAGGTCGCATTTTCAAATTCACCCGCGGCTCCTCCCCCTGGCGTTGTATCGGCGAAGTTGATCGGCGGCATGAGCGATGATGTGTAATTCCACTAATTTTAGCTTTTCATCAATGTAACGGGTAAAAGGTATCATTTTTGTTTATGTCGCATATAAGGAGAAATGTATATTTTGTTGGCGAGGTATGTTAATAACGCAACACCTGTCGTTGTTCTAAAATGGCAATGTATTGCAAATATTTTATGATTTGAGATATTCCTACGCCGCGAGGGATCTGGCAAAATGACTATGTAGATGTGATATTGTTTTTAATGAGGTAAAAGTATGAAGAGAGCTATGGAGAGAGCTATGCTCGGAGTTTCTCTTAGGGATCGAATCCGGAACGAAGTTATTCGTCAGAGAACCAAGGTTACCGACATAGTTCGGCGAATTAGCAAGCTGAAGTGGCAGTGAGCAGCTCACATATGCCGCAGAACCGATGGCCGTTGGGGCAGACTGTTTCTTTAGTGGTTACCGCGTGTAAACAAAATTCGTAAGACAGCGGGCAGGGATTGGAGGAGGAGGGCTGAAGATCGAGCTCAGTGGCGTGCCATGAAAGCCTACTTCCAGCATTGGACTGGGGCTGATGATGATAGGTAAAATACTCATTCCAATCGATCCTAAAACCGCTGTATTAAACAAAATTAAACTATAATTCAAAGCAAAACTACAATTTTAATTACACTCATAAAACATACTTTTTCGCAATATGCACACATACATTAATAAAATGCACACAAACTTATTATTAAAATAGTAATTTACTCTTAAAACTGGAAGTTTGGTTTCGTATTTTGTTCGTATTGAATTCGTAACGCAATAATCTAATTGGGGTGTCTGAGATATTGCGTTATTTATGTTGCGCGTTATATAATACACACACACCGTCACGCCTATATTCCCCAAGCGGGGGTGGCAGTGGTGTACTGAGTACACCCACGTTTCGCCGACGATGTTAGGTCCCATGTAATAAAAGACGAGCCTATTGCCATATACCGGACACAATTCCAAACTCCGGACTCGTACTGGGAAGTTTTCGTTAGATATACTAAACTTGTCCGACCTAGGATTTGAACCCAAGACCTCGTTGCTTTCGCACCGAATCACAAAGCGATGCGGTGCGAAAGCGATCATAATATGCCGGCGGGAAGTTCTTAGGATATTGAAATACACTGATGTTCTGGTCAATATTTTATCAACAATTCTATGTTTCCCAAAAAAAGAAACTATCTATCTGCTAAGTTTTTACGCCTAAACCGCTAAACAGATTTTAATAAAAATTGTCAAGGAGATAGATCGCATCTCACATATGCTACGTTTGTTTAAATTTTTTTAACGTAGATTAAATCGTAAGTAACAGCTAGTAAATATTAAAGAGATTTTAAATGCATTCGTATTTTAATCAACTAGGGTCCCGCCGAATTATACACATAAACCTTCCTCTTGAATCACTCTGTCCATTAGTGAAAACCGTATGAAAATCCGTACGGTAATTATTGAGTTCATCGCGACAGACTGACGCGGTCTTTGTTATTTAATATGTAGTGATCAACTCTGTTCCCAATAATCAATTTTTTGTGTGATTATATCCCTTATCAGTGACAGCATATCTATCTATCTATCTATATCATTACGCCAGATCCCGTACACGGTTGGCAGAGAGTACAGAGTTCCAACAGGTTCTTTCCTTACGTTCGTCTCATACACGCTGGCCGATTACGGAGACTCTTGACTTATCCTTCAGATAAGACTCGGTCTATTTGGTCATGGTAAGATAGTCTAGGTCTTCCCCGGTACCTACATCCTTCTACTTTCGCATTTTATATCTGACAGCATATAAATAATTTATTAAAGGGTGTTACATAAATATAAGCCTTTAAAAGAAATACGTTTTTATAGCTACATTTATTGCCTAAAAACCTTTTGTTCTTGCGAATATGTTCAGTCAAAAAAGGGATTTCGTCTAAAATTATGTATAAAACCAAAACTAACGTAGCAGGAATTTCTCTAAAAAAAAGTTGATAGGTTTTTAGTCCCTTTGTATTGGCCCGTATCGGCGGGGAACACATCACGTACCCACCCGCAGCAGCAATCCCGCGAATTTCACACGCATACCGCTGAGTATATACACAAGATCGATGTATCGACAGATTACTTGGAATATTCCAACGTGGATTGTCGATTAATTGTCAAGAGTCTTCGCAACCGGCAAGCGTGTATGGGATGAACTGAGAATAGAGGACACCAGAGAGGCCTGTAAGGAGCGTTTTGGAGCTTGCATTGCCTGCTACAAGGGATGGTGCTGTCGAATAAATTAAATAAAGTAATTTATATTATTCACGACTGGCGGATTTTAAAAGTACGTACGTACACCATTTTAAAGGTACACCGTCACGCCTATATTCCCCAAGCGAGGTTGGCAGAGGTGTCCTGGGGACACCCACTTTTTGCCACCGATGTTCGGTCCGATGTAAAAGGGGGCGAGCCTATTGCCGTAACCGGGCACAATTCCGGACCCCGGACCATACTGGGAATTTTTCGTTACAAAAAACTACATTTATCCGACCTAGGATTTGAACCTCGTGATCACAAAGCGATGCATTTTGCCACTAGACCAACGAGGCAGTAAAAGTAAGGTAATATTTACAATGAAAGGGCTCCAACCGTTACCCCGGTCTAGTTAGTAAACGAATTAGAGAAAATAACTTTACATCAAATATTGACATCATCATCATCCTCACCAAATATTGACACAAAGTTTAGAAAATATACTAAACTAAATAAAAAAAAATGTCCTTTTTTAAAAATCTAAAAAAACACATGACTACTTGGACGGAAGTACATATTATGTATAGTTTATTCCCATCAAACTTTAAAACTTTTTAAACACCAACACATTATCACCATTTATAGATGTTTTAGTTGTAATTGCAATCTATAACAAGAATAATATTAAGGCAACAGTATTTCCGAAAACATCGTATTGAAAATGCTGTTATATTCCTTTTACCAGTCATCAGTACACTGCCGTTTAGAATTTGACGTTTCTAGAAATGTGGTGACTGACAAATAGAATCGATTGAATATTGTATCAAGAAAATTTCTAACGAAGAATGAATTGATATTAATAAACATAATTTAGGAACCACGTGTCTTATTATTAAGAAATCGATAAAACTCTCCGTTTAATTATGTCAAGATAGCGCATCTACGTTTATTTATTAATTTATTAACCATGAGAATACTAAATATTTCAGTTAGATACATAGAATAATATTCGTAAAAAATCGGCAATCGATTTTGTACATTTTAAAAATCAAAATACGTTTATAACGATTTCATTGTGTCAGTCCCTAAAATGCAAACCGTTACAATTTACACAATTTACATTGAGTAATAGAGTTTTATTCCGTTTTCAGTTCTTTTAAATAATTACGCAAATTTATGTACAGTACATGATTTAAATGAAAAGTAAAATAGATTTTTGATGTATTTTATATTAATGTTTATTTTTGGGATTCTATATTTTCAATATTCTTAAATACAATATGCGTTAAATGGAATATGATCAAACGTCACTGTACCCATGTCTCGTAAAAAAGACTACCTTTAGCAAGAAATCGACGTTTTTATGTTGAATGAAAAAAGTTTTAAGGTTTGATTGGAATATAATAATATCCGCCTATACTGCCCACTGCTGGACAAAGGCCTTCTCTCACAAATCGAGGTGAGAGAGATTAGGTCATACTCCACCATGCGGACCCAATGCGGATTGGCGGAGGCAGGTTTGGGGCCACCTGCTGTTGGAACTTATCAAGCCGCCTTTAAGACTTCCAACTCGGCTTAACGACTGCCACATTAAGTGGTAGCCGGGACCAAGCACTTAACTTAACCAAGCACGGAGACGCTCGAATATGAAAATGCCACAAACGGTCACCCATCTCGGGCCGACCGAGTCGAACGCTGCTTAACCTTGTTGCCTCCGCCTGATTGGAATAGAATATACATAATATGTATTTCCGTCCAAGCCAAACATACTAACTGGAAATTTTTGACTTGAAAGTAAATTTAATTCCATATAAAACGCTGGGGTATTAATATCCTTAAGAGCCCACCCTCAGTCGGACCATGCGATCAATCAACGTCATCCAATTACGCAATTAGCATAGGTAATTGATTAGACGGTACATTCCGATAATAACAAGACAGACACATCAATATGTAGAACAATTACAGGACACGTGGTCCTTATAATTAACATTGTGGAATATTCCGCGGCCAACGATATATGTATTATTTATTGCACTAGATTAAAGGTAAAAACACACCATCACGTCTTTACACACCTGTACCGTATACACCCACTTTTCGCCGACGAAGCCCTATGTTATAGGCGACGAACCTATAGCCAACATACCGGTCACAATGCCAGACTCCGGACTAATACTATTTTTATCCAATGTAGGATTAAAGGTGATAGTCCGAAAAACGCCCGAAAAAATAAGATCTGGTTTTTATTTCCTATCTCTCTATCTATATCATCACGCCAGCTCCCTCGCGGGGTAGGCAGAGAGTACAGAGTTCCAACAGGTTCTTTCCTTACATACCTCTCTGGCTTCCTCCACTCTCATAGTTCGTCTCATACACACTCGCCGGTTACGGAGACTCTTGACTTGCCCTTCAGCTAAGACACGGTCTATTTGGTCATGGTAAGATAGTCTAGGTCTTCCCCGGCACCTACATCCTTCCACTTTCGCATTGTATATCTGTTTTGTCATTCTTTCTTCTGGCATTCTTTCTATATGCCCGAACCAACGGAGCATACCCTTTCTCATCTTTACACCGATACTATCTTTCATACCTACTCGCTTTCTTACTACGCTGTTGCGAATACGGTCGGTCAGCGTGACTCCGCACATCTTCCGCAGAGATCGCATTTCGACCGCATTTATCCTGCTTTCGTTCTCCTTCTTACATACCCAACTCTCACTGCCATATAACAGCGTTGGGACAAGCACTCCGTTATGCATGGCCAGCTGCGCCTTTTGGCTTAAGTGCCGGCTCCCAAGTAGCCTTCCCATTGCACCATTCACTCTATTACCTGCACTCACTCTTCTCTCTATATCAGCGGTGTATTTCCCATCCTTGCTGAAGGCGCATCCAAGATATACAAACTCATTCACTTGCTCCAGCACATCACATCTTTCCAATTATATAGTTCAATCCAACCATAGCCAATGTGAAGACGTTTTATAATGCTACAGTTTGATAAAACTACCATAGTCATAAGATCTGAGGTCATTTGGTAAATATTAAAACTTGTCGTTAGAATTAAACTTTTCTTATTGCTTTGAAATTATTCAGCAAATTGAAATATTTTATGATTACAATTTGAATAACACCATCACGCCTATATTTCCCAAGCGGGGGTGTTAGGGCGATGTTCCATGTGATAGGGGGCGAGCTTATTGCCATATACCGGGAACAATTCGAGACTCCAGACTGATACTGCGAATTTTTCAATGAAAAATTACATTGGTCCGGTCTAGGATTTGAACCCAGAACCTCATGATCGCAAAGCACATTATTCGCCACTAGACTGATGAGGTAGTTTTTTTACATTTAATATATACTGATAATTTATGTAATACAACAAATGTTTTTTTTTTTGTAGCGAAACTCGCATGTAAGATACTGAGTTTTAACGACAAATAACTTTGTTTGTATTTTCTTTGTTGATTGTTCTAACCAGAGCCATCATCATCATAAAAATCTCTACCCTCAAAAATCTTCGTGCTATGCGCATGCGCAGCTTATATCCGCGACCAGGTCATCGGTCTAAAATAAATATAATCAAAGTAAAAAATAAATATGAGAGTCGAGGAAGCCAGAGAGGTATGTAAGGAAAGAACCTGTTGGAACTCTGTACTCTCTGCCTACCCCGCAAGGGATCTGGCGTGAGGTTATAGATAGATAGATAGATAAAAAATAAATAATTTTAATTAAAAATAAACAAGCTTTATATAGCAAAAACACAGCGAAGATATCTTGTTTAGTTGAGAAGTTCCTATGGCTTCTTGCCGGCTTCAGCATTAGACTCAGTACACCATCCGGGTCTAACCCCTCTCTCTGATCGGGAAACACTGTCAAAATTTAAGACGACACCGGCGTAACACGGCGGGGTTATATTATGTAGTTGGGTGGTTCCATTGGCCATCTTTCGGCTTCATCATCAGACCCTGCACACTATCTGGTTGTATAGTACTTCACACTATCAATCTAACACGAGGGGTTTACGTTGTATATTTCACATGTTCCTGTGGCTACCAACTCCATGGTACCATATTAGTGCATTTTTATCAAACTTATACATACTTATGTTAAATTTCAGCTCTATCGGACAATCGCAAGTGCTTGAAAAATATATCATAAGACTTGAACCAGAAAGACAGACACACAGACAGACATACGAACATTGCAAGTTAAACAAAAGCTTGTACAAATCAATATTTTTTTTAAAAATGCACAAAAGCAGCTCCACGTGCATATTCCGAATTTAAATCAAGAATCTACTTTTTTCTAATCCATTTAAAACCAAACATGTCGCTACCGCTCCCAGATCAACTCTTATCCACCTTTCGCGTAATCCAAATCGAATCCGCAACTACAAAGGGAGAACGCCTCAAAGGCGGCCGATAGGAAAAATCTCCCGAGTTATAAAGATTTACTATTACCAAAGGGACGGATAATAATGGAATTTCAATCAGCCGCGGCGTAGGGGGAGGGGGGCAGAGGTATTTCTGATTGGGCCGCTAAAATGCTTTGACTATCGAAGCTAGTCAGACTTTTGATTAGTAATATCGAATTGGATAGTGTGGTAAGATGAAATGATCTTTTTTAATGGCTGGTTTTATGTTGTTGGCATATTGATGAAGTGGTTTGTTGGGTCGTGTAATAAATATTTCTTGTGCATCTTTATGAAGGTAGGCAAAGGTGGAAGTGATGATTAAGCATTTGTTTTGCCAATATGCAATAAGGCGTTTTATAAGTGAAAAATTGAAAATCGGTACGTAATTTTAACTTAAAAATACCTTACTGAGTGACTTACATGAAATATAACTATTTCTCGGATTTTATCGCGGTTTACTTTTTTAGTTAGTCCTCAAGACACCGTGAGCTCATTCTGCGTAGATCCGACCAATAAAAATAATTAAGAAGTTTGAGAGTACCCTGTAACAACTATGCCTTTTAGACGTCTAACACCTCAGTCCTTCCCGTGACCATGGGTGCTGCAAAGCATTTGAAAGATCGGGAAGGTAAATTCAAAAAAAAATTATCCGCGATAAAATCTGAAAAATAGCTTTATTTCATAAAAATACCTTTTCAAAAACAAGATTTTATAGCAAAATAACAACGGAGATATCCTACTTAGTTCAGGAGTTCCTATGGCTTCCTTCCGGCTCTGTCATCAGACCCTGGACACCAACCGGGCCTCAAGTACTCATCAAGACAAAGCCAACAAGCCTAAATACAGCAGGATTATTTTGAGAAGTTGGGTAGTTCCATTGGTTACCTTTCAGCTTTATCATCAGACCCTGATTACTATCTAGTTGTATAGTACTTGTCAACACCAATCAAACAAGCCTAAACACGAGGGGGTGACGTTATATATTTGACATGATTCTATGGCCACCTTCCGACTCCATCATCAGACCATGATACTATAATATTGCATTGTCACCGGATTTATATACGTATGCCAAATAACAGCTCAAACAGATACCCGCAAGTGCTTGGGGCACTTGCGGGTGCATCAAAAAGTGCATCAAAAAATTTGAACCAGAAAGGCAAACAGACAAATATACGAACATGGCAAGTTTAATAAAAGTTTGTAAAAATATAAGTCACTCTTCTGTTGTCATTTTAATTAATTTTCAAAACTTGTCTTTACATTCTACGAGCCGGGGTGGTAGAGGTGTACCATGCACACCCACATATCGCCGAGTAGTTAGGTCCCAATGTAATATGGCGCAAGCCTATTGCCGTTATAGCACACTGAGAAAAACCACACTCCGGACTGCTAATGACAATTTTTCAAAAAAAAAAACAACCTTAATCGGATCTAGGTCAGAACGCAGGACTCCTTGATCTACCTTAGATTCAAACCTAGAACCTCGTTATTACCAGTTACGATGCACCATAAGACCAACGAGACAGCCTAAATAAAAAAAATCAAATGTTAATCAAATCCCCCTCCCCCTTACTCCCCCTCACCCGGTGAACACAGGAATGCTATTTAAAGTTTTTTATGTCTCACTTGGCATGGGTAAGGTGGCCACAAACTTTCTTATTAAAGGCGGACGTCCGTCAGGTAGCTTAAAAGCCACACTGATATAGGGTTACCACCTTATACTTTCATACCCAATTTATATTTTATTACTTTGGAGAGTCCAAAGTCAAAATCAAAAATCATTTATTTGTATAGGCCAATACAATAGCACTCACAAACGTCAAAATTATTGCATTTTTTACATCTATTACCGGATCGGAACTCGGCCTCCACTAAGAAGATCCGACGAGAAACTCAGCGGGCTAGACTTTTGACTAAATTTGTTTGGCATTTCTGAAAACTATTTGTTTTCTGTTTCAAAATTGTATTGTACAGCATTGTTTAATGTTGCTGATTGAAGAGCTGCTCAAACTCAATCTGTTTTATCGTCAAGATAATCCAAAATTTTGTAATACCCTTTCATACATAGTCTAGTTTTGATTGACTTTTTAAACTTATTGATAGGCATGTGTCGGATATCTATGGGTAATTTGTTGCAGAAGCGTATGCATTGCCCCATGAAAGAATTACTAATTCTGTGGAGATGAGTAGAATGTACAATAAGATCATCTTTGTTCCGTGTTATTATGATGAATGTCGCTATATTTCTTAAAAATCTAAAAAAAAAAGTTACTGATATTCTTTTTAACATACAGAAGTGATTTGTGATTGATAAGTATCAATACCAATCTAATAAACCTGAACACGAGGAGATTACGTTAATATATTTCACACGCAAGTGCTTGAAAAATGAATCACAAGATTTGAACCGGAAAGACAGGCCGACAGACATACGAACATTGCTAGTTAAATAAAAGCTCAGCAAAAACATGCCATAATTATTAGGATACGGCCCGACCGCAGCCACATTGACTACATTGTCAGGAGCAGACATCAAGTTGGTACTGCTGAATCTGCACCTGTATATATTGGTCTCTTACAATAGGTCTCATCAAAAAGCACAGAGTTGCTCAGCTAGCTATAGAAAGAGCCATGCTCGGCGTTTCTTTACATGATCGAATCAGGAATAAGGAGAGTCGTAGAAGGTCACCAATCGTAGGATTCGTCAGCTGAAGTGGCAATGGGCGCGAATATATTATGGGCGCAAAAATCGGACGAGCGTTGGGGCAGAAAGATTCTAGAGTTAAGACCACGTATTGGCAAGCTCAGCGTGGGGCGGCCGCCTACCAGATGGGCCGACGATCTTGTGAGGATTGCAGAAAGTCGTTGGATGTAGGTGGCGTTGGACCGGCTACGCTGGAGAGCGATAGGCGAGGTCTATGTTCAGCAGTGGACAAGTATGAGCTGAGATAATGACGATGATGATATATTTTTCCTGCTCCGGCCGACCTAGGTCCGCAGTCTATTTAAAGACTTTTACACTGGTATGGTGGGAGACTCTTAGCAGATGAAACATTGAGATTAAGTGGCAGTATTCCAGCCTTCTAATGGTTGCGTTTCGATTTTTTTAGCTCCAAGGTTAACAGATCGAAGCAGAAGCACTAACGGCTCTTCAATCTACAATCACTTCATAATCCATATTTCTATTTAAAGGTACTTAATTTACAATAATTATAACACAAATTCTTATTGCTAACTGGACACTCCGAACTTATACAAGGAATATTTTCATAAAAAAACATACTTTGTCTGACCTAGGATACGAACGCAGGACCTCGTGATATTTACGCGCATTATTCGCCAACGAGACAGTCAGTTTTGTAAGTAAATAAATATCGCAAAATCCACTTCATTCGCTGTCAAAACTATGTCCTTGTCACACTAAATTCAATAGCCACCTGTTATCCCCTACTCATTTCCCCATCCTTCTCCCGCCCGCAAAAACGTAACACGGAAATAAATTCATTTGTGCGTCCCATCCACAGATTAATCAAAAAGTTGTCACAAACATTTTATCGGGAGCGCAGAAAAAAAAGCGAATCACAAAAACCGGCCCATTCTTTTTATCTGCCATTGTCTTGTCGGTAATTTCGGAGATGGCAACCCTGGGCAATTATTCGATATGACAAAATAAATACGTAACGTGGCGCGTTACGATAACTTCGTGAAAAGAACTTCTAATGACGGACAGGACTGACAGACGGCTTGCTCCAGTGGTTAAGAGACTAGATCGAGAACGCTCCGGCCACTAGATCTCGTAGTCGCAGGTTTGATTCCCGCACGTAACAAATCTGTGTGTGACTTAAAAATATTTCGTTCCGGGTGTTTGTGAATGTAAATTTCATGTTTGTAAACGCACCCAAGAGACAGGAATGATTCCTATTGTGAGAGCACATTTCATCATCAGACCCTGAAGACTATCTGGTTGTATAGTACTTGTTAATACCAATCTAACAAGCCAAAAGACGAGGTTACGTTATATGGTTCACAAGATCCTATGGCGACCTTCCGACTCCAGCATCAGACCAGCTCAACCACCTTCTAGTCACCGACTTTACATTCGTATGCCAAATTTCTACCTACCCTACTGCTTGAAAAATTGATCACAAGATTTGAACCGGAAAGACACACAGACATACGAACATTGCAAGTTAAAGAAAAGCTTTTAAAAATAAATGGTACCCCAGTGGCATACAATCGTTTCACGAAGACATCGTAACGCACCGCGTTAGGATATAGAGAATAAAGGCCGTGCAACTTGAATATTCCATTAGGGGATACGGCGTTGAGCATAAATTATTCGACGTTGGCGAAAATTAGGTGAACGGTATTCAAAGGTGATTAAACTTGAGTTTTTCGCCGGCAGTGGGCGTCCTGGGCAACAAATAGCTAGGTAATTAAGCCCATATTTGTGGTATTAAAACCTCAATATGTTGGGATATGTTAAGGGGTCCTAACTCAATCTCTAAGGCAGTGGTATAGTATAGTATTAGCCCTGTTAAAAACTGTCCCACCGTTAGGCACGGGCCTCCTCTCAAACTTAGAGGGTTTAGGCCACAGTCACCACGCTGGCCCAGTGCGGGTTGGCGAACTTCACACACTTGCGAGAAACTCTTAGGCATGCAGGTTTCCTCACGATGTTTTCTTTCAACGTTAAAGAAAGTGATCATTCATTTTTAATACACACATGCTTTTGAAAAGACAAAGGTGCGTACCTGGGTTTGAACCCGAGACCTTGCACTCCAACGGTCTAACCACTAGGCTATCGCTGCTTCATTAGGCAGTTTTATTATTTATTTAATCTTACTTCGCAATGAGAAAGGAAGTGGATATACGCAGTTGATAGCTTTTTCTTTCAAGTCCGTTAGTAAGTATAGCTTTTCCTGTAGAAAAATCAGTAGTATGTAATCAATATTTATTCTAAGAATGTAAAATAATTCTTGAGACATAGACGTGTACTTGGTAAGTAGAATTTGCCTTTCATGGTAGGTTTCAATAAAAAGCAGTGAGTCTATTATATTATATCGAGTACACCCCAGACTTTGGACTACTAAAGTGTTTTAGACAGAAAACCCTCCAAATTAAGCCAGCTAAACTTGACTGTTACTTTAATATAGTAAAAAACTTCGTGACGCCTATATATCCAAACGGGGGTGGTAGAAGTGTACTGCGGACACTTATTTTTTACTGAGGATGTTAGGTTCCAATATAAAAGGTGGCGAGGCTATTACCGCTATACCGGGCACACTGCCAGATTCCGGTCTACTGAGAATTTTTCTAACGACAAATTACATTTTTCCGACCTAGGGTATGAACCCAGGACTTTGCGATCGCCATGCCTATTATTTGCCAGTAGACCAAACCAGATAGACTACAAAATAGTCTATCTTTATATCACGCCAGATCCCTTGCGGGGTAAATCGTACAGAGTTCCAACAGGTTCTTTCCAAAAAATAATCAACTATAATAACTATTTGAAAGCGTGACGGGCGCTAATATAACTCCGTAGATGACGTCACTTGGCACAGACACGTCATTACTGACCATTGTACTCGGTAATTAATGCACTGAAGTCTCGTTATGGTCACAGGAGCATGTGCTATTGGTCATAATTATCTAGGAGTTTGGATCGACCGAACATTATTGTTGGCAATTTGGTACATAATTAATCTTATTCATCATATCCGTCCAAGTTAGTTAACACGAAGTCGCTCGAAAATGGAATTGCTACAATCGGTCAACAATCTAAGACTGACCGAGAAGAACACTCCTTAAACTTGGTGTCATCAAGTCTCCCTCCGATGGCGGGCTCGTCAAAGCGCGGCACAAGAGGGGCACTGGTGCGTTCCATAAGGAGATCCCGGAGCCCCTCCAAAGTGCTGATGTCGGCCACCCTGGGGTTTTTAGTCGGTAGGAAACCGACACGCCCCGCGAGCTTCCCCCGAAGCTCGCGGAAGTCCTATGCAGGATTTTCCCGAGGAAAAATAAACAAAAAAAAGGGGGATCGCTAAGAAAACCACGGTCCTGCAAGTCTACAAACACTTGTAACGCTATCTTGGGATTTATAAAACCCGATTTTTAAGTTCGACTAATCGGATCATCAAAAGAATGAAGGTAGCCAGGGTTTTAAATGTTAGCTAGTTTAGTTCAATGTTAGTTAGTTACTTTAATCTTCCACAAAGTACTTATATAGCACTCCTATTCATACACGCAACCTTACCAGCGTCATAACATGTAACAATTCCAAAAATCCTAACCGATATTACAAGCAAATCTACACTAGTTATCTACTTAATGCACGGTTCCTAAAAACCACCAAAGGGTAAATTGGAACCCCCATTAAACGGTAACCGCGCACCCCAAAACATCACGTATGCACCAAAAAAGGGGGGGCAGGGAGGTTGAATCACGGGATAATGTCATTTGAACGTCGGTTTCAATAGAACCGTGAGCAGAAAAGGTTTTTGTTCGTAATCGTGGGTGCTATTCTTGTGCCGTTCGCTAAAATGTCACACGTCGTTGTTGTGATATTTCGAAGAGGGTATGGGCTAATGGTGGGGCTGTTTATGGTTTCTTTATAAGTGTAGGCTATGGGATAGGTTTTATTAAGTATGAACACTGTATTTGTGAAGATCTTGTTCTAAATGCAACAGAAATAATATACTGAGATATAAGATGTTTTTCAGAGTTAATCACAATTAATTTTTGATTTATCGATACCGACTGCTAGGGTATAAAATACTTTAATTTAAGGCGTGAATCTAAGAAATACTACAATTAATACGTAAACATAAACGTTTAGAGTAGGTTTCGTTCAAGTCATGTCTTTTCCTGCCTACTTCCCTATATACTACCCCATGAGTAAGGTAAATATAATTATAGGTACTACTACTACTAAGCTTGGAAGATTTCTCAGGTAAGGGGTGAAAAATGGAATCTGCTATTTTTCTCACAATGGTTGCTAAACTCACACTCAGGCAGACTGGATACGACGTGGATGATGAATGTCCAGAGAGTCACGAAGGTTTTGGGTCTGTCTATGGACGACGCTTATCAGCGAAGCAAATGGCGCTTCAGGATTAGGTAAATCGATCCTGCGTAATTGTAAAAGGCGAGGACAAAGAAGGTAAAATCACACTCGATATGAAATCGCATATGTTTAGATGGCATCGCACACGCATAGTAGCACACAGGAGCAAGAGTGATGCTACTTAACACTTACACTGAAAGATTTAATATATTTTCATAACATAAAGTTAATTAAAAGTAGCAATAATTCCCACGCCTACACAATACATGATTAAGACCATTCATTTATTACGACATCGAATTCTGTAATAAATGAACTAATTTCGAGCGTTTTATTAATCAGAGCCCTGCTAATAAATGCACGAAAGCGGTACCCTGAGAAAGTTCGTTTCTATTTGTAAGGAGCGCGTTTTATCGCCATATATTATTCAGCGGGTTCATCTGTACATACCAATGTACGTTTGTACGTCTGTTACACACAGGTACGTACGAGTTTGACAACACCGAATATTTGAAGGCGGTTTTAATTGAAATTTCGGTACACGATTTTGGGTGAATTTTAAATGAAAAGGGACGAAGTGACTATAAATATTGTATTTTGTTGGCTGTACACTTAAATTTCTTGCGTAATTAACGATATTTTTAAAGGTATTCCATTAAGCTCATCAATTTTAATCTCACCAATCTAAGCGAACCAGGGCTACGGCATGACTAATTAAACACGAAACGGGTGAGTTACGATATCTTCGTAAAATAATTATTCGACTCCAGTGTCATACGGAAAACCAACCATTACACGATCATTTCACAAAGTTACAGTTACGCGTTTTGTCACATCTATTAAGGTTTCGCCACATAGCCTACGCAGCGCGACGGGAGAGCGACAGTGGCGCGGCTTGGGGAGTTGTAATGTACTGATATGTACCGGAGACGCCACACAGCGCAGCTCCGCTCGGCGCGACGGCAAACGTCACGACCGAACGTAGACGAGCGCTTGCGTCGCGCTCCCGTCACGATCCGTCGGGTATTCGACGAAACCTTTAAGGGCCCAGACAGTATTCCATATTGCGCAACAAGTTACCGTACACTATCTTTTAGTAGAGATGCATAGCTAAGGCGGATTCATCATCAGTCGAAAGAGGTCCACTGCAGAACAAAGGCCTCCCTGAAATATCTCCACCAAGACCAGCTTAATGCTGTACGCATCCAGCTTTAACTTGCAAGCTCCACCAGACCATCGCTCGATCTTTTAGGGTAACCTCATCGATATCCCATTCAGCTCACAGCTAATTGACAAGTTGCGGAAATTCTTCAATCTCAAACTCAAATAATATTGTATAAGCCCTGCGGGGGCTCTTACAAATAGTCAATTTACATTTTTTTAAATCTAATTTAACTACAAATCTACCACCGGATCGGAACCGGCGAAAAAACTCAGCGGGACTCTTCACTTTCTCTTACCATCCTCTATCAGCTCCAAAATGATCTCCGTTAACTTCCCCTATCATTACAAACACAATTTGTCTGTAGATACAATAAATAAAAGTTCTTTAAAACGTGAAACCGTTTCTATATTTCATAAGGCATATAATAAATGAACACTGCTAAGCGATAATCTTTCAACAGTACACCTGGTATTTTAGGGAAATTGTACTCTATACATGACGCTTTAAGCACAAATTCTTTAAAATAGAAACTATATATTGGACGTTTATTGCGTAACAGTACTGAAATACGTGTACGGATCCCGGTCGGCTCGTCTGGCGGGGAGCCAAGTCTAACTCCTGAAAATTTCAGCGCCTAGCCTCCGAGCAAGTCTTTAAATTTTACAGTGACCTAGAACAAGTTGGATGCCGTCTCATTTCGGGAGCAGGTATAGTTTTGTATAAATTATATCTTATTATTTTAGTAGGTACTAGCAGTTTGCCGCGACTTCGCACCTACCGGGTCGTATAGATGACCTCATAAGGCCGGTCTATCGATAGATGTCCGAGAAAAATCGGTCAAGCCCTTTAAGAGGAAAAGAATTGCAAACACATGCACATGAGTTTTTTTTTGTGTTAATCTATATATAATAACATTTATGGAAATGAACAATATATTAATATGACATTTGAATCCCGTTGGTTACAAGACGAGATCTATAAGATCTCGTCTCGTCTTATAATCAACGGTATTTAAATGTAAATATCCAAAGTATATCGTAATATTTGAGAATATATCAGATTATCCTTAGAGGATAGGATCATAAAGAGTGTATTTTATGTATTTTTAAAACAGAAAGAAGTGCTTCGACCATATTTTTTGACGTAATTGACGTATTGTCATGTAAACAAAAGTTTAGTTCTTGTATTGTCAAATGAACTATGATCAAATGGGTCGTATTGGCCAAGTATGTTACGATAAAATCTATAAGCATACAGATTTCAGTCCCATCTTGCAAAAGATTAGGCATAAATACATTACCTATGCTCAGAACTCTGACGGACGATTTGGACCAGTGGTTAAGAGCTTAAGCCGCTCCGCCCACTGGGTCGAATAGTCACAGGTTCGCTCCCCGCACGGGAAAAATTTGTGTGACCCACAATTGTTCGAGGCAGTTGAGATATATGTGTATATGAAGATTTGTGGTGACGCACAACCCAATGTACTGAAAAGACCCACAACAGAAGAGTAATCGTAAAGTTTCTTGCCCTTCTTTTTCACAGAAATGATATTCCAAAATGGTGGTAAAGTCTTTGTTACTTTTCTGACGATTTAAAAATACTATAATGGTTTACATGAATAAAAATATTCTGATTGTGATTTCATGTTTGTAAATGCATCTACGACACAGCAATAAGTCCTAGCGTGGGACAACAGCACTACTCCTGTCGCATGTCGGATGCGCAAAAATTACTACAGTGTGGGTCCCACCTGGCGGGAAACGACGGCACGGCACGCCCTTAAAGAGGTGGCGAGACGATCTTAACAAGGACTGGCAGCAGCTTGCCCTAAGCCGAGATGAGTGGAAGAAGTGAGGGTAGGCATTTGCCTTGCAGTGGGTCAATATGGGCTTATAATAATAATAATACGTGGAAGATTACGGAGTAGTCCCTTTGCCCAGCAGTGGGACAAAATATAAACACCGTCACGCCTATATTCCCCAAGCGGGGGTGGCAGAGGTGTACTGAGTACCCCCACGTTTTGCCGACGATGTTACGGCCCATGTAATAGGGGGCGATCCTATTGCCATATACCGGGCAAAATTCCAGACTCCGGACTTGTACTGGGAAGTTTTCGTTAGAAAAACTACATTCGTCCGACCTAGGATTTGAACGCAGGACCTCGTGATCACAAAGCGATGCGCTTTGCCACTAGACCAACGACGCAGGCAGGTTAACATAAACACTCTTATATATCTTTATCTACCCACAAAGACTTGGCATGACACTATTTAGGTCACCTATAAATCTATTCTACTTCCAACACAAATATTATTTGCCAATACAATCGAAAAGTATCCGTAAACCAAAATAAAGAAAGCTGCAATTTCTTTATTCTCGCGATAACAGTCACAGTTCTTTAAAGCTAACTTGAACGGTGTTGGCACAGTTCCAGAATGGCATCGAGAGGGATTTGAAGCCGTGTCGCAGCTTTATCGACTGAGAATAAAAGAACCAATTTTGAGTAGCATTTTTAATATAAAATGATCGGTCATGTAGAAGTTAGGCTCACGCAATGAGGGTTCAGTGCAAAATTCGTTTTTTGTCTGTTTCCTTATCTGTATGTTAGACCCGTTGCTCTTGGGAACGGTAAGGAGAGATACCTGGGCTTCAGCTTAGTGATGAGTACAAACTTGTTTTGATTTCATAGTGTTTATAGGTGGTAAAAATCAAATAGTAAAAAAAAAGATTTGACGGACGGCTTGGTCCAGAGCTTGAGTCGCTCCACCTTCTAGATTGTGTAGTCGCGTGTTCGATTTCCACACGAGATAAATCTTTCTGTGACCCACAAATATTTCTGTGTGGGTGTTTGTGTATATAAATTTCATGTTTGTAAACACCACAGGAATAACTCAAAGTGTGGGGCTTCGTTTTCTAAAAACAAAGATACCCCAAACTCTCAAATAACCAGAAAACCCATTTTTTTCAACTTTTAAATACAAAACTTTAGAATCATCTTACCAAAAATCAAAAAAAGAACTTATAAGCTTAATGGAAGCCTATTAAATTATTTAAAAAGATAGAGAAGAATTTGAACTATTGTAATATGTGTGTAAATGTAATTGTTTTTGGCTTTAGGTACCTACATACGAAATAAAATATAACGTGTTTGTTTTAAGTAAGATTATCTACAAAATACACGCTAACAAAGTCGCGGGTACGGATAGCTTCCTATAAATCAAACCATGACAACTCACTGGCTCATCGCCAACGATCTTGTCACGATACTGGCTGTACAAGGTTCGATTCCATTCCGTGACACTTCGCTCCGTCCAGCCTATTGTGTAACAGGATTTATAAGGCCATAACATTTGATATAACACCAAGGTCCTTATTCTATATGACCAAACGCGGCGCGTTACGATAACTTTGTGAAATGATCGGGTAATGGTATTCTGTATTTTACTGGAGTACTCTATATACAAGGTGTAACATATATAACATATAACGCAAGACCTCAGACTCCCTAAATAGATTATTGTTTTACGAATTTAATACGAAAATCAAACTTCCAATTTTCAGGAGTTTTCTACCATTTTTTTAAGCTCTTTGGTAATTCAATTTTAATAAAAATAATTAACTTTTGTGTGCATATTGATGTGTGTGTACTAGTGTGTGACCTTTAAAATAGCCGTATTGCTCTGAATAATGATGAAATTTTGTTTAATACAGCGGACTGAATGAATAATAGCAATTTTTGATAATTAAAAATATATGTAACATACCTAAAATGTAGTAGGAATCGATTCAGTTGCCGATTTATAACAAAATACTTTCAGGTGTTGTGTTAATTATGTTACACATTGTATAGTGCATCTATATATTATTTGTCTCGCCTATATGCTTCAAGCGGGGGTGGCAGAGGTGTATAGTGTACACCCATTTTTCAACAACGATGTTAGGTTCCACGTAATAGGGAGAAAGCCTATTGTCATATACCGGGATTCTAGACTCCGGATTGTACGAAACGCACAAGTTTTAAAACACTAAAATGTATTTTTTAATTATAGCAATCCAGTCTCAAATCTGTTTTACAAGACGATAGGCCGCTCTGCGGATACTCTGTTATAATATATTTCAAATATACGAAAACCTGAAGTTTATCGCAAACAAAAGTATTTTATATATGTTTGGATATGCCCCAAATACGGAGTAATACTGGGAATGTTTCGTAAGCAAAACTACATTTGTCCGACCTAGGATTTGAACCCAGGAGCTCGTGAACGCAAAGCACATTATTCGCCACTAACCAACGAGGCAATCATATTATTCGTACTAGATTAAATATGACATTTCGAAAAATAAGAACACTAATGCGTGTGGTCTTATTTTGGAATAGTTCGATACAACCCTAGCCAACGTGACAGCGGGTTAAAATGATACAGTTTTGCTAAAACTACATATATAGTAAAAAGATCTGAGGTCATTAATAATTTCAAACTAATTTCTATAGTTCTACGAGTAGGGATAGATTTATTTATTCTACATGCACATATGTACATCTTCTTCATCTCAGCCTATACTCGTCCATTGCTGAACATAGGCCTCCCCAATCGCTATCCAGCGCAGCCGGTCCAATGCCACCTGCATCCAACGACTTCCTGCGATCCTTACAAGATCGTCGGTCCATCTAGTAGGCGGCCGTCCCACGCTGCGCTTGCCAATAGGTGGTCTCCACTCTATAATCTTTCTGCCCCAACGACTGTCCGATCTTCGCGCTATGTGGCCTGTATATAGCCGCTTTAGCTTACTAATCCTATGAGCTATGTCGGTCACCTTGGTTCTTCTGCGAATCTCCTCATTCCTGATTCGATCACGTAGAGAAACATATGCACTTAATGCCTGAGGCATTTTTTAAATAAATAGCTGTGTAAATGTATGTAAAGGCGGCCGTTTTTCGTAATCTAGGCGAA
Organism: Phalera bucephala; assembly: GCA_905147815.2. Lineage (NCBI taxonomy): Eukaryota > Metazoa > Arthropoda > Insecta > Lepidoptera > Notodontidae > Phalera > Phalera bucephala. The sequence goes on from LR990620.1 coordinate 31,455,965, forward strand.
TAATTTGTCGGACGATAGTGTGTCTAATAGTCGCGGGTTCTATTCCCACACGGGACAAATCTTCGTGTGATCCACAATTAATTGTTCCAGTCTGGGTACTTGTGTATGTAAATTTTCATTTTTTAAACGCACCCACGACACCGGAATAAGTCCAAGTGTGGAGCTACGTTTTTTTTTCAAATGAAGATATATATTTATTTATTTAACGATAATTTCACGCAGTTATCGCAATACGCCGCGTTGTGTTTAAGTAGTCATAGCGAATCAGGGCCCAGTATTAGAATTAAAGCCATTGTTGCTAAATTAACTGTATTGTGTTTAGTAATTAATCAGTTAAACTGCGTGCTTTGGGTGCTAATTAGAAGCTAATGATATTAATAGTACATAGTTAACTGTCGTATTTGTACATTTAGGGATATATTTTCAATAATCAAAAAGCGGTGTTATTCTTGAAATAAATTATAACCTGGCTGAATATAGAAGTAAAACAATTCAACTATTTTATTCATACAATACATACAAAGGACGAAAGTTACTGACATAGCACTCAGAATTGCTAAACTTAGCTGGCAGTGGGCGGGGCACATCGCTCGTAGAATTGACGGCCGTTGGGGCAGAAAGGTTCTCGAATGGCGACCACGTACCGGAAGACGTGGAGTGGGTAGGCCCCCTACAAGATGGACCGATGACCTGGTGAAGGTCGCGGGTAGAAGTTGGATGGGAACAGCAGAAAGCCGGTCGTTGTGGCGGCCTTTAGGGGAGGCCTTTTTACTGCAGTGGACGTCTTTCGGCTGAAGAAGATTCATACAATTGTATTTGTTTATGTTGTATTTTTATCCTTCGAATAGCCCTAATCTTATGACTGAAAAATCAGCCTTTAACAAAATACAATAAAATACGATCACGCATATATTTCCTAAAACGAAGCTGGCAATCCGCACTGGGTCCGCGTGGTGACCCAGTGTGGTTCTTTGTGAGAGAAGGCCTTTGCCCAGCAGTGGGCAGTATAGGCTGACATATATACATGTTTGATATTGGTGTACAATAAAGAGTTATCTAACTATCTATGAGAGTAAAGGAAAGCCAGAAAGGTAAATAAGGAAAGAACCTGTTGGAACTCTGTACTCTCTGCTTACCTCGCAAGGGATCTGGCGTGATGAGACAGTCAGAGATAACAATAATCTTTATTATGGTTACATACAGCTTTAATAAAATCATAAACCAGAATAAAAAATTAACCTCAGTCATCTTACCTGCTACTGCTATGCTTTTCTCCGTCTTCTAGAAGGCGTTTAAATCTAGAGGTTAACTTACCTGTAACAATAAATAAAAGTGTTTAGTTATACATCTCCAGAAGTAAAATGCGTCAAGTTCTTCTTCTTTTACCTCTCTCTCTATCTATCAATATCATCACGCCAGATCCCTTGCGAGGTAGGCAGAGAGTGCACAGTTCCAACAGGTTCTGTTCTTACATACCTCCACTCTCATAATTCGTCTCATACACGCTCCCTGGTTACGGAGACTCTTAACTTGTCCTTCAGATAAGACTCGGTCTATTTGGTCGTGGTAGGATTTTAGGTCTTCACCGGTACCTACATCCTTCCACTTTCGCATTGTATATCTGTTTTGTCAGTCTTTCTTCTGACATTCTTTCTATATGCCCGAACCAACGGAGCATACCCTTTCTTTCTTTAGACCGATACTATCTTTCATTCGCTTTCTTACTACGCTTTGGCGAATACGATCGGTCAGCTTCACTCCGCACATCTTCCGCGGAGCTCACATTTCCACCGTATTTATCCTACTTTCATTCTCCTTCTTACACACCCAGCTCTCGCTGCCATATAACAGCGTTGGGACAAGAACTCCGTTATGTATGGCCAGCTGCGCCTTTTGGCTTAAGTCATGTATGGCCAGTTGCCCCTTTTTACACTTTCGCAAGAAAAATTTTCAGTCCTCAGCAGGAAAACTGAGGTATTTGGAGACACTGAGACACTAAAACTTGTCTAAAATTAGCATTTCTAACGAAAACGGCGCTAAAAGGGGCTATGTAAGCATCAGTTACGCACTATGTGAGCGAAATGCCAGGGTTTTTTTTTTTTTTTTTTTTTTTTTTTTTTTTTAATTATAACACTGCGGGCCCGGTTTGTCCCGCACCTTTTTTTGTGTAATTTATGTGTTGTTAGTATTTGCACTTGTATGGTACATGCCGCTTATTATTAGCTTATTGTTACAGTGCTTGGTATTTGTTTGTAGCGGTACTTCAGTAGAGGTTTTTTTTTTTTTTTTTTTTTTTTAATTTATATTAATGATTTTGTAAGTGATGAGGCTTTCTGTTTTGGCTTGCCTTTGAGCGAGAATGCCTCAGTTGTGTAGGTGTTTGGCTGCTTGTGAGGGTTTCCTTTAGGCCTCCGCCTCCAGCAGCTTTTTAACAACTACCATGTCTCGACTGCAGTCGAGACAAATGCCAGGGTTCAACTTTTTGAGAATTTCTTCAAAAGCTGTCATTGCGTACGAGAATCAGAATATTTTTATTCATGTCAACCATTATTGTATTTATGAATCGTCAGAAAAGTTACAAAGACGCTACCACCACTATGGAATGTTATTCTTGTGGAGAAGAAGGGCAAGAAACTTTACGGTTAATCTTTTAAAATAGCATTTCTACATTTTTTTCATCAAAGAATGGATGTAGGCTAGTCTATCAGGTAAGTCTAAATTAAATTAACCAAGTTATACAATTCGTGAGAATGGCCACATGGTTCCTTAATGTACAGAGAAAGAAATGAGAAAAAAAAGATCAATTTTACTAAATTAATAGGAGGAAGAGAGGGAATATTAAATCATAATAGTTGAACATGTTATCCATAATCAGGTGGAGCTGGAACAGCACCTATTCAAGTATTTTTGTCTTTTAAATAATCATCCAGAGTATAATAAGCTCGCTTACAGAGCGTACGTTTAATACAAGATTCAAATTTAATCTTACTAAGTTGAGTAACGTCAAGTGGGATTTTATTATAGAATCTAACACAGATCCCTATATCAGACGTGAGAATTTTTGATTGACTAAATTGCGGTTGATCTAATTTATTTATATCACCTAGTCGATTAAATAGATCAATTTTTTTTTCTGTGTAAAGAATATGTGCGCCTGTTCGCGGTACTGCATTATCTATCCTATCTTAAAATTTCTACACAAGGTGTAACATTGTTAACGCAAGACCTGAAAGTAGCTTGTTCTGAATCAGTAACTGAGTTGATTCTAACAATTTTTAATGTATCTTAATTTTTTTTTAATTTGCAAAATATTATTTGACTCCTTCAGTGTGCTATAACAAATAAAATTTATTATTGATTCAAAGCAATACGGAGTCTTCAAATGCATTTCTAAAACGTATTTCTCAATACGCGTACAAATTTCGTTGTTAATTAGGGTATAAAGGTGCTTAAAAATGGGGTAAATACTTTAAATTTTGGTAATTTGGTTTCCATATTGAATTGGGGGTCTGTCCAAGAGCGTGCTCGTCGCGACCCCTGCCAGTCATTATGGCTGCAATCTTGGACCAAAGACGTACCGCAGTGCGGGCTAGGGCGTCCCCCCGAGGCGACGCGTACCGGCCCGCCCCCGTCGGTACGAATATAGGTGGAAGCGGCGATGGGGGCCGCCACCCATCACGCCGGACCCGAACTGGCGAGTCGTGGGGTGCAGAGTGCCGAATAGGCACTTGGAATGTAAGAGGTGGTATGGAAGATAAGATGCATGAGGTGATTGATGTGATGAAAGAGAGACGCCTGAATGCTCTGTGTGTAACAGAGACCAAGCGGAGGGGCAGTGAAATCTGTGATCTTCCTGATGGAACGATGGCTCTGTGGTCTGGGGTACCGCAGAGCAGTCGTGCCAGCATGGGCGTGGGTATCTTGCTGTCCCGTCGCCTGGCCTCTGGAGTGAGAGATTATGGCCTGTGCGATGCGAGACTTCTCTGGGTCCGTTTAAAACTGGGTGTCACTAGAGTATTTTTGGTCGCAGCATATGCTCCCGTAAGCTCGTCGACACCCCAGGACCTTGAGAAGTTTTGGGATAATGTCAGGGAAGTTCTGGATTTGGCTGAGGCTAACGAAAAGATGATTTTGTGTGGCGATCTGAACGGATGGGTAGGAACCAGGCGGCAAACTTGCGACGCTGCTCTGGGTCCCTATGGTGATAAGAGAGTGAACGATGCAGGTAAGCTCATTGTAGATGTTTGTTTGGAAAGAGGTCTCCTTGTGTCTAATACGATATTCCAGCACAAGGACATACATATGTATACGTGGAGAAGGAATGAACAAAAAAGCATGATAGATCTGATCCTGGTTGATAAGCGTCTCCGAAGCAAACTACAAGATACGCGTGCGTATAGAGGCCCCACTCTGGAATCAGACCACTATCTCGTAGTTGCGCGGTTTAGTGGTCTGTTCAGGAAGTGGAGGCACTGGCGAGAGCGAATCCCCTTCGGAGACCTTGAAAGAATAAAGGTTGAAAAGTTGCAAGATGAGAGCGTGAGGAGAATGTATGAAGACAGAGTCCGGGACAAGCTTTTGACAGCAGGCTCTTCGGACTCAAATGTAGATGAATGCTGGAATAACCTGAAAGAGAGTTTGGTGGAATCCGCGAAAGAAGTATGTGGTTGGTCAAAGAAGCATATTACAGCAAAAGGTGATGCATGATGGGATGCGGAGTTGCAAAGCTCCGTCGAAAGTAAGAAGAAAGCGTGGCAGGACTATGTATCTTCTTTAAACCTGAATGCCAGTATGACAGAGATGAGGAAAGAAATATACCGGCAATGCAAGAATGCCACTAAAACTTTAGTGAAAGAAAAGCGTGAAAGAGCCAGTATGATTGAGGAGGAGAGGCTGGCGAAGAACTTCGAGAACAACACCAAACTCTTTTGGAGCAAGGTGAGAAAGGCTCGAGGTGATTCGTCAGGCTCCAGAATGGAAAGGATAAAATCTAAAGATGGTGACATTCTTGCAGACACACAAGCTGTGCTAAACCGGTGGAGTGAATATTTTGGAGAAATGTATGGAGATGTCCCGGATGCTGATGCCGCAGACGTGCCCAAAGGCGAGATTGCGGCACCAGAATCAACGGAGGACATCACTATGGAAGAAGTTGAATGGGCGATAGGAAGTATGAAAAACGGTAAAGCTGCGGGAGTAGACATGATATCTGCCGAGATGATCAAATATGGTGGAACTTGCGTCCGGGACGCTTTCCGGGACCTTGCAAACCTTTGCTGGAGGACCGGTAGAGTCCCTACAGATTGGCGCCGCGCAGTCATAGTACCCTTGTATAAAGGCAAGGGTTCACAATATGACTGCGCCAATTACAGAGCCATCAGTTTGATCAGCTTGGCAGCCAAGGTGTACGGTAAAATTATTGAACGGAGAATGCGCGTAAAGTCCGATGGAATGTTGTGCGAGGCACAAGGGGGTTTCAGGTCTGGAAGAGGATGTTCGGATCAAGTCTTCTCACTCCGCAACATCGTAGAGAAGCATCTGGCAGTGAGGCGGAAGGTTTTCTGCGGTTTTGTAGATCTGGAGAAGGCATTTGACAGAGTTGTGCGAAAGAGACTTTGGGACATTTTGCCAGAGTATGGTATAGATGGCACTCTGTTGCAAGCCGTCCAGTCCACTTATGTGGACTGCAAGGCATGCGTACGGGTGGGTGGTAACAGGTCACCCTGGTTTGACGTTAAAATCGGCGTCAAGCAGGGTTGCGTGTTGTCCGCTAGACTGTTTATAATATATCTGGACAAAAGTCTTCAAAGACTGAAAGCGATGAATGAAGGTGTACAAATGGGTGACTTAGTGGTAAACCATCTACTTTATGCAGATGACGCGGTTTTAATAGCGCCAACAGCCACTGATCTGCAAACACTAGTCACAGTTATGAAAGACGACTGCATGATCAATGGCTTACACTTGAATGTGAAGAAAACCAAGATTATGGTTTTTGAAAGGGAAGAAACCAGAACGAATGTAAGGATTGTGGTTGGTAACGATGTAATGGAGCAAGTGAATGAGTTTGTATATCTTGGATGCGCCTTCAGTAAGGATGGGAAATACACCGCTGACATAGAGAGAAGAGTGAGTGCAGGGAACAGAGTGAATGGTGCGATGGGAAAGCTACTCGGGAGCCGGCACTTAAGCCATAAGGCGCAGCTGGCCATACATAACGGAGTTCTTGTCCCAACGCTGTTATATGGTAGCGAGAGCTGGGTATGTAAGAAGGAGAATGAAAGTAGGATAAATGCGGTAGAAGTGCGAGCTCTGCGGAAGATGTGCGGAGTGAAGCTGACCGACCGCATTAGCAACAGCATAGTAAGACAGCGAGTAGGTATGAAAGATAGTATCGGTGTAAAGATGAGAAAGGGCATGCTCCGTTGGTTCGGGCATATAGAAAGAATGCCAGAGGAAAGAATGACAAAACAGATATACAATGTAAAAGTGGAAGGATGCAGGTACCGGGGAAGACCTAGACTATCTTACCACGACCAAATAAACCGAGTCTTGTCAGATGGAAAAGTCAAGAGTCTCCGTAACCGGCGAGCGTGTATGAGACGAACTATGAGAGTCGAGGAAGCCAGAGAGGTATGTAAGGAAAGAACCTGTTGGAACTCTGTACTCTCTGCCTACCCCGCAAGGGATCTGGCGTGAGGTTATAGATAGATAGATAGACATATTGAATTTCTAATTGGGGTGTCTGAGGTCTTGCCTTATATATGTTACACCTTGTATATCCATATTATTAAATCAAATTAAATTAGTTTATTTGCGAAAATGGTCACACCATACAATGGTCGTAGTACGCCATATTCTGCCTTTAGGCATGCAAATATCATTAGGGATAATCCAAGAACTTAAAGAAAACATAATATTTGTATCGAACATTTATAAATTATTTAATTAGAAGTTAAATACATACTAAAATATGTAAAATTGAATTAATACCGAGTATCTGTTTTAATAATAACAATTATACTAATGTTAATTATGGTAATTTTAATTATAATAGTAACAATTAAAATAATATGAGGACTCATTACCGCGTGGTTCCCGGCTTAGAATAGGACCAACCCATCTCATCCCATTGGGTGTCGTACAAGGCGACTAAGGGAAAACTAGGGAATGGGCAGCAGCGTTCCCTTAGCACTTCGACGACCAATAACTGCGCTCGCCAACCCGCTTGCCAAGCGTGGCGAGTATGGCAAACACCCCCAATTATGGAAGAATGTAAGAAAACCAGGCCCCTAGTCCCCGGCGGTCCTGTTCGTCCTGGCCACGGTAGCAGCCATGGTAACGACAGGACAAGGGGTGCTAAGAATCTCCGGCAGAGATTCGGCTACCACCAACAACGAAAATTGGCCCTGGTGACATACAACGCACGCACGTTAAGGACAGATGAGAAGCTTGTTGAGCTGGAAGAAGAGATAAACAAGTTGCGGTGGAATATTGTTGGTTTATCGGAGGTCCGAAGAAAGGGCGAGGACACGATAACCTTAAAATCCGGCAACTTGTTTTACTACCGGGAGGGCGAACAGCAGTCCCAAGGTGGTGGCGGATTTATCGTCCACAAGTCACTCATAGACAACGTTGTGTCCATCACTAGTGTGTCGAGCAGGGTAGCGTACCTGATACTCAGAATATCCAAAAGATATTCGCTGAAGGTCATACAGATCTACGCACCGACCTCGGCATACTCAGATGATGAGGTCGAAGTTATGTATGAGGACATTAGTAGAGCCATACATACTTCAAAAGCACACTTTACAGTAGTTATGGGTGACTTCAATGCGCGACTGGGCAAACGGGGCAATGATGAGTTGAGAGTGGGGCAATTTAGATATGGGCAGCGCAACCCCAGGGGTCAGAGGCTGGCCGAATTTCTGGAGAAGGAGGGACTCTTTATGATGAACTCTTTCTTCCAGAAGCCGTCTCATAGGAAATGGACATGGATGCGCCCTGATGGTTTCACAAAAAATGAGATAGACTTCATCATGAGCGCCAAGCGACAAATATTTAATGATGTCTCCGTGATTCACAGGGTAAAAACCGGCAGTGATCACCGAATGGTTAGAGGCACATTTAAAATTAATGTCAAAGTGGAAACATCGCGTCTGATGAAGTCTACGCTCCGACCTTCTTATGCACATATCCAAAACCCCGAGAACTTTCAACTCGAATTGTCAAACCGCTTCGAATTGCTAGACAGCAGCGCATCAGTGGACGAAATCAACAATAGGTTGGTAGAGACTGTCCATACGGTCGGGTCCAAGCATTTTAAGCCCCACCGTAAAAATAGACCTCAAAAGCTATCTGACTACACCCGAGACCTTATGGCTGAGCGACGTACCATGACACTCCAAACCTCCGATGATGCTAAGTCCTATAGGCAGCTCAATGGACAGATATTGAAGTCCTTGCGACACGATTTACGGTCCTTCAATACAAGACGTATTGAGGAGACCATAGAGCAGAACAAGGGCTCCAAAGTGTTTGCAAGAGACGCGTCTATTGGGCAAAGCCAGTTGACGAAGCTAAAGACGGAGGACGGAAACGTAACGTCGAATAGGTCAGAGGTGCTCAGGGAGATAGAGAGGTTCTATGGGCAGTTGTATACCTCAGTAGCTGAACCTGTTGTTGACTTGGTAAAAGACCCAAGAGCCAAGCTAACCCGACACTACACAGAAGATATTCCGGACATCAGCCTGTACGAGATTGGGATGGCTCTCAAACACCTTAAAAACAACAAAGCGCCAGGTGAAGACGGAATTACCGCAGAGCTTCTGAAAGCGGGCGGATCGCCGGTACTTAAAGTCCTTCAGAGGCTGTTTAATTCCATCTTGCTCGAAGGAAAAACGCCGGAAGCGTGGAACAGGGGTGTGGTGGTACTCTTTTTCAAGAAAGGTGATAACACTTTACTGAAGAATTATAGGCCCATCACACTGCTGAGCCATGTTTATAAGTTGTTTTCGAGAGTCATTACGAATCGTCTCGAACGCAGGTTTGATGACTTCCAGCCTCCCGAACAAGCCGGTTTCCGGAAAGGCTTTAGTACCATAGACCACATACATACGCTGCGGCAGATTATACAGTAGACCGAGGAGTATAATCGGCCACTATGCTTGGCGTTTGTGGACTATGAGAAAGCCTTCGATTCGATCGAGACTTGGGCGGTTCTTAGATCTCTCCAGCGATGCCGCATTGACTATCGGTACATTGAGGTGTTGAGGTGCTTGTATAATAACGCCACCATGTCAGTCCGAGTACAGGGGCAGTGCACGAAAGCGATCCCCATAAAAAGAGGAGTAAGGCAGGGAGACGTCATTTCTCCGAAACTGTTTACGGCCACCTTAGAGGACGCCTTCAAGCTCTTGGAATGGCAAGGACTTGGCATCAACATCAATGGCGAATACATCACTCACCTTCGATTTGCCGACGACATTGTGGTCGTGGCGGAGTCGCTGGAAGATCTAGGACGAATGCTCGGTGACCTCAACAGAGTATCTCAACAAGTGGGTCTTAAAATGAACATGGACAAAACGAAAATAATGTCTAAAGTCCATGTCGTACCCACCGCACTCACCGTTGGGAACTCTACTCTTGAAGTTGTCGACGAATACATTTACCTGGGACAGGTAGTCCGGTTAGGTAGGTCCAACTTTGAGAGAGAGGTCAATCGACGAATCCAACTCGGCTGGGCAGCGTTCGGGAAACTGCACAACATCTTCTCATCCAAAATACCTCAGTGCCTTAAGACTAAAGTTTTTAGTCAATGTGTGTTACCAGTGATGATATATGGATCAGAGACGTGGTCTCTTACAATAGGTCTCATAAAAAAGCTCAGAGTTGCTCAGCGAGCTATGGAGAGAGCTAAGCTCGGCGTTTCTCTACGCGATCGAATCAGGAATGAGGAGATTCGTAGAAGAACCAAGGTCACCGACATAGCCGTTAAGATTAGCAAGCTGAAGTGGCAATGGGCGGGCCACATAGCGCGTAGATCGGACGGGCGTTGGGGCAGAAAGATTCTAGAGTGGAGACCACGTATTGGCAAGCGCAGCGTGGGACGACCGCCTGCCAGATGGACCGACGATCTTGTGAAAATCGCAGGAAGTCGTTGGATGCAGGTGGCATCGGACCGGTTACGCTGGAAAGCGATTGGGGAGGCCTATGTTCAGCAGTGGACAAGTATAGGCTGAGATGATGATGATGATGATGAGGACTCATGAATTCAATTGAGATAAGTTGCGTCATTAAAAACATCATATTATATTGTCAACAAGGTATTCGTAAACATTATAGTAAACCCTTTCCACTAAAAGTCATTTTAGTCTACATCTAAAAATACTCATATCAGTTAATTCTAGTATATGCTTTGGCAGATGGTTGTAGATGCGAGGTCCCATACAAAACATGCTTTTATTAAACATTGCTGTTTTATGAGTTGGGCAGCTAATTTTGTATGCATGTCTTATACTCCAATAGTAGTCAAATAAGTTATTATTTTCTTTATAAACATTACCACTTTATGTATGTACAGACGGGCATAGTCAAGACTTTTAAATTTTTAAAGAAAGTTCTGCAACTATCTGTTCGTTGTAGATTGCAAATAGCACGTATGCATTTTTTTGGCATTAAATACACGTTCCTTATAAGTAGAATATAATGTATATCCATACATACATCCATATCTCAACAAAGAACCTACATAGCCATGATATGCAGTTACCACTGCTGATCGGTCCACAACCTTGGAAAGCCTATAAAGAGCATACGATTGTTGACTAAGTTTTAGACACAAACTCTCAACACGCAATGTCCAATTTTCTCCAAATAAAATACCCATAGGATAGATAAATTGTAGTACTTATACGCACGCGCACGTATTTTATTTATAAAAATGCCATTTTCGCGCGCCCGATGCTCCACCTAGTGAAATAATTCATCTAAGACGGGATTTGTACTACACTAGACGACCCTTACGATGGCCTCCTTCAACACGGTAGGGCCACAGTAAACAAATATGATAGGAGGCTACGGAATCTCCAAACGGAACACACCGGTGCCAACTTCTACCCCCTACACCAGATTACAGAATACGTCTTCTACCTACGATCTTTATTTCAAACCGCTTCAAAGAGTCCATTGTATTCAAATTACGGTTTCATCACCACTTCGACAGACGAATTTAAGGGTCCAACTCAAACATCCCCACGCCAAGAACAAATAGCCCATCTCCTTCAAAATCCCATCTTTAATTACACGGAAATCAGGTGGCGGGTAAATTAAGGGCTGCCCCACCATCCTCCACCTGCGGCCCGCCGATAACACCTCGATATTTTATGTGCCCACTGCTATGTAGAATTACTAGAAGCGACTGTCTGTCTCCGTAATCGGCAAGCGTGTAAGAGACGAAATATGAGAGAAGAGGAAGCCTAAGAGATGTATGTTATGTATGTTATGTAAGGAAAGAACTTCTTAGAACTTAGTACTAGCACACTATCACAAGATCTTCGGGACATGAACGCGTACTATACTTAATGGAGGCTATGCCCTAATCCTTCAAAACTGAGGTAAGCGCTTTTCATCCCTCAAACAGTTTGGCTCAAAGGAAGCTCAATATTACTTTCTGCGGGAAGAAGGTCAACCACAGCTTCTGTCCTAAATATCTGAATGTTATCCTCGACCGTTCTCTTACTGTTCACAACTACCTGAAAGCTACTTCCCAAAAATTGAAGGCCCGAGTCAATCTCATGAGTCGCCTAGCGGGCACATCCTGGGGCGCCCGTGCTGACGTCCTGCGTACTTCTGCACTTGTATTGGCCTACTCCACTGCTGAGTACTGTGCTCTGGTGTGGTATCAAAGCGCACACACAAGTAAGATGGACGTTCAGCTTAACAGAGTGATGCGAGTCATAACCGGTACACTCCGACCCACGCCCACCTCTTGGTTGCCGGTACTTGCAAATATTGCGCCACCGAACCTCAGGACGGAACAAGCAGCAGCCAGTGAGTAGCAGAAATCCTTTCGGACAGCCCCCCATGAGCTACCAATCCAAAGGACCCTCAAAAACATCCCCGCTCATAGACTGCCTTCCCGGAAACTGATCTGGAGCGACAACAAAATCCAGAACCACTTCAACATCCGGTCAGAGTGGAGTAAGCAATGGGAGAGTTCGGACGCCTCCCAGGCTTACATCAGCATAGCCGACCCCTCGACTGTGGTACAGGGCTTCAAAGAGCAACGGGTGGTGTGGTCCTCCATCAACCGAATCAGAACCGGAATAGCAAGGTACAATTGTCATCTGCACAGGTGGGCGTCACTGAATCTCCTTACTGTGACTGTTGAGACTCAGTAAAAACTATCCAGCACATCGTGGAGGACTGCCCTACTCGGAAATTTAGCGGAGGATTCGAGGGGCTGCACCAGCTGACACCAGAGGCTAAACAGTGGATCCTTCACTCTGACATAAAATTTTAGTCGCATGTCGCATTATTAAAGTACACAGCCATACGACGATGATGGGAGCTTAGTACTCTCCGCCTGCCCCGCAAGAGACATGATGTGATGATATGGACACATAGAATAACAATGAAATCGGACCAGTTAGTTTCGTGGCGGCAAAAAAGCACAGTATAGATATTTTAATTATTCGTTTTAGTTACCTTCCTTCATCTTTCACTACATATTATTTATTAATAATTTACTTTACTTTATTTACCATGACCATGAGAATGGGTATGCTCCGTTTGTTCGGGCATATAGAAAGAATGTCAGAAAAAATAATGACATAACTGATACACAATACGAAAGTAGGTACCGGGGAAGACTAGACTATCTTACCGTGACAAATAGACCTGACCTTAACTGAAGGGCAAGTCAAGAGTCTCCGTATCCGGCAAGCGTGCATGAGACGAACTATGAGATTGGAAGAAGCCAGAGAGGTATGTAAGGAAAGAACCTGTTGGAACTCTGTACTCTGTGCCTACCCCGCAAGAGTTCTAGTGTGATGATACAGATAGTTAAATTAATATTTTGAAAAAAGCGCTCGTAGCGCTTAGAGATTGCAGTATTCTTAACCAACTGCAAAGTTAAGTAGCATTTGACTCGGTCGAAATGTTTGTGGCATTTCTGCTTTCGGTTGTCTTATGCTCGGCACATTAATCCTGGGTACAATTTACTAGTAGTGCGGTAATCGTTAGACCAACGTTGAAAGCTTCATGAGTGGCTTAATAAGTTTCAAGAGTAGATGACCAGAAAAAGTGGCCCGCGTAGGGAACGAAGACAGTATTTAATATCCTGTGCTTATATTATTACAACAGTCTGATTATAACAGTGCAAGACTGGTGCAATTACAACGAAGCTAACATCCTAAGTCCGCCCATAGCGCTTCTAGCACCTCTCTATAATAAGAAACAGTTTTCGAATCGGTAAGAACTGTTAATTTCAAATTCTGCCGGATGCGGGCGGGCGCTTGCTCCAAGAAACTCAATAATCGTAACGCCAACGAAAATAAACACCAATCCAGGTATTTATACCGATACCATCTCGGCACTTCCAATTGGTACGTGAAGCTTAGGGTAAATATTGAAATGGAAAGTTTAAGAGGATTTTAGGCGACGAGATGTTTAGCGGAGGTTTGATAGAGTCGTAGCTTGCAAGCTTTACGTGTGCGGGATATAGACGAGAATTGTATGAGTTTTAGGTACATACACGTATAAGACTAGTAGAAATGTAATAACTTTAAGCCTATACAAATAAATGATTTTTTACTTTGAAAAGGTAGTAGTACTATTTGATGGACGATTTAGCGCAGTGGTTAAGAGCATAAGCCGCTCCGCCCACTGTGTCTAATAGTCGCGGTTTCGATTCCCGCACGAGACAAATCTTTGTGTGATACATATTTATTTGTTTCGGTCTGGATATGTGTGTATGTGAATTTTCATGTTTGTAAACGCACCCACGACACAGGAGTAAATACTAGAGTGGAGCTACGTTTTTAAAACAAAATTAAGTTACATTAAATAGCATTCAGCCAGTAGTCAGTTGTAGATATTCTGAATTATAACATAGGTATTACAAAATACAATTTCATTCGGACACTTCATGTAACAGCCTATAGTTTTATTTGGTGTTTGCGAATGAGTATGCTGTTGACCGAGGGGTCTTTACAGCTTTTAAAAACAAAAGGGCGAATGGGCAACCACTACGCTCTGACCAGAAGAAAAAAGAGGTACCTAGCTGAAGGGCGTCTCAAGGTGGATTGGCCAGGACTTGGACAGCACGGGATTCTTCGACCTTAACAATAATGTTGGTGTATGATCATATGTGCGATATTTTTATGCGATTGAATGAAAGTAAGGAGATCGGTGGGGTAATGAACCTATAATGAGGACATATGGCATGTTCCTTGTAAGGTATTTTGTCCTTTTCAAAGTACTTGCGCTATCTCCTAATCCACAATGATCCCGAAAACCCCTGTACTAAACAAAATGCCGTAAGCACCATAAGCTATAGAAGCACTGACCATATACAACTTTTATTACTTTAATTTCACAGGGTTTTATCTGAAAAATGAAAACCATAATAATTGTATAACCATGATAATATTTTTTTACGGCGCATGGTGCATTTTATGGGGCACTCATATTTTTATTATGCCAATAAAAGTAAAACCAAATTGCACGTTCCGTACACATAAATAAAAATCCAAATTAAAATCTGTATTAGTTTATAGCGAAATAATCTATATCGAGATAACAGAAACCATCACGCGTGTTTTCTTCAACTGGGGGTGGCAAAGGTCAGTGGCTTGCATTGCATATAAGCATTGCCTGCCTCATAAGATTCCAATTACACTACTTTTAAACATTACTAAAACTTACTTACTTCTATCTATCTATATCATTACGCCAGATCCCTTGCGGGGTAGGCAGAAAGTACAGAGTTCCAACAGGTTATTTCCTTACATACCTCTCTGGCTTCCTCCACTTTCATAGTTCGTCTCATACACGCCCGCCGGTTACGGAGACTCTTGACTTGTCCTTCAGATAATAATTAATTATAGATAATAATTAATTATGTATACTTATATTGAATGTATTATACCGAGGTAGGTATTGCTTTTGCCTATATGCATGATACGCCATTGGCAGATGTCGACAACGACGATGACGTTAGGTCCCAAAGAGGCGAGCCTATATACTGCGACTCAGAGTTTTAACATTCAAATCACTCGCACTACAGCTAGTCAAAATGAGGGCAATAAAGTGGCACAGAGTGCGAGTGGCAATCATGAGGTCTTGGGTTCGAATCCTAGGTGAAAGTGTGCTTTTTCTATCAAAAAATTCTCATTCACTGTCCGAAGTCTGAAACTGCGCCTGGTTTAAAGGCGATAGGCTCACCTCTTATTATATAATACCTAGCTATCTAGAGAATACCTTGGGACCCAATTTGTGGAGCTCTGTGGAGAAGGTCACTCTCTTCCCTCCAATATGGTAGAGGCGAGTAATGGCTGTTTCTCAAGTCATACTCGTGTGAACGCGTGCTGCTAAAGGAGATTGGTCCGTCCTCTATATTTCAGCTCGTTCGGCATGACACTGGAGCTATAACCAAGTATTTGTTCGCACACACACACACACGTCACGCCTATATTCTCCAAGCGGGGGTGGCAGAGGTGTACTGAGTACACCCACTTTTCGCCGACGATGTTAGGTCCCATGTAATAGGGGGCGAGCCTATTGTCATACACCAGGCACAATTCCAGACTCGGGACTCATACTGGGAATTTTTCGTTAGAAAAACTACATTTGTCCGACCTAGGATTTGAACCTAGGACCTCGTGACCACAAAGCAATGCGCTTTGCCACTAAACCAACGAGGCAGCCGCATTCGTATTTGTTCGTACTCATTATATAATAATAATTATAGCCTATACTGTACCAATGCTGGGCAAAGTTCTCCTCTCACAAATCAAAGTGAGAGAGAGAGAGATTAGGTCATACTCCACCACGCAGGCCCAATGCGGATTGGCGGAGGCAGGTTAGTGGCCACCTGCTGTTCGAACTTATCAAGCCACCTATAGACTACCATATCAAGTGGTAACCGGGACGCTCGCATATTAAAATGTCAAAAAATAGTCACCCATCTCCGGCCGACCGAGTCGAACGCTGCTTAACTTTGGCGATCGGTAAGAACACCGCAGTCGCACAGCGCTACGAGCGCTTCTCTATATATATATTTTATAGTAAGCAGTGTTTTTTTCTAATTATAAATGTATTTTTTTTTAATTCTTAATTATATACCTTTATAAAATCTTTATTTTTTAAATGAGAGGACTGCGTAGACTCTGATTGATACCATGAGTGTAAGTACATTTACGTTTAATCTATACATCTGATGATCTACTTAAGAAGATCATGAAGATGAAGGCAATGTATACAAAAAGAATTGTAAAACTCACTTTAAAAGAGTAACCGTGGAGTTTCTTGTCCCTCTTCTCCACAGGAACGACATTCCAAACGGGTCTTAAGGACCAAAAAGACTTGTTTTTTGTAATCATATGGTATATAAATGTAAAGTATATGGCTTATAGACTCAATATTTCGAAATATAATTTTTGACTGTTTATTTTAAAATCTGGTAAACGGAATACACTATTAGGCAAAATTTCCTCAATCGAAAAAAATAAAGTCATCTCTATTGCTTTACATTTTATGATACCAACGCGAAATGCCTAAGATTTAATCAATCGAATTCACTTAAAAACTTGGCGAAAAATTGTAGCAAAGTTCTTGTAAAACAGTTTTTTATTTCATAGTGTAGTTTTTTAAAATGATAAATTATGCCGTAAAGATGAGAAAGGGCATGCTCCGTTGGTACGGGCATATAGAAAGAATGCCAGATGAAAGAATGACAAAACAGATATACAATGTGAAAGTGGAAGGATGGAGGTACCGGGGAAGACCTAGACTATCTTACCACGACCAAATAAACCGAGTCTTATCTGAAGGAAAAGTCAAGAGTCTCCGTAACCGGCGAGCGTGTATGAGACGAACTATGAGAGTGGAGGAAGCCGGAGAGGTATGTAAGAAAGAACCTGTTGGAACTCTGTACTCTCTTCCTACCCCGCAAGGGATCTGGCGTGATGATAAAGATAGATAGATAGATAAATTAGTTTTTGCACATTCGTCGTTTATTTCCGAGCGCGCGCTCAATATATCCGTCCCCTATTATTCTTTAGTAAAGTAGCAATATCACTGTCACTCTCCCGGTCGATACTCATCGGTGGCGGTAGGCCCTTTAGTCATCACTACTAACTTTTACAAATGGCTCACATTTGAATGTGAAGAAAACCAAAATTATGGTTTTTGAACGGGAAGAAACCAGAACGAACGCAAGGATTGTGGTTGGGGTGGTAACGATGTGCTGGAGCAAGTGAATGAGTTTGTATATCTTGGATTCGCATTCAGTAAGGATGGGAAATACACCGCTGACATAGACAGATAAGAGTGAGTGCAGGGAACAGAGTGAATGACGCGATGGGAAAGCTGCTTGGGAGCCGGCACTTAAGCCAAAAGGCGCAGCTGGCTATACATAATGGAGAATAAAATTAGGATTAATGCGTTGGAAATGCGAGCCCTGCGGAAGATGTGCGGAGTGAAGCTAACCGACCGTATTCGCAACAGCGTAGTAAGAAAGCGAATAGGTATGAAAGATGGTATCCGTGTAAAGATGAGAAAGGGTATGCTCCGTTGGTTCGGGCATATAGAAAGAATGTCCGAAGAAAGAATGACAAAACTGATATACAATGCGAAATTGGAAGGATGTAGGTACCGGGGAAGACTATCTTACCATGACCAAATAGACCGGGTCTTATCTGAAGGACAACTCAGGAGTCTCCGTAACCGGCGAGCGTGTATGAGACGAACTATGAGAGTAGAGGAAGCCAGAGAGGTATGTAAGGTAAGAACCTGTTGGAACTCTGTACTCTCTGCCTACCCCGTAAGGGATCTGGCGTGATGATATAGATAGATAAATAGACTACTAACTTTTTCTTTCGAGACTATTCATAAGCACTTCTTGGTCTACATTAATAAAAAACTTTTGATTTTAATATCGTCGGTGATATTTACTTCACAGTTCAGCTACCTCTGTTTGACGAAAATAGGCGTGACGGTGTTTATTTTTTTATGTTCTATCTATTCACCTACTCCAAATCACTTAACTTCAAACAATATTGTGTCCAACTTCACTAATGGTCCATTTGAGTCCAGATTTGTAGCTACGGTCATCCCCAATGATGGATGCCCGAATTCGGCGAGTGTTGTTCACAAATCGAATTAATAGCTAAAGTTGTGACAGTTTGATGAACAAGCTTGCTCGGATAGGGAAAGTTGCTGTGGGATTTTTAATGCTAGAAATGGGGAGTATAACAGATAGGTATGTTATCGTCATATTAACGGTATTCGGTAAAACAGATATACAATACAAAAGTGGAAGGAAATAGGTACCGGGAAGACCTAGACTATCTTAAATAATAATAAATAATATCAGCCTATACTGCCCACTGCTGGGCAAAGGCCTTCTCTCACAAATCGAGGTGAGAGAGATTGGATCATACTCCACCACGCGGACCCAGTTCGGATTGGTGGAGGCAGGTTTGTGGCCACCTGCTGTGGGAACTTATCAAGCCGCCTTTAAGGCTTCCAACTCGGCTTAACGACTACCACATTAAGTGGTAACCGGGACCAACGGCTTAACGTGCCTTCCGAAGCACGGAGACGCTCGAATATGAAATGCCACAAACGGTCACCCATCTCAGGCCGACCGAGTCGAACGCTGCTTAACCTTGGTCATCGGTAAGAACACCGCGGTCGCACAGCGCTACGAGCGCCTCTTACCATGACCAAATAGACCGAGTCTTATTTGAAGGACAAGTCAAGAGTCTCCGTAACCGGCGAGCGTGTATGAGACGAACTAGAGAGGTATGTAAGGAAAGAACCTGTTGGAACTCTGTATTCTCCTGTATTCTTCTCTTTTCCTGTTCGTGATGATATAGATAGATAAATAGATTATCGGTAATAATTGCCAAACTCAAGTGGCAGTGAGCGGGGCACATGTTCATAGAACTGACGGCCGTTGGGGCAGAAAAGTTGTCGAGTGGCGACCTTGTACTGAAAAAGGTGGAGTAGGCAGCCCCCTCTCAAGGTGGACCGATGACCTGGTGGAGATCGCAGGTAAGATCTGGATGCGTATAACATGAAGCAGGTCGTTGGGGAGGCCTTTGTCCTGGAGTAGACGTCTTTCGGCTGATAATTAGAATGAAATAAGTAGAGAACACATTGTATTTAAATTTACAAAAGTAGCTGCACTAAATACTTTATCTATCGATATCATCACGTCAAATCCCTTACGGGGTAGGCAGAGAGTACCGGATTCCAATAGGTTCTTACCTTACTCTCTGGCTTCCTCCACTCTCATAGTTCGTCTCATACACGATCGCCGGTTACGGAGACTCCTGACTTGTCCTTCAGATAAGACTTTATATAATAAAAAATATGTTTTTTAACTTATAATATTTAATTGTATGCAATAAACAAAGACATTTTGCAGAGTCAGCACAGTACAGTCCAGATCACAAACATTAAGGCCCTTCAGTACTTTGTTCACTATGTAATAATCAAAAGACCCGCGTTGTGAAATACAGAGGTTACTATGACAAATTTCTAAAATGACTTGACGGACGGCTTAGTCCAGATAGGCACCGCCCATTGAATAGTCATGGGTTCGGAGCCCCTTTACGGAACAAACCTTGGTGACCCACAAATATTTGTTCCGGTCTAGGTGAATTTCATGTATGTAAACGTACCCACGACACAGAAATAATTCCTAATGTGGTTTTTTTTACGGAAAGAAACAAGACTCCATATTATTGCCCCTACCTTTGAATAACATCGCCAACAACATCACGGTAGACATAAGTCATTATGGTGCGGTGCGGATGCATTGGCACCGGGGGCAAGGCGGTTCAAGTTTATTAGTTGTGTCTATAAAGGGGCAGGGGTCGTAAACCAGGCCGGGAGGGGTACACAACATTGTCTTTAATACTTTCTTGTAGAGCACGAGGTATGAGAGGCAGCGGTTTTAGTCCCTGTCACCGTGTTGTCTGAATGTTCGATCTTTCGAACCAATATTACATTTTTCAATTGATTCAATTCATCGGACGAAGAAGAATTGCGAATATGCTAATTGCTCATAGTCGGATTTGTTTTACTACGAAAAACTACAAGTATACGTGGGAAATAATTAATATACTCAGAATAAATAAGGTGATATAGGAGGCAGCATCGACATTATATTTTCTTAATAATGTCGATCCTTCTTTAATTATTTACAGTGGGTGATATAAGACGCTGATTATTTCTAATTTTTCAAATCGGTAATACTCTTTATTTCACTAACGTTGGTGAAGATTGTTAAAGCCAATTAATAAGCAACTTATTTTAATATCATTTAGAAAATAAAGTATTTTAAATTAAATAAAAGTGTACAAGTGATTTGAATAACTACCAATGTGACTGACGATACGTAATTTATCTATTTTTAACCGACTTCAAAAAGGAGGAGGTTCTATGTTCGGTTGTATGTATGCTTTTTTTTTATGTATGTTCAGCGATATTTCCGTCAATTGTGGATCGATTTTGATGATCGATTTTTGCATTAGGTTTAGTATAGCTCCGCGGTGGTCCCATTTTAATTTCATTGGCATTGGACCTTGGACTTAGAAGATACACCAGGGAACTCCTTAACGACAAACAATAGGCATGTGTAAATTGAGATATTATAGGTATTACGTCAATCCTATAGGTACCCTACTATGGAACTAAGCAGTATATTAGCCAACTTCAAAAAAGGAGGTTCATAATTCGTCCTTTTTTTATAACTCCTTTGCTTATGAACCGATTTTGATGATTCTTTTTGCATTTGGTTCAATATAGTTTTGAGGTGGTCCTATTTTATTGTTATTGGTATTGGACCTTGGACTTTGAAGATACAAGAGGGAACTCCTTAATGGCGAACAGCACGAATGTATAGATTCCGTTATTATAATCATTATATTAATCCTGTAGGTACCTTACTTTACAACTTAGCAAAATAATATAATATCGGTATATAAATATAACTAAATAATTCACTCGTCACTTAAAACTGTAAAATAAAAATCTTTTAAAAAAAAGGTAAACCGACTTCAAAAAGCAAAAAATAAATATTTGAAGTCGGTGCCAAGTAACCGACTGCACCAACCAGCACCGACTTCAAATATTTATTTTTTGCTTTTTGAAGGCGGTTTACCTTTTTTTTTAAAGATTTTTTTATTATTTTTCACAATTTTCTTACTGCTGTTGACATTGATATCAAGTCTGAATCAGAATTAAAACACCATATCTATCTAGTACAGTCAAGGCACCTATTTAAACAAAGAAATAAGTTAATATATTCTTGTCAACATCCCCGCTATTACACTATCACTTGTACCAAAACGCGATTACATCGTCCAACGACACGCGCGCAATTAAATTTAGACTTTGTAGCATCGTAATAAATGCTTATACGACCGAAGCGGATAACATTGTATGTGGCACGAACATGTCACATCCGTTCCTGTGCTCTATGGGCCCACTGTATGTGTTTTTAATAAGACATTGATTTTCTGTGTTAAGGTGAACCCAGACATGTAACTTGTTATGTTATGTGTTTTTTTTATGAACCGTTGCCTGAAACTAGCAATAATCCTGTATAGTGTATATACATGAATATTCCACTCAACTCTAAAGCTCATTTGTGCACGAAACTTAAACATCCCGACATTTATTCACTCGACAAAAGATTGAATTAAAAAGATGTCCAGGAGGGGATTGAACCTTGACCTACTCAATCCACTGAGCCGAGCGGCCTATGCTTAGTTCACATATCGCAAACGATGTTGAAATTCAAATTTATTTATTTTTGTTTGTGATATACAGGTATATATAAAGTAGTTTTAATTTCGTATACAACCCACCTCCAACATAACCCAATTACATTATTGCTTAACGAATTCAATACGAAAATCATGATTCCAATTTTTAGGAGTTTTCTACCATTTTTTGGGTACTTCTTTGATACCTAAATTGACTACGAATTTTAATAAATAATTTGATGTGTGTGTGTAATAGAATAAAAATAGCCGTATTGCTTTAAATATTGATTAACTTACTTTTAATACAGCTAACTGAATGAATAAAAGTAATTTTTGATAAATTAAACTAACTACAAATTTAAAAATGTAACATAATTAAAAAAAGTTGGAATTACCTTGCATTAATTATGTATGTATATGTACATCTTGTATAAGACCACCTGTGTCTACCATGTAATGATTTATTTATTTATCTTTGGGATAACAAAAAGGTACAATACCCATTATATCTCAATCTACGCATTCGTATTGTTTGTCGTTAAGGAGACCCTGGTGTATCTCCCAAATCCAAGGTCCAATACTGATGAAATTAAAATGGGACCACCTCGGAGCTATACTCTATCCACTGCAAAAAGAATCATCAAAATCGATTCATAATTGGCGGAATGATCGCGTAACATACGTATCACAATACAAAAAAAAGCATACAGTTGAATTGAGAACCTTCCTTCTTTTTTGAAGTCGGTTAAAAAGAGAATAAATTATAAAATTTGTGTACAGAACCAAGGCTTATCATGAAACGTAATCGCTGGGATTAAGAAAGGTGAAATGCACTCGCCCAGCTTTAAAGCCTTCGTGAATAATTAACTGCGAAAATGTAAATCTTAACGTCTGAGGTTAGCGCGTTTCGAGATGAAAGCGGGAAAGATGTTAAATAAGCTTCCTACTTACATATCTTATCATTATACAGAAAATGCTGTAGTTTTTTTTTATTTATTTATATATATAGTGCTAATCGGGAGCGCAAGGTATGTTACTTGCCGAAAAAATAAAATAGGATTATATGGAAAGTCAAGAGTCTCCGTAACCGGCGAGCGTGTATGAGACGAACTATGAGAGTCGAGGAAGCCAGAGAGGTATGTAAGGAAAGAACCTGTTGGAACTCTGTACTCTCTGCCTACCCCGCAAGGGATCTGGCGTGAGGTTATAGATAGATAGATAGATATTTATATATTATTTATTGAACAAAAGAAATACAAATTTGTTAGCATATTTACACAGATGATGTACATAGGCGAACTTAACTCAATTTGAGCTATCTACCAGTTAACCTTTGAGTGTAGACTGATCAGTTTTGTGGAAGTGAAGATTAGATTTTCTTTAAAAAGAATCCTACACTAGAAATTAATTTACTGTGCCTGTGTTTGTGCCCTTTACAAACAGGGAATTAACATAGACACATATCTCGAGTGAAACAAAAAAAACAATAGACACACACAGATTTGTTTCGTGCGGGACTCATAGCTGCGATCCGCAGCTTACACTCTAACTAAACCAAGCCGTGCGTCATCTAAATGTTCAGGTTCAGTCCCGCTTCCTCCGCAAAGCCGGAGGAGCCGCGTGGTTCGTACGAAATGTCGAACTCCACTCCAATCTCGGTCTCGAATCTATTCGCACCTATATTAAAAAGGCGACAACTCGACACTTCGCGAACGCATCTTCCCATGCGAATCCGCTAATCGTAGCCGCCGCTGGCCGCGACATGTTCTCACCGATCCCCCCAATGCCTTGACATCGCTTCTTTCCGCTCCGGGTACGGACGACGACGACAAAGTCGTAGATCCCCTAGCCCGCCGACAGGTGCACTAATTACACCCCCTCCCCACGTAGCGACTGTCCATACCGAGGCCGTTTCTCCTTGAGGCGCCCTCGAGTATGTCGCCCCTTGCCCTTCTGGCTCGAGCGTAGTGGTTGCACGCTCGCCCTTAAGTCCGGTGAAGCTGTAAAGGTCTCACGGCCAACAGCGTATATCACTCAAACACACACACACACTAAATGTTCAATTATTTTCTAGGTTATTTTAGGGTTCCGTATTTCATTTGGTGAAATTTGAATACTTATAGAATCACTTTGTTGCTCTCGTGTCTATCTGTCAGACGACAAAGGCTCTTTTTCTTAGGAATGTGTGTACCAATTTATGTCAAATACTAAGGTCGTACCTTGGCGGTGTACAAATTGAAGATTTTAAGACAGTGCGTTAAAAATATTTCCCACTCATAAAAATCGTTTCCATTCCGATCTCGGTCTCGAAGCCATTCGTGCCTTTATTAAAAAGGCGATAAAAAAGCCTAAAAAGGCAACACGATATTTCGCAAACGCGTCCAATCATAGAAATCCACTAATTGTAGCCGCCGCCGCCTACGAATCTAAATCCCCTCCTATCAGTTGCTACCGTCGCCGCCGGCATGTTTTCTCCGACCCTCCCGATGCCCTTACATCCCTTCTTTCGGATACAGATACCGCACACAGGATCAGACACCGACCTCGCCCGCCAGCCGGTGCAGGACACCACGGCGAGACATCCTCCCCCATCGCGACTGCCCGAGCCGAGGTTGTTCCTCCTTGAGGCGCCCTTGAGCTAGTTACCCCCTTATCCTTATGGGTCGAGCGTAGTGGTTGCACGCTCGCCCTCTTGTCCGGTGAAGCTGTAAAGGCTTCGCGGCCAACAGCATAGATCATTTATACACACACACACAAATTATAAAAATCTATAGGGTACTTTTCGTTGGCCTATAATTACGAAATTTGGCACGGTTTTATATATAAATTAAAGAAAATATCCGAAAATTGTTAATTTTCAATTACTATATCTAAATAAAAAATTTTGAATTCGATTAAAAATTAATACAACGGCATCTAGTGGCACTTGTACTAAAACCATAGAGCGTTAGTCCTACTAACTTGTCCGCTTTTTTGTATGTACAATTATATTCACTAATGTGATCTAATATCAATTATTGAATACACTCCATTACCTTTCGCAACAAACAAAAACTGATCCAAACAACAGATGCACATAACAAGGGGGTGTTATGACGAGCATAAATTAGTTAAAAGCATTAAAATGCTCCACAAGACTAATGTACAAATGAGACAACAAAGAGTTAGCCAAGACAATGAATGATTGCTGGCCGCTTTTATAACTGACGACTTTTGTGATTGGGTTATTGTTATAATTTAGTCGTTAAATAATGGTTACTATATAACAAGGTATATATGATGTTAAAGTAGGTAAGATAATTAATTGGTAAAGAAAATGATCTGTGATCCTCTTAATTTTTAAAAAACCGGTTAAGCGCTCTGAGGTTCCGTGCAAGTGCTACTAGATGTCGCTATTTTAAGTTTTCATCGATTTAGAGGATACTTGTATGATCTATATCACTAACAGTTTCCCGTGGTTTTGCACCCAGTCGACGACCGCGCCACCTACTATGTTACTTCTGAATAATTTAGCTTTCTAATAGTAAAAGAATTATTAAGAACGGTTTAGTAGTTTTAGAGTTTATCGATTACAAACAAACAAACCTTTCTTTTTTAAAATAATATATAAATTCTTGTTTTTTTTTATTTTACTGTGAAACCTTGCTACTTGCCAAATTTCATGACTAGGTCAGCGGGAAGTACTTTAAAGGTTTCGATAAGTGAATTTGGCTATATATTTTCATTGCATTGATTAAAAATTTAATTTTTTTAGGAACCGCAGAATTTAGTATTTGGCCTAAACTACAACTTGATACCTCTATCAGTTCTTGAGAAAAAAGCGTCTAAACTGATGGAGTAGGTGCTTTCCTTTTTGCATTGGGATCTAAAAACCTCGATAAATTGAACACAAACGATGGTGATGTTTTTTTAAACTACTTTACAATTTAGAGAAATGCAATTTTTTATTGAAACAAATGCCCTTACAAACCCCATTACAAAAAAAATAAATAAAGCAAATACATCCATACTGCAAATCATAGGCCCGCTGAAGTTACAAAACACCAATTGTTTCCGTAGCGAGCCCCGCGGCGAAACTTTCAACAAGCCTACCCAACTAGTTGTTTCAAATACCAACAAACTTGTAATGAAACTGAAGCACTAACTCCGCAATTAACACTCGTCTAGGATGTTTGTACTTCTCCCTCGTAGTGATAAATCAGCCTAAATTGCTGCTGAGCATAGGTCCCTCACAAATCGAAACAAAAAAATATTTCACACTCCACCACGTAGACCCAGTGGGTGTCGGTGGAGGCATGCTTCTGGTTATACCAAAATTATATTACGCCGATCCGCGCGGGAAGTAAAGGAAGTTCAGTCAACGAGTTGAGTTAAGATACTTGATGGCCTTAACTTCTGGCATGCTTTCACACGACGATTTAATGCGATTTCGCGTGTTTTCGTAATCTACGGGCTAAGGCGTCGTGAATGTTTTGATCTGGCTGAAATGATTAAACTTACTGGAGCATATCATAGATGACATGACGTGCTATACTGGGTAATTTTGCCTTTTCCATTGACACTTGGCAACCATATAGTAATTTTGGAAAGCGTAAAAATATTATTACTACCATCGTTTCAAAATCGTGTCGTGAAGTCTAAAACGGCGATATCTCTACACTTGTCGTTTGCCAGTGAATCACACCACTAGCATCGGAGTGCGCTGCACACTGTGTCCAGTGCATATAAATACACGCGTTTATCTGTATTGAATCACCGCTGTGTACACAGTAACATTTAAATAGTCGATGGTGAGTGACTACTATCTGGTTGGTCTAGTGGCATATAGTGCGAGTTGTAATCATGAAGTGCTGGGTTAAAATTCTAGGTCGTATAAATAGTTACATTCCTATATCAAATGCTCAGTCACAGTTCAGAGTCTGGAATTATATCCGATATAGTAGCACTAGGTACGCCCTCTATTACCCCGGAACTTAAGGTTATAGGCGGTATGTGTGTATACTCTGCACGCCTCTGCTCCCCCGCTTGGGAAATAGGCACGATTGCATATATAATAGTTTTCAATTACTTAAGTACGTTTAATTTTTTAATTAATTATATAATTAATTTTTTTCTACCATTACCATTGTCTCGAAATTGTATGGAAATGGTATCGCGATGTCTAAATTGGTGATTGGCGTTTGCCAGTGAATCAAGGCACTGGCACAGGGATTCAATGCACAAATTGTGTCCAGCACACATAAAAACACCGCTGACTAAACTGTCGCTCTCACCGGTAAGTTATCAATATAATGTCGGTTTATATGGATCCAAACACCTATGTACTCAATAATATTTCAATAGTCAATGGTGTGTAACTACTACCTCGTGTGTCTAGTACCACATGGAGCGAGTGGCTCTTGAATTCGTATCCAACAAAGTGTGTTTTATCTATACAAAAAGTCTCAGTTACAATCCGGAGTCTGGTATTCTGCCCCATATAAATATAATAAGCTCGTTTCCTATTTCATTGTCCGTAGCCGTATTATTTGTGGGTGTACACAGTACTCCTATGCCATCCCCGCTTGTGGAAAAAAATCAATTTGTTTCTATCATTATCATTGACTAAAAATCGCATTGAAATCGTGTCGTGTCGTCTAAAACAGCGATATCTCCACACTTAGCGTTTGCCAGTGAATCACGCCACTGGCACCGGGGTTCGCTGCACAAATTGTGTCCAACACACATAAATATACCGCTGACTAAACTGTCGCGCCACCATACGCTGCGATATAAATATAATGCCGGTTTATCTGTATTTGATCACCCCTGTACATACATCGTAATATTTCAATAGCAATTGATATATTTTGATTCCGTACGATTAAAAATAAACACCGTCACGCCTATATCCCAAGCAAAGGTGCAGAAGTGTACTATTATACACCCACTTTTCGTAGCGATGTTATATGCCATGTAATAGGGGGCGAGCCTATTGCCATATACCAGGCACAATTCCAAACAGCGGACTGATACTGGAAATTTGTCGATACCTACATTTCGTCCGACTTAGGATTTGAAACCAGGACCTCGTGATCGCTACGCGAATTATTTGCCACTAGGCGAACGAGCCACTGTAAAGATCTAAAAAACAAAACCACTTTCTAAATAACCCATTACATCACTAATGTACACAAAATCAATAATAACAATATCGATAAAAATCTTCATTTCAATCCAAAGCACTCAACATCAACACAAATACATGAATAAAATAATGTACCGAATAGCTTAAATCACTCAATCTGATAAAGAAATCATACGAACACGTGTTATTATAGATGCAACACTTGCCTACAGTGATTTGTGTGAAGCTTATCGCTAACGCGCATCGAACACTCCCACTAGAATTCAATCAAGAGGACGGACAAGTCAGAACCAATATAATATAATATAATAATATTAGCCCTGTTAAGAAACTGTCCCACTGTTGGGCAAACTGAGAGGGTTAGGCCATAGTCCACAACGCGGATAGTCCAGGGCGGGTTGGCGAACTTCACACACCTTCGAGAAACTTAGGCATGCAGGTTTCCTCACGATGTTTTCCTTCACCGTTAAAGCAAGTGATAATTAATTTTTAATACGCACATACTTTCGAAAAGACAGAGGTGCGTGCCTGGGTTTGAACCGGAGACCTTTGACTTTGCAGTCCAACGGTCTAACCACTAGGCTATCACTGCTTATTATTCAGAACCAATATTAAATTATTAATAATTCAGCCTAAACTGTGCCATTTTTCGAAAATTAGATTAAAACGATCGACGTCGTTCGACGATTCGAATTAAAAATACCTTTTAAGAACAGTATTTTGTTGCAAAATCACAACGAAGGTATACATAAGGCTACTTTCTGGCTCCATCATCAGACCTTCGGCACCATCCGAGTCTAAGTACTTGTCAAAACAAATTCAACAAACACAAACATGGGGGGTTATATTGAGTAGGTGGATAGTTCCATTCCACCTTTCACCTTCATCATCAGATCCTGAACACTATCTGGTTATATAGTACTTGTCAATACAAATCCAACAAGCCTAAATACGAGGGGGTTACGTTCTATATTTCACATGTTCTTATGGCCACCTTCCGACTCCATCAGCAGACCAGGTCCATAGTATCATATTATTGCAATGTCCCTGACTTTACATACGTATGTCAAATTTCAGCTCAATCGGATACCTGAAAGTGTATGTAAAATGGATTACTAGATTTGAACTGGAAAGACGGACAGATATTCAAATATTAAAAGTTAAATTAAAAGCTTATAAAAATGTACGGATATGACATTTTACAACTAAAAGTCACGTGGTCAAGATAAGGCGCTGTCGATTGCAGGAAGAAAATAGATACCAATAGCTTTCACTTGGATATGCCTACGGCTGTTGCAAATTACCATACCGCTCATAAGGCTTCCAACTTGGTTTAACGACTACGATATTACGTGGCAGCCGAGACCAACGGCTTGACGTTCCTTCCGAAGCACAGAGACGCTCGAAAATGATAATACCAGACGCGCAACTCTCTCAAAACGCCAAGCATCTTGCTCCTTATCCTAAGTAATTGCTAAGATCACCGCAGCGCTACTAGACACTTAGTTCAGTTTAACAAATAACACTTACTTCTGTAATCCCCAAAGCAGTAGGTGTAAGTGAACATAGCA
This sequence comes from Phalera bucephala, assembly GCA_905147815.2. NCBI lineage: Eukaryota > Metazoa > Arthropoda > Insecta > Lepidoptera > Notodontidae > Phalera > Phalera bucephala. The sequence continues at coordinate 31,485,667 of LR990620.1, forward strand.
CATCCACTTCCCAGACGAGACAGCCAGTCACAAAAGATTGAGCACAGTCGGTCTAACGGCCGGTTTCAATATGTTAAATAACTCAAGGATAGATTTGCCTACTACGGATAGAAATTTGACATATTTTGTACGGGGAATCTTTCAAAATTCTACTGACAGCAAGCAAATCTATCTTTGAGTTGAATATTAAAACCGTCCGTTATAGAGGTTGTCTTACTTTTGTTTTACATAACTATTAGGGAATGACGGTTATTGATGAAGACAAGAAAGTAATAATGAAAAATAAAGACACAAATTTTATAAGGTAATTTGATTAATTTTAAAAGGAACCCTAAAGCATTAGTACATTACACATAGCGTACTGAACTAACGTCTACAATATAAATTAATGGATTTGCGAGACGAAACGGAATGTGTACTTTTAATGAGATAAGGATCGATCTTGATGAATGGACGGACAAGTAGAGTGAAAGTATCAGATGCAGACCCATTTGTATGACTAAGCTTACAGACACTATAATTATTAAAAGAAATTAAAACTGGCCAATGCTTAAACGTAAGCCGCGGTAATGAGCAGAAAAATGGACACGAAACTGGCCAGGGTGAGAATGTGAATAATAATAACGAACGATATGGCGACATGATAATTTATGACTCCATATCAGTAGATAATTTTAAATTAATAGGCCTTTCTAAAAATAAGCTTTTAAAGCAAAAACACAACGAATATATCTTGCTTAGTTGACGACTTTCTATGACTTCCGTACGGCTCCATCATCAGACCCAGCTCCGGGTCTAAAGTACTCGTCAAGACAAATCCTTAGTCAAAAACAAATTATATTATCCTTAGACAAATCCAAATGACTTAGTGGTAAACCATCTACTTTATGCAGATGACGCGGTTTTAATAGCGCCAACAGCCACTGATCTGCAAACACTAGTCATAGTTATGAAAGACGACTGCATGATCAATGGCTTACACTTGAATGTAAAGAATACCAAGATTATGGTTTTTGAAAGGGAAGAAACCAGAACGAATGTAAGGATTGTGGTTGGTAATGATGTGCTGGAGCAAGTGAATGAGTTTGTATATCTTGGATTTGCCTTCAGTAAGGATGGGAAATACACCGCTGACATAGAGAGAAAAGTGAGTGCAGGGAACAGAGTGAATGGTGCGATGGGAAAGCTACTTGGGAGCCGGCACTTAAGCCATAAGGCGCAGCTGGCCATACATAACGAAGTTCTTGTCCCAACGCTGTTATATGGTAGCGAGAGCTGAGTATTTAAGAAGGAGAATAAAAGCAGGATAAATGCGGTAGAAATGCGAGCTTTGCGGAAGATGTGCGGAGTGAAGCTGACCGACCGCATTAGAAACAGAAAGCGAGTAGGTATGAAAGATAGTATCGGTGGAAAGATGAGAAAGGGCATGCTCCGTTGGTTCGGGCATATAGAAAGAATGCCAGAGGAAAGAATGACAAAACAGACATACAATGTAAAAGTGGAAGGATGCAGGTACCGGGGACGACCCAGACTATCTTACCACGACCAAATAAACCGAGTCTTATCTGAAGGAAAAGTCAAGAGTCTCCGTAACCGGCGAGCGTGTATGAGACGAACTATGAGAGTCGAGGAAGCCAGAGAGGTATGTAAGGAAAGAACCTGTTGGAACTCTGTACTCTCTGCCTACCCCGCAAGGGATCCGGCGTGAGGTTATAGATAGATAGATAGACAAACCCAACGAGTCCAAACACGGCGGGGTTATATTGAGTACTTGTGTGGTTCCATTGGCCACCTTTCGAACTACTGAACATCATCTAGTACTTTTCAATACCAATCTAACAAGTCTAAACATGAACGGGTTAAGTTGTAAAGTTCACATGTTCCTATGGCCAGCTTCCGGCTCCATCATCAGACCAGCTGTATGGTTCCATATTATTGCATTGTAATCGAACTTAAATACGTATGCTAAATTTCAGCTCAATCGGATTCCCGCCTGTGCTTGAAATATGGATCACAAAATTTAAACCAAAAAGACATACGAACATTGCAAGTTAAATAAAAGCTTTTAATATTGGACCTAAACATGCTAATTCAAATTCAGAGCACATAAACCGCCCAAACGAGATATCCAATTGTCGCCAACTTACCCTAACAAACAGGCGTCTTTCTAAAATAGTCTAATAACCACACGTGCTATTTGCTTGTTAGATTACCAGGCTAAAGTCAAAGGTGAGAATATGATTATCATGGTAATAACTTAGCATCATCAGAACTTCCTGTGCAATTCCCTAAAGTTATAACACAAAGCTTGTTAGTAGGTGTTTATTGTGCTTATTTATGGATAGACTGGTTTCTCTTTGACTGACTTTGCTCTTATAGAAGTTTATAGAGTAACTATTCTTTAGTGATAAGAGTGATGTGGTGACTTCGATTGAAAGAGGTATCTACTGGAGTGAGTGATAATGTGAGTTGGAATTTTTGGAAGTCGGAGAAACTATCATGGTCTTTTCGAAAACGGTAAAGTCAGTAGCTAAGTAGTCTTTATATCTGCAATCCTAAAGACCCTCTCGTGATGTGTAGAAAGGGAGATACCTAACCCGTTGGTCTGTTAACCTATATTATAAGACTTGTTGGTAGGCCTAAGCGGGTTGAGCCTCCACTTAATTAGCTTTCCAGGGCTGCTTTTCTGTGACATACTAACCATTTTCCAAGTCTATATTAGCTAAATTACTAAGCAGCTAAACAGCACATCGGCTGTAATCAATCATTAGGTAGCATCTCTATCTATATCATCACGCCAGATCCCTTGCGGGTAGGCAGAGTCATCCATACTAATTTATCTGTCTGTTACCCTTTAATGATCAAACCGCTATACAGATTTTGATTCAATTTGACAAGGATACAGATTTTATCCAAGGGAAGGACATAGCCTTCATTTTGTCTCCAATACACACTTAAGGGTGCGAAATACACGCCTGGAAATAATGCGAACGAAGTACAGCTAGTATTACATATATCTACATCACTACCTGTAAGAAAGCAAGAAACTATCGAATGAGACGTAAGAACTATAGAATCGGCACTACAGATCCGAATAACAGTAAGACTAATATATGAAATATATTTGTCATATATCACTCAAACCTATTACAAATCTCTCAATATAAAAATTTAAACAGCACAATAAAACGTTACCGCAGTGATTGATGGAGCAGAAATCATTGTTTTGACGCCTCACAAATGCCTTAATAGAATTTTAATGGCATAAACCCGGTGCACACCGGCGTTAGTTCAGCTATCGATTTAAGCGACGAGAGACGAGAAGTATTCGCTTGAATGCTTTAATATTATGCAAAATGTTTTTATCGTACATCGCATGGTTAGTTTTACTCGCAAAAGGCTGTTATGTGAGCTGTTGTTATTGTAATGTAAGGCATTAACATTTATGTTGGGGGATCGCTTATGTTAGAATATTATAGATAGAATAATTCAAGTAGAACTTTAGAATAAAAACTAAATAATTTGGAAAATTTAAATAACTCTATAGAAGCATCTTCTTAAAATAAGCACTGCTTTTTCTTTTCACGGAAACGAACAATTGCAAAGAGATCGACCAATTTAACAATGACATCAATAAAACCACATGAAATAAATATCAGAAAAGTACACCACGAGAATAACTGAAAAGTCATGAAAATTAATAAACACAAATACCCAGACCGAAACAAATAATTGTTGGTTACATACACAAAGATTTGTCCCGAGCGGGAATCGCACTCGCGACTATTCGACGACAGTGGGAAGAGCGGCTTAAGCTCTTAACCACTGCGCCAAATCGTCCAACAAAATTACACTCAACCAAATTTAAACACAGAAGGCAATTCCAAATTCTGACTTTAAGTACGGCACAGTCAAATTCAATTAAAAAAAAGCTTTTCTGGTATAATCAAGCGATACTTATTAAAAATAATTGCTTTTATGAAATTAGACAATTCTCATTAAAAATAAATGATTTTTCTAAACTTAAACGATTTTCGTTTTAAGCTCTAATTTGGCTATAAAAAAATTAAGCGCAACTCTAGCAATGTCGACCAACCTCAGCAATCAAAGGTGTAAAATAAAAAAAAACTGTAATTCGATGAAACGAAATTTACGGCGCCATGTAATTTATTGTGCAAGGTAATTAGGGCTTTATTGGTCTTTGACATGTTGACCCGACTCGGAAGTGGGTCAGAGGGACCACCGATTAGCTTTTACGATTCGAAATGCTTTGACGTGATTTCACATAGGGCTTTGTTTGAGTCGTTAATGTTATTGGTGTAACGGTGCGAAGATATAGCCGTTATCTTTTCTGTGTACATTTTTATGACTATAATCCCGAGGGGGATGGTCAAAGATCTTTGTAACGGTCAAATGTTACAGTCGGCTACATTTAACAAAACAAAAATGAGACAGTTGCTATCCCTATTATTATCAGTATTACTTTTTAGGGGCCGAAGGTGCTCGCGTCTGAAGGATTTACTCTGGTTTCCCTACACGTGATCCTTGGGCACTGCTAAACCAGCAGCACCTTTACCGATAGTAGGCTACGGCCGTGCCTCCTCCACCGGCCACGTAGTAAATTTATGCCGCCAAGCAACCCAGTCGTGTCCCGGTATGTTTCGCGGAGCTTCCCTACGACGCGGGTCTAGCCCGATCATACCAATTACAAACTCGATTTAACTTCCATGATCTCAGCATATCCCCCCCGCTATCATAAATATATTGATCGAGTATTGATTGAGTACCTATGTTTTCACCCGGAAATTCCTTATCATCCCAATAATTATCTTCAACTTTGTAAAAGATAACATCTGTTACCAGTAACAATTCGCTGTGAAATAGCGGACTATGTATTTCTCTTAAAAATCTTAAATAATGAGATTGACTTTCTCTTAGAAAAAATCTATTTGAATGTCCCATGCAAATCAACTCGCTTCAAACCACCGTTATATATACCTAATTCTTCTACTAATTATTGGCAAAATAGCTATATTACACGTACGAGTAGAAAAAAAAAAATTATGTAAACAACACGATCTTGATCCCTACACATTGAGCGTGTCTTCGGTAAGAAGATGTGTTAGCCTTAACTTCTTTAAACAAATATAATATGCCGACTCGACTACACAGTTAAATTTACATGTTACCTCTATTTTGTTTTCGTATTCTTTTCTATATTTTAATTATGATTTTGTAAGATTAGTACTTATTTGCTTACGTAATACTAAAATATTTCTATAAGTGAAAACCTGTCATTGGCTCTCAGTCTTCTGTTCCGATGCTATTATGTTTTGATTTGCTGTAAGTTTTCCACATTGTAAAAAAAAAAAAAAATATTTCAGAGCAAGTCAAAAGTTTCTGATGGAAAAGTCAAGAGTCTCCGTAACCGGCGAGCGTGTATGAGACGAACTATGAGAGTCGAGGAAGCCAGAGAGGTATGTAAGGAAAGAACCTGTTGGAACTCTGTACTCTCTGCCTACCCCGCAAGGGATCTGGCGTGAGGTTATAGATAGATAGATAGATAGATTTCAGAGCAAATAAGCTATTACTGAACTACTGTCCATCAGATAATATAGTAGCTAATACTTTGATATTAATTAGTCCTTAATGAAAAAAAGCTATTGTCATTCCACTGCTGGACCAAGACCACTCCACTTCTCTACTCTCCTCTACCATTAACTATCTTGGACCTGTCTCTTATCAAAAGTATCCATCCTTAAATATAAAATAAGTACCAAAAATATAACATAAAAAAGCTGAATAAATTTGGGCTAGCTTCGTAAAATAATGAATCCTGTCTGAGCCGTTTACACTAAAAATACTCCATAATGGACGTCAATTTAATTAAAGTAAACAAAGTTGCAATTTAACTGGGAAATTTAAAGCTGCCGGTAAGTGCGGTCGGTGAAATATTAATAGATTTAAACAGACCATATTGAAGAGAATTTAATATTTTACAATATTTTGTTCTGTCTGTCTAAAGTCGTATTTAATTTGAATAAAAAACATACTATTACAAATCAGTTTTTGAAAGTTTTCGGTCCGTGTATAAGTCAGTTTGTACACGTTTACACGGTTTTGAATTTACTCTTTGGGGTATTAATTGGTTGTATTAAATATCTCCCGGGAATGTCTCGCTGGTCTAATAGAGCTAACCGCATCATGGTTAGCAATCCACAACGCCCTAGGATCGAATTCCTAAAAACACCTCTAGTAGCAAATTGGAGTCTGGAATTATGCATGGTATAATGGCAATAGGCTAGACCCCTATTATAACGAGATTTTATCATCACCGCAATGAGGGTGCATATTATGAGCTATAAAACGTGTACATCTTCCACGCTCGTTTGGAAATGTAGGTGTCACGGTGAGTTTATGGAAACATAAGCAGTACCTAAGTAATTTTTACCCACTAGATTTACGATTCTGTAATACATATAGTAATTTGACCAAAATCCCATTCGAGTTTCCGTAGAACCGTTTAGTAGAACAAAAGCAAGCGAACCAAGAGATCGGCTTTTGTAAAATTAATCGTCACTTACCGCTTGTATAAAGAAGTCCTCATGCAGCACGCTCACGATACCGAAATTGGTGAACTTGAAGACTCGATCCATGATCCACATCAGGTTCGGCAGGACGCCTGGCCGAGGGTTCCACGCCGCCATAAGCATCGGCACGTCGGCTGTGCTCTGGTGATTCGCGAGGACCAGGGTCCGTCGGCCGTTACAGGCTGCTGGCTCGTCACCAGTTTCCACGACTGAAAAGAAGGAGGTTGGTTAGTAATTTTGTTTTCTTCACGTCGAATCTGAAAACAAGTCTAGAGTCTCCGTAACCGGGTAGTGTCTATAAGACGAACTATGAGAGTGGAGAAGGCAAGAGGGGTCTGTAAGGAAAGAACCTGTTGAAAGTCTGCTATCTTAACCTACTGCGCAAGGGATCTGGCGTGATAATATAGATAGAGATAGATTCCGAATACATTAGCTTATACTGTCCCCACTGCTATGGGAAGACCGTCTCCCGCAAATCGAGATATTAGGTCATACTCAACTACGCAGACCCAGCGCGGATTTCTGAAGGGAGGGTTGTGCCCGCCTGCTTTTGGAACTTACCAAAGCGCCTATAAGACTTCCAAGTTGGCTTACCGATTACTACATTAAGTGGTAATCGAGACTAACGGCTTAACGTGCCTTCCGAAGCACGGAGACGCTAGATTGATCGGTCGCACAACGCTACGAACGCCTCCAAAATATATAGGAATGGAGAATTAAGAATATTTTATTTCTAAAGTTCAACGACAACTTCGTTATCTTCTTTAAATCTTCTTCAATATTGTATGTTCAATATAGCTTCAATTATTTACGATATGTAAAAAAGATTCACCGTTACAACCCAATGTGGTAGATAGAAAATGTCGAAGATTTATATCAATAACCTTTTTGGTTCTATGCGGCCGAAGTATCATAGAAGGTCCTATTATAAATGTCTGAAAGTACGATTTTTAGCCACAACTTTCAATTTCCAACAGTATGTAGGGGGTACCGCTCATTGATTGATAAATGATAGTTAATAAGTATGATAATCACTGTATATTTCGTTCGATAGCTCTATGATATAATGATCGTGAATGATATGATTTATGAATGCTAAACTGATACAAAATTGATAGGATACAGCGACGCGGCCGACAGCGTGACTTAAACTGCCCCGATCGAACTGCACGCATGCTGTTCAATCGCGTAAAATGTTGACACAGTGTTCGGTCGAACAGTGTACCGAACAAACCATCTCACAAGATTATGATTAATTTGAGAAATATATCGAAATATATCGTTCAGCTGATACACATATACATAAACAAATATACATAATAAATAAATAAATAAAACATACACATAAAAAAAAAAATACACTTAATACAAATATAACCATTTAACCTCTCAACTAAACAAGTTAATAAATATTCTTTCCAAATCTATTCTAAAATTCTTATAATTGCAAACCACATTCAATGCCACATCTAGTCTAACTTTACATCCGTGTTTGTTGTGTTCATTTTGTACCGTAACATCTTTGACTACCCACTTTTGATTTATAAAAATATTTTAACGAAAACATATTTTCTGTACGCTAACCTTAAGTTTATTTTTGTTAAGTTTTAATTTCTCTGTAATTGAATTAGAGTTATTCTTAAAGAGAAATAAAGATTCTTAAACCTGAAATATATACAATTTCAGACTCCGGACTGTTAGTTACTAAGAATTTTTTGATACAAATGTCTTCTATTTCTAGGATATAAAGGACATTGTTCGGCGCCCATTCATGATTTGCCCCAGAACCAACAGCAATGAAAAAATACTTGTATGATTTTAAATCACCCAAACATTTTCGTATCGTATTTATTTTATTAAACGGACAAGCGGGGGACTCGCAATATTGCACAAAAAGTATTAGATCAGGTTTTAATTTAGTAGCCATTAATCCATATGAGGTTATATTGTGTAGTCAAAAATATATTGAGTGAATTTAAAGATTAATTATATTTTTATAGATAGCCATCCACACACTAAGAAACTATCTATATAAGTATTTAGTCTAAAAAGACAAGCAATCTAGATAGCTAATAGGTACACCTACTACTTTTTATAGAGTCAATTCGATATAAGTACTTACAATACTTTAAAATATTTGTTTTAGATTGCAAATTGTCCGTTAGACACGGATATTAGCCGTTATTTTAATGTAATAGATAAATAATGACGGTATGGGTCAAATGTTTGTTGGTTCTGAGGCAATCTTCGACAATGTCCTTTGCTCTGCTTCTTTCAATATGCCAAGAACAGTGCACCAAAATCAATATCCCAGCATCTTCCAAAACGATGCACAACTAAAACCATTACACGAACTCCGTAGCCCCTGTTTGAACAATACCATATAGAACTACCTACATAGAAATATTTATTTGCGCCAGACCGTTTAGTTGTCGCCCCGATGTTTGCGGAACGTGACGCGTACGAAGATGGATATTGAAAATACAGACTGTATTTTTGTATTCTTGCGTTTTACAGAAAAAAACTGTACTGGTAAAAAGAATATTTTATAAGAAAAAATAACAAAGAAACAATATCTAACCGTAGTTATAATTCCATAATATTAGATTCATATAAAAAAAAAAATCATTCTGTATTGCTAGACGTGTATGGTCACCAGCCCATGTGGTCGGGCCGAAAAAATCAAAACTATTCACATACCTACTGCACGATAGAATATTTTTCACTTTAAATATCTATTATCACATTGTTATTAGTAAAAGTATTGGTACTTTTACTAATAACTATGTGATGATAGATATTTAAAGTGGTATTAGTGAAAATCTGCCGTGTGGTTCCCGGCTTAGAATTGGACCAACCCATCTCATCTCATTGGATGTCGTAAAAGGCGACTAAGAGACAACTAGAGAAAGGGCAGCAGCGTTCTCCTAGGTACTTCCACGACCACTGCACTGCGATTGCCAACCCGCCTGCCAAGCGTGGCGAGTAAGGCTAATCCTGGGGGGATTATATCATCAACATGGAAGAAAAGAACAAAACCAGGCCCCTAGTCCCCGGCGGTCATGTTCGTCCTGGCCACGGTAGCAGCCATGGTAACGACAGAACAAGGGGTGCGAAGAATCTCCGGCAGAGATACGGCTACCATCAACAACGACGAAAATTGGCCCTCGTGACATACAACGCACGCACGTTGAGGACAGATGAGATATTCTCATCCAAAATACCTCAGTGCCTCAAGACTAAAGTTTTTAGTCAATGTGTGTTGCCAGTGATGACATATGGATCAGTAACGTGGTCTCTTACAATAGGTCTCATAAAAAAGCTCAAAGTTGCTCAGCGAGCTATGGAAACAGCTATGCTCGGCGTTTCTCTACGTGATGGAATGAGGAGATTCGTAGAAGAACCAAGGTCACCGACATAGCCCTCAGGATTAGCATGCTGAAGTGGCAATGGGCGGGCCACATAGCGCGAATATCGGACGGGCGTTGGGGCAGAAAGATTCTAGAGTGGAGACCACTTATTGACAAGCGCAGCGTAGGACGACCGCCTGCCAGATGGACCGACGATCTTGTGAAAATTGCAGGAAGTCGTTGGATACAGGTGGCATCGGACCGGTTACGCTGGAAAGCGATTGGGGAGGCCTATGTTCAGCAGTGGACAAGTAAAGGCTAAGATGATGATGATGATGATTAGTAAAAATATGGGAAATAGCTTTAAGTAGTGTAAAATAATTAAGTACTTCGTCTGTTACGTATTTCGTACGTATTGTATACCGTTTTTCCCGTTTTTCCGCGAGAATTCAAAACAATAGCCTGTCTTGTAGGTTTAGAGACGTGCGAAGTGCGAAACGATCACGAGGTTCTAGGTTTGAACCTAGAACCTAAAAGAACTAGTCTTTGACCAACATAGGATTTGAATCCTTGATTGGTCAAAGACTTGTTTTTTTCTAACATAGGAACTAACATCGTCGAGCAAAAGTGGGTGTACACCGTACCCCTCTTCAACCTCTGCTTGGGGAATATAGACGTGACACTTTTTCCTTTTTAATATTTTTACTAAACAACAGCCTGTATAGGTTCCGTTTGTGACCGTTTGTCTTAGAATTTCCGATTCCGATATCTGGATGGGGAATCTCGGTCCATTCTAAGAGGTCTGAGGAGGTTTTACAGATATCGGTTTAGGGATTGTATGGTGATGGAAGAGAAAGCTTTAGTTGTAGTTTTCCTGGGAACATTTTTACATTAAATTTCTCTATACTTGTTCCATATTGGGGCATCGTTTTTCGTTTTCTAGTATCTTGAACAAATCACACACACAATGTCACGCCTATATTCCCTAAGCGGGGGTGGCACAGATATACTGAGTAAACCCACATTACGCCGACGATGTACCTATAGTTAGTTAGGTCCCATGTAATAGGGGGCGAGTCGATTGTCATATGCGGGCACAATTCCTGACTCAGGACTCATACTGGGAAATTTTCGTAAGAAAAAATACATTTGTCCGACCTGGACCAACGAGGCAGTATCTTGGAATTATTGTGTATACAGCGTCATATCTGAATTCTTCTAGCAGAGGCGTAATATGTAGCCGCAGATATTAGCTCTCAACATAATAGACGGCAAGCTTATTGCCATTAAGCCATGAGGCTTCTCTTACTGGCTATAACTCCAGACTCCGTACTGCTAATGATAATACTTCAATAGAAAAATCCCAACAAACAACACTGTCCAAGTATTCAACCCAGGACCTCGGGAGGAACGAACTATGCGTCACAAACTGCTAATGTACAGAAGATTAATTATCATGTGTGTAACTGTATCTGCTTACTTGCAATTTCCCTTTGCCGATCCATTTCTTACTAAATAGCTAACAAAAATTGGAATTGGAATTAATTAGAGTATAATCATCAGAATAAAAACGGGAGAAGAAATCACGCATTTCTGCCCTACCTAAAATAAATAATGGGTTTCGTATTAAGATTCAAATTACAGTATATCTACTTAGGCATCCCTCCCCGGAACCTCCCTAATAAAACCCACCCTTCTATCAATTGCGAGAGGGAAAAAAATATTCGTACCTCCGTAAAAATTATTAACATTTTCATGAATTCGTAATTCTGTTTGCAAGAGCCCGCTGTGATCAAGGAAGGTATCCTTGAGGTTGCCATTTTAAAAAAATGTTTTTTTGTAGATACTGTGTTGCCTTTTGAATATTTCGTTGCCGTATAAAAAATGAGGCGCTCGTAACGCTGTGCGACTGCGGGCTGTTCTTAGCGATCACCAAGGCCAAGCAACGTTCGACTCGGTCGGTCTGAGATGGGTGGCATTTTCATATTCGAGCGTCTCCGTGCTTCGGAAGGCACGCTAAGCCGTTGGTCCCGATTACCACGCAATATGGTTAATCATCATCATCATCATTATCATCTCAGCCCATACTTGTCCACTGTTGAACATAGGCCTCCCCAATCGCTTTCCAGCGTAACCGGTCCGATGCCACCTGCATCCAACGACTTCCTGCGATTTTCACAAGATCGTCTGTCCATCTGGCAGGCGGTCGTCCCACGCTGCGCTTGCCAATAAGTGGTCGCCACTCTAGAATCTTTCTGCCCCAACGCCCGTCCGATCTACGCGCTATGTGGCCCGCCCATTGCCACTTCAGCTTGCTAATCTTAAGGGCTATGTCTTATATGGTTAATATTGTTGTTAATTAATGTTAATTATTTTTAAGCCAAGTTGGAAGCCTTATAGGCGGCTTGATAAGTTCCAACAGCAAGTGGCCACAAACCTGCCTCCGCCAATCCGCACTGAGTCCACGTGGTGAAGTATGTCCTAATCTCTCTCACCTTGATTTGTATAGGATATTATGAACTAATAAAAAAAACTGTCACTATTTGTATATATTCAAAGATAATAATAATAGCGATGTCTAATCATTTTTTAACACCTACTTATCAACGGCATCCAACATGTTACCTTAACCCTTTACACGCTACCTTATCCCTCTCACCCAGACTTTTAAGAGAACACCTTTGAGATATAGAACTCAGTGGTGAGATAGTATAGGTCGATTTTATTATACTATACGTCGGTTGTGTTGTTGCTTATGGCTCCTTATTACTAATAGCAGTTTCCCGCGACTTCATACCCGGTCAACAACAGCGCCACCTCTCGGGTCAATGTTATATAGCCTATGTTACTTCTGGATAAGGTAGCTTTCCAATAGTGAAAGAATCATTAAAATTGGATCAGTAGTACCGGAGATTAACCCCGAACATCTAAACTTACAAACTTTATCTCTTATAATATTAGTATAGATGACCCCTTAGTACTAATAAAGTTACATAATATTATTTTATACTTAAGTATACATCGCATGAAATATCATTCCCAATGATGTATGTAGTATGTAGCTCTTTACAAAAAGTTACCACATAAGGGATTATTCCAGTATCGTAGAAGTAAACATGAAATTGAAAATTACGGATTTTTTTTTCATTGTTCGACACGTTACTATTCACTGTTCTTTACAATTATTGACGGCTAATGTATACACGTGTTATGCTCGTACGCAATTTTAGAAATAGATGAAACAATTCTGTGATTTATTGAAATATATTTGCCTAAGAACATAACGTACGTATTTAACGAAAGTACTAAAGAAAGTACGATAAAATAATTGAAAACATACGAGTATAGCAGAATATAGAATTATATAATACAAAATATTTTTTATTAGAATTAGGCGTGACTTAATAAAAGCTAGTCAGTTTTTCACAACAGGTATTACACGTTTCCAGTAATAAACGTTTGTAAAAACCTGATTGTCCTCAATTTTGCACTGATTTATCGTCTGTGGTAATGTCGCCAAATGCAAAATGCCCCTTACGAGTAATTTACATCTATACCACCAAAATGGATCATATTTTTTTAAAACCAAAAAATCTTGGTACAAATACTTGGTTGGCTGGCAACATTGATTCCTTGGGAAAAGGTTGGCAACCCGAACGCAAAGCGTAGTCCGTTGGCGGGCAAAAGAAAACTCTTCATTAGATGCTTTTATTAACTTGTGATATTCCCTGCCCTCGCAACGGGGACACGGATGAATAAAACAAAATATTTGATCTATTTTTATTTATTTATTATTATAAGCCCATACTATCCCACTGCAAGGCAAAGGCCTCCCCTCCCTTCTTCCACTCATCTCGGCTTAGTGCAAGCTGCTGCCAGTCCTTTTTATAGGAGTCCAGCTCGTCTCGCCACCTCTTTCAGGGCCTGCCTGCCGCGCGGTCGATTCCCGCCAGGTGGGCCCCACACTGTGGTAATTTTTGCCCAAAGCGCATCCGACATGCGACAGATATGTCCAGCCCAGCTCCATTTGAGGCTTGCAGCTGAGTGGCCTACATCAGCGATTTTTGTTTAGGAGCGCATGTTCTATTTTTGAGTAATAATAATTATCTAAGCAATTTTGTACTTTGTATAGTAAATGTTGAAACTCTGCGCTCTCTGCTTAGCCTTCAAGAGATCTGCCGGCATGATATAGATAGAAAGATAAGTAACACTTAAAAACGCAGTTCTTTAAAACATGATATTACTGTGATAAAGGACTGAAATACTTGCATTTTCCGTGACTGTGCATAGGACGCCCATTTTTCCCTAACAAGTTATCAGCGTGCGTGCGTAGTACACTCATATCTCACCAAAGTACTTTGGTCCCAATGGGATTAGAAGCAACCTTGTCGCCATTTTACTAGCACATCGTTTCGTATATCTTCCGAAATTTTTCTTAAATTCTCATGGAAATGGAAGTATTTTTAAGATATTTTTCTTCATCGCTAGCAAATGATAATCGCACTTAGTTTTCAGAAAATCCGAGTGTAAACTATATTTGAATACTGGACCTCGTAAATACTAGGCGAGCGTTTCACACCTAAGCTGTTAATGCTGCAATTAATCAAGTTTTTAATTGATCCATTATTTTTTTTAATGTGGCGACCTTGGTTTCTACTATTCACAAAACATACCGCAGATCCATGATTTTTGATGCAAATAAATACTCTATACTTTTATACGAATTTTTATGTTCCAGATACCGTATCCAAAACCAATGAGTTCTCAGCTCGACGTGCACAGACTACCCCCGAGGCGAGGTGCCGAGTAATTACCCAAGAAGAACTGCGCAAGTACACACCAGCCTTTATTGCTGACGTCACACCCCCGCCGGTCAGAACCCGCTTATACCTTGCGAACTTATGTAACTGTTATATTTCGCTTAGTTATGTTATGAAGTAGCACATTTTTGTAAAGGGGTAGTATTGTTAAGTATAACCGAAGAGGAACTGCGAGAATAACCACGTGCCTTTATTACTGATAAGGCAATCCCGCAAGCCCTGTAACTCTTACTTTTGCTTGTTTATGTGAAAAGGTACCAATTTTTGTAGTAGTAGTGACCAAAAAAATACTGCGACAGTACCTAGTCGATACATAATTTATTGCTGATGTTATACCACCAGTGGGCAATAATCTACATCTTGCGAATCTTATAGCAATCATATTGGGGTAGATTTTGAGGATGTAGATTTTTGTAAAAAGTTGACGTCGCATTGCTATATTATTAGTTATATTATCGCCGTTTTTAAGTAGAATTCATTACAATTTGTTGTATTGAAAATTTAAACCAATTTATGACACCGCTGACCAGAATAACAAGTGTGAGAAACATTTTATTAAAGGACTGAAAAAATGGTCAATAAAATTTCTGTCTACATTCAAATCGATTCCGTGTGATTATGCGTATTATAAACTTTCCCATGATCTCATTAGCTTGCAAGCCCACAACGGATATATAGAGTTTCGCGTCAATTAGCCGGATTAAATCTAAACAATTAGACGTCACCCAATATCGCACTCGGCGGAACCGGCTCGGTAATGAACGAATATCGGTTCCCTTAGAGCGCTGTTGGCAAAGAATAAAAAAAATGTTGCAGAAAGTAAACTTTTTCATTCTACCCTGGTAATAAAATTGTTCAAGCGACGTAATGACGTCCAATTCTACCTAACGACTACAGTTTTCTAGTAATGAAGCTTTAGCTGATCACTCAGTTATGTTCTTTTAACTCAAAAGTATGCAAATATTCTCTGTTCACCATATCTTAATTATTTTTTTTAATATTCAGAGTAATTTAGTAGATATATAGATGCTGAATATAGATACTTGTAACCACTCGATAGGGAATAAAATGCCATTACTATTTTGCTTTTTTTTTTAAAAAAAAAGCGTAGCCCCACGCTAGGATTTATTCCTGTGTCGTGGGTGCGTTTACAAACATGAAAATTCACATACACAAATACCCAGACCGGAACAAATAATTGTGGATCACACAAAGATTTGTCCCGTGCGGGACTCTAACCCGCGACTATTAGACGCAGTGGGCAGAGCGGCTTAAGCTCTTAACCACTGCGCTAAATCGTCCGTAAGCCTTTATAGTCTACATATTTATATGGGCTGTAATTCACTTTTTTTGTAAGTAACTTTTCGAAAATATGCGATTGTTAGATAAAGATTTGGATTTCCTACGATATCATACTTATCCTAGTTTCTAATTCTTTGATGATTTCAAAATGATTAATCATGTTCTTAAGTATCAATATACAGCTGTGAAATAATTTTCATTCATACCTACACACACAAAATATGTGAAATTAATAAGTGTTAGCGCTATATTTATACAAAACAAGTCATTCGACTTGACTTCAAGTATAAGCGACACTTATCTTTAAAATTCAAAATGAGAACCGTCATTCACACAGCCCTGATTAATTAAATAACGAAAACGAATTCACGAATTATGCAAATCGCAGACATTCTGTATCTTACTCTTTGCCGTCAGTTAATACCCGAGTTAAATTTAAATAAGAAAGGATACCGGTAATTAAGCATCTCAAAGGAGCGTTTGCTTAAGTAATTGAAGGTTGCAATGCTCTGGATTTAAAGAAAGGGCTGTGGAAGATACGGTTTTCATTAGCCGTTAGCATTGCTAAGAAATTTAATAAGGGTATATATTTAGTTAGCTGAGAGAGAGGTGAGCTTTGGTACTCGCAAAAAGAGTGTATTTAGGCATTGTTAGTGAAAATGTAGATAGAGGATACCTGAAGTGGGCGTACAATGACAAAAGCGATGGTTTCTTTGAAAATAAAAATTAAGTTGCCGGCGATTTAGCGCAGTGGTTAAGAGCTTGAGCTGCTCCGCCCACTGTGTCGAATAGTCGTGGGTTCGATTCCCGCACGGGACAAACCTTTGTGTGATCCACAATTATTTGTTCCGGTCTGGGTATTTGTTTGTGAATTTTCATGTTTGTAAACGCACCCACGCCACAGGAATATATACTAGTGTAGGGCTATGTTTAAAAAAAAAAAGTTACACATTACAGCTTTAAAAAAACCGTTTAACCGAGAGCAGAAATTTTAAGCAGGCGCCAATTTATTTTAGAGTAGCTGCTACGCACGCGTTTGTTGTGTTATTTGACATGATTACGTAGACCGGCCTTTTCGGGATGGCGCAGATTCTGTACTGACCTAAGACACCTCCGTACTAAGTATCTTTAAAATCCCTTGTGTGTGTGTGAATGATCTACGCTGTTGGCTGCGCGGCCTTTACAGCTTCGCCGGACAAAAGGGCGAGCGTGCAACCACTACGCTCGAGCCAGAAAGGCAAGGAGGAACGGCCTCGGCTTGGGCAGTCGCTATGGGGCAGGGCGTACACTAGGTATCTCGCCGTAGTGCTCTGTACCGGCCAGCGGGCAAGGAATTGAGAAATTGATTGTGAGAACATGCCGCGGACGGCGGTAGCGGCTGATAGATCCGTTTAGCCGTGATAGTATGGAGAAATAAAAACTACCCCGCAAAATTTATGCATTTTTTCCTTTAACGTTTCGTGTCCGAGATTCATCGTTCATGACTTCTCTCCAGAACAGAGAATACTGAATGCATCATCGGGTTATGCACGAAATCATATTTGAGTATTTAAATCAAACATATTTAAACAATTACGGGCGCGTGCTATTAACCACTGAAGAATTTCTTCATGAGGAGACAAACCAAAGTCCAGTATCAGTTTATGGAGGAATTGAGGTGTAGGCAAATCACATTTAACGTAACATTACAGCTTGCGACTAACAATCATAAAAATAATAAAGTTTTAAGGTTTTTGCCGCGGTAATCCCGGATTAGTTATTTCTCCGGGATAAAAAGTATTTATTATTTTAAGTTAAGATATAAGTAATTACCATAATAAATTTCATTAAAATTCGTTTTGTAGTTTTTGCGTGATTAAAACACAAAGAGACTGACAGACAATAATAATAATAATAAATAATAATATCAGCCTATACTGCAGTACAGCAGTGGGCACTGCTGGGCCTTCTCTCACAAATTGAGGTGAGAGAGATTAGATCATACTCCAGCACGCGGACCCAGTGCGTATTGGTGGAGGCAGGTTTGTGGCCACCTGCTGTTGGAACTTATCAAGCCGCCTTTAAGGCTTCCAACTCGGCTTAACGACTACCACATTAAGTGGTAACCGGGACCAACGGCTTAACGTGCCTTCCGAAGCACGGAGACGAATATGAAAATCCCACAAACGGTCACACATCTCAGGCCGGCCGAGTCGAACGCTGCTTATCCTTGGTGATCGGTAAGAACACCGCGATTGCACAGCGCTATGAGCGTTCAGAAGATAACCATTTTTATTTATTTTTTTATTTTTTTACCTGGGTAAAATCCTGCATAGGACTTCCGCGAGCCTCGGGGGAAGCTCGCGGGGCGTGTCGGATTCCTACCGACTAAAAACCCCAGGGTGGCCGACATCAGCACTTTGGAGGGGCTCCGGGATCTCCGTATGGAACGCACCGGTGCCCCTCTTGTGCCTCGCTCCCTCCCGCACCGACGCGGTGCTCACGATGACGTGGGCCACACCACGCCACCGGTCAGAAGATAACCAAGGCTAACTGATAAAATCCTTAAAATTTGTTTCTCATAAAATTTGCAAGAAATCTAAATCCAAAGATTTATTTAAATTGAAACTATTATTTTACGTAAATTAAACTTGAAGAGGACTCAACTGTTAGATGATTTCCCATCTTAGTCTGAGGCCACATTTACAATCTTGTGGCAAAAAATAAGCACGATAATCCAAAAATATTGTTTCGGCCTCTATATCGATAAGGAAGTGTACCCACAGTAAATTTTTCGCAAAATATTCACTGTACAAATTTGGCTTGAATACAGTTATTATTATATCTTAGCGGACAGAAATTAAAGTATGTGTAGTAAAACGTTATTTACTGCCTTACCCCTGCAGGATAAATACGTGTTTGTGTATTATAGTACAGTAAGTATTTGTGTAAAGACTTACGTAAATTCTTGAGTATAGTACGGAAAAGAAATATTTATCTTATTTAAACTTATGAACCGAACATAAACACTTTTTAATCCTTCTTACTGCCATTGCAATAGCTTCGCCTTTCGATTTCATTGCGACCTAACATTGATGGAGAAGAAGAACACAATATTACTCCGCTACTCCCGTTCAGCTATTTTTAAATTCGTCATTATCATCACCCCAAATTAGTTCACTGCTGGACACAGGCTGTTCCATGACATTCATATTATATTTATACTGTATGTTCTGTATGAACTGTAATATCATTACATATGCTAGAAATCGTATCAAATGAAACCCAACATTTTCCGTTCCCGTTTCCTCATCGCCGAACATCTTCAGCAGATATCCTTCGTTTCTGGTTATATAGTCACTCGTTTCGCGATCGAGCCTTCAAGGAGCGAACATTAGAGGAAAACAAAAACCAGACCCCTATTTCTACTAAAAGTTATCCGTTAAAACCGAATCTTAACCGCCGTGGATCAACGACCGTTCAGCTATCGTCGTATCTATCCGACATCCAGTCAAAAGACGTCCAGTCCAGGTGGTCAGAGGGGAAGATTGCTACAATGGCCGGCTTTGTGCTGTACTCACCTAGCTCTTACCTGCGAACTCCACCAGGTCGTCGGCATACAATCATTATACAAGCTGTAACATAATTAACGCAAGACCTGAGAGTAGTTTGTTCTAAATCGGTAACTATTTTTAATGCATCTCACTTTTTTTTTTTAATTTCCATAAATGCTGTTACTTCTTTAGTGCGCTATAACAAACTAATTTTATTCTTGATTCAAAGCGATACGGAGATTTTAAATGAATCTTTAAAACGTATTTCTCTTCTACAAGTTTCATTGTTAATTGGGGAATAAAAGTACTTAAAAAATGGTAAAAAACTTTAAATTTTGTAATTTCGTTTCGTATTGAATTTATGAAGCAATTATCTATTCGGGGTGTCTGAGGTCTTGGGTTATTTACGATACACCTTGTATAATTTGAAGTCACCCGTCTTATATTTTCTATGTATACTAACGGGCTAATCTCAGAAACTTCTACACACACTTCTGCTTATACTATAAGTCTATACTTATTTAAGCAGAAGGTTTGGGTGTATAATATGAATACATTTAGGGCAATTATTTTTTTCATCAAAAATATAGGTCGATACTGGGCGTTATTCCTGTGTTATGGGTGCGCTTATCAACATGAAATTGATATACACAAACACCCAGACCCAAGCAAACATTTGTGGTCTAATAAGGATCTGTCCCCTGCGGGAACGGAACGTGCCACTACTCGATCTAGTGACAGTGGCATAGGCTCTCAACCACTGTATCAACTGTCGTCAAATTGGCCAAACTATAGGTAATGATATTAATCGTTATTGCCTGTGCAGAGCCGGGGCTGGTCGCTAATCTAATCATAATGTAAGAACATTAATCCACGTCGGTTTAGGTTCGGTTTTAGTTAAGTTGTTAATAGAATTAAGCCCCAGACCTGGAAGCAGGTCAGGGTTACAAGATGGTCACAGCGGCGGACCATAGGTCTGTTTGATTAGAGGATATTAATGTAGAGGATAATTGGACACTGATAAACAATAATATTAAAATCATCAAAACATTTCATTGATAACTGAATTTAATACATCATATGCTTAGGCTATTATTTCTATTATGATCATAAAAATCCTAACAGTGTTTTATTATTAGGAATTCTTTGCTATTGTTTTGTATACGTTGATATATCTTTAAATCAAAAACATGGCAAGTACATGACGTACATTTATAAATAAATTATCGAAGAAGAACTTCATATATGAAAAAATGGCATTTATCGTCGGCCGAAAATAATCCACCGCAGGTCAAACTTCTCCTCCCATGATCGCTACAACCAGCTTAATTTCATACCTACCCATCCAGTTTTACCCGCCACCTTCACGACAAAGATTAAGTCTTTGTAGATCCTACAATCACACTATCTCATCTTCATTCACACAACTCCTCTGTTTATTCGGGCAATACTAAACAAGTAATCCTAATTAGAGACAAGTATTCGCAATATGCATTAGCATTGTCTGGTGCAACTGGGGGTCGCATACCAGTGCAAAGCAAGGCCGGCGCGTTTCGCATGCAAGGCATGACGAGCAAGGCCTGCATGCCATTACATCCTCGCTGGCATAACCTTGCGGATAGCTCGCTAGACATACGTCTGGTTACAAATTACGATAATGCTTAGGCCGCTGCGTGCACTGGAGTCATGGATCAAATCTGTGTGTCCCACAAATATTTGTTACGGTCTGGGTGTTCGGGTAGATGAATTTCACACCACGAGACAGGATTAATTGCTGGAGTGGGGTTACGTTTTTTTTTAAATAGTATTAGGAACCGACTGACGGACGATTTATCGCCGTTGTTAAGAGCTTAGGCCACTCCGCCCACTGTGTCTAACAGTCGCGGGTTCGAGTTCCGCATGGGACAAATCTTTGTGTGATCCCCAAATATTTGTTTCGGTCTGGGTAGTTGTGTATGTGAATTTTCATGATTGTAAACGCACCTACGACACAGGAATAAATCCTAGTGTGGGGTACTACATTTAAAACAAATATTTTATTTTATTAAATGAGTTAAGTTTGCCTTTGTACATTATCATTATATTAATACGTGAAGCAAAAACTTTGTACCCCTTTTTACGAAAATTGCGCGGACGGAGGAGTATGAAATTTCTCACACTTATAGTTTATATAGAGAAGGAGTGCAGAATGCTAATATTTTTTAAAATTATGCATAAAAATACATTAAATCAATAAAAAAAACATTACACACACTTTGATTTGACACACAAACACGCATATATACTCTTCTATTGTTTGACTTTAATATTATTTGTCTATAGTCTTACTGAATGTCAAACATTACCAGCAAACGATGAAAGAGTTTTTACAAAAAACATCATTTACAGAGGAGTTTTGTATCATTAATTAAATTATCGAAATATGTATGTCAGGTTCAATGGACAACATTTTCTTTATCGCATAGTTCTTTGTTTCAATAAAAAAAGGTATTCTTTATTTTAATCAGTTTTTGTATTTTTTTATTTAAATTACATATAATTTTTTTTTAAAAAAATAGGCAAATTAACAGTGTAGCCTTGGCGAAATCTGTGATTATAGAAGTATAATCTTTGACAATAGAACCTTAATAATGTTCAAACTTATAATTTAAATTAATTATGGTCGAATTTCGGCCACTGGGCGACCACTAGTATGTTTGATCCTATTGAGTGAGAGTGATAAAAACGATTTGAGTTCCTCCGGGAGACACATTCAAGGTTTTTAAGGACGTCGTAAAATCTCAGACTAGAATCACCAATGCATTCCAAAATATTTTTTGATAAATCTTTCTCAGTCTGAGCTTGAAGAAATAATCAAGGGCCACTTTCTGTCGACTATTCTCTAATAAGTCACCTACTATCATGCCGTTTCTCTTTGTCTTTATACCTATCTTTATGTATATTTATATATTATTACATATGATATATTTATAAGCATATTAAGCTATACCTATTATACAAAATAAAGGTAACTAACAAATGTACGCCACCGATTGCACTATATTTTATTTATAACTTTCTAGTTCTTTCAGTTTTTGTTGGATCTCTGGAAGATATCGCTATAGCGATAAGACCGCCAATTTTACCTCTTTCTTTGTTAATTTTTTTCCATCTTATGGTATTGGTGTCCCGCCGTTGGTGTACTATAAAGAGTTCGTCTTCTATTCTAAGTAACCGCAGCTAAAGATTAAAAGGAGGATAACCTGTTAGCGCTTCGTTCCTTAACAGATCACAACAGGGATATAGAACGATCAATATTAGGAGTATATTATGTGTTACCTAGTGAGAACAAAACTAGTGCATCGCTTATAATTATTATAAAGTAAGGATTCATTGCCGACGACATTGTGGTCGTGGCGGAGTCGCTGGAAGATCTAGGACGAATGCTCGGTGACCTCAACAGAGTATCTCAACAAGTGGGTCTTAAAATGAACATGGACAAAACGAAAATAATGTCTTACGTCCATGTCGTACCCACCGCACTCATCGTTGGGAACTCTACTCTTGAAGTTGTCGACGAATACATTTACCTGGGACAGGTAGTCCGGTTAGGTAGGTCCAACTTTAAGAGAGAGGTCAATCGACGAATCCAACTCGGCTGGGCAGCGTTCGGGAAACTGCGCAACATCTTCTCATCCAAAATACCTCAGTGCCATAAGACTAAAGTTTTTAGTCAGTGTGTGTTACCAGTGATGATATATGGATCAGAGGCGTGGTCTCTTACTATAGGTCTCATAAAAAAGCTCAGAGTTGCTCAGCGAGCTATGGAGAGAGCTATGCTCGGCGTTTGTCTACGCGATCGAATCAGGAATGAGGAGATTCGTAGAAGAACCAAGGTCACCGACATAGCCGTTAAGATTAGCAAGCTGAAGTGGCAATGGGCGGGCCACATAGCGCGTAGATCGGACGGGCGTTGGGGCAGAAAGATTCTAGAGTGGAGACCACGTATTGGCAAGCGCAGTGTAGGACGACCGCCTGCCAGATGGACCGACGATCTTGTGAAAATCGCAGGAAGTCGTTGGATGCAGGTGGCATCGGACCGGTTACGCTGGAAAGCGATTGGGGAGGCCTATGTTCAGCAGTGGACAAGTATAGGCTGAGATGATGATGATGAAGGATTCAAACTATGCTTCGCAATTCTAGGGATTTTAAAAATATATGCGCAGATCTTCATTTTTACATGATGCTAATACTGAAGGATAGGATACTGAGAAGATAGAATTAAGTCTGGAACTAATTAGCTTTTCTTTCAGTTTAATCTTCTTTTTAAGTATTTTTAAATTTAGCGTTGTAGTAAGTATATTGATGACGACTTGGTTTAATGGTCGGTGCGTAGGCTGGTCAACTGTTTAGCATCGGTAGTGGCGAATTCAAATCTTACACGGATTTATCTCAATCAATTTTTATGTGAACCATCAACATTTACATAAGTCGTGATATTTTTAAATGCATCCACACACACACATAAATATTATTAGTGTAGCAAGATTTTAAAAAAAGGGAGTAAACTATCCCACGAAGTACAGAATTAATCAACATAATGTGTACTTAAAATCCGAGCAATAATCCACAATTTCGCACATCCATTAGCACAATCGCGCAATTTCTGACCGAACAAGCGCTATAATTATAAACATATTTGAATACATTTGCTCGTAATTACTCCGTGAATTATTTACGTAATTGAAACTGGCTGAAAAAGAATAAATCTATCTATATTATCACGCCAGATTCCTTGCGAGGTAGGCAAGGAGTATAATAATATCAGCCTATACTGCCCACTGCTGGGCAAAGGCCTTCTCTCACAAATCGAGGTGAGAGAGATTAGGTCATACTCCACCACGCGGACCCAGTGCGGATTGGTGGAGGCAGGTTTGTGGCCACCCGCTGTTGGAACTTATCAAGCCGCCTTTAAGGCTTCCAACTCGGCTTAACGACTACCACATTAAGTAGTAACCGGGACCAACGGCTTAACGTGCCTTCCGAAGCACGGAGACGCACGAATATGAAAATGCCACAAATGGTCACCCATCTCAGGCCGACCGAGTCGAACGCTGCTTAACCTTGGTGATCGGTAAGAACACCGCGGTCGCACAGCGCTACGAGCGCCTCAAGGCGCCAAATAGACCAAGTCTTATCTGAAGGACAAGTCAAGAGTCTCCTTAACCAGCGAGCGTGTATGTGTAGAACTATGGGAGTGGAGGAAGCCAGAGTGGTATGTAAGGAATGAACCTGTTGGAACTCTGTACTCTCTGCTTACACCGCAAGGGATCTGGCGTAATGATATAGGTAGATAGATATACTACTATTCGACAAACGACAGTCCAGTGGTTAAAGAGCTTAGGCGGCTGCGTCCACTGGATCGAGGAGTCGCAGGTTCGATCCCCGCACGAGACAAATCTTTATGTGATCCAAAAATATTTGTTTCGGTCTGGGTGTTCGTGTATGTCAGTTTCATATTTGTTAACGCACCCACGACACACGAAATAATTCCTAGAGTGGAAATTCGTCTGTTAAAATAAAATACCCCAGACTGGGGTAGCATACGTGAACTGTATACATCTATTTCGCTAACGATGCAAGGGTCTAACAGATTGAGCCTTATTGCCACTACCCTATATGCTACCAGCCCTTGAGACTTTTACTGAAAAATTTACGATTGATTATCACAAAGACTTTGAACATAGGATCTCGTGATTGCCAACGACACTATACAACTAGACAATCAAGTAAGTTAAATATCCCAAGAATAGCTACAGCCTCATAACCAAATCACATCGGGAACAAAGCCTAGTTGCGTGTGCTTTGCTTACTTTAGCTTCAATATAAGCATATTTTGTACGCCCATTAGCAAAGTCGCGCGTTTGTGACCAAATAAGAACGACAATTAAAAACTTATTAGAATACATTTGCTTACAATCATGTCGTGAATTATTGACAGTGGGCCGTCGCCGCGTGGTACAAATGTAACAATGTAAGCGAAAATCGTAATCAGCGACGACGGATCTGTGGCACCGTGGTACGGTGCCGTGGACGTATGGCACAATTTATGAGAGAATGCCTTGTATTATGTTGGCAACCCAACACATAATTTTGTAGCTTTTTTAACGTACAACAATAATCTCATTCTTCCGCCTAGGTCGCCACCGTAAAGCTATTTTTAGGCTTATTTTATTTAATCTATACTAATATTAAAAAGAGGAAAGATTTATTTCTTTGTAATCGATAAATTCTGAAAATAATGAACAGATGACTTCGTCCGCGTTGAATTTTGATAGGAACGTTACATTTTTTCCGTATAAAAAGTATTCTGTGTTAATCTCGGTAATAAACTAGCTGTGTGCCAAATTTCATTGAATCCGTTTAGTCGTTTTTGCATTATTGATTAACAAACATCTAAACATCCAAACAGACAAACTGTCACATTTATAATAGTAGTGGAAGGAGGATTAGTAAGATAGGATTGGAAAGCTGCCTTATCTAGAAAAACATAGACCTGGTAAGTGACGCTGTTGTCAATCGGGTGCGTAGCCGCGGAAAACTGCTATTTGAAATATAATCCAACAAAATACATATGTATAATCCTTTTCACTTTTACATTTTTTACAATTCTTTTCTTCGTGTCAATGATCTGAATTTGTTCCACTAAGTAAGTGACTAGCTCATTCGCGCCTTCGACGGTACCGTCGAAGAAGCTGAGCGTGGTCACCAACGGTACGGTAGGGGGACAAGGAGCAGAGCAGACCTTTTACTTAACTTCTTAGATTTACGAGATGGCTTACGAGAACAGTGTTGATTGGTTTGTAGCTGCTGTTGGGACTTATGAAGTCGCTCTTAAGACATCTTGGCTTATGGCCAATCATAATCATATCGAAGTGGTAATCTGGACCAACAGCTTAATATACCTTCCTAAATAATAAAATCGAAAATTTCAACCTTCGTCAATAGAAGAGGCACATGAAGAAGAAAGGGTAACCCATATCAGACTGTTAAAAGTGAACGCTGCCCAGCCTTAGCGATGTTTACAAACAACGCATAACGTTATATGACCTTGCAAAATTCATACGCTACCTCGCTTCCGCCTATAACTTAAAATTAACAAGGCACATGACTCACAGCGAGAGTGAATGAAACATTAGCAATTCGTCTTGACGGCGATTCGTTAATAATTCATGCGCTCGCCGTTCGCTGCGCCCGCGTCGGTCGGAAAGTGACGTAACGTAAACAAGCTATTAGACTTACCTCGATACTCGATACGGATTGCAGATATGCAATGAATGCAGATTATTATTTAATTAATTTGAAATTTAATTACTGCGTAGTTGGTGTAGTAAGCTATGGTGTAGTAGTTGGTGTAGTCAGCGCAACGGGAGCGCGACGGTGGCGCGGCAATGTACTGAAATGTACAGGAGACGCCACACAGCGCAGCCCCGCTCGACGCGAACGTTACGACCCGTCCCCGTCGCACAGAGGGAGCGAGACGCCAATACGCGTGCGAGCGCGTCGCTAGTGTTGGGCGGCCGCTCGGCCGGCGCGACGTAGCTCCCGCAGTTTGACGTGTGCGCCGCGCTGCTAACTGCCGACTGAAAGTAGCCGAGCCTCCATCGCGTTCCGTCGGCTATTTGACCAAACCTTTATTCGGTTGTTTCCTAGGTACCGAAAAATTCTCAGTAGCAGTCCGGAATCTAATCGTGGCAAGTATTATGCCAATAGGGTCGCCTCGCCGTAGTTCATTGAGACCTCACATTATCGAAGGCGGACTCAGGAATCCCAGTATATAGGCAACAGACTTGCCCCCTGTTACATTGGGACACACCTATAACATTGTCGGCGAAACAAAGTACACCGCTGCTATTATCGCTTAGGGACGTGGCGTGACGGTGTTTACTCTGTGCTTCACTTTTTTACTGGATAAGTAAACTACATTGAATAACTATACATTGAACTACACACTACATTGAATTACAGTAAGTAACGAATCTCGATCTATACATACAAAATCCCGAACAACATCATCTAAACGTCCACGTCAAGACTATGATTCCCCTCCCAGGAGCGATTTAAACTCTCTCAGGGACAAAATTTTTGAAAAGCTGAATATATGGAGGGCGGAAAAGCAGGCTACTATAGCAAAATTATCGAAGGAACAATGCACCAGTTTAAATAAATTTGCTGCGGATTTAGCAGAAATTAAAAGTCAGAACGACTGTATTCGAAAAACTAATATCGAAATTGAGCAGTCAGTAGCATTTCTTAGTCAGCAATATGAGGATATTACGAAGAAAATTGAAAATCTGCAACATGAACGCAAGAAAGACTTGGAGTATATACGAATGCTTGAAGAAAAGATTCGAGATCTACAACTAAGCTCGAGAATGTCAAGTATCGCTATCAAAAATATGCCTTCAAAAGACAGAAAGATAACAAAAGACCTATTGAATGTTGTGACTACCATAGGGAAGACTGCAAGCACTGATATTGCCTCGACGGAAATCCGAGATGTTTACCGGCTGCCCGCTAAAGAAGGCTTACCCAAGACTATTGTCGCAGAATTTACCAGCGTGCATATGAAGTCCACCTTTCTATCTTCGGTGCGTGAGTTTAATAGAAAAAACTCCACAAAATAAGTTGAACACTGAGCTTTTAGGAATTCCCGGTATTAAACAACCGATATTCATTAGCGAACATCTAATGGTGGGGACAAAAAGTCTCTTCAACAAAGCGCGAGAATTTGCTAAACAAAATAACTTCAAATTCTTCTGGACATCGAATGGCAACATAAACCTCCGTGAAAATCAAGGTGCTAAACACATCGTAGTACGATCTGAATCAAGTCTGCAATATATTCTAAAAGAAAAACAGAACGATGTAATGCCATGACTACCTAGTTACTGTACCGATGTATGTCTTGTATATAAGTACAATATTTTATACTCGCTCAATGCATTTGTTAAGGTTTGTTACATAACACATAAATTTATACTAGTCTGGGACTATCACATAAACAATTTACACATATTTGATACATAACACAACCAACCATCACATTTATATACGAACAACTTATACAATAAACAAAACTCTATAAAATTTTTACTAAATATATTTATGTCAATTACTATGGTTATGTTTGACAGCCTATATGTTTGGTTTATTATATTATCTTTCCTGTTAACAAATTCTGGATATAACTGTAATAAGCCGTGTTCGATTTATTAGACAAAGACAATGAACTGAACGTTTTAAATGTAGGCAAATCTAAATTAATCACGCCCGGTAATTGTTTTAAATACTCAGGTAATCCGAAGACCACTTTAAATATACTCCACCTAAACATACGTAGTGTTAGTAAAAATTTTAACGAATTAATAGTATTATTACATGATATCAAAGTCTCATGTGACATAATTATTCTCACAGAGTGCTGGCTTTCTAAGTCTGCAAATGTTCCACAACTCGATGGCTATAAACATTACGCGACTACTAGAATACATAACCAAAATGATGGAATTATTATATACACCTCCCTAAGTATAAATTAAGTAATTTCATAGACACTAGTTATACATTTTTTATCGGATATTTTCTTTTTTTTTTACCTTTAATTTTGTTTTTTTTTTTTTGTCTCTTTTTAAGGTTTATTACCTACCATATTTTTATATTGTGCTACTACAAATGAAAATATGCAGTAATATGTTGTAAATATGCTTTGTAGTATTAGTTTTTTTTTCTCATCTTTACATACAACCGGCAGGTGGAGTGTTCCTAATTGTATAATATTGATTAGAGGAATAATTATTTATACATAACCACCCTTTTTAATTATATTTAATAATTATTTTTAGTATATTTAATGATGAACAGCTTATTTAACGACGAAGCAAGCAGTCACAGTGATGATTACTTCTCTTTATCTTCTGATCTATGTAGTAGCAGTGATGAGAGCTTTGTTAGCACTCCTTCACTATTTGATAATCTTGAGAGCCAGTTTTCTGATGTACCAAAAAACTTTAACGTTATTCATATTAATGCACAAAGTATTCCAGCTCATTTTTCCGATATGCAGGTGTCCTTCAATCTTAAAAATATTCACGCTATACTAGTCTCTGAGTCTTGGCTGAAGCCCTGCCTACCTAGTTCTTTATATTGTTTGCCTGGGTTTCGACTGATTCGTAACGATCGTACTGGCGGTGGAGGTGGTGGGGAGGCTATTTACCTTAGATCACATATCCCCTACGCTGTAATTTCTTCCTCACCACAACCACCGCCTCCAATTGCTGGCGAACATTTGTTTCTAGAAATAAATCTATCTCACGCCAAGATTTTACTCGGAGTCTATTATAGCCCTTCTCTTCGTATGAATTATTTTTCATCTTTTGAAAAGGTCTTAGAGGATTTCATTCCCTTATACAATCACTCTATTATTATGGGTGACTTCAACACCTGTCTTCTCAAGCATGATTACCGTAGTACTTAACTAGAAGCCATCATCAATTCCAAATACTTACATATTCTTCCTCTTAGTGCTACTCATCACTTCCCTAACTCTACTCCTTCACTTCTTGATTTGTTAATAATATCTTCTCCACTGCATGTTGCAAAATACGGTCAATATTCGGCTGATGCTTTCTCGTATCACGATCTTATTTTTCTATCTTACAAAATCCGTCCCCCTAAAGCTAAGCCTAAAATTATTCTTCAGCGCAATTTTGGTCGTATGAACCAGGAAGAATTTCTTAGCGATGCGAAAAAAAATTATTGGACACCGGTTACTGATGCAGAATTAGTGGATGATCAAATAATGATCTTCAACACATTAATCACCCAACTGTACGACTGACATGCACCCTTGCGATCCATTAAACTTAAACACCTTCCAGCTCCTTGGATTACCGAAGAAATAAACCTGCTGATGCACAAAAAAAAACAAAGCTAAACATAAGTGTAAGTGCTGTCCTAGTGATGAGAATAAATCCAAATATATTAAATCGCGAAATCGCTGCAATGTGGTATGTAGGGACGCCTTGCGCCGCCATATCCATGACTCTGTCGATAATAATGATCCAGCTAAAGTCTGGAAATTTCGTAAGTCTATTGGAGTTGGCAAATCACATCAAAATACTGTTTCAACTGATTTAAACATTAATTCGCTAAATCTTCATTTTTCTTCTTCGTCCAATATCGATGATTCAACAAGAGCAAATACTCTAAGCTATCTTTCAAACATACCAACTCCTGACTACTCTCCTTTTGTTTTTAGTCGTCTTACCGATTGTGATGTTAAAAAGAGCATACTGTCAATCTCCTCCAATGCTGTTGGTGGCGATGGTATAAGCCGCAATATGATAGTGCCAATAATCGACATCATCCTTCCCATCCTCTGTACCCTTTTTAACAATTCTATCGTAAAAGGCATTTTCCCTTCTAGTTGGAAAGATGCTCAAATTATTCCTTTACCTAAGAAACCAAATCCCAAATCTTTTTCTGACTACCGTCCGATATCCATCCTTCCTTTTCTTTCTAAAGTCTTTGAGCGCCTTATTCATAATCAGATCGCCAATTTCCTTTGCTGTCATAATCTCCTTAATCCTTTCCAATCTGGTTTCCGTCCTGGACATAGCACAGTAAGTATGCTTGTTAAAATCACTGATGACATCCGCTTTTATATGGAAAATGGCAACCTTACTGTGCTCACGTTGTTGGATTTTAGCAATGCTTTTAACACGGTCGATTTTGACATTCTCTTAGCTATACTTCGCTCTATTAACATATCTCCAACGGTGGTCGCTTGGTTTCACAGCTATCTGTATGGACGCCGGCAGCGGGTCCGCCTTGAAGAGAATTTTTCATCATGGTGTAATACGTCGGCCGGTGTACCACAAGGCGGGGTCCTATCTCCACTCCTCTTCGCAAGTTTTATTAACTCTATTTCCATTAATATTTCTTCTTCATACCACTTATATGCAGATGACCTTCAAATTTATTCTCACTCTCCGCTGAACAAGTTAAACGACTGTATCAATGTTGTTAATAGTGATCTACTTCATATAACTGAGTGGAGCAAACATTTTGGCCTAAAAGTGAATCCTACTAAGACTCAAGTGATCATTATCGGCAGCTCACGTCTGCTATCTAAAGTGGACTGGAATCTAATTCGGCGAGTTAATTTCAATGGGGTCTCGATACCGTTCAGTGAAACTGTGACAAATTTGGGCTTGACCATGGATCGTTGTCTGAGTTGGGCTAGTCAACTGCAAGTCACCAGTAGTAAACTGTATGCCGCAGCAGGTTCACTTAAAAGACTGCGAAACTTCCTGCCGATTACTACTAAAATTGCTCTAGCACAGTCCCTGTTACTTCCTATCCTCGACTACGCTGACATCTTCTATCTAGACCTCACAGAAGATCAGCTAAATAAACTTGAGCGTCTCCAAAACTTCTGTATAAGATTTATATTTGGTTTACGCAAATATGATCATGTATCTCAGTTTCGTACTAAGCTCAAGTGGCTCCCTATACGTCTTCGCCAGAATACTCATATCCTCTGTGAACGAAGATCCAAAGAACCTCCGTGTGTACTAAGGAGTAAACTCAACTGTTCCACTGTGCCAAGGTTAACGCTACACTGAAACTGACCGGTAGTCATTAATCGGTTGAAAATCTCGAAACCACGGGCTAACTTTTTCCATTAAACATTCATTTTCGGTGCAGCGCCATCTATCGGAGTATGTTGTAAACAACTTAATTATTGAACATGATTGTTCACAGGGAAATTGCGATAATTGTTCCAACATACCGCCCACCAAGGACAAATTAAATATTTTATTTTGTCCTTAACCTACTGTGCCGCCCACCATGAGAATATTACAATACAAAGGCTGACATATTAAAATGTAAATTTCTTAAAATTAACTTATGTTTCAACAATTAAACAACATTATAACATAAACAACATTTACCACTAATCAACTGCCCCTTCTTTCATTTTAAATTTAAAGGTTTTATTCTGGTTCTTTTCCTAATCCTATTTTTACCTTCAGTTACCTGCCTGTCTCCCAAATTGTTATGGACAGATTTAGGTACTTTATTATGATAGACTATCCCAGATAAAATCCAACCTAGACTTGTATTTTGTGCTACTGGGCCACCACTAGGACACTTTTTGAAGCCTGCTCTAAGAAGATCACAATATACTTCTGCTCCCAGTAGCAAGTCTATGTTACTTGGTTCACTGTAAGTAGGATCAGCTAATTTTAATTTATTTAATTCTTCCCACTCTAAATTTTCTACCTTATTAAGGGGAAGGGGGCTGGTAATTGTGTCTAATACGTAAGCTTTCACATTTACGACCGTATTTGGTTCCACTAACGACTTTAATGCTATTTGGACCATAGATTTTGAGTTTAACAACTGGTCTCCACCTAAACCAGATATCTGTCCGTAAGCAGTTATCTTTTTTAAACCTAAATATTGCACAGCTGCTTTTGTTACGAAAGACGACTGTGACCCTTGGTCCAACAAAGTTCGAATAATTTTATAACCTTCGCCGTTTTCAGACCGAGCCCTGACTAACGCCGTTGGTAGCAAGACCTGATTAATATTTCCTGTCGAAAAACAAGCGACTATTGGTTCCTCACTTTTTAAACTGTTAGTGTCCGTTGCACAAGTTTCTTTGCATTTCTTTTCCCTACTACTACTACTGACCTTTAAATTATAATAACTTCCTAAACCATTGTGATGTAGTAGTGAGTGGTGTTTATGTTTACATTTTGCACATCTAATTTTAGCCTTACATTTTCGAGCCGAATGGTTATTACTTAAACAATTATAACATAACCTTTTACGTTTTACAAAGTTACGTCTTGAATCTAATGGTTCCCTACAAAAACTTTTACACATATTTAACTTGTGAGTCTCTGAACAAAATTGACACATTACATTATTAGCATTATTTGTTACGTGTAATGCTTTTATTTTTACTACATTATTATTATTTACATTATTATTCTTATTATGATTCTTGTAATTTGAATTGAATCTAGTTTCCAGAAATTCAATAGATTTGTATCGCTTGGTTAGAAATTGTTCCATTTCACTATAAGTAGCTAACTCATCAATTGAATTGTTATGAAATTCCCATTGCCTCCTGGTGTCTGGATCCAATTGCAGAGATAAAATATGTACTACAATAACATCCCAGGTTTTGACATTAATTCCAAGATTTGACAAAGCAGATAAACAATAGTTTGTAGTATTAATTAAAGCCTTTAAACTACTTGCAGATTCATTTGTCATATTTTTCTGACTGAGTAATGTTTTTAACAAGTTATGACAAATGTACTTTTTGTTACTATAGTGATTTTCCAATAAGTCCCAACACTTTTTATAATTATCTTCCGTGATAGGGATATGTCTTAACAGTTGTTCTGCTTCGTCAATTAAATAACTTTTCAAGTAATGAAGTTTCTGAACATTGCTTAATGAATTATTATTATAAACTAAGGACTGAAACAAATCTTTAAATGTAGACCATTCTGAATAATTACCAGAGAAAGTAGGTATATTAATCTTAGGTAATTTAAACTGAGGTGCTTCAATACTATGTGAACTAGCTGATGGCTCAACTGTTTGAAGTTTTGATAAATTAGTTTTCAATTCACATTTATACTCCATGTACACAGTTTCAGTTTGGCCATACATGTCGTTTTTCATATAATTAGAAGCCATAACTTCCTTAGCATCATAGGTGCGCATTAAATCTCTATGACCACTAAAAAACTCTCCCCATAGATGATCTAAGGACTCTACTCTACCCTCAACATATTCAAAAGTTATTCGTTCCTTAGGGGACTTTTTGAAGTTAGTTTTAGCTTTTACTATGCGCGAATTTATGTCTACCTGATAATTAATCAGAGACTCCATTATTACAAACAATTAAACAAACTATATTTAAACCTAACAATTATCTAATTATAAATTCTTATTAGCAAATAAAGTTCGATCTAAAATGTTTTATACAATAGTTTTCACGGTTTTCACTTCACTGACACTTTACAATCACTTTAGCGTTGTACACATAGCTCGTTACTGGCGCTGATCACGGCAACCACGCGATGACGTTGAAGTTTACGATGCGCTCGCTGCTCCGCTCAGAGTGCGCTCGCTGATACCTCGCACCCCGGTGATTGTGCAACAGCTGCGTGCGCCGATGGACTGCCGTTCTGCGGTGTAGTTACCGCACGCCTTCCAAGATAGCGACCAGAGGCCAGCTCCTGGTCTTATAACGGAGGCTCGGGCCGCGAGGCCGTTGACCTGCCGTCCTGCACTGTCGATACCGCCCTACCAAGGTAGCGGCCAGAGGCCGGCTCCTGGTCTATAACGGAGGCGTTAGCCACCCGTCCGTCCTAGGCAGCGGCCGAAGCCAGCTCCAGGAAAATAACGGAGGTGTCAGCTGTGAAGCCGTCTACCAACCGTCCTGCGGTGTCAACACCGCCCTACCAAGGTAGCGGCCAGAGGCCAGCTCCAGGATTATAACGGAGGCGTTAGCCACCCGTCCGTCCTAGGTAGCGACCGAAGCCAGCTCCAGGATTATAACGGAGGCGTTAACCACCCGTCCGTCCTAGGTAGCGGCCGAATCCAGCTCCAGGATTATAACGGAGGCGTTAGCCACCCGTCCGTCCTAGGCAGCGGCCGAAGCCAGCGCCAGGATTAATAGCGGAAGCGTTCTCGACAGCTTAAAGCCATCCGCTAACCGCCCAGCCGGAATCCGGCTCTCGAAGGACCATGAACGAAGATCCAAAGAACCTCCGTGTGTACTAAGGAATAAACTCAACTGTTCCACTGTGCCAAGGTTAACGCTACACTGAAACTGACCGGTAGTCATTAATCGGTTGAAAATCTCGAAACCACGGGCTAACTTTTTCCATTAAACATTCATTTTCGGTGCAGCGCCATCTATCGGAGTATGTTGTAAACAACTTAATTATTGAACATGATTGTTCACAGGGAAATTGCGATAATTGTTCCAACACTCTGCCTTCTATACAATATATTGTTCAATCCGTTTTCTCCACATTATCTTAAGGTACGGTTCGATTTCCTTCACGATTCCAACTCATATTCCTTAAGGTCGTCCGAAAACTTAGCTCTCGTAATGCCTCCGCACTCGAGCACCTTTTATGATAATTCTTTTATAGTTAAAGCCGTTCGTTTGTGGAACTTATTACCTGTCTCTATAAGACGTGCTCCGTCCATTTATGTTTTCAGGAATCGGGTTAAACAATTTTACATGACTGAATAACCTGAATTATTTAGTTTCTATTTGCTTGTCATTGTATGCTGTACATCCATTTCCAGTATTAATGTTATTATTTACACCATTTATATATGTTAAAGTAATATGTTTAAGTAGTGTATGATAGATTCATTTGTGATTTATGTTAATTTGTTTATTTAGTACACCCCTAATCTTGCGATTCCTTTAAATTCTCTCCATCCAAAGGTTGCCTGGAAGAGATCACTATTAGTGATAAGGCCGCCCATTGTTACACTATCTTAGTAATTTATAAATTGTATTTCCATATTGTGTATCTTTGGTGGAACAATAAAGTGTTATCTATCTATCTATCTATAAATTGTGTTTTCCAAGACCCATCTTTTCAAGATTCAAACTGTCTAGCATGCCATTTAGATGATAACGCTGTCGTGATCGCTATATATCGCTCACCGTCTGTTAGAAATACTGATAATTTTATTAATAGCCTAAATGATTTACTTACTTCTCTATCTTCTAAACAGGATATTATTATCGTCGGCAACATGAAAATAGATATTAAGATCGGTAATGATGACAGCCGCAGCAACGAATATCTTACTCTCAACGCCTTACATGGACTCCTACCTACTCTGCCTAAATCATGTTTTCCTAAAAAGTATGAAATTATCAAGAACATTAGTTATAGAATCGTGTATTACTGACCACTTCCCTGTTTTATTAAGTATTTGTTGCGAAAGGCAAAAAAGAATTCATAATGAATATACTACTGTAATCGACAATAATTCTATAATCCAAGAACTTAAACAGACAGACTTTTCTATGGTTATAGATAAACAAGACCCTAACGAAGCCACTGATACTCAATCTTATCCTGTCTGTCATCACCAAGCACACTACCAAAAAAAACCTCTCAAGGACTAAGAGGAATATTAAACCATGGATCACACCGGGCCTGTTAAGATGTATTCGTAATCGGGACAAAATGCACAAAAACTTAAAGAAGACACCTGACAATACTATATTAAAGTTGACATACACGAGATACCGTAATTTTTGCAATAGATTACTAAAAAAACTAAAACGTGCCTACGAAAAAAGCCTGCTTGACAAATGTAAAAATAATATAAAATCAACATGGAGGGCTATCAAACAAATAACTAATATGAATATCAAATGTGAACCACCGACTGAGCTCTTAGACTTTACTAACGACCCTATTCTTTCAATAAACGAGATCAACAATTTCTTTGTGGATAAAGGAAAAAATGCTGCTCCTACGATGGACCCTTCTTCCTCACAAAATTCTATAGCTTCGCAACATTCTTCGACGACTTTCCAGCCTCACTCACTAGCCTTATTGGCTGCTGACGAGACAGAAATTGAGTCCATAATTATGTTGCTGCGTAGCGACTGTGCCGTTGGATGGGATGGTATCTCAACGAACCTTCTAAAAGCCTGCCGAAGTGTACTAATCAGACCAATCACACATATCTGTAATCGCTCGATACTTACGGGAACCTTCCCACGTGCTTTTAAAAAGGCTATTGTCCATCCGACTTTTAAAAGTGGAGATCGCGAGCTCGTAAATAATTACAGACCTATTTCTGTCTTGACGTCACTATCTAAAATACTTGAACGCCTATTGAATAAACGCCTAACAGGTTTTCTCCACCATCACAACATCATAGCTACTAATCAGTATGGCTTTCAAGCGGGTACGTCGACGGAGGATGCAATAGGGGACCTTGTTGACTTTACAACTAGGAAACTGGATAAAAAAGAGAAATGTCTAGGTATTTTCTTAGACATCTCAAAGGCATTCGATTCGGTATCAATTCCCATCCTTTTGGCACAACTCGAATCGAATGGAATTCGAGGCATAGCCTATGACATCTTTAAGGACTATTTAACCAACTGTTCTCAATGCGTTAAAATTAAAAAAATTGTCAGCGATGATAACTACACCACACAAGGTATCCCACAGGGCAGTATACTAGGACCAACACTCTTTGTGATTTACTTAAACAACCTGTGCAAACTTCAGATCCCTAACTGTAAAATTTATACCTATGCAGATGACACTGCCCTGCTTATACATGGGAAAAGATGGATCGAAATTTTTAAAACCTCGGAATACTCATTAAAAGTTGTTATAGACTGGCTAACGCATAATGCCCTTGCCTTAAATTCAAGTAAAACCAAATATTTGCCCTTTTCTATATTATCCACAAATTTACCCCTCAAAATATGCGCCTCAAAATACATTCTGATGATTGTACCTTTCTAAATTGCCCCTGTCCCACAATCTGCCGAGTCTCTTATATACGCTACTTAGGAGAAGAAATTGATGAACTCCTAACATGGCATAGACACCTCGAAACTGTCTCTTCTAAAATCAGAAAGATGATATATATTTTTAAACAACTGAGACATGTTACTGACAAAAAAACCTTAACATCAGTCTGTAAAGCTCTATGCCAAACAATAATTGGATATTGCATACCAATTTGGGGTGGTGCATCAAAAATTGAATTTTTAAAATTAGAACGAGCTCAAAGAGCCATCCTAAAGTAATGCATTCCAAACCCTTTCGATTTCCTACTAAGCAGTTATATGTTCTTTCTAGCGTACTTACAGTTAGGCGGCTCTACATTCTTCGTTCCATTCTACGTAAACACTCAAGCCGACCCATACATAGTAACCCCCGTAGACGAAGCAACATAAATATATTCCAAATAGATCGGTATAATACCGTATTTTATGGTCGTCAATATACGACACTAAGCTCACGCCTTTATAATACGGCCAATAAATTACTTGATATTGTAAATCTCACAAAATATGACGTAAAAACAAAAACTCAAAACTGGTTGCAAAACCTGGACTATAATGAAGCTGAGAACCTCCTTACGTACATAAAATAAAAGATAGTTTTGTTCCACCGCTACACAGACACACACACATACACACACACGCACACACACACACACACACACACACATAAACACTCACACTAGCGCATTCCTTTACATACATAAATATATTTTTGTTATTGTTACCTTCTCAATTTTTAAAAGATCTTAAATGGAAAGAAGCATACATTTGTTATATTATAAGGCTTCGTATTATTGTACCACGTGGAATCACTTCCCTCCAAGATACAGGATATTGAATCCTAGTTTGGAGGAAAGGGACTATATTTTACATTGATATTTAATTGTAAGCCTATTTCTTAATCTAATCTAAATTTTAATGTTACTATTTCTGGCTTTAATAAACGATTTTATTATTATTACTATGTATGTATTTATTGAAATAGTAATTTCTTATAAAATATATATAAAAATACAAAAAACAAATATTCCTATATATATTATATAAAAAATGTGCTCCACTGACAGCGAGGTCTACGACCCAAGCTACCGGTGGTCAGGGCTCCAAAGAGAGAAATCTCCTCACGATGCGCGCCGTGTCCAATACTACCGCCTTCTGTGTCAGGCCCTTCACCCAACTGCTAAGCGAGAGCTTCTCGAGGTGTTTATCGAAGCTCTTCGCTATTAGGCCGTTGACTGATACGACCATCGGAATAATGATAGTTGAATCAACATTCCACATGGCGGTAACCTCATGAGCCAGGTCCAAATATTTAGATATTTTTTCTTTTTCGGCCTTCACAAGGTTCTCATCATGCGGAATGGTGATTATTATTATTATTATACGTCTACAAAATTATTCACTACCGCATAGATTCCCCGAATTACTATCCTTAATAAACTTTAACACCAGATACATATAAGATCCTCAATCCAAACATCTTCGTATTGCAAATTTATAAGAACAACATCTCATTCTACATTCCGGTCATAAGAATGTGTCCCTCGTTTAAAGACCTAGCAATCAAAGACAAATGCCTTGGCCTTACGAATGGCAAAATTGGATCATTTTCTAAGGGTCTAAGGAAATTATTATTTAAAACAAATACCTAACCAATGTAGCATGCCTATTTGACTCGGCGGTATCAATAGTCATTCTGAAGTTGCTCTTAAGATTCTTTTTATTCTTCTTCTACTTCACCTTTAACTCCCGAGCAAGAGGCTTTTTTAATATAAACTATTCAATACTTCTTTGTGATCTACCTATCTACTGTATTTTGTTACATCTTTCCTCTTTAAAACTCATGCCAAACTTATATTTTGTAAAGATTACCAAACATTATTTAATCTATTCTTAATTACTATTTAAACCATTTATTTTTGCTACATACACAATACAGACAAGAAAAAGAAACAAAATCGAGAGAAGAAAAATCTAAAGTTGAAAGAGCTACAACTTGCTGCAATATGTGTAGTAGCAAGGAAACCAGCTCAGTGTACGCTGTGCTTAACGGACAGCACTGATTTTCAGCTGGTCCCCGCCATCATCATAGTACAACAAATCAAGGAGCAGACACACACAAAGACAATACAATGACTAAACTAAAACAGACAATACAGTTGAAGTCTAAGGAAAATAACACTAATACTGGAATATAACACAAAACAGATCTGAGGACATTTATACATTGCACAAAATACCATTATGAACGGATTAACACGAACAAGTATAAATAAATAGTTATTTATACATAAATAAATGTAGATTAGGACACATGCTTTGGAATATAATCTAGTTAAGTAAGTTTAGCCTTTATATCGAATTTGTAACAATTGTATTTTTATTTTTCCTCTGAAATAAATAAATTAACGCCATTTAATCTTTCAGTGGATGCGGCAAAAACTGACTAAAAAGGTCAAATTTTCTATTATACGGGTATTTTTAGAAGATATTTATTGAGAAACCAAAAGCGTTCGTTCTGAACTTATGTTTAACCTATGAGAACGTGGTCGATAATTTTTAGGTGTGTAAAGAAAAACATTAACCAAAAACGTCCATTTCTTTTATCTCCAAAAAAAAATCATGACGTGTCTATAATTTCGCAACCCTCACATGTCCTATTTCGCGAAAAAAACTAGAAACAATGAAGGGTTATATCCGACCA
Source organism: Phalera bucephala (assembly GCA_905147815.2). Lineage (NCBI taxonomy): Eukaryota > Metazoa > Arthropoda > Insecta > Lepidoptera > Notodontidae > Phalera > Phalera bucephala. The sequence goes on from LR990620.1 coordinate 31,526,615, forward strand.
GAATAAATTGAACTCTGAGTCGAACAACTTTACACGACCTTGGAACAAAAAGGAAAATTGGTGAAAATCTCAAGGGTCCATTTAAGACTGGTCGAAGTTCGGTTAGGTGTAAGTAAAACAAACCATTTCGGTATTGTGAGATAGAACGGAGCGAGCGGTGGAAATACGCTTTAGGGAATATTCCAATATACGACCTTCAACCTTTGAGCTCCATTGTATAAACATAGATGTGTACTTACTAAAATTCACCTTGCCAGGCCGATACTCCTATACCTAAAGGACGTATCGATAGGTTCACATACTTTGCAAACGAGGGAAGTGATATTTAATTTTTTCCTACTCCCGTTTTCTTTTCTAATTAAATTTGTTGCGGGTTCGATGATAATTAAAACGCTCCACGGGACACCCCGAGGTTCTAACCTTGTTGTCATTTAAGGAGACCATTGTGGATACTGGCAAACAGCAGTTACAGTGGTGGGGATGTGCAGCGGGCTTAATCCCTAAGAAAGGTTTACATAATGTCACATCCGGCTCGAAGGACCACTTGATCAATTTCTGTGCTCACTGCTGTGGTTTACTTTTTTGCGCTGGCTATTTTATAATATTTTTCCGCTCACTGCCGTGGTTTACATTCTCGCACTGTTGTTACAGTTAACTTTTTTAAGGCCTATGCATATCTGGCGAGGCGCAAAACAGCATTTTCCACTCCTAAATGATTACCAACTTCGTTGATGATGTAATAATATTTACGTTACCTTTCGCATCTGACTTAGAATCGTTTGAATGATATACCTAGAATTATTATTGTCATCGTTGTCCTCTTGTTAATACCTAAAGTCGATTCAGTGCTTTGAACTATGGCCTCAAAGCCCACAATGTTTTGACAGTGGAAAGTCAGCCCTTAAGCTCGCTAGTTGAATATCCATTTATTCTGCTTACTTCCGCAGTTTACATCTCTTGCCAGTTTCATGTCCATTTCTCCGCTCTCTACCTACTGAATGTAATTCAAGGATCACATTCAACTTCAGTCTTACCCCCAAGAGATTCGTCGTTATGTTATCACTTACTCTACCCTTTAAGACGTAGAGCAAATGTTTATGGGTGTAATCTTCGGAGGTCCAAGTTATGTGAATGGGCCCTGTAAAAGTCTTGAGTTCTCATTTTCCCTTGCTGGGAACTTATTCGCTACGACCAAACACGTTGTGTTACGATATCTTCGTGAAATTATCGTGTAATAGTATTCTACACACAACTGGAGTGCTATGAAATGATAATTTAACCAAGTTATCGTGATAGTTAGTAACGCGGCGCGTTACGTGTTTAACTCGTCATAACGAATAAGGGTCCTGATGAAATGTAGAGCTCTCGAGGGAACGATATTTGTAGTTTTCTTTATTTTTACGCAACTTGTCAGAAGGAGAGTCGAGTGTTCGTATAGGTTCAAAATTATGTATTTATTATGGAATTGAATAGAGCATAACATCTAAATCCATCTATCTATATCATCACGCCAGATCTCTTTCAGGGGAAGGCAGGGAATACTGAGTTCCAACACGGGAAATATCTATCTATATCATCACGCTAGATCCCTTGCGGGGTAGGCAGAGAGTACAGAGTTCCAGCAGGTTCTTTCCTTACATACCTCTCTGGCTTCCTCCACTCTCATAGTTCGTCTCATACACGCTCGCCAGTTATGGAGACTCTTGACTTGTCCTTCAGATAAGACTCGGTCTATTTGGTCGTGGTAAGATAGTCTAGGTCCTCCCCGGTACGTCCTTCCACTTTCGCAATGTGTATCGGTTTTATCCTTCTTTCTTCTTACATTCTTTCTATATGCCCGAACCAACGGAGCATACTCTTTCTCTTCTTTACACTGATACTATCTTTCATACCTACTCGCTTTCTTACTACGCTGTTACGAATACAGTCGGTCAGCTTCACTCCGCAGATGTTCCGATCAGAGCTCGCATTTTCACCGTATTTATCCTACTTTCGTTATCCTTCTTAAATACCCAGCTCTCGCTACCATATAACAGCGTTGTGACAAGCACTCCACCATAGATAAGGCCAGCTGCGCCTTTTGGCTTAATTGCCGGCTCCCGAGTAGCTTTCCCATCGCACTATTCACTCTGCTTCCTGCACTTACATTTCTCTCTATGTCAGCGGTATATTTCCCATTATTACTGAAGGCGCATCCAAGATATACAAACTCATTCACTTGCCCCAACACATCGTCACCAACCACAATCTTTGCATTCGTTCTGATTTCTTTCCGTTCAAAAATCATAATCTTGGTTTTCTTTACATTCAAATATATATTCACGGGAAACATGTTAATTAATATAGCAAAACCATAATATTAGGATCCAATATCATAAGCAGTATGTCACTGTAATAAGCGTGTGTACACAGTACAACTCTGCCACCCCAGCTTGGAGAATACAAGCGTAACGGTGACTTTTATTCAAAAGATAATAGTACAGATAGTAATATTACCAATTTTTCCAATCACAATAAAACAATACAATCCTATTAGACCATAAAGTGTTTCCATGTTAGTACACACTGATTTTAGGGCACCACCTATCCATTATATTCGAATGACCACCCCAAAATCGAGTCGGAAATTGAGCGTTATTATAAATCGATTTAAGTTTTTCGTTTGTTTTCGGTGTTGATAATCGATTTGGTATTAATAATCGAATATGTAGGAAGGAAAATGTGTAGACATTGAAACTGTTGCCTGTTTTGATACCATACTGTGATTGGTTTTTGTTGTTATGAGAATAGGAACCAAATGGGTGGAGAAATGCAGACGTTCTGAAACCATAGCTTTAATGTTGCAGCAAGTAACTAATGGGCTTAATATTTAAAAAAAACGCAGCTTCACAGAATTATTTCTGTGTTGTGGGTGTGTCGTATTGCCGACAATGTTAGTTCTCAACGTAATAGGGGTGAAGCTTTTACCATTTACCCGGCACAAAACAGATTCCGGTGTGTGACTGAAAATAGAAAAAAAACATTCTCTTCGACCTAAGATTCGAATCTAGAACCTCGTGATCCTACTGTATACTGTATACGGATACAGTCATATTGCCGGGCAGGCAAAAGCAGGATAATGTCTTAAAAACTAAAGTCGTCATTACGCCAGATAGGGATTTGGCGTAATGGCGACTTCACTTTTTACTTGCAGAGTAGGTAGAGAGCACAGAGTTCCATTAGATTCTTTCTTTACAGACCTCTCTCGCTTCCTACACTCTCATAGTTCATCTCATATACACCCACCGGTTCCGGACTCTCTTGACTACACATAGGACACGGTCTATTTGCTCATGATAAGACAGTCTAGGTCTTCTCCTGTACCTACATCCCTCCACTTTCGCATTGGATATCTGATTCGTCATTCTTACTTCAGACATCTTTTCTATTTATGGTTAAACCACCAGAGCATTTCCCACATCTTTACACTGATAATTTCTTACGTAGGATTTACTGCTACGCTGTTCCGAATGCAGTCAGTCGGCTAAAAAAGTTAAGTTGATCTTAAACTACTCTTTAAGTTCATAGAGTTTAGCTAAATTGTTAGCTTTTCCAGCAGAGCGATACGGTAAAATATCAAAAAATGTACTGCACTCCGCTCAACGAGCACTCACACCCATTGCAAGTCCAAAGTAAATACCATTCCCGAGTCGGCAACTGCACGAAAATATCGCCAGTTCTAGTTAGGGGGTATTGGGAGGAAAGTAGGGTTGCCCGTAGGGGAAAATAAAATTATACTACATGTCACCAGTAGGAGCAACTAGTAGAGCTATCTATATATTAATACGTTAAGCAAAAACTTTGTACACCTTTTTACAAAAATTGCGCGGACGGAGGAGTATGAAATTTTCCACACTTATAGTTTATATCGAGAAAGAGTGCAGATAACTAATATTTTTTTTAAATTATGCATAAAACACAATACCATGTATTTGACACAATACACGTCAAATTGATGTTTGTCTTTAATATTATTTGTCTATAGTCTTACTGAATGTCAAACATAACCAGCAAACGATGAAAGAGTAGGTCGAATATCGACCTATGGGCGTCCACTAGTATGTATAAATGTATAAAAAAAGAACCTTGTGTGGTTTTATGAAACCACGGTAAAAGTGAAACATATTGGCCTTGGCTGCTCTGGCGAGCGCGTTGCATGTCGCGTGACGGTCGGGCATGTCGCGTGACGGTCGGCCACCAACCGTCACGCGACATGCAACACACAGACCAAAAAGTTTGTAACGATCTAATAATAGTTTCACTTTAAAAATGTAAACCATCCAGCACAAAAAGACATGGCGGGATGAACTAGGCACCTTTTTGAAAGACTGGCCTAACATAGCATCGAACAGAGAGAAGTGGAAAGAGTGAAGGCAGGCCTTTGCCTACAACAATGGCTTTTAATAATTAGTAATCCAGCACAACGCTGATCGTTGTGCCGACCTGGTGATGATATATAAGGTATTTATGAATCATCAAAAAAGAACAAAGACTCTACCATCACTTCGGAATGCTATTTCTGTGGAGAAAAAGGGTAAGAACCAGGGTCACAAAGTAGCCGCATCCTGGAAATGATTTCTGTGTCCGTACGAACATGAAAATTACAAGCGCAAACAACCAGACAGAAGCAAATATTTGTGGAATTACGTACATATCCAGCTTTTACCCGCGACTTTCAAATCATTTATCCGCCTTGACGGGAGCCTGACTACTCCACGTCTTTCGGTACGTGATCATCACTTGAGGAACCGTCTGCCCCAACAGTCGTCAGTTCTTCGATCATGTGCGTACATCGTCGATTATAAGGCTTTAATTGGCTTGCCAAAGGAATACTCACACCAAGACACCTACATGTATGCAACATGCATTCGAAAACCATTACCTTCTTTCTGGAGCAGTCAGAAAAAAAATATATTAAAAGCAACACAGACAACCCTAAACACTCGACTGATTTAGTTTGCTCAGGCCGAGACATTATCGATTGGTCCACGTTGGATGAGGGGCCCAATGCGTTTTTATTCGACAATCTTCTCCAGTGCTACCTTTCCGCAATTTTCGCTTTGATATCGATTTTATACGCCTATATCTATAATATTATACAGAGGAAAGATTTGTATTTTTGTAACGAATAAACTCAAAAACTACAGGAACGATTTCAAAAATTCTTTCACCATTAGTAAGCTACCTTACCCAGCAGTAACATAGGCTAACATAGACCCGGTAGGTGGCGCTGTTGTCGACCGGGTACGAAGTCGCGGTATTATTATAAATTTCTCATAATAACACCATATCACTTTATCATAATCTGTAAGAAAAGAACCTGTTGGAACTCTTTACTCTTTACCTACCCTACCTACCTACCCTGCAAGGGATCTGGCGTGATGAGATAAATAGATTTATAATAACCTCGAAGTATCGAGATGTGACGGTGTTTCTTTTTTGGTTTGTTTTTCTAATCTGTCCCGCAATTCGGCATCAAAACGCTGAGAGTAGCAAAAGGTGTAGATCGCAGGTCAGGTTGCGGTCGTCAGAACGCTCTTTGGTATTTAGCCTATGTCTCTAAGGCCTATGTATGTAGTGGAACGTCTTTCGGCTGAAGATGAAGCGATATAGTTATTTTTTCTTCACCCACGTCGTTTAATTCGGCATCAAAACACTTGTATATCAGTTCACATCCTTATAACAATTTCTGTAGGTGGTCGGCGACTCGGAGCGCCGAGTAATGAACGTATCCTGTTTAAGGTTTAAACAATTGGTTAATTGTGGGTCCGAGCTGATGGGCTGCCGGCCTAGATGCGCTCGTGCGAATTACGAGGAATGAACATTTCTGATCATAATTGATTAATAAATGGGTTTGCGTGTTGTTATAGATAATTCTGTATTGTACACCAGTGAAATTAGAATTAGTAAACACAAAGCTATACAAGAGGCACTCGTAGCGCAGTGCGAACGCGGTGTTTGACCGATTACCAAGGTTCGACATGGTCGGCCAGAGATGGGTGACCATTTGTGGCATTTTCATATTCGAGCGTCTCCGTGCTTCGGAAGGCACGCCAAGCCGTTGGTCCCGGCTACCACTTAACGTGGTATATAATCTCTCTCACCTCGATTTGTGAAGGCCTTTGCCCAGCAATGGTCAGTATAGGCTGATATTATTATATATTATTAAAGCTTATACAACATCATCAGGCGAAATATTTCCTCTGCAAAATAAAGATCTCCCAAAATCGCCAGGACGGTCGGCTTAGTACTCTGCGACCTACACCAGGTCAGATTGTATCAAGGTTTAAACAATTGCTTAATTGTGGGTCCGAGCTGGTGGGTTATCGGCCTAGACGCACTCGCTCGAATTACGTAGAAACTTGAACGTTTCTGATCTTACTTGATTAATAAATGGGTTAGCATGAGATGATGTTGTATATCAATATGATGTTGTATAGATGGTTTTCCTATAGGAATATTTTTTATAGGTTAGCGCAGGTAAGTTGTAGTCTCTGTTACATATGGCCCTACCTAAAATATTATTTATATTTATCCCTACGGAGGCCACTGGAGTGCTGTGCGACCGCTTGACTGACAACTGTAGTGCTATGCTACGCAACCACTTTTTATTCGCGATCTTCATTAATTCTAACTTAACCATACCCGTTGGCTTCACCAGGTTATCAGTTCACTTTGTGGGTGGCCTGCCCACTTCACATATTGAGGAATAATATTTAGAAGTGCAATTGTAATCGTCGTATTGTTTGCGATTTCGTTTTGTGTCGTTCGAATACAGCCGACTTGATTTTAGCTAATTCAAGTACTTATTAATTCAAAAAATAACATGTATAAAAAAGTAGTAGGATTTACTGAGGATTATACCCCCGTTAAAAGAAAAGACTACTTTATTGTTTTAAATCCTCACACCATATCCCTAGTAGGGTAGGGAGCACAAATTTCCTAAAGGTTCCATTCCTCGAGAAAGGCCTCTAACCTTTCGCCTTTCCTCCATTCCCGTAGTCCTATCTATATGATCACGCCAGATCCTTCGTGAGGAGGGAGGGCATTTCAATAGTCCGTCACATAATTATTATATATGTACATTGGACGAAGATATTGGACAAGCAGCATACCACCCTACCACAATCAATATTATTTGAAGAACTGTGTCCGATGAGGTCGTGACTCCCGCCCGTATGTCTAATCAGATTAACGGAGGGCACTTCCCTCTACAATGGCCGACGTCTGTTGGTATATTGTATAAGCGCGTGGTTTCATTAAGTGCCCATTCAGCTCGACCAAGAAGCACACTATACCGGTTTTGAATGGGCAATAGTTGAGCTTTAGTTTGGTGTTTTCAATGAGGGATGAAAGAAGGAATAATATTTATTACAAGCTGTTACCAGTGCGACGTGGTTTATTCAGTAATAAACTTAAACTCAAATAACTTTTTGTATAAGCCCTGCGGGGGCGCTTACAAATAGCCAATACACATATTTTTAAAAAAAAAATTAACGACTAATCTACCACCGAATCGGAACGCGGCCTCCACTGAGAAGATCTGGCGAAGAACCTCAGCGGGGTTGTCTTTTTTATTTACTTCTCTTTCTCTAATATTTTTTTAGTTTTGTTTTCAAATATATTGTGTGGATACAATATTTAGGTTACAATTAAATAGTTTACCATCTAGCTCCAGTGTGATGCCTTACGACCGAGATATGAATCTAATGATGTTATATGTAAAGAGTGTCTAAAGGATTCCAAATGGATTAGACAAGCAGCACCCGTTCATGAGTATGACTGCTGGAACAGCCATCACTCCCCTCGACTATATTGGAGGGAAGGGAGTGACACCCGTCAGACAGCCACCGCAAATTTCTATACAAATTATAGTTAGTGTGTTATTCTCATGTATAAGCTATATTACTGTTTCCTCAAAATCTATTCAGAAGTTATTGCGTGAACGAGTAACAAAAATTCATCGTCACAAACTTTGACGTCAAGAGCTTAAGCCGCTCCGCCCACTGGTTCGAATAGTCGCGGGTTTGATTCGTGTACGGGACAAATGTTTGTGTGTGATCCACAATCATTTATTTGGTTTGGGTATTTATATATCTATAATTTTCATATTTGTAAACGCACCCACGACACAAGAATATATCCTAGTGTGGGGCTGTTTTAAAAGCAAATAATCTATCTATCTATCTATAACCTCACGCCAGATCCCTTGCGGGGTAGGCAGAGAGTACAGAGTTCCAACAGGTTCTTTCCTTACATACCTCTCTGGCTTCCTCGACTCTCATAGTTCGTCTCATACACGCTCGCCGGGTACGGAGACTCTTGACTTTTCCATCAGATAAGACTCGGTTTATTTGGTCGTGGTAAGATAGTCTAGGTCTTCGCCGGTACCTGCATCCTTCCACTTTCACATTGTATATCTGTTTTTTCATTCTTTCCTCTGGCATTCTTTCTATATGCCCGAACCAACAGAGCATGCCCTTTCTCATCTTTACACCGATACTATCTTTCATACCTACTCGCTGTCTTACTATGCTGTTGCTAATGCGGTCGGTCAGCTTCACTCCGCACATCTTCCGCAGAGCTCGCATTTCTACCGCATTTATCCTACTTTCATTCTCCTTCTTACATACCCAGCTCTCGCTACCATATAACAGCGTTGAGACAAGAACTCCGTTATGTATGGCCAGCTGCGCCTTATGGCTTAAGTGCCGGCTCCCGAGTAGCTTTCCCATCGCACCATTCACTCTGTTCCCTGCACTCACTCTTCTCTCTATGTCAGCGGTGTATTTCCCATCCTTACTGAAGGCGCATCCAAGATATACAAACTCATTCACAAAAGCAAATAAAAACAATAATAGTAATAATAATATTGGTACCACTATCGACCCGCCCCAACTTCGCACGGGTAACACGGACACATATAATTAAGTTCCACTAAATATTTATTTATTTATTCTTTATGCACTTTTATGTACATAGGCGGACTTAATGCCTGAGGCATTTTCTGCCAGTCTACCTTGGGGTGGTGTAGAGACAAGTGTGGCAGGTGCGAAATTACACGAATTGGAGAGGGTAAAGAAAAAAAAAACAAAAAATATGTAAATAACAAATATTCCTCGCGATCAAAATCTGTGTCATCTTTTTCCAGATTAGTGCATACGTAGAAAAAACGAGGTGGGCAACTTCCATCTTAAATAATAAGTATAGATAAGGCAAAGCTCTTCTCGCGGATCCAATGCGGATTGCTGGAGGATTGCTGTTGAAACTTATCTAATAGCATATAACACTTCCATTGCAGCATCTGGGAATAAGAATTTGACGTGTCTAAACACGGAGACATTAGAGAATGGAATTACCACAAACAGACACCCATCTCAGACCGACCGAGTCCAAGCTGTTTAACCTTGGATATCGTTAAGAATACCGTGGTCGCAGGGCTTCTGGCGCCTGTACAGTCAGCGTCATATAGTAAGAGACAGCCAAGGAGACCAAATACTTCGGAACATCCAAAATGATCATAATAGTAACACAACCAAATTTGCCAAAATGTTTAGAACATCGTTCTTGCGCAAATACGAGTATATCGGAACACAAACAACGTTAAATATATGAGTTCATTCAAATCGCCAGTTGTTTCAAAGCAGCCAAAGTATTCAAAAAATTTGGAACGCGCCAGAATAATTTACTTTATTCCATGGATATATTATATTACAAATGGATTGAGCACTCTGCGAAAAAAACGTGATGACAGGGATACTCACTTAGAGCCCTACGTCTCTTTCTAAGTAGGGTGACCAAACATTCGTACGATTATGGCATAATTAACGTTTAATTCTCGGCCACTGTTTATTGCCGTAATTCTTTCTTTCTATGCATATGCCACATCTTAAATGAGCAGTAGAAGGTTTTGATTAAATTGCCCATTTTTTGGCTGACTGTATATTTTTTACAGAATCTGTAAATTCAGCTCCAAAAATCGCAAAAATTAAGGATAGTCTCCTAAGGCAATTTTCCTGTATCTACAACGGTTGAGATAGCTGCCCTTACTACCCCATCTTAATCCATACTGTATATAAAGACGAATTGAGAACCTTGTTCGTTTTGATCTCAGTAATAAATGGTTTACAGCGTATTTGAACCATATCATAAATAGGTATAGTCCGTATTAGGTTTTCGTTATGGTCACCGTACTGCATCATAATGGGTGCGAGCGTGCCATCGGGCTCAAGGTTATTGCTCTCACTCAACATGGTTTCTCGAGTTGTATCCATACTCTATTCGCTATTTGACGCTGACCATACCATTCATAAGTGTAGCGAAAGAAAGAGATCGAATAATAACGTACTATAAAATAAGCCTAATATAATAATATGATACTATAATAAGCCTTTGCATTAAAAAACCATCGGAGTACATATTGATTTAACTTCCACATCCGCATTAACACGGCAATATTACAAACATTGTGCTTTAAGCACGCGATTTAAATTTAAAACATTCCTCATTTTATAGGTATTTAGGTATTACGGTGAATGCTAATGAACTTCTGAACTGGAACAATAAACTGTAGGGATTTACCCCAATGACGTGTTCAGTGATATTGTTAATAGGGAGTAGGTTATGTAATATCAAATCAGAATATTTTTCTATAAAGTGGGAATGGACTAGCCACGTGTCACGTGGACTCGCAGAGGTGGGCAGACGCCATCATCAACTGGATACCAAGCGGTGGTCACAGACGAAGAGGGAGAACTAGAAAAAAATGGCACGACAATTTGAACACCAGGATAAAACTGGACACTGGATGGACTTTTGGATAAAAGGAAGGTCTTTGCACAGGAGAGACTCAGTCACACAGGCTAGGAATAAAAAAACTCAGTGACGGCTTGCTTTAGGAGTTTTAGAGTAGATCACGCTATCTTCTGATCTAGCTTGATTTTTGTAACTAACATTCATTATTGTAAACACAAAACAAATGAGACATAATTCTGTATATTTTGTAAACACGCCCAGAATATAGGAATAACACGTAGTATGAGACAATGATTATTTCTTTCAAAAAAGTTTTCTTTACCTACAGAACTGAAAAGCCAGTGGATGATCCTGTATAATCTGCTACAATTAGTATTCCATGATATAACCTAATCTTAGTTAAACTTTGAAGACATACTTGTAATAAAAAAATGAGAAGACAAAGGGCAGATGATACTAAGCCATTAGCCTAAAATATAGGCAGGCAGATCCGCAATAAACAACCACGAGTAAAGAGTTCACAGTCATCATCATCAACCCTAAGGCATCCACAGCAGGCCAAAGGTCAATACACCAGCTCATCGGACAAACTTGTGAGGGCCCTGCCTACTCCACGTCTTCCAATACGAAGTCACCACTTGAGAACTTTTCTGCCGCAACAGCCGTCAGTTCTACGAGCGATGTGCCCCGCTCACTGCCACTCAAGTGTGGCAATTCTGAGGGCTATATCGGTGACGTTCTTCTGCGGATGTCCTCGTTTCTAATTTAATCTTGCAGGGATATCCTGAGCGTAGCTTTTTTCATTGCCTTTTCGGTTACATTGAATTTTCGCAGTTTTCAAATCAATTATCAACAATCTAATTTGCAAGCAATCTCGCAGCTAATAAAACAAAATAAATTTATACGAGTATTTCAGTATTATAAAATACAAAGAAGTAAATAAAATTGCTTTCACGGGCATAATCAGATTAGTTTTCCAACATTACCATAATGCCAGAATATACATTCAACCTGGCTTAATAATAAGTGGTGAAGTGCGAGTCGGCTCTTGCAATCAGAGTCCCGAGAGAAAAATATTTGGTCGTGTCTTTCTATTGATAGTATATACCTATTAAACGACAAATATTTTTAGGAAACTAAATTACCGGTTTTAAAAATATAAATCAATAATTTCTTGCAATTGGTATATTGGCACATGATGTGGCTGGTGATCACAGGTCCGATTACGAATCTTAGGTCAGACAAAATTTTATATAGGTTTTCCTTTCAAAAATCCTTAGTAGTAGTCCAGATTCTAAATTTGTGCCCGGTATGATAGCAATAAGCTCGTAACCTTTTATATAGGGTCCTAACGTCGTCAATGAAATGTGGGTGTACATAGGGCACCTCTGCCAACCCCATTCCGGGAATATAGACGTGATTTCCTGCAAATAAATCTAGATTAATTGTTAAGTCAAAACGGCTGTGAAATATACATACAAAGGTATGAATGGTCTTAAAAAGTTAGGGAAACGGAACCCTAAAAACAGACTTTAATAATGCTCTTTCAGCTGAGATTTTCCATTAAGTTAACATAAGAGCAATTAGAATAAAAGTCTTTATGAAAAATGTTGAAACAATTCAAAGTAACAATTTATAATTTGCGTTGGTTATATTTTATACGAATAATATTTAGTTTTGCCATGACACAGGTATTTAGCTGGTGAAGGGAAAGCATCAAGGTCCTCATTTTAGTAACAAAACACCGCTATAGCCGAATTTAGACGGATGCCTCAGCCCAGAGGTTAAGAGCTTAAGCCGTTCAGCCCAAGTAGTCGCAGATTCAATACCGGCATGGGAAAAATCTTTGTGTGAACCACAAATGTTTGTTTCGGTGGGATGTCTATTTCATGTTTGTAAACGCACCCACGACACAAATAATTGCTAGTGAGAGACTACGTTTTAAAGAAATCATAGCCGTTATTTCAGGTGTTTGTAGACAGTGAAAATGTGCGAATTATATGCAGGGACCACTGCCGTGGAAAACTCGCGAGGGCAATTTTGTTTTTATACTACGTTATACCACACACCTATTATTGTAGTATGTGGTATGTAGGTAGTATCATCATCATCATCATCTCAGCCTATACTTGTCCACTGTTGAACATAGGCCTCCCCAATCGCTTTCCAGCGTTACCGGTCCGATGCCACCTGCATCCAACGACTTCCTGCAATTTTCACAAGATCGTCGGTCGGATTGGGGGATTTGCCATACTCGCCACGCTTGGCAGGCGGGTTGGCGAGCGCAGTTTTTGATCGCAGAAGTGTTAAGGGAACGTTGCTCCCCATTCCCTAGTTTTCCCTTAATCGCCTTGTACTACACCCGATGGGATGAGATGGGTTGGTCCTATTCTAAGCCGGGAACCACGCGGCAAAGGGAGTATGTGGTAATAATAGTGAAGATTTCAGTGGCTCAATGTTTTTGACGCTATTTTGTCACTCTGCGATCATGTCATTTTGCGATTTTTATGATTTTTTACATTATAATAAGGGACAGTCTCTAACCTATTTCATACTCTTTATTATTACTATGTTAAATAGACAACATTTCAGTTTACGGTTGGTGAACTTCAAGAACCCGCCTCCTCAAGAGTGCCTTTTCATACAGCTTTGTACCAACAAACCAGGTCATATGAAAAGGCAATAACACCGAATCCCTAAGCACAGACCGTGTGGTAAGTCTGACAGACGCGTGGGCGTTTCTGACTTACGAATAGCCTACAATTTGCAAGAACGTGTTATCTATACACAAGTGTTCAATGCAATACTAACTTAATAAGTTAAAAGATAAGGTTTAGTTTTCTTTGGTGAGAATTTTGCGGTTGAAGGTTATTTGTTCAACGTGATAGCCAGACCGATTGTTGACAAATGCCTAGTAGAGTCGCCCGTTTGATGAATTAAGCCGACGGACTGAAAGGTGTAACGAGTGGGCGGACGCGTGGAGTTGTGGACGTTAAGATGCTTTGTACCTATCCGTTATTCTTTCTAGAACAGTAAAATGAAATTAGAAACCTAGAACAACATATATCCTTAGATTTACGCGTAATTAATTTAATTTTTAGACTTTTATCAAATACTAGCACATCAAATACAGATTCTTAAGCGGTCGACAGCAGCGCCACCTATCGAATCCTACTAATGATACCTAACTACTAATTATGCCTAAGAACCTCCAGATGACCAGATAAGTAGTAACTGGGATCAATGGCTTAATATCCCTTCCAAAGTACAGAGACGCTCTAATATGAAAATGCCACAACCGGTCACCCATCTCAGACCGACCCAGCCGAAGGCTGTTTACTCTTGGGGATCGCTAAGAACACCGCGGTCGCACCGCGCTACGAGCTCCACTAGACCTAGTTAATTTATCGAACATCATTATTATGATTTAGAAGAAACCAGATGTATGAATATTCAAGCACTCCCCCGAACACCCTAAGGTTCAAACCTTGGGTCATCTAAGGAGACCATTGTGGCTTTTGACTTACAGACGTAACAGTGGTTGGAATGTGTTGCGGGCTTAGTCCCATTAAAATAAATTAACCAGGTGTAGAACTAAACCCAGTATAGACAAACCAAAATAATAACATTAATAAATGATCCTAATGACGCAGACAACCCTCTGTATATTCTGAGGGCTCGTTTTGATGAATTAAGTATGTAGGGATCGATGTTCGTAGCGACACGGGTATTGTGACGTTTTGAAGTAACGTCATGTCGGAGTAGACGGCGATTGGTGGCAAATGGATATAAAGTGTATGACGTCACATGTGCGTCTTACATCACGTCACGTTAAGGCGTGTTTAATATTGAATTTAGATAAGTCTTTAGGTAATTGTGAGAGTGCCTTCACGGCGGTGATCAGGGATTTTAATTGTACGGTAATTTTCATATAGGGATATTTGTCGTTTCTTACGATAAGTATATTGTGTATAAAGACACCGTTCCATCTATATTCCCCAAGGAGGGGTGGCAGAGTTATACACATAACGCCGACGATGTCAAGTTGAAATGTAATAGGGGGCGAGCTTATGCAAGGTAGAGTTGCAAATTCCGCACTGATATTTTTTCTAAAGAAAAAGTCCCCAAAACTACTTTGTCCTACCCAGAATTCCAACTCAGGCGATCACTAGCTACATCATACGCCACCAAACCATCAATCCTTCGTCAGCATTCTTCCTTAATTTTCACCACTAACCTTCTTTAACATTCCCTTTTATTTCGAGTAGGTAGCTATATTTTTATTAAAAGATTTATCCAAACAAAAGCCAGACCCGAACAAAGTCCAGCAATATTTCTACCGCCCCACCTTTACTTAAAGGCTTCATATAAACTGTCACGTATAAATTTGTCAAGACGACAACCCGAAGGTTCTAAAGGTCATAACTTATGTGTAACTGGAGCTTTATAAATAATAGGCCCTTTACTATCTTAGAATATTCTCTCGCGACATAATTTCAACTGTATTACGTAATGATAAGGTGGGTTTTTGGTTGGTGGCAGTTAATAGTCATGGGAGGAACTATGGAAATTAATTACGTATACAAGAGCCGTGTGTAATAGCGTCACTGAAATGTCAGTTGTGATATAAAATGACGTATGATATGTTGTTATTATTATATTTGTGGAATTTAAAGTTTGGAATGGTGCGATAGGAAAGCTACTTGGGAGCCGGCACTTAAGCCATAAGGCGCAGCTGGCCATACCTATCGGAGTTCTTGTCCCAACGCTGTTATATGGTAGCGAGAGCTGGGTATGTAAGAAGGAGAATGAAAGTAAGATAAATGCGGTATAAATGCGAGCTCTGCGGATGTGCGGAGGGAAGCTGACCGACCGCATTAGCAACAGCCTAGGAAGAAAGCGAGTAGGTATGAAAGATAGTATCGGTGTAAAGATGAGAAAGGGCATGCTCCGTTGGTTCGGGCATATGGAAAGAATGCCAGATGAAAGAATGACGAAACAGATATACAATGTGAAAGTGGAAGGATGCAGGTACCGGGGAAGACCTAGACTATCTTACCACGATCAAATAAACCGAATCTTATCTGAAGGAAAAGTCAAGAGTCTCTCTAACCGGCGAGCGTGTATGGGACGAACTATGAGAGTGGAAGAAGCCAGATAGGTATGTAAGGAAAGAACCTGTACTCTCTGCCTACCCCGCAAGGGATCTGGCGTGATGATATAGATAGAGATAGATAAAGTTTGGAATTAATTGTGTCTACTGCCTTGTAAAAGATGTATAAATACAGTTGTACAAGGATCTCTAGGCCCGCGGCCAAAATCGGAACTAACGCTGTCATCAAGTGAAATGTCACTTTATGACAGTCGCAAAGTTACTGTTTGCTATGAAACGACATTGTTTGCGTCCAAACATGATTTGCCCCAAAATCAACAGCAATGAAAAAATGCGTGTATGATTTCAAGTTATCTGCAAATTATCTTCATGCATTTATTATTAAACGGACAATCGGGGGAATTGCATTATTGCAAAAAAATGTATTAGGTTTTGAGGTTATAATTTAGTAGCCAACAATGCATTTGTAAAATCGTTATATAAAAATACGCTAGCAATAATCAAATCGATCATTATTGAATGTAATCGATTGAATATAACCGATTGATAGGATTGACATCTCCAACCGTAATTCGATAACAACGCTGGCATTCGGAAAAGCCGTTGGCGACTTTGATTTAAGTACTTTGAAATATTCGTTTTGGATTGCAAATTGTCCGTTAGATATGGATGTTTGCGCCTATTATAATAAAACAGATAAATAATTATGATATAGGTCATATGTTTGTTGGTTCTGGGGCCATTTTCGACATGGTCCTTTACCCAAGTTATTTTTAATTACTAATCGTGCGGACCCACCTGTTGAACTATCTTCTTGGAAGTAGGAACATTTTACTAAATGTTAACCCTCACACCGGGCGTTCGTAGCGCTGTGCGACCGCGGTGTTCTTACCGATTACCAAGGTTAAGCAGCGTTCGAATCGGTCGGCCCGAGATGGGTTACCGTTTGTGGCACTTTCATATTCGAGCGTCTCCGTGCTTCGGAAGGCACGTTAAGCCGTTGGTCCCGGCTACCACTTAATGTGGTAGTCGTTAAGCCGAGTTGGAAGCCTTAAAGGCGGCTTGATAAGTGCCAACAGCAGGTGGTCAGAAACCTGCCTCCGCCTACCGCACTGGGTCCGCGTGGTGGAGTATGACCTAATCTCTCTTACCTCGATCTGTGAGAGAAGGCCTTTGTCCAGCAGTGCGCAGTATAGGCTGATATTATTATTATTACTGCTCTATAAAAAATGTAAAATTACCTATGCCGGTTGGGAGTCTTATGCTTTAGTGGTCATATTTTGAAGTAAGGGTACTTATAATTATAGTTAGGCGGTTTACAGTATTTATATTGTATGGTGTTTTATTTAAGAATACATATAATTCTATTAATAGTTTCTGTGTCTTGTTACCATCGATATATCTTTTGTAATAAATTCACGGACCATTTAGCGCAGTGGTTAAGAGCTTAAGCCGCTCCGTCCACTGTGTCTAATAGCCGCGAGTTCGATTCCCGTACGGGACAAATCTTTGCGTGACCCACAATTAAATGTTCCGGTTTGGGTATTTGTGTATGTGAATTTGCATGTTTGTAAACGCACCCACGACACAGGAATTAATCATAGTGTGAGGCTTCGTATTATTTTTGGTTTTTATTTTAAAATTAAATATTTAACGTGTCAAAACACGAAAAACGACGTGTCGAAAAACGTACCCAAAAAGTCACTTCATAACAGTTGCAGTTGCCGTTTTCTATAAAATTTACCCAAGTTCTTTTTGTTCTAAATGAACGCAAGTAAGAGTGCGGTCTAATTTTGAATGATTGGGATCCAACACTACCCAAGGTGAGGACACGTTGAAATACCACAGTTTTCCAATATTACCATAATGAAAAGACCTGAGATCATTAATAATTTAAAACTAATTTCTTCAGTTGCTTGCTATGAGTGGGTATAGATGCGTAAATATATCAAAACTCATTTTTTTGGCTCTCATTTTGTTCTTGATCGTAATAGTAACATGCTAGTTGCCTATGATAAAATAACAAATAAAAATATTTTTTATTTTAATGAATTCTTCTATCTATCTATATCATCACGCTAGATCCCTTGCGGCGTAGGCAGATAGTACAGAATTCCAACGGGTTTCTTTACATACCTCTCTGACTTCCTCCACTCCCATACACGCTCACCGGTTACGGAGACTCTTGACTTGTCCTTCAGATAAGGCTCGGTCTATGATAAATGAATTCTTATAACATAGAAATCTTAATTACGGCCAAATTAGTCAACAAAATCTATAATCATATATGTAAGTAATCTGTTTTCTAAATAAAGTTAAATGAATAAAATATGTAACGGAAAAGTATTTAAAGCTGCATAGAGCCTGCTGACAACTAATATGTCGTCGATTTATTCGATCCATCTTTAATAATTAGAAAAAGCCAAAGAGGTCTGTAAGGAAAGGACTTGTTGGAACTCTGTACTCTCTGCATACCCAGCAAGGGATCTGGCGTGATGATATAGATCAGAGGTTCCCAGACTTTTTTTCTCATAGACCACTTTCAAAATTACCATACTTAATTAACATACAGTTATGAGAACGGCGTACTCACGTGCCCTCAGTGTGCACGGAGGTTTGCCGCGAAGATAGGCTATATAAGCCATCTTCGAGCGCACCAGCGCCATTACTCCGACTAGGGGTCAAAGCGGTCGCCATGGCCGAAATCGGTCGGATTAATCATCATTCCCAAAACTCAGGGAAAAACGTGAAGATTAGATGGAAATTTGTAAAACATATGTATAACAAATAGGCAGGTAAATACTTACTTTTTCTGACACTAACATCGATTCTTTACTTTAGTTATCTTTTCGAAATTCCGGAAACAAATGAGTAACGTTTATCCTTGGCATTCGTATTTATATTGGTGAACAAACAAATAAGTTCATGCAAGATTGCAAGCACACACACCACAAGTCGTGTTTCGTCCCTTTGCACGTCTGAACAAGCGTTGCGGACGGCGGCGGCGCTTTGCAAGTCTCGACACGTTGTACTGAATATGGAATATGCAAGTTTTTACAAGTAACTGTCGCTGAGCTTCTTAAAATATTATCTGCCTACATTGATAGGTGAAGTCAAGCCAACATTTTAGTTCTTCACTATCGAAAGCAAATAAATTTTCGTGGACTCCCGCTTACGAATTGTGAACCCCCATTTTTTGACACACCAATGTAGACCCCCGTCGAGTATCCCCTGGACCCCTGGGGGTCCACCTGGACCATTTTGGGAACTAAGGATCTATATCCTTAGTTCCCAAAGTGGTTCATAGATAGATAGATATATTATAAGAAGTGGGTGGGCAAGGGATCTGGCGTCATGTCATAGACAGATACAGATTATAAAAAGGTGGAATAGTATGCAAACAGTAGTCTCTGTCTACCCCAATGGAATAAAAGCGTAAGTATATGTTTGTATAATAAAAAGAAAGAACCTGTTGGAACTCTGTACCGCGCAATGATATGGCGTGATGATATATATTTTTTTAAAAAGTTCATTAATACATAAAGCTTAGTACACAACCGCGAAAATCTACATAGACCGAAATAGAATTTCGCTATTTGCAGCCAACGCGACCGGGTGAAAATTTAATTTCACCGCGCACAATGTGGCATTCCGTTGCATTGGTTTAGACGTTTGTTCCCATTGTTTAAAATTGGTTTTTAGACCGTGTACATGTTTTATTTTTATACCTGCATAGCAGCTAAAGTTGTGTAGTTATTGAGTGTAAATATCGCCACTTAGTCTTTCAAAATGTGATGTAAACGTCATTAAAAAACTAACGTAGATAAACGATTTGGCATCGCAGAAATAAAGTTTCCGAACAATCGTATTATTTTTAATAAAATGCGGTCTTTCCAACATTAAGCTTGAACATATCTGCAACTTGGTTATTCGGGTTTTTATGATGTGATGATAAACAAATATATTTTTTACTGTTTCACTTTTGAGCAAAAAGAAAGTCTCTTGTACAAGCTGTAACATAATAAACGCAAGACCTGAAAGTAGTTTGTTCTTAATCTGTAACTGAATTGATTCCAATGATTTTTAATGTACCTTACATTTTTTTTAATTTGCAAGAAATTCTTTAACTCCTTCAGTGCGCTATAAAAAATCTAAATTTATTCTTGATTCGTAGCAATAAGGAGATTTCAAATGCATTCCTAAAACGTATTTCTTAAAACGCACACACACGTACAAGTTTCATTGTAAATCGGGGTGTTAAAGTGCTTAAAACAAAGCTAGGAACCTTAAATTTGGATATTTGGTTTTCGTTTTGAATATATGAAGCAATTGTCTATTAGGGTGTCTGAGGTCGTGCATTTATTTTGTTACACTTTGTATATATTTTCAAAAATGTCAACCCACTATACTTTCGGGTCATGATTAGCGCGCAAAGACATCCAAATCATCGCGCCAACTTTTTCGATAGCTTTAAACATCTTTTAATTTAAGCGAATATCGAATTGTACATGGGAAAAATGTTGAAATAAATATAATTCCATACAGAACCAAATAGTATTCGCGGTTCAGTTCGCTGTGGTTATAATTTGATTTGTTGATGATATCCGATATCCAATTGGAATACTCGGCGAAGTATTCCAACTCGATTTTCAGTAGTGCTTAAATTCATTTAAAATATGTTTGTATGTTAAGCTTAAAGTTTGAAGAATCACTGACGTACAAACATCAGTCGCACTTAATTTTTGCAAACAGTGTGTATGGAAGAAATATTTATTTTACTAACAGTTTCCCGCAGTTTCACATGAGTTCATTTTATAGGCGACGTCAGCGCTACCTACCAGATCGAAGAATAGCTAAGAACTATCAAGATGAGCCCATAAGTACAAAAATATTAAAAAAGGTCAATCCGGTTTAGGAGGAGAAAAATTACGAACACACTTACAGTGGAATTTTATTTATGTAAAGATAAACACTTTGCTGTGCCCGACAGGGTCCATGATTGTTACCTAGCTTTTAAGCTGATCAATGTTACCATCCAATCAACATTGTGGAACGCAAAATAAAATATAAATAAATATAAATATAAATTCTCAAGAAAAATTTTCTAATCTGAATTTATGAATTCTTATTGATCAAAAGTAATTTGCTCAAGAAATACACTTTTCTTATCTCTTTCGCCCAAGAAAATACTCTAAACGCTTGAAGGAAAAATATCATATCATAAATAACACTCCATAGTTATTTAAAGGAGACAGAGATTGTAGATGTCTTATCTGATGAACAAGTCAGAGTCTGTTAGACTGCACACTCTGAAAAATAGCGAGTTTATAAACATATACCTTATCAAATTCTGATAAATGTAGAGAATGTGAATATCATTATAATGGCGTCTATGTTTTTATTGAAATACTAAAACCTATCAATGAAATAAAGCTTTTAATCGCGGTTTATTTTTAGTCTTTTAGTTCCCGACAAAATCATTAAAAAACTTGAGGATATCCCGGAAAAACTATGCTATTTGGACGTATTACACCTCAATCCATCCCGTGACCATAGGTGCTGCAAAGTACTCGCAACATCAGATCCTTCGCGGGGAAGGCAGAGAGTACCAGGTTCCAAGAGGTTCTTTACTTACAGACCAAAAACCTATTAGTTCAATAAAAATATCTACTTAAAATTCCAACGATGTCTTATGAGGAATAAACACAATTCTAAAGCTAGGTGCACACGCGCGCGACACTCCGTATAGATTCGAATAGGTTTCGCAATTCCGCGTGCGGAGCGTACGTGAAAATTCGATTGTGCGGCCACCCGACGCGGTATTGTGTTGTATTGGCCCTAGCGCCGGTCTCGACGTGCTCGGGCGGGCGCAAATGCACTTTTGATGTCATTGTTTACCGTTGAGTCTGCGGGCAAATGGTATTTTATAGTATTGTTTTAAAATATTTAAAATAGGATAAAAGTAAAACAAGTGCCATATTTTAGCTGCTTTGAAATATAACTATAATATAATAGATAACTAACTGAAACTTTAAATGAACTCCTCGGGAAATACGATAGCGAAACATACATAATATGGGTCAATGATGTGGTAATGATGTAATGTGCCTAGGTAAAACCTGGCTAAATTGTCTAAGAATAAGGATATGTGACATAAGAGGGTGGAGGCTTATAACCTCTAATGGGTGGAATAAGCTAGAAGTGAGTGAGTGAAACATGCATATAACCCAAACGAATTATATATAACCTTCGTTAATTTAATATTAAACGTCTGATAAATATAATTTATGGTTATTATGTACTTCGGTGATTATGCTAATTACAAATTTATAAATTCGTAGAAAGTGCGAGATATACAAGGCAGCTTCGCAGCAGAATCAGATGCAGAACCTACAATAGCTAGAATATACGATTCGTAGTTGCAAAATGGAGCGAGTGCGTGGGAACATTTTAAACCGACCACTTAAGCTATAAAACTGAAGACCAGCTAGCAATTAAAGCTTCTCTAACGAGACTAACGTCTTAGCTAATCCTTAATAATGCTCACGATAGCCATAACAATAAACCACAGTCATAACATACCTACCCTTCTAATTTACCACGCAAGTGCTCTCAAGCAATAATTCTGTACACTCGTAAATCTAACGACGAACTTACGGCACTTAGACCTCGAAACCAATTAACTTCTAAGAAAACCACCACAGATGCCAACATAAATAGAAATTTCTGAAAGAAATCGCCCGAATCGACCTTTCTGACCCCAGTGTCACGTACAGGGCTGCCGAATTAACCCTTTGCCGAAAATGAAAATAAAACATAATTGGAATTACTTTTCTGTGATCAGTATTTTAGGTTGGAAAAGAATAAGGGAGGTTTCCAAATTATCTCTGCCGGTCACGCCGTCATCGCTGCGCTGCTGCCAGTCTTCTGGGAGTGGCTGGGGCGGCGACACGGTGTCCTCACGTACCGTCTGACGCAGGTACTGTCCGGGCATGGTTGCTTCGGGCGGTATCTGTGGCGGATCGGTCGTGAGGAGGCGGAGCGCTGCCATCATTGTGCGGCCCCAGAGGACACGGCGGCGCACACGTTGCTGGCGTGCCCGGCATGGGATGATGAGCGGCGCCGGCTCGCCGGAGCGCTTGGTGCAGGGGGACAGGCGCTGTCGCTCCCGACCGTGATATCATCCATGGTTGGGAGCGAGAGCGCCTGGGTGGCAATGACGGCCTTTTGCGAGGCTGTCATGTCGGCTAAGGAGGAGGCAGAGCGGGTGAGGGAGGAGACGTCCTTCAATCCCGCTCGTAGACGGCGCGATGGGCGAAGGCGTAGGGACTACGCCCGAAACGACCTTCGCCCGGCTATGTGGCGAAACCTTAATAGTTTGGTATGGTTTGAATTTTCTAGGTATAAACATTTCTCGTTATAGTAATGTTCAATAAAAAAAAAATTAATCTTAATCGCAACAAAAATTAGCTTAACTAAATTATTCAACAGTAATCTCTTACAAAGCTATTGTAATTTGTTTTCTCAATTGATTCTTATTATGAATTCTCTTTAATGCTAAATTTACCAGCTTTTATTTATTTATTCACAAAAACAAAATTATAAAATCAACGTTTCAAAATAACAAGTTAATATTAATTCTGAAAATAAATCCAAGGCTTCGCGTCGAGTCTAAAAGGCGAAGTCCTAATTTCGAATTCAATTGAAACCGAAAATTTGATAATAATTTAATAAACGATTGAATAATTCAGTTCAAAGGTCCAAAATAGTTAGGACTTTATCACGTCTATCAACCCTATTCTTCAACTTTGTGTTTAAAACTACGGTGTGGCTGAAGCTTAAGAATTATACAGCTGTGGTCTTGTGACTTTAATCGTATGAAATATTGTGAAAGAAATTCATATCGAGATTTATTTTGATTAAATCCCACTCACAGTACACATATTGTAACATTTACTTAATAATAAATATAAAATAAGGAAAGAAAGATAACTAAAGGAGGATGGTGATAAAGGACATTGTCGAAAATTGCCCCAGAACCAACAAACATTTGACCCATGCCATCATTATTTATTTATTTTATTAAAATAATGGCAAATATCCGTACCTAACGAACAATTTTCAATCTAAAACGAATATTTCAAAGTATTGTAAGTACTTATATCGAAGTCGCCGACATCTTTACTGCATGTCAATACAAAAGATATAACCTCATATGTATTAATGGCTACTGAATTATAACCTCAAAATCTAATACTTTAGGTGCAATATTGCGATTCCCCCGCTTGTCCGTTTAATAATAAATGCCTTAAGAGACTTTATGGGTGATTTGAAATCATACAAGTATTTTTTCATTGCTGTTGGTTCCGGGGCAAATTATGTATGGGCGCAGAACAATGTCCACGTAAAAATTATACTTCCGATATGATGTACCATTTACAGGTGTACACATTATCACACCTATGTGTAATACATGAGTAATAAAATAAATTAAATATGGAATTATTTTTTCTCTGTATAGATTTAATAATTGTGAGGGTTCGATGGGCTCCGTCAAGAATCATATCTTAGACCGTTTTCTTTCACAATGTCACGGTTTATTTTTTGCTACTTATATACGATGCTAGTAACAAAGCAGTTCGGATCCGACAAAGAACCAAAGTTACCGACATAGCTCGCAAACTCAGTAAGCTAAAGTGGCAATGGGCTGGTCACATCTGCAGAAGGACCGACGACCGATGGAGCAAACGTGTCCTAGAGTGGAGACCGCGACTTGGTAAGCGTAAGGTAGGACGGCCCCCAGCTAGATGGACCGACGACCTCAAAAAGGTCGCTGGGACAGACTGGATGCGGAAGGCGGAGGACCGTGTGCAATGGCGCGTGTTAGGAGAGGCCTATGTCCAGCAGTGGACTGCGATAGGCTGATTGATTGAACAAAGCAGTTACATTGTGTAAATACTGTAACAAATTCCAACCCACCACTTCGTGATCGCTAGCTGCACTATGTACTCATGTAGTGCAACGTTTGTGTATCAAAAGTTCATCTCAATATTATTACCAGTTTGATCCTAATAAGGTCTGAACAACTTACAGACAGACATTTCAAAACTGTACATATTATAAAAAAAAAACGTAGCCCCGCACTAGTATTTATTCCTGTGTTGTGGGTGCGTCTACAAACATGAAAATTCATATACACAAATACCCAGACCGAAACAAATAACTGTGGATCACACAAAGATTTGTCCCGTGCGGGAATCGAACTCGCGACTATTAGACACAGTGGCCGGAGCGGCTAAAGCTCTTAACAACTACGCTAAATCGTCCGTCATATATCTATAGAGTTTCAGTTTGTTTGTCCATATTTATCATCACGCCAGATACCTTGCGTGGTAGACAGAAAATACAGAGTGCCAGGAACTTCTTTCCTTGCAGACTCCTTAAAAAGTAAAACAAATTATATGCCTACAGACATTTCAATACTGTACACATCTATAGAACTTCAGTTTGTTTGTAGTTCTTTGAAATGGTAATTTATAATTACAGAGGCCAGATCGGGGTCCCAAGTAGCTCAAATTCCGGCCTCCGATAGGCAAACGGAGGGTAGTTCATTATCATATTATTTGAATGGCCACTTCAAATGTATGAATAGTTCAGTAGGCTTGTATAATTTATTAGTTTTTGTCCACGAATTTATCGATGAAGAAATTAACTCATTTTTGATGGAGGATGACGGTAGCCTTCTTGGTCTAGTGGGGTATAATGCGCCTAGTAATCGGGGTCCTGGGTTTGCATCTTGGGCTGGACGAAGTATAGTTTTTACGAAAAATTCCCAGTATCAGTCCGGTGTCTGGCATTGTGCTCGTGTACACTATACATTTCTGCAACCTCCGCTTGGGGGATATAGGCGTGACGATACAACTACACATTGTATAATCTTATACTATAATTCAAGACCACAGACACCTCATTCAGATTATTGCTTTACAAATTCAATAAGAGAACCAAACTACCACTTCTAAATAGTGTACCATTTCCGTAAGAACTTTGATATCCAAATTATCAAATCAAATCATTTATTTGCGAATAAGGGTGTTACAGATGTTACAAATTGATGTTGTGACGCCATAATCTGCTGTTAGGCATGCAAATACATAGAATTTTTCATCATATATTTTAGTATCATAATATAATTAAATTACATTAAACCATAATTATAAACATATCGATTAAAATTAATTACTGGTCATGATATAATTTTTTTATGTCAATTTGTGAAAAGAAATTTATGAATGTCATTAAGTTTATCATTATTACATTATCCTTCATAAGTTATGAATCTGATAAATATTCGGCGACACTATAGTAAGCCTTGTCTAATAATAAACATTTTAATCTAGTTTTAAATAGCTCATAACTTGTGACTTGTAATATACTAGTAGGTAGATGGTTATACATGCGCGGTCCCATACAAAATATACTCTTATCAAACATGGCGGTTTTGTGTGGTGGACAATTAATTTTAAATTTGTGGCGTGTACTTTTATAACTGACGTACATATTAAAATTTCTCTTTATAAAACAAATCGCTTCATATATGTAGATACATGGCACTGTTAATATTTTAAGGCTTATAAAGAAAAATTTACAACTATCCGTTTGATGCAGTTTGCAGATAGCACGTTTATCTAGTAATTAACTAGGTAAATCAATAAGGCGATTTCAATTGCAGTTCATAAAATTATTCCTCAATCATAGTTTCTAACTTCCCACATTCTTAGTTAATTTAAAGCTCTAAAGAAAAAGGTAATTTACTCATTTAAATGACATTTTCGTATTTGTAATGAATTTCTAAACCAATAATCTGTTGGAACTCTGTACTCTGTGACCCGTAAGGGATCTGGCATGATAATATAGATAGATCAATCAATCAATCAGCCTATCGCAGTCCACTGCTGGACATAGGCCTCTCCTAACACGCGCCATTGCACACGGTCCTCCGCCTTCCGCATCCAGTCTGTCCCAGCGACCTTTTTGAGGTCGTCGGTCCATCTAGCTGGGGGCCGTCCTACCTTACCAAGTCGCGGTCTTCACTCTAGGACACGCTTGCTCCATCGACCGTCGGTCCTTCTGCATATGTGACCAGCCCATTGCCGCTTTAGCTTGCTGAGTCTGCGAGCTATGTCGGTAACTTTGGATCTTTGTCGGATTACCTCGTCACGAATTTTATCCTTCAAAGAGACGCCGAGCATAGCTCGCTCCATAGCCCGCTGTGCGACTTTGAATTTGTGGACTAGTCCCACCGTGAGTGGCCACGTCTCGGCCCCGTAAGTCATAACAGGTAGGACGCATTGGTTATAGACTTTAGCCTTCAGGAATTGCGAAATAGGCGAAGAGAAATAGATAGATAATAGAATAAATTTACTGAAGTGTCTCAGGTCTTGTTTTATTTAAATCACGCGTTGTATACAATCATCCCTATTCACCCCGTTCCTAAAACGAGCTTAATAGAACAGCCACCCGACCGAGCCGATATTAATAAACCAGTATTATGTACCAATTAGCATAAATTTAATTATATTGCAAATACCATGAATACCATTACGGGGATACGCGCGGTAACCAAAATGCCGGCTTAAATGAACGGTGCTGTTCTGGCTCCTAAATAATTACCTAATATTATATATAGACACGGTACAAGTAGCTCTGCGGAAATGCGGTGTTCTTAGCAAGCGCCAAGGTTAAGCAGCGCCCGGCTGGGTCGGTTTGAGATGGGTGACCGTTTGTGACAATTTTATCATCTATTTTTTCTATGTTTCGGAAGGCTGGCTAAGTAGTTTGTCTCGAATATCAGTTAATGTCACGTGTATAAACGCACTTATCTACAATAATTAAAGATACAATTTTTTGTCCGGTTTCCCAATTTTCGAGGAAGGTTCTGATATATAAGTAATTTTTAAATAATGTTTTGTGCAAATCGGTCGAAATAAGATTATATTTTTTTCCGTGCTACCTGGAGCTAGGAGCTAAACTGGAGCGGGTCGCTAGCATTACTTTAAAATTAATACACAAGATTATTTTTTTATTTTTGTTAAATAATCTATTTGTAATGAACATATAAAACAATAACAATTCGTTACCTTTTATAGCAACTTGTGCCAATTTAAACTGCTCTTTTGAAAAACACATTTGTCATCCCAGCTCATTCTACCCACCGCCGGGCATAATCCTGATTGCTCCTACGCTACATATTTTATTTATTAAACAAAATCCACAGCCCTTAAATTTTATGAGATTAATTTGTGTTCTAACATATCCATCCCTATTCTGAGCCAATTTTGTGTGTGTGTGTGTGTGTCTACGCTGTGGGCCGCGGGGCCTTTACAGTTTCACCGGACTAGAGGGCGAGCGTGCAACCACTTCGCTCGAACCAGAAGGACAAGGCTAAACTATCTCAAGGGCGCTTCAAGGAGAAACAGCCTCGGCTTAGACAGTCGCTATGGGAGAGGGCATATACTAGGTGTCTCGCCGTGGTGCTCTGCTCCGGCCAGCGGGCAAGGGATTCTTCGACCTCGCCGGCGAGGTTGGTGTCTGATCCTGTGTGTGGTATCTGTATCCGAAAGAAGGTATGTAAGGGCATCGGGAGGGTCGGTGGGAGCATGCCGCGGACAGCGGTAGCGGCTGATAGGAGGGAAGTTAGGTTCGTAGTTGGCGGCGGCTACGATTAGCGGATTCCTATGATAGGACGCGTTCGCGAAATATCGATTTGTCGTCTTTTTAATAAAGGCGCGAATAGGTTCGTAACCGAGATCGGAATGTAGATCGGCATTCCGTATGAACCATGGGGCTCCGACGGCTTTGCGGAGGAAACGGGATTGAACCGTTTGGAGTCCGTTGATGCGAGAGCGGGTGGGTACGTCATCATGACGTACCCACCCGCCGTACACAAATTTTGTAAAGCGTCACCGTATTCCTAAGGGACATTTTACTCCGCTTGCAGATCATCGGGTAAACACGATCGAGCACAAAGGCTGCTCGGTTACAGACTCGCTTGATGTGCGATCCGAAGGTCATGGTATTGTTTAGGGTGACCCCTAGGGTTATCTTTAACATGTTTGACATAGGGAATAGGTCGGTCGAACATGATTCTGAACCAATCTAGGGCAGATCCTACTTGCGCACCTATCCCCATCAACCCATCTTAGTACTGGCTTTCCAAAATTTTGATATTCCTTCGGTGGCCACCATTCCGTAAGATACCTACTCTATCTGCCATACTACTATACTATTTCGCTATTTTTGTCTGACAAACTATCAAATTAGTTTAAATTTTTTTAACAAAACAACAATGTGAAAGTGGAAGTATGTAGGTACCGGGGAAGACCTAGACTATCTTACCATGACCAAATAGACCGAGTCTTATCTGAAGGACAAGTTAAGAGTATCCGTAACCGGTGTATGAGACGAACTATGAGAGTGGAGGAAGCCGGATCTTCTCAGTGGAGGCCGCGTTCCGATCCGGTGGTAGATGTAAAAAATGTAATAATTTTGACGTTTGTAAGTGCTTATGTATTGGCCTATACAAATAAATGATTTTTGACTTTGACTTTGACCAGAGAGGTATGTAAGGAAAGAACCTGTTGGAACTCTGTACTCTCTGCCTACCCCGCAAGGGATCTGGCGTGATGATATAGTACTTGTAGTTAACAGAACATTGTAGAACCAATCTCGACTATAGTGCTACAAGGATCTTTTGGCACTTGACAGGAAGCGTTGGTGTGCAATTAGGGTTACCATTTAGTACAATTTTCTGCACGGAGTAGAAAGATGACGTACCTTGTTCAACAAACTTAATCAAACTGAATCGTGTGAACGCATTAAACAAAATTGAAATATAAAACAAACTGAAAAGAATGTATTTTATTACATTCCTGCTAATTAAAGAAGTACTTGGGTAAAGTCATGGCAAACGGCAACTGTAACGAACTGTCATATAGTAACATTTCACTTGATGACAGCGTTAGTTCAGATTTTGGCCACGTGCCAAAATATCCTTGTCGGAATACATTTACTAACCTGTCAATCCCCACATACTCCATATGCACTCGCCAATATTCCAATCGACAGGTCTCATTCAACCCGGTTATCAATAAACCAATTAATATTAATAAGTGATGCGCACAAATCAATATTAATTCAATTGCAGCGGGAATGCGTCCACCATTGTGGAATGGCCGGTATAACGTAGGTTTCACCACAATACATATATCGGTATTCGGTACGTAATTTCATTTCCATTGTTGAAATGTTAATGCTATGTGATGATTTATTAACAAACAGGTATGTAAGAGCATGAAAATACACTGATTCTTTAGTCTTCTTTATAATAATCTTATTATTGTATAAAAATAAGGTTACAAATATTAATAGTCTTGTCTACAACGTAAATGTTCCTCCTCCTATCCTAGGTCGGACAAATGTAGTTTTTCTTACGAAAAATTCCCAGTACGAATCCGGAGTCTGGAATTGTGTCCGGTATATGGCAATAGGCTCGCCCCTTATTACATGGGATCTAACATCGTCGGCGAAACGTGGGTGTTAAATTTGCCTTGTCTGATGACCTTGATAATAGTGAAAAGTGTACCCGCAGGACCCAAAATGCAGTTTTATTTTCGAATAATTTAGATATATGTAATTTAGATGTATGTATAATGCGTCCTACCTGTTATGACTTACGGGGCCGAGACGTGGACACTCACAGTGGGACTAGTCCACAAATTCAAAGTCGCACAGCGGGCTATGGAGCGAGCTATGCTCGGCGTCTCTTTGAAGGATAAAATTCGTAACGAGGTAATCCGACAAAGAACCAAAGTTACCGACATAGCTCGCAGACTCAGTAAGCTAAAGTGGCAATGGGCTGGTCACATCTGCAGAAGGACCGACGGCCGATGGAGCAAGCGTGTCCTAGAGTGGAGACCGCGACTTGGTAAGCGTAAGGTAGGACGGCCCCCAGCTAGATGGACCGACGACCTCAAAAAGGTCGCTGGGACAGACTGGATGCGGAAGGCGGAGGACCGTGTGCAATGGCGCGTGTTAAGAGAGGCCTATGTCCAGCAGTGGACTACGATAGGCTGATTGATTGATTGATTAGATATATAGCAGTGATAGGCTAGTTGTTAGACGATTGGACTGCCAAGTCTCGGTGCAAGGTCTCGTGTTCAAAACCAGGCACGCTTCTCTGTCTTTTCGAAAATATGAATGTATTTAAAATTAACTATCACTTGCTTTAACGGTGAAGAAAAACATCGTGAGGAAACCTGCATGCCTAAGTGTTTCTCGAAGGTGTGTGAAGTTCGCTTACCCGTACTGGGCCAGCGTGGTGGACTATGGCCTAAATACTCTGAGTTTGAGAGCCCGTGCCCAACAGTGGGGCAGGTTTCTTAACAGGGCTAATATGAAATTCAGATACAATTAAGTAAAATACAAAGTCATCCACACAAGTTATAAAGCATATCTTAAGCTTTTTTCGTGTATGTTCCAATCTCCCATTGAATAGAATATTTGCAGTATATGTTTAAGATGGAGCTTTTTTTAAAGTATTATTTTGGTAAATTGAATATGTCAAACTCCATACATTCAATTCACGACACGATATTTCTTATAACAAACACGCAGTAGATGCATCAACAATCTTCTGTAAATAGAGCCTATTTTTGGGAGTTATGGTTAGGTTCCCCCTTACTAATAAGCAGCAGAATCCGCGGCTGATAACCGCAGGCGGCATAGTAATACCGCGTCTAATTACATCGATTCAACGCTAATTACTCAGTAATTAATTTTGATATAGTTCACAGTTATGTGAACGCAGGTGGTATATATTCGGGAGGTATATAATAATACTGAACAGGGCGAATGGTACGTCGTGCGCCCTGTTGCAATTCTGGCCAGTATGCGTCGCGAAGGAAAGATTCATATAAAAGCTGAATAATCTTGAAACAGTGCTCCACCCACCAGTTGTGACCCTTTTAGCGCAGAGTTTCTTCCTATATTTTCAGTGTCCAGTCGCTCGAACGTGTGTGGCGGTATGTTTCGCGCTCCTAAATACTATTTTATTGGGTCACAACTAGCGGGCTTTGCATCGAGCTTTATTAGACAAATATAATAATATTAGCCCTGTTAAGAAACTGTCCCACTGTTGGGCACGGGCCTCCTCTCAAACTGAGAGGGTTTAGGCCATAGTCCACCACGCTGGCCCAGTGCGGGTTGGCGAACTTCACACACCTTTGAGAAACTCTTAGGCATGCAGGTTTCCTCACGATGTTTTCCTTCACCGTTAAAGCAAGTGATAATTAATTTTTAATACGCACATGCTTTCGAAAAGACAGAGGTGCGTGCCTGGGTTTGAACCCGAGACCTTTGACTTTGCAGTCTAACGGTCTAACCACTAGGCTATCACTGCTATTAGACAAATAGTCCAATCATAATACAATTGTTTATCCCTTTCTAGGGTAAATCTCTTCTACTTATTTATATCCCTTTCCAGGGTTACACTCTTCTAATTATTCCTATCCCTTTCCAGGGTTACACTCTTCTAACTGTATACTATTGTTAATGTGCTACAATTATATTACATTATCTTATTTCTAACTTAAACTATTACATAATATACTATTGTAACTTAATCTATAACAATATTTATTTATATACATCATGCAGACGTCGTCCCGTACATATACTCTGGTATATATTTGAGAGGTATATATACTCTGGTATATATTCGAGAGGTATATCATAATACGAATGCCTCGTTAGAGGCAAAGCACATCGCTTTGTGAGTAGGAGGTCCTGGGTTTAAACCCTAGGTCGGACAAATGTAGATTTTTTAACGAAAAATTCTCAGATGAGTCCGGAGTCTGGAGTTGTGCCCGGTATATGGCAATAGACTCGCCCCTTATTACATGAGACCTAATATTGTCGGCGAAAACTGGGTGTACTCAGTACACCACTGCCACCCCCGCTTGGGGAATATAGGTGTGACGGTGTATATAATAATATTAATAATATCAGCCTATATTGTCCCACTGCTGGGCAAAGGCTTTCTCTCCCAAATCGAAGTGAGAGAGATTAGGTCATACTCCACCACGCGAACCCAGTGCAGAATGGTGGAGGCAGGTTTGTGGCCTGTGACCTACTGTTGGAACTTAACTGCAGTCATACTCGTGAATGGGTGCTGCTTGTGGGAACTGGTCCATCTGGAGACACTCTTTAAAGATAACATCATATCTCGATCGTAAGGCATCGCAGTGTAGCTAGCTCGTCAACTATTTAATAAACTAAACATAATATCCACACAATATGATTGAAAAGAAAAGAAAATTAAAAAAGAGAAAGAGAAGTAAACAAAAAAGACACGCCCGCTGAATTTCTTCGCCGGATCTTGTCAGTGGAGGCCGCGTTCCGATCCGGTGGTAGATAAGTAGCTAAATTAGGTTTTAAAAAAGTGTAATTTGACTATTTGTAAGCGCTCCCGCAGGGCTTATACAAAAAAAATTATTAGAGTTTGAGTTATCAAGTCGCCTATACCACTTCCAACTTGGATTTACGACTGCCGCATTCTGAGAAGTATAAATGTACGAAGAGATGGGTGGGGGTCGCGGGAGTCATCAGAGAAAACGCACAGTCTTGGTGGCTTATAATTTTAATACAAATCGTTAATATAATAAAAGTCTTCTAATCTTGCCTATTAGCCTTAGTCTTGTAAAATTCGTTTCCACATCTTTGACACCTGTCTTCTATAATCATCATCTCTGTCACTCGTAATTTATAGTGCGACACTTTGGTGGGACAAAGATCTATTGGCCCATAGATGACATTGACATCTTTTGGCACTTGACAGGGGGCGTTGGTGTGAAATTAGGGTTATTATTTAGTAAAAACATCCTACTTCCTGGGAAATATTTCAAGAAGTGGGTCCGCACGATTACTAGTCTTGGGTAAATTTCATAGCAAACGGCGAGTCTGCGACTGTCATGAAGTGACATTTCACTTTATGACAGCGTTAATTCCGATTTTATGCACTCCAATTAAATATCCTTGTCTGGTTGTATTATTTACATTAAAAAGAAATCATCTGTGAAACAGTATTCATTCAGAACCTGCCAAAGTCCTACATAAACATTGTTCTAATAAGTAATCTTTTACTCAATAACACTACACTGGACGCTAATTCTAATAAGGATGCGAAATAAAACTTTCTAAGAGTTCATCGTAACCTGAGTAAACATGCATTGTTTCAAGCATTCTAAATCTTTTTTTTTCTATACACATATTAAAAAGAAAAAAACGATTACATGTAGTTTTATTCACTCTACCCAAAGTTCCATCGTTCTCGTTAATTTAGGTTGGCAAAATTTTGACTTACGTCTTATTAGAAGTAGATCTACTTGACGATTTATAAGTAGATATAAATTTACATGTATATATAAGCTAGTAAGCAGGGAAGTGAACATGAAAACGAACAGCGCAGGCATGTGAAGTATGTACTTCCCTGATTGTAACGTTACAAACCAAAGCCAAACAGAACTTTTTGAAACATAAAACTAACCAAATACTAAAGTTTTTATTACAGACCGAAGCGGCCATATCCACTGCATACTAATTACTATCGAATGTTTATGAATTATTTACAAGTGCGAGCTGGGAACTAACCCAGACCGCTGCGTGACGTCACGCAGACCCCGCGCTTGGCGCCGGTCCAAAAACAGAAAGTTTACAATTGTGAATCAGCCTATTTTGCCCCACTGCAGGGTTAAGGGCTTTTCTCATAAATTAGGATAAGCGAGAATAGTTCATTATTCTTCACGCGGACCCAGTGCGGATTAGTGGAGGCATATTTGGTTGCCTGGTTTAAAAAAAACGTAGCCCCACTGTAGGAATTATTTCTGTGTCGTGTGTTCAGAAACATCAAAATTCATACAACGATTTGTCTCGTGTGTGAATCGAACCCGCGGCTACTCGATCTACCCACCACAGCGGCATACGTTCAAAACAATTGGACCAAGCCATCCGCTTACCCCTTCATATGGTAGTCGTTACCACTTCATCATCAGAACGCGCCACGCGCGTTCTTCTAAATTTTCTCCAGAGAAAACTATTTGTATAGCGGCGTCGCTAAGAAAATCTCGTGAAAATTGGGAGTAAGGGAATTCTTCCTTGTTAAGTCTAGTTAATAATATTAGCTCTGCCTAGCCTCTTCTCAAACTGAGAGGGCTTAGGCCATAGTCCACCACGCTAGCCCAATGCGAGGTGGCGAACTTCACACATCTTCGAGAAACTCTTAGGCAAGCAGGTTTCCTCGCGCTGTTTTCTTTCACCCTCACCATCCCCAGTTAGAACCAGAGACCTCTGACTTCGCAGTCCAACGGTCTAACCACTAGGCTATCACTGCTCTAAGTAAAGTCTACGTAAGTTTTAAGTCTAGTTAGAAGTCTTATTATGAGATTACCACCAGGACCAACGATTAAATCACAATATTGAAGAAAAAATAGGAAGGAAGTAAAAAAGATAAAGAGAATTAAATAAAAAAGACAAGCCCACTGAGTTTATTCGCTGGATCTTGTCTGTGGAGGCCGCATTCCGGTAGTAGGTTAGTAGCTAAATTAAATTTAAAAAAAAATGTAAATTGATTATTATAGCCCTGCCCTAGGGCTTCTACAAAATAAATTATTTGATGATATATTATGACTAGTTTACCAAACACACATTCAAATTAACGTTAAGCTTCCGAAAAGCGATCAAATAAGCCATTGCTTATACTAAAATTTACCTTTAGCGACGCCAATTGCCTCAAACAAGCGCGGGTCATATTTAATATCCAATGACTGTACGTCTGGCTCGTGCGTACGTCCCTATCGTGTATATGTAAGTACGTTTTATATGGCACAGCTATTTTTATAAAGTAAACAAGCTAAATCAATAAGCTGTCCCCCTGTCACCATCAAAACGTTCATACATCACGGCACTACAATCTGACCCGATTCCAAATCAAACAAATCGATATTATGAATTCGGTGCTCGATTCGTTAACAATTCATACAGGCGATATTGTGTACCCATAAAGTTTCGTTCTATTAGAAAAGTTTAAATTATGGGTTATGGTGGAACTTGTGCGAGTATGCGTTTGTTTTTATTGTTAGTTCTGTGGGGGAATTATGGATGGAAAGCTTTATTAAAGAAGAAATGTAAAATTTAAGGATTTATGACTTTATCAGGCAGTAGAACAAACCTAGAGATAGAGAGGTCTGTAAGGAAAGAACCTGTTGGAACTCTGTACTCTTCGCCTACCCTGCAAGAGATCTGGGGTGATAATATAGAGAGAATAAATCTATTTCAAAAATCCATTACGCTCTTTTTTCCAAAGCGGAGGGTCGAAGGTGTACTGTGTGGGGTACTATTTTGTCGATGATGTTACGTTAGTAGTTAAATTTAATTAGTTTCCCAGTGTTAAAGCGAGTCGCTTATTGCCTGAACATCAAGTTTTTTTTACAATTTGCCCGAACTAGGATTCAAACCCAGGACTTTATAATCGGCAGCCACACCATATGCTACCAAAACAACGGGACAGTGACTGAATAAGCAAGGCACGTCAGTGGACTTCAACTTCTAATGTTGAAATGTTAAAGATTATCTTATGGAAATATGGACGGTTACGTACCATGGTCCTCATATAATCTGTGGGCATATCTGACCACCCACTAAGATGTGGTCACTTAATTATTCCTATGATCCACTTAAATCTTGTGTGCCTTTACGATACCGTAGTGCTACCACAACGAAACAAAACTTACATCACTGTGGTACAACTTGGTTTGATCAAATAGCCGACGGAGCGGGACGGGTGCGTGACGACTCGGATGGCGGTCGGCAGCGCGCCTGACACTAGCAAGCCGCTCGGACGCGTATTGGCATCTTGCTCCCCCCGTGCTTCGTTTATAATCGCGTAGAGCGCGACGGAGGTGGGTAGTGACGTCTGCCGTCGCGCCGAGCGTGGCTGCGATGTGTGGCGTCTCCCGTACATTTAAATTCATTACAACTCCTCAAACCGCGCCATCGTTGCGCTCCCGTCGCGCTGCGTCGGCTATGTAGCGAAACCTTTACTGAAATTGGGACCAGACAATTGATGTTTTTCCGCCAATCAAAAAATGCATGAGCAAACCCAGACAAATGGCAGCCAATCGAACACCGCAAAAAACAATCGAAAACCAATAAAATATTGAATAAATGAAAAATGGCTCCCTTGTTTTCCCATTTTAATGGACTAGTGCAAACAAACCTGTATTCAGCTTCTCTGCACCCAAACGCCAATTAAACAAACACGGAAAAACGTATCAAGTACATAAATTTCCACATTCCAAAACCCATTCTAAACGCAAGTTATAAAGATCAATTTGCTGAACATATTTATGAGGTTTGATAGGTTACTGCGAAAACAACCAATTATAGTATGACCTAAATCGCGTGTGGCCATAAAGCGGGAGTGGTAGCACTAAACCCAGATTGTAACAATTAAGTTTGATAGTGGCAGTAAAACATATCCGTACGGGGGTTTTCATTGCGGAAGCTGCATTGCAGGTCGATTAAACTATATATCTTGATTGGCAACGGATTGATTACTGAAGATAGGTTGAGCTTATTTATTATTACTCATAATGCGTAGGTTTGCCTGTTAAAACTGGCTGTCTTATAACATATAACGTTTACGCTATTTACTACGCAATGCTCCCTTTAATTACCGAAATTAAAATAGCGCATATCCTTAAGTCTGTAAAAGGCTACTAACTATAACTATTAGAACCAAATTAATGGTATTTTTTATTAGCAAATACATAGTACTTTCAGACAAGAGAAATGCATAAAAAATCTGTGAATGTGGCTATGGAAATGAAAAAGGTCAAAATTGTAATAAATTACAACTCAAGTCTTTACCAATTCGAATAAAGCACAACAAGCGTTACTGCTTGTAGGTACATACGCTTGTCTTATTCAAAGTCGCCGTTTTTATAGCCAAAGGGCATCGCACTAACATGTTCAGTCGGCGCTACGCTTAATTTTAATAGGCCGTTATGACATGAGGTTTTTAAGTTTTCTAATTGTGTGGGCACTTTCATGCTGAATTTCAAAATCAAATCATTTATTTTGTATAAGCGCTGTGCCTCCCTACATAAAATTGTATTTTTTTTTATATTATCTTCCTACTGATCAACCACAGAATCATACTGCGGGATCCACTGAGGAGATCCGGAGACAAACTCAGCGGGTTCGTTGATTTTCATTTTTTTTATATTTTATCAATAAAATATAAAAAAAATGAAAATCGTTGGTCTGGTGGCAAAGCGCATCGCTTTGTGATCACGAGGTCCTGGGTTCAAATCCTAGGTCGGACAAATATAATTTTTCTAACGAAAAATTCCCAGAATGAATCCGGAGTCTGGAATTGTGCCCGGTATATGGCAATAGGCTCGCCCCCTATTACATGGGACCTAACATCGACGGCGAAACGTGGGTGTACTCAGTACACCTCTGCCACACCCTCTGGGGAATATAGGCGTGACGGTGTTTTTTTTTTTATCAATAAATTTGGTTACAATAAAAAAGTGTCAAAAGCCTGACGCAATTTAAGTACAACAATAGCCACTATCATACTCAATTGTAAGACTAATTTGTAACAGACCCCTGATCCTTTATCTATCACCAATACAAAAAATCCCTGCGGATGTTAATACAATTAACGCAGCATTTAAATACAAGGGTATTCACGTTCATTTCAAATGAGAACAATGCGAGCAGAGGAATGCATCCGTTAGACAAAGGCGGAGTGCAACGGGCCGTTTTTTATTTCGAACTACTCTATAACCTCCCGCCCACGCGCCAACTCTCACATACCTTTGTGTAGTGTCTACCTGCTTGACAGGTCCTTGGCTATGACAAAAAAAGAATTTAAAAAGAAGAGGTTTTTTTTAAAGGAAGGTTCAATTGACATGCATAATTCAAATTCAACATGGTACAGGTAGGTACCCGCATTTTCGAAGTAAACTTGATAGGAATTATAATTTTGATGATAAAGTTTATTTTTTTAAGAATTACTTGATAAGAAAATTAGACCAGTACATCTATAACTATATTCCCCAAGAGAGAGCGGCGGAAGTGTCCGTCGCCGAAGCCAAAATTCCCATAAGTAAGTAACCTATTTTGCCACTGTCAAATGAGACCAGTGGCGAATGTTGCGGCTGATGATCACGAGGTCCTGATTACTAGGTCGGACAGTGTTATAAAGGTTTTTCTATCGAAATTTCTCATTAACTACCTGTGCGGTGTCTGGAATTGAGCCATATATATAGTGGAAATAAGCAGGCCCCTTCCTTACAACATCTCAATGAAATGTGAGTGCGTATCAGAGAATATCTACTTGAGCAATAAAGGCGTGTGTATACAAGATATTTAGTAAATAACGCAAGGCCTCAAACACCCCGAGTAGATAATTGCTTCACAAATCCAATTTCCAAATTATTATTTTTTTACCCATTTTTAAGCACTTTTATACCCCAATTAACAATGGAACTTGTGCGTGCGAAATACGTTTTAGAAATGCATTTGAAATCTCTGTATTGCTTTGAATCAAGAACAAATTTAGTTTGTTATAGCACACTGAAGAAGTAACAGTATAT
Source organism: Phalera bucephala (assembly GCA_905147815.2). NCBI lineage: Eukaryota > Metazoa > Arthropoda > Insecta > Lepidoptera > Notodontidae > Phalera > Phalera bucephala. Next base: position 31,566,245 of record LR990620.1, read on the forward strand.
TTTGCAAATTGAAAAAAAATTTAAGATACATTAAAAATACTGAGTTGTTAGATTTACGCGAATATTACACATGAAATAAAACTATTATTCGGATTTTATCGCGGTTTAATTTTTGATTTTTAAGTTCCCGACGTTTCGAGTGCTTTGCAGCACCCATGGTCACGGGAGGGACTGAGGTGTTAGACGTCCCTCAGGTTGGCGAACTCCACACACCTTCGAGAAACTCTTAAGCATGCAACCTGTATCCTCCTGTTTTCGGTCACCATTAAAGCGAGTGATAATTATTTTTTAATACCCACATGCTTTTGAAAAGATAGAGGTGCGTGCCTGAGTTTGAATCCGAGACCTCTGACTTTGCAGTCCAACGGTCTAACCAATAGGCTATCACCGCTACATTTTTAATAACAAAATTATAATTCTAATCAAAACGTCATTCCCATCACATTAGACATTATTCGTACTGTTATCAAACTAGGGCTTCTATTTCCTCTTGTCAAGCAACAATCTAAAGTGAAGTGTGAGTGCCCGTGAATAAATCAGGAGGGCACCCCCGAGCCCTTAAATAAGTGCCCTCTCGTGTGTGAAATATCGAGTGGGTGTTCGTTTGTGACGTGTGTGCGTTAGCATGGGTAAACCGGTCTCCGAATTTTGCAAAGTTATCTACGAGTATTTCTGATTTTATTAAATTGCCCTAAACTAGGAATTATTCCTGTAACGTGGTCTTATTTATCTATATCATCACGTCAGACGCCTTTCAGGGTAAGCAGAGAATGGCGTGAGTATGTTTAAAGATATGAAATTTACAATCAAAACAAATGAGACTGCAGAAAGCTAGAGAGGTATTTAAGGAAAGAAACGGTTAGAACTCTGTATTCTCTAGCTACCCCGCAAGGGATTTGCCGTGATTATATAGATAAATATACAAAATAAATTTGGAGGTCACACAAATATTCGTCCCGTAGGGGAATCAAACGTTCTAACCATTACAGCGAATTTGAGTCGCCGTGGTTATGAATATACGAAAACCAACATACAATTTTGTCAAAAAGCCTAATCATATAATATGAATCTTACTCTAGATAAGGCTGGAGTATAAAACAAAAGTGTGCCATATATGATTTATTCGACAGCTCTGGAAAAGTTAAAGGTCTCGCCACATACCCGACGCAGCGCGACAGGAGCGCGACGGTGGACTGGCTTGGGGAGTTGTCATGTACTGAAATGTACGGGAGACGACATATAGCGCAGCCACGCTCGGCGCGACGGCAACGTCGCAACCGAGTGTAACCGAGCGCTTTCGTTGCGCTCTCGTAGCGCTCCGTCGGCTGTTTGACCAAACCTTTAACGTCTACTTGTCTGCCAATTGCCAAATGACATACCTCTCTGTAATAAGCATTGTGTGAATTTCAAGACATGCATATTGCATGACTATCTCCTTAGTCTAGTTGCGATTAATGCGATTTGCGATCACGAGGTCCTGGGTTCAAATCCTAGGTCAGACAAATGTATTTTTTCTATCGAGAAATTCCGAGTATCAGTCTACAGTCTGGAATTATGCCCAGTATTTAGCAATAGGCTCGCCTTTTACTACATGTGTCCTAACATCGTCGGGGAAAAGTGGATGTACATAGTACACCTCAGACGCCCCCGCTTGGGGAATATACGTGACACTGTGAATTTTTTTTAAAAAAAAAACGTCTCCCCACACTTGGATTTGTTCCTGTGTCGTGGGTGCGTTTACAAACATGAAAATTCACATACACAAAAATACCCAGACCGAAAAATATAATTGTGGATGACACAAAGATTTTTCCCGTGCGGGAATCGAACCCGCGACTATTAGACACAGTAAATCGTGTTTATGTTTAGTCATTGTAATTTCACTGGCATACAATAAAAAGTACTCTATCTAAATCTAAAATATGACCTACAAAGCCAGACGACCTTCTTGCGTAACGCACATTATCTCATTAGAATTCAGGATCCGAACGACGAGGCGTCACGTACGGAGCGCATCCCTCAACCTGCGACGAAAGACGGCGGCCATTCCGACTGCGTCCAGCTAACATATCTTGGAATAGGATTAAAATTACAACAAATACTGAGTTCTTAGATTAATGCGAATATTACACGTGAAATAAAATTATTTTTCGGATTTTATCGCGGTCGCGGGACGGACGTCTAAGACCTCAGTCCTTCCCGTGACAACGGTGCTGCAAAGCACTCGAAACGTCAGAAAATTAATAATCAAAAATAAACCGCGATAAAATCCGTTTTTTTTTCATTACAACAAATTTCATTGGTGATTCTTGAAAATTGTCTAAGTAGGCATTCAATGTATGAAAACCTACTGTAGCTATTCAGACTGTTATTTTGTGTCTGTTACTTCCCAATACGATAGGGAGTGAGCTGGTTGACATTATAACCAGCTATATTTCAGACCCTAGAATGATACGGCGAGTTGATCGGTGGAAAAACCATATTATACCTACCGACCTAAGATTAAAACCCAGGACTTCGTGATTTCCACACGCATTTCGACAAAAGAAACAGTAAATGTCTCAAGAATGAGGTGCGCCCAAAATGATTTCATTTCTAATAAAAAAGTTTTACTTATTTATTTATTTACATACTAACACGGCAGCTACACCATTTACGTTCAAACAAGTTCTGGACTCCTTGCAACGATGCCAAGTTGATTGGCAATACAACGAGGTGATGAGATGCCTTTTTGAAGCCGCAACCATGACCGTCCAAGTATAGAACCAGCGGACTGAACATATCCACCTGCGCCACGGAGTGCGCCAAGGTGATGTCATATCACCAAAACTATTCACCATGTACTGGAGGATATGTTCAAGACGCTGAACTAGAAAGGTCGCGGCATCAATATAAATGGCGCATACATCTCTCACCTGTGATTTGCAGACGACATCGTCATCATGGCTGAAACGTTGCAAGACCTACAGCAGATACTGGACAGCCTTGCTAATTCGTCTCAGCGAATCGGTCTCCGAATGAACTTAGATAAAACTAAAGTTATGAGTAACAAGCATGTTGACCCGGGACCGATCGCCGTAAACGGAGCCTCCCTCGAAGTTGTTTCTGAGTACGTATACCTAGGGCTCCAACTAGGTAAAAACAACTTCGACAAGGAAGTTAAGAGACGGATACAGCTGGGCTGGGCAGCATTTGGAAAACTCCGTCGAGTCTTCTTATCGCCCATACCCCAATGCCTAAAAACCAAAGTTTTTAATCAGTGCGTCCTACCTGTAATGACATACGGAGCCGAAACGTGGCCACTCACTGTGCGGCTTGTCCACCAGTTCAAGGTCTCTTAGCGAGCTATGGAAAGAGCTATGCTCGGAGTTTCTCTAAGGGATCGAATCCGGAACGAAGTTATTCGTCAGAGAACCAAGGTTACGGACATAGCTCAGCGAATTAGCAAGCTGAAGTGGCAGTGGGCAGGTCACATATGCCGCAGAACCAATGGCCGTTGGGGCAGACTGGTTCTTGAGTGGAGACCGCGAGTCGGCAAACGTAGTGTAGGGCACCCTGTAGCTAGGTGGGGCGACGATATTCGTAAGGCAGCGGGCAGGGATTGGAGAAGGAGAGCTGAAGATCGAGCTCAGTGGCGTGCCATGGGAGAGGCCTACGTCCAGCAGTGGACTGACACGAGCTGATGATGATGAATCAATCAATCAGCCTATTGCAGTCCACTGCTGGACATAGGCCTCTCCTAACACGCGCCATTGCACACGAAAGCCATACACAGCGGCTGATTGTACTCCGTTTACGTTAACATAAAAAAATTGTTTCTGTGTATTTCTGCTATACTGGTAACGTAGCATCGGTTTTGTTGGTTTCGTACGCAAAGGACATTATTCTGCGCATATACATGATTAGCCCCAGTACCAACAGCAATGAAACAATACTTGTATAATTTCAAATCACCTATAAATTCTATTAAGGCATTTATTATTAAACGGACTAGCGGGGGAATCGCAATATTGCACAAAGTTAATACTTATTTACCTCAAAATCTAATGATTTTGAGGTTATAATTCAGTAGCTATTTATACATATGAGGTGAAATATGTCGGCGACTTCGATATAAGTACTTACAATACTTCGAAATATTCGTTTTAAATTGAAAATTGTCCGTTAGATACAGATATTTGCCATTATTTCAATAAAATAGATAAATAATGATGGCACAGGTCAAATGTTTGTTGGTTCTGGGGCAATTTGCGACAAAGTCCTTAAAATATCTTAGCACGAAACTGGTTCATCATCACCATCATGATCAGCCAAAACTCGTCCAGGACTCAGTCAAACTGCAGGACAAAGCCACCCTAAAGATCGCCACGGCAACCAGCTTTGTGTTATACGCTGGATTCGTGCTGGATGCGTATGTAGAAAGAAACTTACGGAACTAGGTACGTGGCACCGGTTCTGAAGAAGGCGGCTCCAGGCGGCGGAAGGGATTTTATCAATTGTGTGGTACGATAGAACAACATAGGTTGCAGTAGATACGGCTAAAAATAATAAAAGAACTTAATTATAGGCACTATGAATAAGGCGAAATTTCATGTTATCTTTAGGGTACCTTCTTGCCGTCTGTTCTAGCCTTTATAGTTTGCTAGCATTGGCTTCATCAAGTTTATCTGATTTAAGGACTTGGTATTCATTGAAGTGAATACTAAATGGAAGTGATCTTTTTGAGTCAGGTTGTGATAAAGAGACGAGACTGAATAAGATTAAACGGAGATTAAGGCGAATATGGGAGCAAAATATTATACGAAATGTTTTTGAAACATTTTAATGCTTAACTCACAGTTTTATGATTGTAGTCTTTTTACGAGTCATGGGTACGGCGACGTTTGGGATTCGACGTTTCCAGAAATATGGTGATGATAAAATTGAATGAAATAAAATCGATTGAATGTCGTAAATAATTTATGAGGGGGAATAAATAGATTTTAAGAACAATATTCAAAGAACAAAAAGAACACAAAACAATAACTTCGTTATTTCTATACGAATTAAGCGATTCGTCAGAAAAATCGTCTGTCAAATTGCTTAATTCGACACATTAATTATTATTTAAAAATCTATGAAACTGTGACTATGTGCACTCAGTCAAATACATATCTTAATATTCGTAAAGAAATCGACAATCGATTTTTTACAATTAAAAAAGATCGATTATAACGATTTCATTGTGTTAGTCCCTAAAACGTAAACCGTTAGTAGTATATTTTTATAAAGTTAAAAGTTTATTAAATTATGCAAATCATAAACAGTATATGATTTAAATGCAAATTGAAATAGATTTTTGGTTAATCTTTAAATATTTTCTGGATTCCCTATTTTAAATATTCCGCAATTCAAATTTGCGTGATATAAAATTTTATCAAACGGCACCATTCCCATTCTTCGAAATAAAGACTAAACATGATTTCCTATAACCAGCCCCACACTAGGGAGTACAGTCACAGATACCCAGACCGAAACAATTTTTTGTGGACCCTTCATAGACTTGACCCTAGCGCTGATTTAAACCATCTAATACTCGATCTAGTGAGCGTAACAGCCTCTTCTAACCACTATACCAAGCCGTTTTCAAATATTAATTACCTATCTCAACTTTTTTTATACAGAAGCCACCCGTTCCTTAACAGAACGCCTCCCAGTAATTAACTTTTTATCACTTAACAATTTTAATTGCTAAGGTTTTGATGACACAGCAACATAACGGGCCCTATTCATTGACAGTTAACCAGGAAACCATAAAACCTTTGGTTCAATAGCCCCGTAACCGGAGAGGAACCGAATCCAACCGAAAGTGGACGCGGACGGATTATTAAATCACTTCCGTTTGGTAATTGCTTGTGTTTCCTTTGCTGTGATATAATGGTGGACTTCGATGCCCATGTACGTTGATTGATTTTGGAAAAGCGATTGAATGGTGATAGGATTCCAATTGTAGTGTTGTTTTTTTTTAGCTGGGAAAAATCTTCTATGAGATTTCCTTGAGCGTTGGAAGAAGTGCGCGGAGCATGCGGCTTCTACTGACTAAAAATTCTAAAGTAATCGGTATCGACGCTGCGAAGGGGCTTCAAGATTTTCGTAAGGAACGAACCGATTCCCTTTTGTGCCATGCTCCAAAGAGCTCACCTTCAGGGAGAAAGTTGTTAGGTAATTTTGCTGTCCTTATATTTGAGTTCGACAAGTTTATTTAAGATTGGTTGTTCAAATTTATATAGGTAAACACATTTAAGACAAGACAATGCCATAAATAATATTGGGCAACGTTTTTTTAAACTAAAACGAAACTATCATTTACTCCTCTCTCAGATAAACAATATATACTCTAGAGATTGTTATTGCTAAAATTAAGAGAGAATGAAACTAAAATGAATAAAGAGCACTCACACGATACCTCGTAAAAAAGTTGTTAAATGTGTATACTAAAATAATAACAAAAACATGTAACAGTTTTTTTTACCTTTCCTATTTCAAACTGAGGCCATTATATTCATCTGTATGAAGCTAATAGTACTGTACATTAGCATAACAAAAACTCAACTTACAATCAAACCTACTATCATTTGCGAATTTGACAAAAAACACCGACATTTTATTACGTTCGTGTAACGGGAACTAATGTCACCGGATATGGAAAGTATAGTCAATCTTAATAACTGATGATTCGTTATCCGTACTATTTACAAAATTATAACGGAAATCTTTCTTGTACATTAAAATGAGAGCTTTAGAAAATATGAGTGGTATTGAAGATGTCCAATCACAAAACACTATATTTTCGTGATTTTGTTTTGTCCATTTGCTCAGGCACCACAATAAACTATAAAATTAATTTCAAAGTACTACCTGAAAAACGTACGAGAAGTTTTACAACTGTGGACTAGAACTGGACATGTAAAATTCTCTAGACTAATTCTAGAGACGCTGCCACGCAGGTACTAGCAGGAGATCGCAGAAATCGTAATCATAAGAATGAGAATAAACACCACAAGTCGTAAAGCCTCGTGATCTTATCGCCACAGGTATGATACTAATTTGACAAATGCGCATTATATGATTAAGTACTGCGTACAGACTATTGTATACTGTGGCTAAAATAGATATTTTCTAGCGCATCCAAATTCCAAGTTGAAAGTATACGCGTAAGGAAATTAAAGTATTTTTACAACAATAGTGAGAGTGTGTTTGAGAATATTTCTATTTATTTTAACCTAAGTATATTTGACGAAATCGTTGGTTATTGTAATCGTGATGATATCAGCACGCCAGATCCCATTATGTATCGATGCGATAATTGTATCAATTAAATTATCAGTATTTTATTACGATTTATTCCGATACTTTTTTAGTTGTAAGTTAAACACAAATCATGGTCGTGCCTAAATCATGCGTCGAACTGTACTGTAACGTTATAGGCAATCATATTCTCATCTGGCGTCGGAAATAGCAATGCGATTGTCAGCATAGTTAATTGCGTGGAAGCGACGTATCGCCTGGTGATTGTATCTAGTGTATGGGACGAGCTGGAGACCAAACTTTACGATATACCTACCTGCGATGTCGTATACAGTAATATACGTATTGTAAGTATAGGTGGATAAAAATAATGACTTATTGTACATTATCTCATAAGGACTATTCCTATTTCTATAAATACAGTAAGTGAACACATTATCTTCAAGTAAGAAGGAGAATGAAAGTAGGATAAATGCGGTCGAGAGCTCTGTGGAAGATGTGCGGAGTGAAGCTAAACGACCGTATTCGCAACAGCGTAGTAAGAAAGCGAGTCGGTATGAAAGATAGTATCGGTTTAAAGATGAGAAAGGGTATGCTCCGTTGGTTCAAGCAAAACAGATATAACATGTGAAACTGGAAGGATGTAGGTACCGGGGAAGACCTAAACTAACTTACTATGAGACCGATAGATCGAGTCATAACTGAAGGACAGAAGGCAAGCGTGTATTAGACAAACTATGAGAGTGAAGGAAACCAGAGAGGTATGTAAGGAAAGATCCTGTTGGAACTCTGTACTCTCTGCCTACCCCGCAAGGGATCTGGCGTGATGATATAGATAGATAAACACAGTCACATTTTATATTCCCCAAAAGGGTATTCATAGGTTCGTCTAAAATAGGGAACTATTCCGAACTCCGGGACTGGTTAGGAGTATTTAAAAAAAATGAAGTGGTTATATAAAAAGATATCAAAAATGTGTATGAAGTTGTTGTTTTTCCACACCCTATATTCTACACAACAAAAAATAAACATACTTCTTTAAATGTAAAAACAACTCTGTTTGTCTGTAACTTTTCCAAGTTTAAACCGCTGGAGAAATTTTGATTAACACTTGGCGAGGATATTGATTGCTATCTAAGGAAGATTATGGGCTGCATTTTGTCCATTTATTTATATCATAACAACATCAAGACGGACGATTTAGCGCAATGGTTAAGAGCTTAAGCCGCTCCGCCCACTGTCTAATAGTGGCGGGTTTGATTCCCGCAAGGGACAAATCTTTGTGTGACGCACAATTATTTGTTTCGCTCTGGGAATTTATGCATGTTTGTAAACGCACCCACGATACAGGAATAAATCTTACAGTGGGGCTACGTTTAAAATACGCAAGATGTTTTGTGGGGTAGGCAGAGAGTACAGAGTTTCAACAGGTCTTTTCCTTACATATCTCCAACCTTTGTCTGAAAAAAAAATTAAATGCAAACGAAGTCTCGGGTAACACTTAGTAATTTATGTATAAAATTAGGTATTACTTAACAATGTAACAGAACTACCCCTACTCAGCAGGCACCCTTTGTAATTCAATTCGGGCAGCAGTTTATCACCTTATAAACCCTTCAAGGGATATTTAGGTCTGTCCGTAGCAGTGCCTAGAAAATTAATACAGATCTGGGAGGTCTCTTAAAGTGTTTGTTCAATTTTGGATCTTTTGTTTTAACGTAAACACCATCACGCCCATTTACCCCAAACGGGTGTGGCAGGGGTATACTGTGTACACCCACTTATCGCCGAAGAAGTTAGGTCTCAGGGGCGGGGCTGTGGCTGGTATGATACCAATCACAATTTCAGACTCCTGATAGCAAGTTTTACTTACTTACTAAAATATTACTCGGTTACTAATAATAAACCGTGAAAAAAATCTGTCGTATTCTTTTCGTTTTAATGCAATAGAGTCCATTATCGTTCATTAGAAATTCTGACGAATCTATTTTTAGACTCACTAATAAGTATACGAACAATAACTTTGCCGGCACATTATTATAAGCAAGCTAACCCTCATATGTACTACAGAATCCCATGAACTGTTATAATAAGGCACTATTTGTACCTTTTTCGTAAAACGCATAGGAAAATCTTTCTTTTTTCTAAGGTACAATGAGACTGATATGAACATAGTCTTCGTGCAAAAGTATCTAAATTAATCGAAATAAACAAAAAACTTTTTTAAATGACGACGACTTGGTTTTGTAGTTAGAATGTAAGCCGCTCCGCTCACTCAATCGAGTAGTCATGGGTTCGATCCCCGTACGAAACAAATCTTTAAGTGATCCACAAATAAATAACCCACAAAGTGGTAAGCCAAGCATTTGGTCTCGGTTACCACTTCTTGTGGTATTCCTTAAGCCAAGTGAGAAGGTTTATGTGTAGCTTGATAAGTTCCAACAGCAGGTGGCTACAATCCTGCCTCTACCAATCCAGTAAAAGTGATGTGATGACGGTTGAGCGTAATTAAGTATGAAGTAATATTTCTTCTCGATTTGTAAGAAGATTTCGCCGAGCCGTGGAACAGTATAGGTTGATTATAATAATGTATAGGTATGTGAAATGCACAAGTACTGTATTTACTAATTAATTAAAACAAAAAAAACCGAACGAAAAAAACGTCTCCTATTACATGGGACCGAACATCGTCGGCGAAAAGGGGGTGTACTCAGTACACCTCTGCCGCTTGGGGAATATAGGCATGACGGTGTTACCTACTTTTAAATTTTCTTTACAAGCTTTTAATTAACTTGAAATGCTTGATAATTTAGTCCAAATTTTGTAAATTAAATTAGAACCACTTATTATCCTATGGAGTTAAAATTTAATATATTGAATTAGTTCCGATGACAATGCATTATTATGGTAAGCATGACCTACGTGCGACTTATGAGAGTGGAGGAAGCCAGAAAGGCCTGTAAGTAAAGAACGTGTTGGATATCTGTACTCTCAGCCTACTCCGCAAGGCATCTGGTGTGACATAAAGATAGTTACTCTGTAGTTTTGTAGTTGTTGGACTCGGTTAAATTATTTAAGTTAAATTATTAATTAAAAGTTAAATCTATCTATCTATATCATCATGCCAGATCCCTGGCGAGGAAACAGAGTACAGAGTTTTTACAACAGGTTCTTTCCTGCACTCTCATCACATCCGTTCGGTTATAAATGGCTTTGAAAACTCGTGGTAAACCTACAGGGCCCCTAAAAAGGCGATGGCGTCGCGTCGACTTGAATTACACCCGACGAATGCTAATCAGGGCGCCCGCAGTAGTTATTTATGCGTTGATAAGAGAACCATAAGTAACGCCGCGCGCTCGCTCGACACGCGATATTTTGCGTTCAGTCTTTTATTTTTCTTGTGTATATATTGCAGCGAATGTGTGATTTTGAAGCTTAAGTGACTAGTAAGCTTTGTTATTATAGCATTTTCTAGTCGATCTTACGTATCTAAATGAATATTATAGCTAACTTTCAAACAGCAAAGATTTTTTTCACTAAATTGAGGCCTTTATGTAAGCAACTTTCCTTAATTTTCTTTCTTTTTACAAGCTTTCATTTAACTTGCAATGTTTGTATGTCTGTCTTTCTGGTTCAAATCTTGTGATCCATTTTTTAAACACTTGTGGGTATCCGATTGAGCTGAAATTTGACACATGTATGTAAGTTCGGAGACAATGTAATAATATGGAGCTGATCTGATGATGGAGTCGGAAGGTGGCCATAGGAACATGTGAACTATACAACACAACCCCCTCGTGTTTGTGCTTGTTAGATTGGTATTGAAAGTACTATCCAACCAGATGATGTTCAGGGTCTGATGATAAAGAGGAAAGGTGCCCAAGGGAACCACCCAACTACTCGACATAATCCGGCCGTGTTTAGGCTCGCTAAATTTACCTTGTCCGTGTCTCGAGTTATGTAGACCCGGTTGATGTTCAGAATCTGATGATGGACCCGAAAGGTGGCCAACGAATCTATCCAACTACTCAACATAACCCCGCCGTGTTTGGGCTCGTTGGATTCGTCTTGACTAGTACCTACCATAGTACTGGTCGGTCTCCGTTGTGCTTTTGCTATAAAAGCTTGTTTTTAAAAAGATCTTTTTAAATTAAAATTATTAATATTATTATTATACGGACGATTTAGCGCAGTGGTTAAGAGCTTAAGCCGCTCCGCCCACTGCGTCTAATAGTCGCAGGTTCTATTCCCGCACGGGACAAATCTTTGTGTGATCCAGTTATTTGTTCCGGTCTGGGTATTTGTGTATGTGAATTTTCTATGTTTGTTTGTTGTTTTGTATGTTTTAAAACGTACCCACGACACAGGAATAAATCAACGTGAGGGGCTACGATAAAAAAAAAAAAGTTACAATGATCATGATCGAAGTGGTCGAAAAATATTTGTAACTGACACGATAAAATTAATGTATATAACTTAATTTACATAGTTTTCTTTCCTTTAAAAACTGCCTCGTTGGTCTGGTGGTAAAGCGCATCGCTTTGTGATCACGAGGTCCTGGGTTCAAATCCTAGGTCGGACAAATGTAGGTTTTCTAACGAAAAATTCCCAGAGTCCGGAGTCTGGAATTGTGCCCGGTATATGGCAATAGGCTCGCCCCCTATTACATGGGACCTAACATCGTGTACTCAGTACACCTCTGCCACCCCCTCTGGGGAATATAGGCGTGATGGTGTTTTTTTTTTTCTTTCCTTTAAAAAACCGAAGCACCACACTAAGAATCTGTGTCGTGGAGGCGTTTACCAACATTCTTTCTTTGAAAAAACGTATAAGTATACGTTTACAAAAATGAAATTCATATACAATAAACCTGCATATCAATCAATCAATCAATCATCAGCTTATCGCAGTCCACTGCTGGGCATAGGCCTCTCCTAACACGCGCCATTGCACACGGTCCTCCGCCTTCCGCATCCAGTCTGTCCCAGCGACCTTTTTGAGGTCGTCGGTCCATCTAGCTGGGGGCCGTCCTACCTTACGCTTACCAAGTCGCGGTCTCCACTCTAGGACTCGTTTACTCCATCGGTCGTCGGTCCTTCTGCAGATGTGACCAGCCCATTGCCACTTTAGCTTACTGAGTTTGCGAGCTATGTCGGTAACTTTGGTTCTTTGTCGGATTACCTCGTTACGAATTTTATCCTTCAAAGAGACGCCGAGCATAGCTCGCTCCATAGCCCGCTGTGCGACTTTAAATTTGTGGACCAGTCCCACTGTGAGTGGCCACGTCTCGGCCCCGTAGGTCATAACAGGTAGGACGCATTGGTTGTACACTTAACCTGCATACAGTAAAACATATTTGTGGGTCACACAAAGATTTATCCTGTGTGGATCGAACCCGCGACTACACAATCTAATGGGCGAAGTGGTTTAAGCTCTTAACCGCTGGATAGCCACCGTCTTAGGCTGTTTTTTGCTTAAAAGCTTGCGCTTTTTATGCAGGCTACACACATAACTAATGCAAATCTGTGAACGGTACACGAATAAGTAGCGGGTAATCTTCAAAAAGGACTCGTACAGCCTGCGTAAAGTAAAGTAGAAAAAAAACCTGCAGTAGAGTAGAGCAGAGTACCGTAAAACGGTCATTATACAATTCTTAAAGAAGTTCTGGGCCGAAGATTGCTTCGCGAGCTATGTGCATCGACTTCTTGCCGGTCTCAATATTTTAATAATAGATTTGCTCAGTGTAAATTTTGACAACTGTTCCATATTTGCTAATATTCTAATTGTAATAGACAACTATCCTAAAGTTAAAATTTTTGAACCGACCGTTAGTTGTATGTGCGCGTCGTTGTTTGCATTTTCATGAACATTATTGTCCTGCTTTTTAGCCCTTAATGGCACAAACGCTTACTAATGCGCGTTTTTGAAGCGTTATAAGCACTTTTATAAATTGTACACTTAGCCATCTGTTGCATTCCAGCTATCAATGATTCAATCATCAATGATCCAGGCGAATGACAGGTTAATGTACTCGGTCTAGACTTGCGCAAGATTATGGTTACGTGTGGGGCCGTCATTAGTCAGCTTAAAAAATTAAGTACTAACCTGTCTTTATTTATTAAGACTTGTAACAGCTAAATAAACAAAGGAAAGACCTTTTGTACCTTAATTTGTTAACAGTCAAAAAACATTAGTCCACAACTCCATCTCGATCAATGTTAACCCGAGTGCTAACCAATAGAGAACCAACCTTGACCTCGTGTTTCCACACCATCGGTTGCCCATAGTTCATTAATTCTGGGGTACCATTTCAAATCCGTTAATAGTCGGCCTTTTTGGTTTATTTTTTTTACATTCGACTAGGGTTGGATTGAAACTATCGATAGCGAGGTATCGATACATTAGACTTCGGTAATTAATACGCTGATCTCATTTTTAATTTGAATATCTTATGAATGTATGTTTTTTTTATTTCATCTGAAGATCAATTTATGTGTTTTTAATATCATTTATATTCAAGGAAACTCAATTTTTAAGGGGCATATCAATTGACTGTCTTGTTTGTCGGGTTGGTAGCGCGCGTACCCACAAGGTCCTGGGTACGAATCCTAGATCGGACAAAGTGTAATTTTTCGATAGGTAACTAAAAATACCCAGTAACAGTCCACAGCCTGGGCTCATGCCCGGTTTAATGTAGTGTATGTAAACTACTTACGAAATTAAAATGCTGTCTCTACTCAATGACTAGTACTAAATAATATCGATGCTAATTATCGATCCCCACGGACACCTCGACTCCCATCTTTCGACGATCAATAGAGTAAGCCTTCCTTTGTGAAAAGCCTGGTCGGTTTCTCAATATCATTCAGTCCTTTGTTGGCAAGTATTTATGTTTTTTTTTTGTACAACGCTCTTATTCGTAAAACCAAAAGCGACACGTTACAGTAACTTTGTGAAATGACCGTGTAATGGTATTTTACCACTATAGTAGCGTCACGAAACGTTATCAAACACGAAATTCACATACACAAACACCTAGGGCGAAACAAACATTTGTGGTTCATAAAAGATTTGCCCCGTGCGAGGTCCCGCCGGCCGGTGCAGAGCACCGCGGCGAAACACCTAGTATACGCCCTCCCCCATAGCGACTGCCCAAGCCGAGGCCGTTCCTCCTTGAGGCGCCCTTTCTAGCTCGATCGTAGTGGTTGCACGCTCGCCCTTTTGTCCGGTGAAGCTGTAGAGGCCCTGCGGCCAACAGCGCAAATTACTTTACGAATTATATCTAACAGTACCTAAAGCTGTCTATCGACAGGGGGTGCGCGTACCTCGGCTATTCCACACAGGCACCTGCAAGACCAACGCCGGGATCCGCGCACCTCTTCGTCGCCTTGTAGGCACTTATAACACGCGCATCACCAACGTTGACATTTTCGCCCTTTCCAACCGACACTTCAAGAATCGGGTCATTAAAATACTATAAAATACTAAATAAAACCAGAACGAATGTAAGGATTGTGGTTGGTAACGATGTGCTGCAGCAAGTGAATGAGTTTGTATATCTTGGATGCGCCTTCAGTAAGGATGGGAAATACACCGCTGACATAGAGAGAAGAGTGAGTGCAGGGAACAGAGTGAATGGTGCGATGGGAAAGCTACTCGGGAACCGGCACTTAAGCCATAAGGCGCAGCTGGCCATACATAACGGAGTTCTTGTCCCAACGCTGTTATATGGTAGCGAGAGCTGGGTATGTAAGAAGGAGAATGAAAGTAGGATAAATGCGGTAGAAATGCGAGCTCTGCGGAAGATGTGCGGAGTGAAGCTGACCGACCGCATTAGCAACAGCATAGTAAGACAGCGAGTAGGTATGAAAGATAGTATCGGTGTAAAGATGAGAAAGGGCATGCTCCGTTGGTTCGGGCATATAGAAAGAATGCCAGAGGAAAGAATGACAAAACAGATATACAATGTGAAAGTGGAAGGATGCAGGTACCGGGGAAGACCTAGACTATCTTACCACGACCAAATAAACCGAGTCTTATGTGATGGAAAAGTCAAGAGTCTCCGTAACCGGCGAGCGTGTATGAGACAAACTATGAGAGTCGAGGAAGCCAGAGAGGTATGTAAGGAAAGAACCTGTTGGAACTCTGTACTCTCTGCCTACCCCGCAAGGGATCTGGCGTGAGGTTATAGATAGATAGATAGATAAAATCAGTAAAACATATTGTGCAAGAGACTCTCGAACAAAGAAATCAATACTTGCTAAGACGTAATCCAAGTGTGACCCTAATATCTCATTAAAAACCTATTACCAAAATGTAACTTTTTGACTAGACTATAGTATAGTCTAGTCAAAAAGTACTAGACTATAGTCTAACTTTTAATTTTTGATTTTTTAGTCAATCAGTCCGTGAACAATGGTGTGGGTACATGTTTATTAACTCATTAAGATAATTACACTGTAAAATTAATAATGTGTAACTGTTTTTTGTTCCATATGAATAAAATAAAAATTACTCACACACACACACCCGTGCGGGGATCGGTCCAGCGACTACGCAATCCAGTAGGCGAAACGGCTTAAGCTCTTAACCACTGGACCGAGCCGTCTAACATTAAACGCTCATTTCAAGAAGTTATCGCAACGCGTCGCGTTACGTGTCGATCATAGCGAATAAGGCCCCTGTCCTTTGTTAGCAAGTACTAATGTTTTTTTTACACTTCGTCCCGACTTGTTCGGACAGGTATCGACGTGATTTTAAAGGGAGTAGTTTTTGCTGTTATTTTTATGATGTATTCTGGCGCCTTCTTTTTCTAGGAATAACGGTCGTCCCATCTCCTATTTATACGCTTATACAAAGTGTAACAAAAATAGCGCAAGAACTCAGACGCACCAAATAGATTATACTATATTAGATTATACTATATCTATCTATCTATCTATATCTATCTATATCATCACGCCAGCTCCCTCGCGGGGTAGGCAGAGAGTACAGAGTTCCAACAGGTTCTTTCCTTACATACCTCTCTGGCTTCCTCCACTCTCATAGTTCGTCTCATACACACTCGCCGGTTACGGAGACTCTTGACTTGCCCTTCAGCTAAGACACGGTCTATTTGGTCATGGTAAGATAGTCTAGGTCTTCCCCGGCACCAACATCCTTCCACTTTCGCATTGTATATCTGTTTTGTCATTCTTTCTTCTGGCATTCTTTCTATATGCCCGAACCAACGGAGCATACCCTTTCTCATCTTTACACCGATACTATCTTGAAAGATAGTAAGAAAGCGAGTAGGTATGAATACCTACTCGCTTTCTTACTACGCTGTTGCGAATACGGTCGGTCAGCGTGACTCCGCACATTTTCCGCAGAGATCGCATTTCGACCGCATTTATCCTGCTTTCGTTCTCCTTCTTACATACCCAACTCTCACTGCCATATAACAGCGTTGGGACAAGCACTTCGTTATGCATGGCCAGCTGCGCCTTTTGGCTTATTATAATATTAGCCCTGTTAAGAAACTGTCCCACCGTTGGACACGGGCCTCCTCTCACACTGAGAGGGTTTAGGCCATAGTCCACCACGCTAGCCCAGTGCAAGTTGACAAACTTTACACACCTTCGAAAAACTCTTAGGCATGCAGATTTCCTCTACGATGTTTTCCTTCACCGTTAAACCAAGTGATCAATAATTTTTAATACGCACATGCTTTCGAAAAGACAGAGGTGCGTGCCTGAGTTTGAACCCAAGACCTTGCAGTTCAACGGTCTAACCACTAGGCTATCAATGCTTTTTTTTTTAAATAAAAAATATCTATCTATCTATAACCTCACGCCAGATCCCTTGCGGGGTAGGCAGAGAGTACAGAGTTCCAACAGGTTCTTTCCTTACATACCTCTCTGGCTTCCTCGACTCTCATAGTTCGTCTCATACACGCTCGCCGGTTACGGAGACTCTTGACTTTTCCATCAGATAAGACTCGGTTTATTTGGTCGTGGTAAGATAGTCTAGGTCTTCCCCGGTACCTGCATCCTTCCACTTTCACATTGTATATCTGTTTTGTCATTCTTTCCTCTGGCATTCTTTTTATATGCCCGAACCAACGGAGCATGCCCTTTCTCATCTTTACACCGACACTATCTTTCATACCTACTCGCTGTCTTACTATGCTGTTGCTAATGCGGTCGGTCAGCTTCACTCCGCACATCTTCCGCAGAGCTCGCATTTCTACCGCATTTATCCTACTTTCATTCTCCTTCTTACATACCCAGCTCTCGCTACCATATAACAGCGTTGGGGCAAGAACTCCGTTATGTATGGCCAGCTGCGCCTTATGGCTTAAGTGCCGGCTCCCGAGTAGCTTTCCCATCGCACCATTCACTCTGTTCCCTACACTCACTCTTCTCTCTATGTCAGCGGTGTATTTCCCATCCTTACTGAAGGCGCATCCAAGATATACAAACTCATTCACTTGCTCCAGCACATCGTTACCAACCACAATCCTTACATTCGTTCTGGTTTCTTCCCTTTCAAAAACCATAATCTTGGTTTTCTTCACATTCAAGTGTAAGCCATTGATCATGCAGTCGTCTTTCATAACTGTGACTAGTGTTTGCAGATCAGTGGCTGTTGGCGCTATTAAAACCGCGTCATCTGCATAAAGTAGATGGATTACTACTAAGTCACCCATTTGTACACCTTCATTCATCGCTTTCAGTCTTTGAAGACTTTTGTCCAGATATATTATAAACAGTCTAGCGGACAACACGCAACCCTGCTTGACGCCGATTTTAACGTCAAACCAGGGTGACCTGTTACCACCCACCCGTACGCATGCCTTGCAGTCCACATAAGTGGACTGGACGGCTCGCAACAGAGTGCCATCTATACCATACTCTGGCAAAATGTCCCAAAGTCTCTTTCGCACAACTCTGTCAAATGCCTTCTCCAGATCTACAAAACCGCAGAAAACCTTCCGGCCCACTGCCAGATGCTTCTCTACGATGTTGCGGAGTGAGAAGACTTGATCCGAACATCCTCTTCCAGACCTGAAACCCCCTTGTGCCTCTGTGAAATAAAAAATAGATTACTAAATAACAAAAACAAAATTAAAGTCGTCGTCAAGCTACGTTCACCAAGCATGAATGACAAAGGTGTACTGTGTACACCCATTTTTCGCAGATGATGTTAAGTCCCAATTTGATAGGAGGCAATTTCCCTACACAGCATTTCTTGAGTTAAGTTACATGTTGTATAGTTCAGTCAGTCAATCAATCGCCCAGTTAGTTTCTATCTATCTATATCATCACGACAGATCACTTGCGGGGTAGGCAGAGAGTACAGACATACAACAGGTTCATTCCTTACAGACTTCTTTAGATTCCTCCATGCTCATATTTATCTTATACTTTTATTTATTTAATACTTTTTGCACAATTGGTACAAAGGCGGATTTAATGCCTGAGGCATTTTCTACCAGTCAACCTTAGGGTGATGCAGAAACGATTGAAGCAGGTGCAAATTCACAGGAAGCAAAAGTCAGTGGGACATATATCTGACTAAATATATACATATAACAAATATATATATCTATATATATATATTCTTGACTCTCCTGCTTCAGGAGAGTCAAGAATGGAAAATAGCATTGTCAGTGCCCTCAGAACTCTGCGCTTGCGAATAGGCAACCACTTTAAGCGGGATCGATACTCAGACACATGGTCAAATTTACGTAAATTAAAGATAAATCGAATGCAGTTATTAAGAAGGCGGTCGAGTTTGTTGAGATGATCTGCTACTGAGGTGAGGTGGTTTGTTGAGGTGATACTTTTCTATTCTATTCTCTTATTTCTTTATTATTTATATTCAGATAGATCACCATCTATCTGAATATGAATAAGCGAGCGTCATCATCACTACAGAGGCGCTCGTAACGCGGGGCGACCGCGGTGTTCTTACCGATAACCAAGGTTAAGTCGGCTCGGTCTGAGATGGGTGACCGTTTGTGGCATTTTCGTATTCGAGCGTCTCTGTGCCTCAACAGGCACGTTAAGCCGTTGGGCCCAGTTACCATTTCATGTGGCATCCGTTAAGCCATGGTGAAAGCCTTATTAAGGTAGCTTCAAGCTAGCTTCTTTAAGGTAGCTTCATAAGTTCCAACGGCAGGTGACGGCAAACCTGCCTCCACCGCACCGCACTGGATCCGCGTGGACCTATTTTCTCTCACCTCAATTTGTGGGAGAAGGCCTTTGCCCAACAGTGGGATAATAATAATATTATTAGTAGTGATAGCCTAGTGCTTAGACCGCTGGACTGCAAAAATTAGAAGTCTCGGGTTCAAACCCAGGCACGCACCTCTGTCTTTTCGAAAGCATGTGCGTATTAAAAATTAATTATCACTTGCTTTAATGGTGAAGGAAAACATCGTGAGGAAACCTGCATGCCTAAGAGTTTCTCGAAGGTGTGTGAAGTTCGCCAACCCGCACTGGGCCAGCGTGGTGGACTATGCCTAAGCCCTCTCAGTTTGAGGGCTAATATTATCATTTATATAGTAGTAGTAGGCTAATATTATTAGAAATTGGCGATTCTAGCTATTCTCGAATTAGTAACAATATTGACAGTTATGTGAGTGGACGAAGCCAGAGAAGTCTGTAAGGAAACTCCACCACACGTCACGAGTCACAAATGGATGGAAAGCTTTATAATATAATATATATTATACCAGGTAGTACAATAAACCTGAAAATAGAAAGGTCTGTAAGAAAAGAACGTACTGGAACTCTGTACTCTCTGCCTATCCCGCAAGGGCACTGGCGTGATGATATAGATAGATAGATAGTTACAATATTGTCACTGGTACTAGGCAGGGCATCAAAGAATTATAGGCGTTTAATCTTTAGTGCTAACAAAGCGTTTTACGAGAACGCTTCTCTCCGTGCGAAGACGGGGTTAACGATTGTTACTATGTATTTAACTGTTACGACTAAGTAGTAATTTGTGATAAACAGAAATATTGGTGTAATAACTACAACGAATACTAAATGGCTACAATGTTGGATTTGATTAAGAAATGTTATTCGATAGTGAATATTCACTTATTTCACAAAATCTATCAGATAAATTTAAAAGATAAAAGCTTAGATTCTCAATTACTCAGAGGTATACATAATGTTTTATAAAATAAACCGGCAGGTGTGTATAAGACTAACTATGAGAGTGGAGGGAACGAGAGATCTGTAAGAAAAAAAATA